>CP137678.1:12521170-12698670 GCA_037976565.1 Mesocentrotus franciscanus
TTTTTGCTTTCATTTCTGCTTCTTGATCCGCTTCTTGCTACATTGCTATGCGCATTTGAGTACATTTGTATAGTCTAGTTCTGGACCCTTTTCATTGAATTTTTTTATTCGCCGGTCCGGTTCTCGGGGATCGCGCAATCACTCGGGATCGCGCCACCACTCGGCTTAACGCGTATAGTCGGCGAATAAAAAATTTCAATAAAAAGGGTCCAGAACTAGACTACTTTGTATATAAATTAGTGCAATATAAATTTACAATCATTATAATCATTTTTTTTAAACGCTGCGGTTTGCCGCTTAATACTTGAACGAGGCTTAAAGGCATCGTTTAACAATGTTAAATCTGAGATGCATGGCCCTACGTGTTATCAGTGTCTGAGATTTGGTGTAATATTAAAGCCCTAAAAACTTGCCTTCAAAATGATCATGAAGTGCCTGAAAGAAGTAAAAAATCTTTGAGTGACCGGTTTTACCATACTCATTTTCCCCAGATAGTCTGTAGTGTTATAAAAACCGTTAGGAAAACGAAAAATTGATTTTCGATTTCCAATCATAAATATCTTGATAATCAGACAGGCGATCGGCTTGTAAAAGTCATGGGATTCTGACTGACCTAAAGGTTTATAATTATGATTGCAGCATGAGCTAAATCCAGGATTTTGTTTCAGAATCTGAGGCAATGTTACCGAGTCACTTTCACAGAGGTTCCTACAAAGTTGTGCATAAATTGGTCCTTGTTGGCTTGGACTCTGCACGCCGGTCATTTGTTTTGTAAAAAAAAAATTAAAAATCGCTATATGCACTTCCCCCTTCTTATTTTGCTTTAGCTACCTTCAACTTGGCTTCTTTGTTTAGCTTCTTGTCTTCGTTTTGACTTTTCGAAAGTCTTTGCGATCGTGTTTAATTTAGATCATGGTTTATGCGTCTACTAATATTTATGTAATATTGTATTTCACTGGTCGAAAGAAAAACTGAAACTATGATATAAAAGATATAGCCTTTACCACGCATCATGCACTTTGAATTATTTTGTTTATCATTAGTTACATAAAACAGGTAAACAAATAAGATAGTAACGTAAATTTGTACCTTTTTTAAATAAAAATTAAAAAAATAATAATTAAATAAAAATCGCCCCTCAAAAAAATATTAGTGTTTCTTCTCTCCCTCCCTCTAGCCCCCAAAACAGGTAAAAAAATAAGATAGTAACGTAAATTTTCCCTTTTTTAAACAAAAGCAAAAGCCCCCTTGCAAAAAATTAGTGTTTCTTCTCTCCTCCCACCCCCTCCCCACCCACCCTTATTCACCGGCTGGCTTAGTCGCCGCTAAATATTTCCTCGAAAATTGGACCCCTCCCCAAAAAGTGCTCTTACCACCCCGCTTATTCACCGGCTGGTCGATTCGCCGCTAAATATTCTCTCACGTATTTGCCACCCCCAGGCCTCTTGCCGCCGGCTGATCCGCCACTGCTTCAGAGATAGCACTTGTACAAATGACCCCAAAGATCCACAGATCTTTATCACATGGAGACCTCCCGATTTGTCCATTTGAGAATAATCACTGCCAAAGTGATGGCGTTGCTTCATGAATACCTTTTGTTTGCCTTCTTTTTCGATGGATTTTACATTTGTGTACAAATGACCTTTATCTGCCAATGCGCAGATAGCATCTTTAAAGTGGCTTATTATATCGAATGTTTTTACAAAAGACGGCAAAAGATGGGAGGGGCAATAGAATGAAAAGAGTATTGGAGCGAGAGGAAGAGAGAGGGGGGTAGAGGTAAACATGGTAAATATGGATTGAGCAAGAGACACAAAAATAGAAACGAGGGGAAGATGGGTATAAAGAAATGGAGCAGATGAGTAGCTGGATGATTGGAGTGCAGGAAAATATTTGGGGTCTTCTTCGTTTTCTCTTCTTCTTCTTCTTCTTCTTCTTCTTCTTCTTCTTCTTAGTTCTTTCTTTCTCTTTAATATCTTATTTTCACTACGTTTTCCTTTATTCTTTC
Organism: Mesocentrotus franciscanus; assembly: GCA_037976565.1. Classification (NCBI taxonomy): domain Eukaryota; kingdom Metazoa; phylum Echinodermata; class Echinoidea; order Camarodonta; family Strongylocentrotidae; genus Mesocentrotus; species Mesocentrotus franciscanus. The sequence goes on from CP137678.1 coordinate 12,523,179, forward strand.
TTTTCTTTAATGCTCCTACTGATCAGTCGTCATAAATTTGTATTTTGACAATTATATATTTAAATGTTATTTTCCTATTCCTTCCGCGGACGCTAATGCCTCAGTCACACCTTTGCGTATTTGGCTTGCTTATTGCTGCGTATTTATGGCAAGCCGTTTTAACATTTATTCCTATTTCTTGATATCAAGAAATGAATTCTTGATATCAAGAAATGATTTTCTGATGTAAAGCAATGGTAATTCTTGATATCAAGAAATAGGAATAAATGTTAAAACGGCTTGCCATAAATACGCAAGCCAATACGCAAATGTGTGACTCAGGCATAAGACAAACATCCTCTTGATTTTAAAACCACATATGCCGCAAACTCTTTTATTAAAGGGAGTGTAGTCTGACGAGACTACGTGTCTTTCCCAGGGCATGACTCGGGGCAAATAGGGTACGACTACGGACGACGCGACCGCAGCAATCACGCGCGTGCAACATACGCGAAACCGAAGCGTGAGGGGAACTTCTGTCTGTTTCGCGAACGCTGACCATGTAGCGATTAAGTCGCTGACTACCGTTAATCAAGTCCATTCGTTTACGTGCTGTTGTCCAAAAGAAGACGTAGATGGCGTTTACCAGTATTTTCAAGCTACACCCCCTTTGATATTGAGTGCCGTTTTTTATTGCATTATTACCTATTTTAATTAACGCTACGGATGCAAAATATACATGAGTCAGTTTTCAACGCAATGCTTTGAACTCTGTTTCTCCTACTCCTTTTGTTTTGTTTTTTTCTTATTATTATTCTCCTTCTTCTTCTTCTTCTACGTTTTCCTTTTCTTCTTCCTCCGCTTCATTTTCTTATTCTTCATCTTCTTATCCTCCTTTTCATCATCTTCCTTCTCTTCTTTTTCTTCTTCTCCCCCTTTCTTTTTTGTTCGGTATGTTGATTGGAGTTGTTTTTTCTTCTTTGTTTTTTCTTTTGGGTAGCGTGTACTTTTTTGACGATGTTCCTTTGACATACAATGCACAGCAAAGACCACGCCAGTACCTGACGCCGCCCTACGTCAACAAAGAGATGGTTCATGTGCAGAAGATATAATGCAATGAGCTTTTGCGATTGATGACAGTCCCGTTTAAATCTATGCCGTTTTAATGACACACGGCAAATAAAACCTTGGCCGTCTTGTTTATATAGGGATTTTATTTATAAGTCCCTGATTTGACCATAGACTGTTAGACTAGTGCATTCCGTCTTCCGCATACGGCTCTTGACAGATCACATAGCAACTGTATACCTAAAGCACAAAAGCGTCATATCCGAGGAACTTTGTAAATCAACACATCCAGAACTGAAGAAGCTACGAGAATAAAAATGAAAAATCAAAATAAGATTATATTGGCAGGGATTGGGAGTTTTACTCTGGGCATTGCACTCCTGTTCTTCCTGGTTTTTGGTGAACATCATTACCACTTCACTGTTTACGTTGCCCTAGGTGAGTCTATATTTCTTTCTCTCTCTCTCTCTCTCCTAAGTAAAACATTATGAATTTACATGGCACTTAGCATAGATGTGTGCATTCAATTTGATTACATTAAGAAAATTACGTTTACATGAAGAAAATGGTCAATTAACCTTACGATCATTTGGAGGTATTCGTCTTCAGTTGAATCATTCTGATTGATCTTTTCATAATTAATTCAATGTGTTAGGTATGACAATTGATATCTTAACATACATTCTAAATCGTCCAAAATTCAACAAATGAAATAGATGCCATTGCGATAACCCGCACTTTAACCATCATTCTCAAAATAATGTAGCTATTTGAAAATTAATCCATTCACTTATCTGTTACGAATAATTGTACTTCAATAGTCAGAATGCGAATTGCATACTTTAATTGTTAATAAATAGGAAAATCATTATGGCTTGTCCTACCGAGCCATATGTAATGTATGCAATTCGCATTCTGACTATTGAAATACAGGTGAATTGAATAATTTCTAACGAGGCGCTTCACAAAGGTTTGTGCAATTTATTTGGTTGCATTACGAAAACGGTCTATTGGCTCCATGATTGTGCAGTTCGATCCCCAACTAACAAAAAACACATGCAAATTCCAAACCAAATTTGCATATTCATAACACATTATATTCAAAACCATAATTTTGAAACCGAATAAACCTAAATCATATTTTCCTTCATAAGACCAAGACTTAGCATATACGAGATTGAATGTCTGAAAAAAATGTCTGAAAAATGTCTGAAAAAAGAAAAAATATTAACCGTATGCAATATCGTTAATCTTTAAAAAGAAGAGCAAAGGATAAAAGATCAATGCCAAAGCAAACATAAGGAAACACTGAATTTATTTACACAGGAACAAACCAGATTACACCGATAACAGCCCTACAGTGAACAAAGCTGGACTGGTATTCCTTAAACTGGACTTTACATATTTGACTTTGTTAATTTACCACAGTATGTCGATCCCTGTTTTGATGCAGTGCAATCACACATTCATCGCGTTAAAATTATTCGAATTGAAAAGAAAAAAATATTCATTCATCAATGCTTTAAAACCTTGTACAAGAATTCACAACTCCTTCTATTTACAAAATCATATACAGCACACTTGGCGTAGATAATAGGGGTGAGTTAAGAAGAATTAGAAGAAAGGGCTCTTCATGGATGACCCCCCCCCCTCCCCCTTACACACACACACACACGCACACACACACACACACGCACACACACACACACACAATAGTAAGAGATCGTAAAGTTTACTGAAAAGTGGTGTTAGATGGCATTACAAATATCATGGATTAAAGGTGGTACATTTTTCTACTTATTTTTTTGTCTGCCTTCTTGAAGAAAAAAAATCAAATAGTCGCCTGTACCATATCAATCGTTTTGTGAAGGAAATTAAAGTTTATTGAAATGAATTGAATTGAATGTTTCGCACACGTTTCATTCAGTCATCTTATATTCGGCCTGCAAAACAGACGATCGCAAATACTTTCAAGAATTCAACTCAAGGGCAATTTCAATACCATTGCTGAATGGACTACATCAATCATGGTTGCATCACGCAATATACAGAAGGTCATGTCATGTGACGCTCGAAGTTATTGAATTGTTGTAGGTTGATTTATTGAAAGTCTTTGCGATTGTGTTGGAAGGAGTTAAGTTTTCTCTATTTTTTATATTGCAACCCCCTCTCTATCTTTTTTTCTCTCTCTCTCTCTTTCACCCACTCTCTATCTTTTCTCTATCTCTCTCTCTCTCTCTCTCTCTCATATTTGTTATAGGTTGGGGAGTGACGGTATTGATAGGGTCAAGTCTGGTCTTCCTCCACATTGGGAGTATTGACTGCTGCCAATTCACGCCCACTCCCGTCCTGGTCTTAAAGTATATCATTATACACTGGCTTGGAGAGTCGAAAACCCGAAAATACTGGAAATCTTTTGACTTCAGCACCAAAGACTGCAGCACGTACCAAGCTGAGTTTCTATTGAAGAAGATCCGAAGATGTGAAGACACCGTTTACGGTCAGGACTTCAACTTCAGAGGTATTTCCAGTGTTGAGGACTTCATCAAGAAACATCCCCTGACATCATATGACCATTATGGGGAGTACATCAAGCGTGTAGGTGACGGTGAAGTTCGAGTGATGTCTTACAATAATCCCGTCTTCTTAGGCATGACGTCGGGAACGACTGGAAATGCGAAGCTATTTCCGGTCAGTAATGAAAACCTAGCGGACTTGAGCGGTAGTGCCGCTGCGGTTAGTACGGCCTTACAGACTAGATTGGGCATTGAAGTAACGGGACCGCTCCAAGTGTCTTGCTGCCTGTTGACGGGTGTGCCAATCGGTAGGTCCGAAGGCGGTATTCCAAAGGGACCTGTAACCTCGTTCATGGTGCCTGATAGCATCAAGGAGATTGTCTTTTCAACTCCTTTGGTCGGCTACAAGATCATGGACGAGTCGACCTCAATGTACGTACACGCCCTCTTCGCGCTACGTGATGAAAACCTGTCATGCGTCTGGGCACCCTTCGCATCATCTCTACATCTTCTTTCGTCTTCTGGAAGCCTCCTGGAAGAAGCTAGCCCAGGATATCCGTAGAGGTTCTGTCTCGGACGATCTCTCGTCTCTTTCTGACAAAGATCGGGAAGAAATCAACGCCCGCTTGTTCCCGATGCCTGAAAGAGCCGACGAGTTGGAGAGGCAGTTCAGGGTCGGGTTCGACAACATCGTGTCAAGGCTGTGGCCCAGGATGCCTGCACTATCTGGGACTACATCGGGATCTATGCAGACTTACGTCAAGCGTCTTAAGAAGTACACCGGAGGTAAGGTTCTTATGTTCATTGCACACGATGCGTCACTTCGCTGACTTAAGACTGCGCCTGCGACTGCTGCTGGCTTCTGTACCAAAATATAAAGTAAAATTAAACAGTTCAAAAAATACCTTTACAGGTTTGATGAGCGCAGGTAATAATGTCATCGACATGTCGCCTTCTGTGTAGTAGTTTTTCGTGGTGTCGTGGACTAGTGGATAAGGTATCTGATTGTGGATCACGTGGTTCGCGGTTCGAGTCTCGCCGCGGCACCAATGTCCTTTTGCAAGACAATAATCAACATTTGCCACTCTCCACCCAGGTGGTGTAAATGAGTACCCGGTATAAATAAATTCCTCGAATGCCAGAGCGCCATATCAGGGTAGCTCGGCTAATGCCGGGGTAATATTAGTACAGCTCTTAGAAACATTGATATTAAGCGCTATATAAATGGTATTCATTATTATTTGTATTATTATTATCATTATTATTTTTAGTAGTAGCAGTAGTAGTAGTAGTAGTAGTAGTAGTAGTAGTAGTAGTATTCTTATTAATATCATTAATATTATTATAACTATTTGAATTCTTATTACTCCGAAAGATACAACATGATTGCCGTTATCATGGTTAATGATGTGTAATACAATCTTTTTTTTTAATCCAGGCCGATTCCTTTTCATACCCACAACGATAATAATGACAAGTCATTATGTAGGCACAAAGTGCCCCTTCTATTCATTGAATGTAAATTTAAGAAATCCAAAATTACAAACTTTTTGCCTATAAGATTTAGGTCACGATAAACTGTTAGCTATCAAAACTTAGGAAATATCGTATTTAGTGTTTGATGTTTTGTATTATATTCATTATCATATTCGTAACAAAGTTCTGGGGAGAGGTGAACAATAATTTGTGAGCGTTATCATTGTTATTATGCAAGTGTGGAAGAACATTAGATAAAAAAAGTTCCCTAAAAAGCATGGCTCTTCAAATGCCTTCATATTCTAAATATGACAAGTAACATCTTAAAAAATGAGCCCCGATTTTTCTGCCACATGTTTGTGTAGTCCCATTTACAACTTGATGTGTACAATGCTTGTTACTTTACCAAGACTGGGCCAAATTTCTTATCATTTTGATGATTCCAGAACCTTGCAGTATACACCAATACTCATATGCTACATTATCAACTTTTTCTGATCGATTCCACACCGTTTCTTTCACAATGCAATCGCATGACCAGAACTCAACTTTATCTTTAAACTCCTATAAGATCTGCAGATATTATCCCGCTACTACATCTCAACTGAAGGGCTGATAGGTTATGCAATCGGGTTCCCGGACGATGGACAAACAGAATACGTCTGTATACCAGACGGACTCTTCTACGAGTTCATCCCAATAACTAATTGGTAAGTGTCCAACTGTTCCTATATTTATTTAATTTGCATATTTAATAAGAATAGCCCATTCAATACAAATTTAACGGGGCGTTGTGACGTGCGCCTGTAATCACGTCTTTCGGATGGTGACGTTAAAGGTCGGTCCCCAGACGTAAATAATCATATCTGATAGATACACGTCTGTAAAAACCCGATTACACACACACACACAATACAAATTGGTTTACAATGCGGCCATATGCGTCTGTTGTGTTGTTTGATCACGTTACGTCATCACAACAAAAATAGCGCCGCGGTTTTAGCCCCGTCATATCTGAAATAGGCTTAAACACTGGTGAGTGTTTTGCTTGTTTCAAGATTTTACCAGAAACTGAACAATGTTTCTATCCTTGTACAAAAGCAAACAAACATGTTGTGTAAAAAGGAAGAAATAGAAAATTTGATGGCCTGTCTCATCAGACCAAAATATCACTATTTACATGAATATAATGAGTTAAAACTATTTTTACGTTTCGTAGATACTTAGTACGTCTGATTCATGCTTTTAACATTATAAACAACACAAACAAATTTTCTAACGGAGCAATTGTAAGTTCACATAACTGTGTCTATTTGTCATAAATATCTGACACCTTTTCTCGAATCCTTGAGCCTCTGGGACCGAGACATTGAGATCCGAGACAGGTATCAAGACCGAGACCCTATGAAAAACGGGTCTCGAGAGGATCTCGAGAAAGAGACAGGCAAAACTGATATCAACACGGTTATGTTTTTGTTCTTCTTCTTTTGCTACCTTTCGTTTTCTGCTCTACCACCTCCTCCTCTGCCTACCTTTGACCTCTTCCTCTCTCTCACTCAGTTTGCATCCTCGTCCTATAAAACCGATCATCATGCATCTTACCCACTTAAAGAGAAAGCTAAGTTCTGGGGAGAGGTGAAAAATAATTTGTGAGCGTTTTCACTGATATTATGCAAGTGTGGAAGAACATCAGAGAAAAAAGGTTCCCTGAAAAGCATGGCTCTCCAAATGCATGTAACAGCTTAAAAAAGAGGACCACAATTTTATGCCACATGATTGTGTAGTATCATATACATCTTTATGTGTACAGTGCTTGTTACTTTTACCAAGACTGGGCCAAATTTCTTATCATTTTGATGATTCCAGAACCTTGCAGTATACACAAATACTTATATGCTACATTATCAACTTTTTCTGATCGATTCCACATCGTTTCTTTCACAATGCAATCGCATGACCAGAACTCAACTTTATCTTTAAAACTATTATGTTTCAATTTTGCATTGTTGCTCTTAACCATTACTGTTATTGTCTTCGATTATGATTCCTTCTCTTTGTAAATTCTTTTGGAAATTTACACCAGTGAAAAACAAATTACCGAATGTACAATAAATACTTAATTTCATTTCAATTTTCATTTCAATTCCAACCATTGTTTGATCACATATGTAGTAACGAGAGCAATCCAGCGACTGTGTTGATGGAAGATGTCAAGATAGGAGAATGCTATGAAGTGGTCATCACCAACAAGGATGGCCTCTATCGCTACAGAATGGGGGACATCATCCTCATCACTCGATTCTACAACAAAGCACCCGTCTTTCAATTCCAGTATAGGTATGAACCCTGGGTCGTTGTTTTTTTGTTTTTGTGGGGTTTTTTTGGTGCTTACCATATTCCATAGGAAAGATATACAACTTTTATATACACATGTAGAAGTGCATGAGAGGATTCGGGTGTCTTTGGCATTGTAGCCTCGGAGAAATTAAAAAGATTCCAATATTCAGGCAACCGTCACCTCAGATCTAGGCATAGAGGTTCCCGAATACATACAGATATTCTTATAATTTAATCCGTATGCTTATCCCAATTTTGATGTTTTTATTACAGTAAAGTATGTAAATGGTCACTCAAATCAACATCGAGAAACTGGAAAGTTAATATGATGGCAAGAGGCGTCGCCCAACTCCCCGCCAATCCCTCGGGCGAAAATTAGTTTGTCCGCCTAAGGACACACAATTTTCTCTAGATTTAATGTCTTTGGATTTTTAAGAAGGAAAGGCTAATTTGACGAGAATTTCATCCTACCCTTTAATCACATCCATCTTCATCGCACATATTTACAATTCATTCGATGTTGCTATGGAAAAAGTGCAGCAACAACAAAACATAACAACCACCCAATGTCAGCAACAAAGTAACTGTGTCCATGAATGTATAAACGTCTGCCATCAATATATATTTCTTAAATATCATGGGAAATTATTTCGAAGTGTTGTCAGTGCATTTTAAAGAATTTTAGAACTAAATTTGAACAAAAACCAATACGTTGATGCTTCTATTTTCCTTGTTTTATTCGTGCAATATCCAGACGCGGAGAACTTCTGAATCTTTGCTCGGAGAAAACCTCGGAGGTGATGATTACGACTGCCCTCAGCGACACCGTAAAGAAATGGAAGGGTGCGGAAATTGGGCAATACGCATGTGCTGAAAGCCCACTTTACGAGGAGGCAACAGGTATTTCTATTTCATATTTCCGTTTTCTTATTTCTTGTATATTATTATATTTTTTAATATCAATTATTTTAATTAAAATGAAAATGAACGGTGTGTGTCTTCAAACACGTTGAAAAGGCAGTACCCACACGTCGTGTCTCTGAAAAGGTTGGTTATGAGGACAGTTTATTCTAAACAGTAATTTGAAGAAGATTACAAGCAATACTTCATCAGTCTGTTAAGACTTTTGTTGGACAATATCATAAAGTACGAATACGGTGTATTTATGATTGTTAGTGATATTTAATAGATATTTTTCGCCGCATCGAAAGGCAAATGTGGAGGCTTTATAAAGTGTCTGGACATCCCCCCCCCCTATCATATTATTATGTTTTAGGCAAAGGTATACGTGGTATGGTCCTTTGCTCTGTCCTCTATGGGATCCGTAGACCGCATGTTGACATCAAGATATATCATTGACAGAATGTTGGTATTTGCCAAACATGGTTGCTTCTTTGATTTGTGTTACTTCGATTTTTTGTAATGTTGGCGTTTTTGTGGTACTTTCTTTGTGTGTCTTTACCATTTTTGTTGGGGGGGGTTCTGTTTTTTTGTCTTGTTTTGGTTTGTGTTACTTTGTATCGTTTCGTTGTGTATTGTTGTGTTGTGTTGTATTCTTAATTTCAACGAATTTTTAACTTGTTAAGTTATAGCATTTTAACAGATTTGTTGATTCTATATTTTCAATTCAGACAGATTTTCGCACGTTCGTCCTTTTATGTAAAAAAAGCTTACTTTTTACTTAAGTCGTTTTTTTTCTATCTTTACCTTTCAGGTGAAAACTTCCCTTCAAATTTTTTGTATTATGTCATCTTCGTCGAGCTTGCTATTCCAGAAGATAACATATTGCTGACATCAGTGAAGGAACAAGAAAAGGTAATGCCTTCGAAGGCTTGCTTTCAGTGGCCGATCGGGGGGGTTGGGCAAATTCCCACCTCACATACCTAAAGTACACATTCATTGAGAAGAAAATATGCCTCCTACTAGCTGTAGGATTTTTTTTTCTTCTAAATTTTACCATTTCGTTAATACATATTATCGATCAATTCAACTTGTGCTTGTCACAGATTTTTTAGGCTTGTGTACCCCCAAGAATAATAAATCCTGAAATCTATAGATTTTGGGAGAAAATAGGTAGTCTTGATAAGATTCATTATTCAGTGATTAATTTTGGTACAAAAAGAAAAGTACCCTCGGTTGAGAATAAAAATGTACTGCAAAGAAGTGCTTTGACAGACAATGTAATATGCAAACCTGCATGATATATTATTATAGATATATTGACTGTTATGAGAGGCATGGCAGGATGCAACGTCCCCGAGAGCCAGTATAGAAACAGCTATGTCTCGAATATTAAAGCAGTCAATATATCTTTTATATACTGAATTCACACAAAAAATATACAAAAAATTCTTACCTCATCCTTTTCTTGAGTAAAGATATTAATAATAATATTCAGTTCTTGTATGGCGCATAATACGTTATGAAATAACATCTCCATGCGCTTCCAAAGAGCTTTGGAAATTATTACCCTAGCTTTAGCTCCGACTGCCGTTATCAGCGCACAGTGCTATTCAAGGAATAATCCTACCAGGTACCCATTTACCTCACCTGGGTTGAGTGTGGCAAATGTAGATCAATGTCTTGCCAAAGGACATTAGTGCCGCGGCGGGACTCGAACCGCGGACCTTGTGATCGACAGTCCGGTGACATATCCACTCGACCACAACACCTCTACAGATTGGTTAAAACATCACAGAAAATCTGTGAGACCAAATCGCACAAACACTGTATGGTATCCGCACTCACACAAAGAAACTTTTTACACGTAAACCAATGGGGATCTCAGCAAAATTTAACTATTCGGCCCGTTGGGCATCTTTCTCATGAACTTTTGACCGTTAGGCGGGCATGGCTAAAATCACGACTCCAATTTCGACCAATCAGATGGCCAGATTTCTAAAGAGAGGTATATCATTGAAGATATTGATTAACGTTCTTTTTTTGTGCAGTTTGAGCGCGAATTTGACGCGAATCTTCGCGGATCGGACGACTCTTACTACGACAACCAGCGGCAGGCGGGCAAGTTGCAGTTACCCAGAATCATCTTTGTCGATGGCCAGGCCTTCCCGGGCCTGAGGGACTACATGCTGGAGAACTCGAAAGCTTCTGCCAGTCAGATCAAGCTCCCCAGGAAACTGCGGAAAGGGGAGTGGATCCTAAATCTGTTGAAACATGAGGTCAAGGGTCTCGGGATCGAAAGATAAATAATGATTACTAATTGAGAAAAATAATAAATGATAAAAGACAAAAAATTATTTTGTTTTTATATCAATGCCATGTATTACATTAAGATTGCGGTCTCCTGGATTTTTTTTTAATTATTCTTGAACTATGTGCTTTTTGAAAGGTACAATTATTCAACTGATTTATATTATGATATGATTATAATATATGTATTATGACTTTTGATGATAGCATATATTTACCTAGTAATTATATTACTATTTGTAATTTTGAAAAATGCAGAAATAAAATCAAATGAACAAACAATCAAATTTAATTTACGTTTCAATTTTACACTAATGTGACATTAGTATAAAGATAAACTAAATAAGTACATATAGTCCAAGTCGGTCATTTACAAAAGAAAATCGGGCAGAAACTGGTTTCAGGGACCGAACATTAGATGGCCCAATATCCGATTTTACTCCTAATAAAATACCTGTATGCTAACTCAAAGTTTGGTGCAAACATCACAAGGGGACAATTGCCCGTGTAAAAATAAGGATCAGTCTTCATACTGTTCATCACCACAAACTTACATTTCATAAAGAGCGCCATCTCAGTCTCAATTTTGTCAACGACAGCTATGAGTATTGGAAATGTTCAAATAATTTCCTATTTGCTGCCTTTCTTGTTAGAAACATGGTAAATTGGGATGATTGTTTTTAAAAAAATAACGTAGCGACTTGCGGCTATACATAACGATTAAACTCTATGGTAATACAACATTTCAGAAAGTATACCCTGCACCAATAACGCTTAGAAGATACGTACCTGACGCCATTCCTTATAATCGTGTCACCATCTCTACAAGCAGTGGCTACATAGGTTATGTTACAGACTCGACATAATATTTCGTCACTCACAAAGGTTCATGCAAAAAGTTCACTTCACGAAGCTAAATATTGGATTTTAAAACAGTGTATTATCGACGAGAAGAATTATATTCCAAACTCTTTCACAAACATTCATACCATAGGGGCATAAGACATCTCGTAAGCAGATCACCAAGTAAGTTAAACCAGTGGCACCCTCCCCATAAACACAAGTGCCCCCCCCCCCCTTCCTCTCCTCAAGGGCTGGACCCTCGATACGCCACTGTCGATCAGATTAAAACACCTAATACCAAGGATAGGATCGGGAGGGGATGGGATGGGAGGGACATACCCCTTCTTTTGCTTGTCATATGTTTTTAAGTATATAACCACAACATTTGCCTAATGCCCCCCCCCCCCATTTGTATTTTTGCCTAAGAACCCTTTTTTGTCCGAGATTTTGGATGTCATAATCACCCCCAATTTCAGATTACCCCTCTCATCAAATCCTGGAACCTCCGTTGACCCCAAACAATGGTACCTGATAATGAACATCTTTTCTCAGATACTAATCTGACGGGAAAAAAATGGTTGTCATTTTCAACAGTTTTACGGACGAGTATGCAGTAGTATTACATTTCCAATAGTGTATTTCTGTATAAAAAATTCCGCATCTACAGCTCTTTGCTTCGGTATACGGCCGATTAAGAATTTCTTCTAATTTCTTCAGGGTATTGTTGTTGTTTGTTGCTGTGGTTGTTCCTGTTAAAGTCACAAGTCTCCTTGTGCAAATGTTTACGAAAAGGCTTAATGGCCTATTCATACCCTGGAGACTGACAGCAGACTGATAATATTGAAAAAAATATAGTAATAATTACTTATATGATGATAATATAATTAATGATAATATTAACAATAAAATGATAATAATAGCAGCAAAAGCAATAATGATAATAATAATATTAATAATATTATTAATAATAATAATATCAATAATAATAATTATAATAATAATACTGTAATAATAATAATAATAATAATAATAATAATAATAATAATATTATGATAATAATAGTAATAATAATTATAATAATAATAACAATAATATTAATGACAAAATTAATAATAGGCCTAATAATAATAATAATAATAAAGATGATAATAATCTTTTTTTGTTTTAATACATTACACTAGATGGCCAAGAGTTTGTCGATTGTTGGTCCTTGTTAAAGTCGGTTTGACAGTGTGAATAGAGTATTAATCACGCTATACCTTTAAGCAAGGTCATTCCTGGGTCTATCCAGGCTATTTAAATTCCCAATTAGCATATCACCTGCGTACATGCATCTTATTTCCAGGAAAACCTGAGACAATCGCCTTTCTCGGGCCCTTACTTGATCGTTTTCTCTAATCAGCCACTGATTAAAATGCCCCGACGTGTGTGAATAATTAAAAGATCTCTTAACACCTTCCCGAATCAATCAGCCGCGACCTCTGTATTGCCGGAGATGCGGCGGGGAGGACTTTGCTGTTGCATCCTGGCTATAAAAAAAACACTATGGGTCATTTAAAGGTACTATGTCCCATTTGCAGGCCCCAAAAAATGAAAAGGTTAAATTCCAACGGCATTTGAAAGATAATACTAGTTTAGAGCTTCCCTCAAACCAAAGGGCTTGAAAATGTCTTTTTTTGTGGGAAAATAACGACCGTTAGTTGTCGAATCTAATTCTAATTCCTTAGTCATGTCGCCTTCTTGGTGTGACTGTATTATCAATGGCTACACCAACGGTAGGCTTTCATAAAACATTGGTCATACAGCCACTAGAAAAGAGACGCATCATTTATGGATATTATACTGGGGGCTGTATCGAAAAGGCAATCGCATCCCTATACTGGTATAAACTGTTTGAATCGTAAAACTAAGAATGATTAATGAGATACTTAATCATCACGTGAAAATGTGTGCTGTATATCGTCGTCGTTCCTTATCCTGTTAAAACTGTAAGAGCATAACCTACAAAAACATTTTCAGTCAGCATACAGACGACAACACAGCACTGAATCTGCGTTTATCTGTGTATAGTAATGATATTCTCTGTGAAATTGACAATAAATGTGGTGTCATTTTAGTTCTTTTTCAATTCAATTCAATTCAAGTTTATTTCCACAATCTGATAAAAATACAGAACAATCAAAAGACAAATAACACAGACAAGAATATAACATAAATATAACACAACAGATAATGGTGGAATCGACAATAGGCCTACAGGCCTTTCTATGGTCAACCCCTAAAGTGTATACATGATAATCAAATCTAACAAGAACATGAACTAAGTAACTAACAATACAACAACAGCTACTACAATAACAAAAACAAAAAAGGATGGAGAAAAGGAATAAGAATGGGAGAGGAAGGGAGAAGGCAAATTAATATAGATTTAAAAGATGATTTTTATATATTCGTTTAAAAACTGAAAGACTTTTGGTACATTTAAAGGTATTTGAGAGATTATTCCACATGATCGGCCCTGAGTATTTGATAGTGCATCTAGAGACATTATATTTATAATTAGGAACATACAAATTATTGTTCTCTCTTATATTGTACATACATTTTTTCTTTGTGAAACCATTTTCTAGAAATTTTGGCAAGGTATTGTTGGTATATTGATACATAAATGTGCAGATTACAAATTTATGAATATCATATATAGTTAATAATTTCAATTTTTTAAACAAAGGATCTGAATGAGTGTAAGGCTTAGAGTTCGTAATTATCCGGATTGAGAGACTCAAGTTCCGCCTTCGACACGATAAATAATAGAATTCCAATTGAGAGACTCTCCTCAGAATTTGGCATACGTGACACCGCGCTGCAGTTGTTACAGTCGTACCTTAAAGCCCCCTCTATATAGAAAACAATGCCTAAGCGGTGCCCGTCGGTCCCCCATGATCCTCTTTTTCTTATGTTAATTGAGAGCTGAGTTGATGAGATAACCACGCTGACAGGTGGTTAAACCACCTGTCAGCGACAACGCTGGGAGGTCTAATCCCTCCTGGCCAAACTATTATAGAAAGGCTTAAAATACACCGTTTAACAATGTTTAATCTGAGATGCACGGCCCTACGTTTTATCAGTGTCGGTGATATGGTGTAGACTGAAGCCCTGAACAAAATCGCACTTCAAAATGATCAAGAAGTTCCTCAAAAAAGTAAAACAAATCTTTGAGTGACCGGTTTTACCATACTCGTTTTCCCCCAATAGACTGTAGTGTTATGAAAACCGTTAGGAAAACGCATAATTTGGTTTCGATTTCCAATCATAAATATCTTGATAATCAGACAGTCGATCGGCTTGTATCGGTTTATAATTATCATTGCAGCACGAGCTAAATCCAGGATTTTGTTTCAGAATCTGAGACAAAGTTACCGGATCCCTTTAAGTATCAATCTCTATGACTCTTTAGGTTGATCAATAAAGTTCTGAGATGATATACACTGGACTTTATCTATCAAGAATAAATCACATTGTTACAATCATTTCATGCAAAGAGGTAAGAAAATATAATTCCAACTTTATGGGCAACAGTGAGTGATTTCAAGTTGGGTGTTAGTGTTAGTGTTAGCGTTTAGAGCAGTCAAGAGCTCTTAAATCGAGCTTAAAATTTGCTGATGAAATTAAGAGCCCGATACCGATATCAATATCGATAGCTTAACACTAACACCGAACTGGAAATCAACATTTGCTTAATCCCTAGGGGCTATAATAGTGTTAGTGAATAGGACATTTGTACGTAAAATATTAACACCAGCCACAAGGTCGGTTCAGCAGACGACAATTTTGCAAAGCCTTAACACCAGCCATAAACACCCAACTTGAAGTCACTCAGTGTATATTATGCTGATGATACACGACTATACTGCAGTTTCAACCCATAATGTCAAGCTGATTTCTTAGAAGCAATGGATTCCCTTGAAGAAAAGAAAAAAAATCGAGATTCGTAACTGGATAGGACATAAAAGTTGAAACTATTATTTTCCGTATAATGTATATGTATCGAAAGACAGATATGAACATCAACAAATAATGGTCTATTTAAAGAAAAAGATATGGCTGGATTGCTGTATTCTTAGAACAGAACCATTATATTAATGGCTCTGTTCTTCCTTGAGGTGTCTTTAGGTCAAAAATTTGAAAAAGGAGTACCTGTTTGTTTGTTTCTTTAAGGGTGTGGTTTCAAAAGGAGGACACCAGCCGGTAGCCCCCCACGCCCATCATCTTTTGCATCATGCAACTTTTTCCTGACAGAGGAAGGAATGGGAATTTGTTCGGGGTTCTTCCTTTTTCTGTAATTACTCCTTATCATTTATATAGTAAATCAAGCAAATTACTCTTTTTTATTTCAATATTGGCCAGTGCAAGGTGGGAAAGGCATAATGTTGATACAGAAGCAATGTATTCCGAGAAGTTGCTATTACTAATAGAAACCAGTTATAGAATGAAAGGAGATACTCGATACTAGAAGATCTTTACAGATAATTAGTCAATGTTGATGTGGGTTTGTTTAAAGGGCGCAGGGATTTACACTGAAAATCTCAAAACTCGTGAAAAGGCAAAAAATTTTGTCGAAAAATCATAACTGAAAATTTCCTAACAGTATGGTGGCACAATATTCATTATTAGCAAAATTACAGTAATTTTTCCTTCCAGATTTAGAATTTTGCAACTGGCAGTGTTTTATTCACCCCATTTATTGTATACAAAATGAGGGCTTCAATTTCCACTCACAGAGAGAAAAAAGAGAGTCTGTTGACCTGAAAATTTGCAAATACTTTCATTTACTCATTCTGCTGCTACAGATAAATTTCGAGATAAGTTTTTGAGGGCTTGCAAATCTTTGATAGGGGCTTTAAAGCTTCAATACCACATCGAGGAAACTAACTTTCACTTCAATTACTGTACTATACAGTGCAGAGCCTACGTGACCAATTAATCTAGTGGTAATCAAGGCCATTAAATCAACAAAATGGTCTCACTTTCGAATGATGATTAGGGCGCGTAGACTTTTGAGGCGGATATGATTGTATAAGCACACAAAGGTGGTTTACAGTTAAATGAAATTATACACAGTTTATCGGAAAGTTTTAGAATTTGTATAAACACCGTTTTATTGATGGGGCTTTATTATAAGAATTGGCGGATACAGTATTAGAAAAAGGGGGGCGACCTTTCCCAACTTTGGCCCTCTTCACGCTCTACAGAGGTAGAGGGGGAGGGGGATTCTCAAGGACCGAAAATGAGGGCGCCAGTCCACCCACCCCTCCTCCCCTTCTCCTCCTCGAAAATAACGTTTGTTTTGGTTTCTTAACAGAAAATTGTCTATTATTATTTATTTATTTATTTTCCCCTCTGTCAATTAACATATAACTTTAAAGGGAGGAGATTGCAAATGAAAAGAAATCCCCTCCCCCTCCTCCTCTCTCTCTCTCTCTCTCTCTCTCTCTCTTCTCTCTCTCTCTCTCTCTCTCTCTCTCTCTCTCTCTCTCTCTCTTCTCATTTTCTACTTCCTCTTCCTCTTTCCTTACCCTATACTGTCCCCCAAAGTCAGCTCCACCCGTCTCTAACTCGTACAGAATTCCTATAGTGATGTCACCCTTTCGAGGCGACTCAGGCGTGCCACCACTGCCGAACACGACATTGTTTGCGCTGGCAACAACAAAAGCCGGAGTTTCATCTCTTGGCCTTGGTGTTTGAAAGAAAGAAAAAAAACAAATCAAACAATTATAAGTACCGGTACTCGTTGCGAGCGCAGTTCCAGATTCATTTTTCTCGCCCGTGACATGTTGTTCATGAACCTGCGCTGCCGTCTGGAACGGGGGCCCGGAACTCTCACGCAGAGTCTTATCACTATACTTTGGAATAAGGACTGTTAAACCCCAGGACTTGGTCTTCTCTCCTGTTCCGTCCTCAGGTAGGCCTATCAATTTCTTGATCAGATTTTGATTGTATCATTAATCTCCATTATACACAAGTTTTATTGTATAGAGTATACAACGGTGTGTGCATGCGTTGTGTTAAGTACTTGTACTTAACAATGTATGTGTACGGTGTCGTGTGGGGCGATGTTACCCCCTGCGAAGTCACCATGTTGTGCATCGTGCCAATGTTTTCTCTCCTCTCTAACATTATAATCAATACAACATACTTGTCGTGATGGTGTTTGCTTCCTTTCTTTCCTTTTTTTTTTAATCGTCCATGGTTGGTAACAGTAAACAAGGCCAGAGGTTGAAGGATTCTCACAAAACAATAATACATACATATACGTGAAACCATGTATTTCCATCTAAAATTGTTCCTTCAAGGTTTAAGAAAATTGTGCTATTAGTTACATCGGAAGGAGAGACCCGAGGGCCAGAGCGATCTAGTTCCCTTTTCCTCTCCCCGGCACAGTTAACTCCAGGTGATGATAATAATAATGATAGTAATTATGATGATAATAATAATGACAATAGTACTAATACTAATGATACTATTGATACTAGTAGTAATAACATTAATAATAATACTAATAATGATAAATTTAAAAATACAATTTTCTTGGAGAACCTATATAAATGATCTGATACATTATTACGGTTTGTACTAATATGTACCTGTTTTCTTCATGTATTGTTTATCGAAGTTGGGTAATTTTTCTTCTTCTGATCTTTGTATTCTTCTTTTTTTGTGCAAATCTTGCCATACTCCTTCAATTTCACAGTAAAGGTTGGCATGATTTTGCGTGACTGTGCATTTCCTCCATGAACTTGATAAACGGAAGTCAACAATGCCGACATTGTGACATCAGCACACTCCAACTTCTCCCCCCCCCCCCTTCTCGTTCGTATAAAGATCTAGAAAGAAAGAAAAAGGGTGTCCGTATAACTTGCACTACATGCATGGCGTCACGGAAAACGCATATTCACCCTACCCTAGCTCCCCCTACACAGCATTGGGGCAATATTCACCCCTGTACCATATTTTGAAAGAAAATTGCCATGATTAATTCTAGATTGTTTTGCATTAGATTAGTTGTTTGAACCAGTAAAAAAAACCCACAAAAACTTATTGGGCATCATCTTCGATAAAAAAACCAACTCCCATTTGCACATAAAGTGACCTGTGTTAGGCACATGGTGTCGGGCTTATACTTACCCGGATTTCCTCATATCTTTCTATGCTCATTACTTAGCCACTATACTTTTTTTACCAAAATCGTTTGGTTTTTTGTTGTAATCTTGAACATTCAGTGTAAGTTTCGTTGGATTCAGTGATAATTCATTTTCTATATTTACCAGAACTCAAGCTTATCTATAACGAGCGTTCTCATGCCCTTTTCACATGTTGGAATAGAAATGATGCCCACGAGTTTTTAAAGATAATTCTCCGCACCCCCTTTCAACCTTCCTTATATAATAATGTCTGTGTATATCATTGCGTGTGTCATTCTAGTTTCTTGTTTTGTTCAACCGAATATTTGCTGGTATCATACATTTTCCGAATAATTATTCAATTAAAAAAAAGTAATGAATAAATATGTTCTGATGTCAGAGTAGTACGTAATTTATATAATCAAATTCAACAGCAAGGTTGTAAATGATTACTATTATAAATTTTAAAAAAACTATATGCACTGTAGCAATTCAATAGGGAATATCATTAACATTATCAGGGTTTGTAAACATTAGGGTTTTTTTCTCATTGGAAAACGCAGCAAACTCTATAATACGTTTTTTTACACCAAATTCCATTTTGGTCTGCGATGCTAATACGTGCTTTCGTATTATTATCAATTACTAAGAAAAAAATAGTACAAATATATAGGTAAAACTTCAAAGTTACACGACTATTGAAGGCCAAAGAAAACGCAAAAGGGTCGCCGGGAATCACCATGATAGGAACACGAACGTTGTGCACCTGTTTGTTCGTTTCCATTGTGAAGAGTATTTTTTTTTTAATACCCCACAACCACCACCACTGTTCCCGGAAGTCCACGGATAATGTTCGGGTCTAATGTATTTTTCCCCTTCAGGGGTACGCTACAGAGACCGGCATCAACTGCTCGTGATATTAATGTTGCATTTAAAACGGAAACTTAGAAACGAATCGTCGGAATATTGCGGTTCCATTTCCTCAAGGCAATTTTTTTTCTGACGATTTCTAGTTTCCAGCATATTTGAATTTGAATTTGAATTTATTGATTCGTCTGTCATTATAACAGAAAATCTTCTTCCATTGGTTTAAGAATAGCAAAGGACATTTCACGAGATTATTATGCAAAAGAATGAAGGGTACAAAATAATATAGGCCTCCATTATGTAAACCAGAAATCAGAAGAAAATACAAATGACAGGACAAGCTATCTTCCGCTGCAGCATGTTTAAAGGGGGTGTAAACTGACGAGACTTCGTGTCTTTTCCGTGGCCTGACTCGGGACCAATCGGGTATAATATCGAGCTTTAGATTCTGTCACCGAACGACCTCGACTACGAGTGACGTCATTGTAATGCTCGTTGTTGAATCCACATTGGGCCTCCTCTTGCTAGCGCTTTAGATTGTCACACGACGCAGTGCCAATGTTTAAACGCATGCGCAGTGATATTCGTTTGTCTCGCGACAAATTTTCTTTGTTACGTCATATCGTTACGTCTGCACAGCTGTTTGAACATCAACTCCTTAATTTTGTCCAAAAAGTGAAATTAAATAGGTTAAAAGTAACGTGATTGATCAAATTCATAGGTATTTGTTGTTTTCATTGGAGTCACATATATCTTCTTGAATTATAGTCTCACCAAATACTGTAGTATGATGGCCGGCTTCGGCATTTGTGTGCAGCTCGTAGTCGTTGTGATTACTTTAAGAAAGGCCTAAAATTTGCCCGACTCCCGTTGTGTCAATTCACAGACGACGAGCGAGAAGCAGGTGGCGCATGCGCAGTTCCTTAATATGACGTCCCTCGTAGTCGAGGTCGTTCGGTGTCCAGGATCTAAAGCTCGCTATTACGACTACACCCCACTCCACCCCGTGACACAAACCGAGGCCCTCCAAAAGACAAGAGATTTATAAAAAGTATAGATCACAGAAACTTGACAGCTTTTGCCTGTCCTGAGCAAAATGTCTGGATATGCCACTGTTCGAATCGGACAAATGATTCTCGACAATCGATGTCATTAATCATTGGAGCAGTTCAATGACTTTACCAATTTTACCAGTGAACCGACAATGATCGAACTGAAAATGTTCGAAAACTGAAAACTGTATAAACCGCAGAATTGCATAGAAACATGTACAAATAAACCCCACAAAGCCCGACAAAAACGTTCAACAACGTGCCTACCTGGGCGGGACATACGCGGAATTGGCAGCTTTACAATTTTCTCATTAAATTGCAATGAAAGAGCAACGATTTTACTTGCCCGTTCTTACCAGTAAAACATTTTTCTGACATTTTACCGGCCCGGGGACAACGGGCCAGTGGTAGTGTCGAGTTTTCGTGAAAATCTGATTTTTCTCTCAAAAATCTGATATTTTAGGAAATTCAGTCTGTTTTTGGTGTCAAGAGGTTGGCATCACTGCCCCTGTATCTATGCCACTGCTTATTATTTCCATAATATCACCACAGATCTGATTTGCTAGTTATTGTCAGGATTGTGATAGAGGCATGGGCCGCTTAAGGTTTACCTCATAAACTATGCAGTCCATGCAGTGGAAGTGATTTATTGATGCATGGCATCGTTACAAGCAAAGGTACAACTTTGCAGATGTTCTAACATTGACGTGTCGCACGATGCACCTTTCATGAATGTACTGTGAGTGATAATTGTCGTATCCAAGTTCCCACCAATACATTTCAACTCAACACAGGTCTCTCTTATATCTCTCCCCCGCTCTCTCTCTCTCTCTCTCTCTTCTTTCTCTTTCTTTCTGTCTCCTCCCTATCTGTCTATTTATCTATCCATCAACTTTCCCATCTCCATGATAATTTTGCATTCATCAATTATTCTCGGGCTTTTATTTGTTGTTATTGTTGATGCTGCCGTTGTTGTTACGCGTCTCGGCTTCCCCACTCCGGCTCTCTCCGAAAGAGCGCCACATTAATAATGGCGGATCCAGCAGGATTCTCTGGCCGGGGAACATTCTGACGATTCTCCGACAAGCAAACAAAAGGGGGAGGTCGATCAGCATATCTATAGCTGCCTTTATGGGTCTAAGATTCTTTGTGAAGGAACAAAGAGGATATACGTTCCCTTTTTGGAGTTGATGTGTACTTTTCATACAGCATGAATTACATTACACATTTAAATGCGAGGGGTAAGTCAGAAAAGGATTGTGCGGAAATATGGAGAGGGCAGGGGCCTTTGTAAACTCCCCCCCCCCCTATCCGCTATCGGGCATATTTCAACCTCGGCCTTATTACATACATCCATTCTTATAGATAGTAAGTATCTTCATGATCTAAAGTAGCTTCTCTACCCCAACATATAAAATTATCATTGACGCAATAGTGTAATTGCATTATGTTGGGTCATAAGTACCTTCTTATATTCGAACGACGACAGGTGAAAATGGGTGAAAATCCACGTATTGGTCAACTATATTGCATGGTTTACAAAATGGGAAAACACGTGGTTCTGGTGATAAAAATCACGGTAGACTATTATCTGCTTCGCCAGGAAATATGGATTTCTCAGTCATCTTTCGAAGCGCAGCCGAGTGAGAAATAATCTGCCATTGATCGGTAAAATATTTCTGTTACGGATTCTCGCATTGTGTCAGTCTATTGAAGTCATTATACAATAGAGCGAGTGGAGAGGAGGAGAAAGATGGGGAGACGAGGAAAGAGAAAGAAAGATAGAAATAGAGAGAAGGAGAGAGAGAGAGAGGGGGGTCGATGTGGAACTAAAGTGCAATGCATCGGTATAATATATGAGCACTAGAACATGTATGGTTATTTGTAAATATCTACAGCCGCATCAAAAGATATACATGCCATTACATTAAGTATAATGGTATTTGAAATTGAATTATGTACCTCTTGAATCTTGATGTTAGAAGTCAATGTACAGAGTAGATACGGAGCGAGAGCGAGAGGAGAGAAAGGATTGACATGTTTTCGAAGGGCCCAAGTGGTGTACTCGTCTCTACAACAAAACCGTCTTGTTTGGGTGTCAGCGAGAAAAAAACGGCATGTACGGTTTCTTTCATTACTATGGCTTCATCTGTCGCGTATGAAAAAGGAAATACAGACATCCTACATGTAGATTGATTATGAAATTATGATGGTTCTTTTTCAACATTTCTTTGAGAAAAAGCACTAATGTTATAAATGTCTGATAAGTAAAAAAAAAAGAGAGAAATTGAGGGGCTCTATTTCCGCTCATCTCGGTTCTGCAGGAGGGGGATTCACTAACAGCTAAAATTAATCCCAAATAGGATAAATTTGCTTTTAGGCTCAATATCACTCCTAAGAGCAATATCGCTTTTAGGAACTGATTCACTAAGGCATTTGATTTTAGCCTAAAGAGTTGTCTGCGTACAAAGTGCTTCGAATGATTGAATTTTAACTCAAAATGTAATACCAGGTGGAATTCGATTATTATTCCTTGCCAAAGCCATCACCTAAGCACAATTCCTGAAGTCAGCCCTCTTAACCTTTCCATGATCTTTCCCCGCCCGAATGAAGGTATTTTCTTTCCCGATAGGAGGCATGTAATTCAGTCTGAAAAATGTTTTGAAAAGAAGAGCACAGCCTGGCGGGAGATCTTTTCACAAACTTGACCATGTTGTTGTGGCGTTCAGTTATGATGAGTTGGATGGATGCTTCTTTTTTAAGGTCATGGCGAGAGCATGAACTGCCCCATTGTACAGACTGAAGGACTTTCCATACCTCTTCATGGTTTCCAGATAAAAAAGATATTAATTGATTACAAATAATGATGTTGATTACTTTAACACGATCGCAAAAACTTTCGAGAAAATAATTCAATCGCGATTTCAAAACCGTTCTGCATCATATCCAATAAAATCATATTCGGATTATGGAATAGATGCCATTGTTATATTAACAATTTCCAACATGTGATAGAGAAGCCTATCGAAATTGGCTTAATTTGGTTGTACGAAAGTCTTTGCTATCGTGTTTTTATAAGTTCCAAGAAATTAGCTAACGTTTTGTTTTGTATACATGACCAAAGTAACATTGTCGAAATATGATCGCTTTCGCATTCGAGATTATGGTTATTTTTGTGACCCATCATGCCCATGATGCAGAGACAATTAAAGGGTTTAAACCCTCTCATGATGATCTCCTATATATTTGGAATTTCCATATGATAATATAAAAATACAATGTAGGTTACGAGACTGATATCATAATGTAAGTATGAGCCTTCAAATGCCGCTGAACTCCTTTTAGTATTGAAGGTCAAATCAGATAAGTATAGCTGGAAATTTTATTACTCAGATTGATTCTACAACACTCGGTCAAGAGACCTTTGCCTGTCCACCATGCTCTATTCTATAACGCATCTTGCTCTCGCTCTCGCTCTCTCTCCCCTCTCTCTCTCTCTCTCTCTCTCTCTCTCTCTCTCTCTCTCTCTCTTTATCCCCCTCTCTCTCTCTCTCTCTCTCATTCCCCTCTCTCCCTCTCTCTGTGCCCCTCCCTTTCTCTCCCCCTTCTCTTTCTCTCTCTCTCTCCCATTATCTCTCTCTCTCTTACTCTCTCTCTCTCTCTCTCTCCTCTCTCTCTCTCTCTCTCTCTCTGCCCTCCATTTCTCACCCCCTCTCTCGCTCTTTCTCTCTCTTTACAAGATTTTATCTTCTGCTCTCACGATTTCTCTTTCTCTTATCATTTCTGCTAGGCCTTTCTCCCTCTTATTCTATGTATATCATCTTCCCCTCTCTCTCTCTCTCTCTCTCTCTCTCTCTCTCTCTCACTCTCTCTCTTTATCCCCCTCTCTCTCTCTCTCTCTCTATCCCCCTCTCTCCCTCTCTCTGTGCCCCTCCCTTTCTCTCCCCCTTCTCTTTCTCTCTCTCTCTCCCATTATCTCTCTCTCTCTCCTCTCTCTCTCTCTCACTCTCCTCTCTCTCTCTCTCTCTCTCTCTGCCCTCCATTTCTCCCCTCCCTCTCTCGCTCTTTCTCTCTCTTTACAAGATTTTATCTTCTGCTCTCACGATTTCTCTTTCTCTTATCATTTCTGCTAGGCCTTTCTCCCTCTTATTCTATGTATATCATCTTCCCCTCTCTCTCTCTCTCTCTCTCTCTCTCTCTCTCTCACTCTCTCTCTTTATCCCCCTCTCTCTCTCTCTCTCTCTATCCCCTCTCTCCCTCTCTGTGCCCCTCCCTTTCTCTCCCCCTTCTCTTTCTCTCTCTCTCTCTCCCATTATCTCTCTCTCTCTTCCTCTCTCTCTCTCTCTCACTCTCTCTCTCTCTCTCTCTCTCTGCCCTCCATTTCTCACCCCCTCTCTCTCTCTCTCTCTCTTAAAAAGATTTTATCTTCTGCTCTCACGATTTCTCTTTCTCTTATCATTTCTGCTAGGCCTTTCTTCCTCTTATTCTATGTATATCATCTTCCCCTCTCTCTCTCTCTCTCTCTCTCTCTCTCTCTCTACCCCTCTCTCTTTTAGTGTCCTTTCTGTCTATCCCTTTCTCCCAAGTAGGTCCATGCTTCCACTATCACTTTTTGTCTGCAGACTTTTCTCCACTTACTCTCTCTCCCTCTCTCTCTCTCTCTCTCTGTATTTATCATATCTTCCACTGTCTCTATCCCTCTTCCTCTCTGCCGTTTCTGTCTTTCTCTTTCTGCACCACCCCTTCTCCCCTCTCTCTCTCTCTCTCTCTCTCTCTCACCCTCCTCCTCCCAAATCCACCTGCTCAATATTGGTCATAACGCCAATCGAGTAATGAAAATTTGATGGTAATTACAGCGGTCCTCCCTAATAAAAAAAGTAATATCCCCTCGCCCGTTCGCCCGCCCCATTGGTCAGTCTCTTGCTGCAGGTGATGCGACTCTTAACAGGGTGACAACGCACTCAGTTAAGAAAGCATTTCTCGACTCCTCTTTTTAGTTCCCACTGCCTATATTCTTGTTGCAAGGCTTCTAACGAGAAACAAGATCATTGCACTAGTGTCATTTTGTAAGGCAGGAATCTTCCTTTTTATAGAAAGGCCCTTGGATCAGAATTTAGAAAGTCGTCGGTTCCCTGGTTGCCTATATGTACAAACCTATTGATTTCTTAGCAGTCAGGCAGCATGTAGATATGATTAATGTTTCCGCCAAGCTTATGCCTAGTATACCTGGGGAGTGTTTCACAAAGACTTAGATCGAATTTAAGTCGGACTTAACTATGGCAGGCCATTCATGCCACTGGTTGCTCTCACCATTATGATCTTTAGATACTATTTTTCCTTCAATAATGAATTATCAAAACAATGTAAATTCTGTAGATTTGTGACCATGATTTGTACGTCCCTTGAGAGGCCAAGGCCAGTAAATGGTGAGAGCAAACAGTGGCAAGAACGGTCTGCCATAGTTAAGTCCATCTTAAAGTCGATCTTAGTCTTTGTGAAACACCCCTGTTCATATTTTGTACCGAATATTGAAAATGGCAATGTTGTTTGAATGTTATTTCTCATTTATATATGTTCCAGATGTTGATTTGAATAGCTTTCTCCTTCACAATATATATTGTGACCCGTTTTATTTTTCCCACCCATGGCTACAATAATCATAATTAATCATTTGTGGCATTCGTGAAAACAACCTCGAGAGAACAATGTTAAGGTCATGTGACATGCGGTTAATCATGTGACATCAACGAATCACGTAAAGATTTTATGCATTGTATTTAATTCAATGCAATACATATGAGGAAATTCTGCTTCAAAAATACAATGGATTCTTGTATTGATTGATTTCCTGTACGTGAATTCGTACATGTCCTCATTCCAAAGAGTGAAAAATAAAGATATTTATCGTGTTGCATTTCCGTGTTTCAATAGCTAAAACGGAAATCAAAACTACACTGACGACGAGTGGACTTCAAGGAAAGTGGAAAAACCAGGGAAATGTATTGCTGATATTCTAAACTGTGAAACTGATTTGCCAATTTGAAACTCCTATACGTATAGTGATTTCAAATAAATTAGTTCATATTGGCAACGATCGTAGAATGATGCCTCGAAGACCTCACCAATTTCTGGCGCAGTTCTATGTCAGGCAAATGACGTCTCGGGGCAACGGTCACACTATAGTCTATAGACGAATACAGACAGGTTCAAAGAGCAAGATTAATAAATCAATGCCTCTTTTTTTCAATTTTTACTGCCTTTTTAGGGGGTTTCCAATAAAATCTAGCACGCCCGTTGAAGTGTTGCTTTGTAGTTGGTACCATTGTATTGTTGAATGAATACTGACGATCCGATTTTGTTGTTCTTTGCACGTTTATCACGAGATCTGACCTGATTTTATAAGGGGAAAAAACACTTCATACATTGTGAGCCAAGGGGATTAAGAAATTCGTCGAATTTGTGTTACGGTTCACCTATATCTTTGATTGACAAAGTCAAGAAAGTTATATTCACAGACTCCATAGCGACTCTAAATAAACGGCATTCGGTTTCTGTACTTTTTTGCCCGGTGTATTGTCGATTTTTTGGTGTGGCTGAGGTGTAACATTTCAGTACCAGTTATTGCAGTGGGAAGCTGCTATCTTTGAAAGGTTTCTGATATTTTCAATTTTCGTAAAGCTCAAACCAATCGTCCTTTCATAGCTCTATATCAGAATTTTTAAAAACAATTCTAAAGAAGGCGAATCATTGGACCACATAGATGAAAATGCATAGATAAAATATATTTAATATATATGTACATATATATATATATATATATATATATATATATATATATATAATTCAATTATGAAAATCATCCGTCACGGTGACATACAAATAATAATTAAAACAGTTGAACTCTCTATGCTTTTTATTTCAAATGTTTTAATTATATCTATGTATATATATATATATATATATATATATATATATATAGGCTGTATATATATATATATTTCTCTGTACATTATTCTTTAGTGTCCAATTAGTCTGACTTTTGAAAAATGCTAAATTATTTTGATTTCAAAGATCCTTTAAGGAAAGTAGTGCTTCATTGTTTCACTTTTAATTCAAATATTTTGATACTTTTAGATTTCATTTCTCACTCCACGGTTCATACTTTATATACGTAAATGATATTAGTGGTAGTAGTAGTAGTAGTAGTAGTAGTAGAAATAATGATAGTTGTGATGATATTAATAATAATGATGATAATAATAATCATCATCATCATAATAATCATAATAATAACAATTATGATAGTAATGATAATAATAGTAATTATGATAGTAATGATAATAATAGTAATTATGATAGTAATGATAATAATAGTAATTATGATAGTAATGATAATAATAGTAATTATGATAGTAATGATAATAATAGTAATTATGATAGTAATGATAATGATAGTAATTATGATAGTAATGATAATAATAGTAATTATGATAGTAATGATAATCATAGTAATTATGATAGTAATGATAATCATAGTAATTATGATAGTAATGATAATCATAGTAATTATGATAGTAATGATAATCATAGTAATTATGATAGTAATGATAATCATAGTAATTATTAAATTCCACATACTAAGAATCTTGCTCTACGATTGATCAAAAGTAAATCACGTGATGAAAGATAGTTCGCCCATCATTGATGGGAGAAGAAAAGTTCGTTACTCTGTGTAGATAGTACTACTATCTTCAGTGAAAGTGCGTTGCACTGTGTAGATAGTAGTACTATCAACACAGTGCAACGCACTTTAATTGTATACGTTGTGTATACGTACGTAAGTACTGCATGCACTGTACGTATCGTACACCGTTTGCTAGCTGTTAATTGATGACTTTTTGCTCTTAAATGACGGAAGAAGTGAAATGTTTCCGATGTGGAATATAAAGCAAATAATCACCTTTTGGCTTCAGGCGATGGCAAACTATCACTTCCTCGGCGATCTGAATGTATACGCTATCTTTACTCAGCTTCGCTTCGGTAAGATAGCTACATCCAGATCGCATCGGAAGTGATAGTTTGTCCCATCACCTTCACCAACGGTAATTATTTGCTTATTATTATAATGATAATGATATAGTAAAAATAATCGACAATATCTAATTATGTGGTTCTTGTGGACCTACAGCTCATATTACCAATGTTTATTATGCCTCAATACGCTTGTTAGGAATGTTTATTGCCCGCCGTTAGTATGTATTCCTAACTCTATGACTTTGTGTAATTATCAACAAAGGTCTTAATAAAAAGGCATGTTATACTATTATCACCTAATCATTTGGAAGGACCGTTGTCGTCATGGTCGTTCTCGTTCGTGCTTTCGATGTCGAGTTGGTCATTAATAAGGGTTTGTACGTGATCTTGTGTAGAAACTTGACAGGTAAAAATGTAAACCACTTTTTGTGTTGAATTTTCAATTCCGCACGTGGGCGGAAATATATTGAGCTGACTCTCTGTAGGGCTCTTGACCTGATATAAAAAGCTATTTCAGGCAAGCTAAAAGAATATTCAGCAATTGGAAGCAAGTTTGGCAATGGGTGCTTTAAAAGTGATTAAAAGAATGCATGACTTCGAGTTTATAGCTCAAGGGAGGTCGTTAGGGCGTAGAACGTAATGTTGAGACATGCCTTCCCCTTCAGCTGCACCCGCCCCAAACCAAAGCGTTCTTTTTTTTTCTATTTTCTTCTTCTTCTTCTTCTTCTTCTTCTTCTTCTTCTTCTTCTTCTTCTTCACCCCTTCTTTTCCTTCATTTTCTCCTTTTTCTTCTTTTTCTTCTTTTTCTTTACCTCTTTTTATTATTATTCTCCTTTTTCGTCTTCTTCTTCTTGCTTTCTTTTCTTCTATTCTTGTTTGCTAGCTAAATTTTTGGAAAATCAGTTTAAGACGTCGTCTAATTTTAGGCAAATTTGGTCTCACACATAGCACTTCCCTCGTGAATCTGACCCATATTATACTTGGCTCATTTCATGCATTGTGACATCCTACGTGAATTTGGGTATTGTTTTTTTCTTTCTTTCTTTCTTCTTCTTTTTGTTGTTGTTGCAGATTTACATGGGAGGCACAAAAAAATCCATTATGAAAACGCAGCCTTAAACAATAATGTACAAACACCGAAAACAAAAACCCCAAAATAGCATCGTGTATTAAAGTGTTTAATAATAATAATAATACACAATATTTATAATGCACTTAATACGGTTGTTTCTAAGCTACCATTGCCTGTCTACAAATTACCAACCAAACCTTATAAAAAACACACAAATTATAAATCTGTTCTTTTTTTCAATAGACAAACCTTCGTTCCATTATCATCTCTTTCCTTTTCTTAACCTTTTCCTTAATTCCTCTAAACGCCCCGTAAGCGGGTTTCTTTTGACAAATAAATCAAGAGCCTTATCATCACGGCTACCACATGTAAGCCTCCAATCGTGAATACAAACTTTCATATTTACAAATATAAGTTGAAACGCCTTGCAGGAGACTAGGTTTCAATCCATGGATATTTTATGGGAGGACTTTAAAGTGCCATGCAATATTGAGTATGTGTGCGCGTTGGTTTATCCCCCCATGAGTTAGATAAAGAAGTCCGATGGTGAGCTTTATCAGGGTGTAGCTAGCTTGGCCTACCTAATTTGAACTGTTTGTGATACATCTGCTCACCTGTTAGCGTACTCAGGTGAACTGCTTGGCAATGAACCCAACATGAACCCGAGGGGGGGGGGGTTATAACAAGAACAAAAACAGCGACAATAATATTATCGCGATAGCCATAACGCAATGATGATAATGATGATGATAACAATAACAATTATTATAATGCCAAAATAAGTATGTTATTAACTGAAGAAAAAAAACAATAGTATTGATAATAATATTTATGATGAAAATAATAATAATAATAATAATAATAACAATAATAATAATAATAATAATAATAATATTTGTACTAAAAATGATAATAGTAATCATAATATTAATAATACTAATGATAATTATAATAATGATAATAATGCCAAAATCAAGAACACTATTTCTTGTCTCAAAATACTGTACATTCATTTTCATCTTATTTTACTTTCGCTTTATTTGTACATTTTTGTTAATGTAGTTTTACCCAGTAACACTTTAATAGAACCAATTCTAATTCTCGTGGAAAATTAAGAGAATTGCATAATACCTCCGATAATAATAAGTACCAATAATTAGTAACTAAAACATAAGGATTGGTGATTAAGATTAAGGTCCTTTATGACAATATTTTGATAGATATTTGGTTGGTCAACGAGACTATAACATGTATTTGTCAATGGATAGAGTATAACATTATTTTGGAGGGTTATGGACCTTTATTTCTCGAATGAGTAGGGAGGTATTCTGTCCATCAGAAAACTCAATTTGAAGAATGATAGTCATTCTTTGCAAACAAGGATCGGCTTGCTAATGGTTTTCATTAAATATGCAGACGATTACCTACAGGGGAGGAAGTGACATCGGCAAAAGCGCGCTTTCACTTATACATGTAGTTGGTTTATCATATTCCATCTCTCTCTCTCTCTCTCTCTGTCTCTCCCTCTCTCTCTCTCTCTCTCTCTCTCTTTCTCTCTCTTTGTTTATCTCTCGATCTCGATCTCAGTCTCTCTCTCTCTCCATGTTTCTATCTCTAATTCTCCTTGTACAACTTACTCTCCTCCCCCTCTCCATCTCCATCTCACGTTCTGTCGCTCTCTTTTTGCCGCATCCTCGATGATTTTATCGTCCCTTTCTTGCTCTCTCTCTCTCTCACTCTCTCACTCTCTCTTATTCCATCTCTCTCACTCTCGCTCTCCTATTACATGCCCCTCGCTCTCTTTCTCCCTTTGTATCTTTTCTCTCACTCTCTCTTTCTCTCTTTCCCTTGTTTTTATCTAGATATCCACACACTTACACATGCACACACACAGTTTTTACTTTATTTCCTCTCTCTCTTTCTCTCTCTCTCTCTCTCTCTCTCATACACAAACACACACTCTTCTCTGCCTTCCCCCCTTTCTCCCTTTTACCTCCTTTCACTCTCTCTCTCTCTCTCTCTCTCTCTCTCTCTCTCTTTCTCTCCCTCTTCCTTCCTTCCCCCTCTCCCCTTCCTCTCAATGGAGGTCGCCCGCGCGATCTATTTCTCGGGTTGTACCAATCCACCTCGATTTGGACTGCAAACGATGCCAAAGAGCGAAGAGATGAGCCGGACTTTCAGTGCTCGCATTCATCCGATATTTGGGTCATAATATACGGAGTTTAGCAGAGTTCTTCATTTGGTCGAGCTTTGTCGGTATCAGTGGTTGGAATGGTTTGATGGTGTGTTTCTACCACTACTGATCAGAAAGGATCTTTAAGCTTGTAAGTAAGCAACCAGGGAACCGACGGATTTAAATCCTCTTCGAGAGACTTGGTAATGAGGATTAATACCTTACCAAGGGACACTAACACATGGACTTGGATTCGAACCCGGGACCTCCCGGTAACGAGACCACTGGTCTACAACTGAGCCATGTCCTGTTGAGAAAATGTTTTATAGCGAGGCACTTACCGTCCTCCTGTTTTATTTGAGGAACTTGACGCTCTGTTGTTTTGAGGAACTGACCATCTTGCCGTTCTCCGCCAACTCCCTAAGTAGTTTCCACAATCTGCAAATTACCAGGGGAAAACTTGTTTTATAGGAAATTAGTATACGTTCTTTTGATTATTCTGTTGTAGATTGTTTTCTGCGGTTTATCGGGAATAAAATAGTTTTAATGGATCTTTGAACAGTTTTCTGATTATCCTCTGAAGGGTCGTTATGTCTGTATCAAGTACCGAAATTATTCTGCAGGGATATATTCCAATCATAGCTCAAACTATTCAATTGTGCTCCACATAAAACGTATACTATCAACGTATACTACGGATTACACATCGATGACTTCGAGATGGACACTATTTCTTTAATTCAAATGTAAGAGATTCTCCGTCTGAAAATAGGCAAGAAAATAGAAATACCACAAATATGATGTTCGACAGACTCCTCGTTTTAGTTATTCATGTTTAAGCATGTTGAATCCCGGGTAAATATTAAGTGGCATATTAACCCGTTATAAATGCACGAAGACTGACATAAATCGCTCTGGAGTCTATGGCAAATGCGTGTTATATCAAAAACTAAATCGTAGCGAAAGGGTTAATGACTATCAAAAAGTACTTGATGAATATTAAAGTTATCGTGCAATCAAATTCACTGAGGGAAAAATCAATCGAATTTGTCTGAATAAAATCTTTCGATTGAACATAATTCACATGCTCTACTTAAGAGCTTGCATTCTGAATTTGATTACATTAAGAGGAGAAAAAAAGGAAACATGCATTTTTCACCTGCTGTTCGGAAGTACACATCTGCATTTGAACGGAGGCTTTGAAAAACTGCGTGAGGGATATTGACAGACTGCGATGGTGGTGGATGAAAAAATAAAGGTTGGGGGACACACTCGACTAAATGCAACATGTAATCTCATGTAGATTGGCAATTGCAGAGGGATCTAATGTGTCTTTTTTTATAGAAAAGGTTTAACTGGGTCTAATTAATTACTGTGTATCAGCACCGTCA
Source organism: Mesocentrotus franciscanus (assembly GCA_037976565.1). Lineage (NCBI taxonomy): Eukaryota > Metazoa > Echinodermata > Echinoidea > Camarodonta > Strongylocentrotidae > Mesocentrotus > Mesocentrotus franciscanus. Next base: position 12,556,378 of record CP137678.1, read on the forward strand.
TCATCGTCGTCATCATCGTCGTCGTCGTTTTGTGCTGAAGCGTCGCTTTGTTTTGGTGGAAGAACAACTAGACATCGATGGACATACTCGGCTACGTATCTTTGAAGAGACTAAAACATGCCTGCCGTGTCTAATTAATGACTGTGTTTCATCATCATCATCTTTCTGTGCTGCATAACATCGCTTTGTTTGGATTTATTCTGGATTACGCCGACAGTGTTTGTAAATTGTCGTCGCTCTTCCGATGCCAGATCACGTGACGCCTCAGCTTTGTTTTAAGGATGTTGCGTTTCATTCTCGCTCTCTTAACAAAAGGCTAATACGCCAATCATCATGATTGCCCCTTGAGAATAAATTAGCCTAATGGTGATTCGTACAAACCATCATTTTTGTATGGGTAAAGGCATATACTCTATTGCGTGGTACATTCAACATGATTGGCATATCATTCTACGCGTGAGGTCAATCTATATTTTTAGTTCAAGTGCATTCGTTCTTCGGGCAAGGATGTAGTTGATGAGGAGCTTTACATATTCTTTTATGAAGAAGAAAAAAAACCCGCTCTGTCCGCATGGAGTGATAGAAACTGTCAATAGCAAAACCACGAAAGACTCGCCTTGTCCACTCGCTTTTTGTTTAAAGATCATCAATTACCTCGTGACCCATGCGACTCATGGTCACTTTAGAATGAGAACTTGGTAAAGTGTCGAGAAGCTTTCTTCGACATTTTGACGTATGTGAAGTGATTCAGGTCTTTATTACCTAGGTTTAAACTGACTAAGGATTTTCCACTTTTTGTAACGAGAGTTGGTGTTATAAGGGGCTCCGTTCGGCGTATGTTGGAGAGAGAAAAAAATCACATTCTGGGATTTCTCTGGCATTTCGGTGGAACAGCAAGGATTTTGTGCTATGAATTGAATGTAACATTACATGCTACCTGCTATTATATTTCAACAACAACACTACCTTGGCTGCTTTTCTATGGCTTCTGTCCTTGAACAAACACCGAAGCAAAAATGCCAGCATACGTGCAAGTTCATCGCTTATGGCTTGGTGAAAGTGTAAACATGTCTTTAAACTCTCTATATGTTTTCCCGACTGTATTTACCATCATGGCTGAACGGATCGATCAAGCAAACCTGCCCGGACAGTCCCCGGGTTGCGAGTGGAGAGATACTGCCTGAAAGCTGAAAGCTGTCGATTCCCCCAATTTGGAGTACTTATCAGTGCTAATTTATATTCATTGGTTGTCGTTTGATTTGGAGGGGTTAGTGCTGGTTGGATCATGGCGGGGTTCTATCAGTTGAGCCGGCCGGCTGTCAGGGTCTTTGATACAATCCGTTGCTGCAGTGTCATCAAGATACTGGCGGTCGGGTTCACCTTCTGGTGCACTTACGTCACAATAGGTGAGTGATGATAATGATGTTTTTTTTTGTATAGCGCGAATCAGACATGCCAGATATGGAACATTGATTAGGTGTACTTCCAGAGCGCATTGGAAAGCACTGTCTTGGATTTAGCTCCTGCAACCATTAGTAGCGGTCAGTGTATGGGTTATTTCAAACTAAGGAAAGTTATACGTCGTAGTGATATAACATTCCACTATTGATGTATTGCATATATTTGTCACGTCTGCAACATAATGTATACCATATCTTTCATAATGTTCATGCATTTACAATACGTTTAGGTTATTTTCGTGAGCGAGGAAGTAGTTCAATTTGTTTACCGATCGGTAAACGTATCTCGCAAAATGAAAAATCATTTTAAGTTTTAACTGAAATGATCAATATTTGCGATGTATTAAAAGTACAAGCTAATGCATAAATCCTTGACTCTAGCTTGCATTTGATGCAGATGCTTTATATGAATATATAAAAACTATACCTAGAATCACTTGTAATCACTGTTATACTCTAGGTGTATAGAGCCCCCCATCCTGAAAATTGATAAACATCCACTGGGAGCATACACTCTTTAAATCATATGCCTGAGGAATTTTGTGCAGTTTATTTTTAAGAAGAAAAGGACAACTGTTAAGGAATCGACACATTCCTGAATGAACAGCACGTGACTTGGGTGCGTCAACAAAATAATGTTAGTTTTCATATGGACGTGTTTTTACCCCGGGTGCCCCGTCAACTAATGGTTAGCCCAACCTCACCTTTTGCGAAATACGTGCGAAGAGATTTTTTAAGAATTTGACACCCGTTACATTTGAGTGATTATGCTGCTTTTTTAAGGAGGGGTGCATGGATTCAAGGCAGGTCTCATATAGAGTAACAAGTATTTAACCTGACACCTATGTATTTGAATATTCAACCTAAAGGACTCGTCACTTTTGGTGAGATCTTTGCATGCCGAATAATACATTTTTCTCATTTTCCCTTACTTATTAAGAAATATTCAATAGAGGAATACTTATAGCTGTATCTTGGACCGTGTAAGGTGTAGACTTTCCATGATCGGCTGACACTCGACAGTGACATCTATCGTACATATATCAAAGTTTGGTTAAGGGGTACAAATTACCCTCAGGTTTTCCGTCACCCCTCCACCCCCCCCCCCACACAAACACACATACATACACACACACACTCTCTCTCTCTCTCTCTCTCTCTCTCTCTCTCTCTCTCTCTATATATATATATATATATATATATATATATATATATATATATATATATATATATATATATATATATATAAGTGCGAGAATTCTCAACTCTGACATGACAACGGGTGTTCCAGAATATGTAGACGTGAAGAAAAATGGTCTAGGAACGTGAGACGTAGCTGTACTTTACAATTTTATTACGAGCTTTCGGCTTGTGAGGCCTTCTTCAGGTTCTGAAGTGCAAACACATACAGAAACAAATACATTGTATGAACAGATAGATATACATGGCATAAGAACTTAATATCACTCAATCATATAGTCAAGCATCATGAACATAGCAAAAATTGGTACGAGAAATACTTCGGAATAAACTTAGAAATAATTATGCAATTTCAATATATATATATATATATATATATATATATATATATATATATCTGTTAATAGTGTACAGTTTCATAATTAATCAATTCACGAATATCTACTGTAGATATCAACATGTCGGTAAAGAGTTAAACACATATACATATATATATATATATCTTATGTGTTCAGCTCCTCGCCCTCAATCCCCCCTTTCTTTCTTTCTCTCTCTCTCTCTCTCTCACTCACTTTCTATCTCGTCCCCCTCTCTCTCTCTCTCTCCTATGCTCAATAAACTCTACACACGGATAATTCAATAGTAATAAGATTGCTATTTTATACTCAGTGTCATTTATAATGCCATCACTGATTCTCTCTCTCTCTCTCTCACACACACGTACGCGCCCACACGTACACTCTCACCCAGTCTCCTAACTCTGCCCTTTTACCTATTACTACTTCTTCTTCTTTCCCCTCTTCCTTTTTCTCGTCCTCTGTTTCCTCGTAATTCCATTTACAAAGTTCTTCTTATTCTTGTTCATGCTGCGACTTATACCCTCCCCCCACCCTATATACCTCTTCACCCTTCTCCCCCTTTCCCCTTCCCCATGCTCTTCTTTACCCCTGCTCCTACCCATCTTCCTCCTTAACACCCTTCCCCAAATCATCACCTTCACTTGCTTTATCTTTTAATCTTTCCTTTATTACCCCTGTCATGCATACTAAGATTTCTGTCTGTTAAATGTCCTCTCCCTGGTGGGTTGAAGCCTAGGGGCTACATCGGGTGTAATGCATTTATACATGGTGACATTTCCTCCACTTGTCCCCGTGGAATTCGCACATTAGAAACACCTTAGATATGGTGGTAGTATGAAAGAGATAGCTGTTGCAACGCGCATTATAGCACGAATAATATATCGGTTGGGAATTCATTCACACCATAATGAATTTTACCAGAAGAAGTAAATTTTTCCCTCTCTCTCTCTCTCAGACTTTTCAATCTAGGACGCTTATTATCATATTTTATATTATATATTTTCTATTGCGGATCAAGGGAGTATGGGGCTCCTGGCCAAACCTGATTAAGTATTTTTTACACATCGAGTGTTAAAGGGGAAATACCCCCGACACACACACTTTTGCCTTGAAATGAGAAATCTATTTATCTCCTCCTCCTCCTCTTCCTCCTCCTCTTCCTCCTCCTCCTTCTTCTTCTTCTTCTTCACCATCTTCTTCTTTTTCTTCTTCTTCTTCTTCTTCTTCTTTTTCTTCTTCTTCTTCTTCTTCTTCATCATCATCTTCGTCTTCATCATCTTCTTCTTTACTACTTTTTTACTCTCTCTCCCTCTCCCTCTCCCTTTTTCTCTCTCTCTCTCTCTCTCTCTCTTCTCTCTCTCTCTCTCTCTCTCTCCTCTCTCTATCTCTCCTGACATGCCTAAAGTGGAAAATATCTTCATGATGAAAAACAATTTAGATCCTGGCCCAGGAGATAAATTCCCATGTGCGAGTGGTATTATAATCAAACAGACTAGCAAACAAACAGCTTTTGTGAGTGCGAAATAAACGAATTTCTGTGATTGCCTTGAGCTTGGGGGTTGGAAGAATGGGGCGATATCCTCGATCGGACTTTTTTATTAAATATTTACCCCCAAAAGCCATGAAAAAGTCAGAACAAATGGTCCCAATTTCTAGTTCTTTTACGTATATGGGTTATTAATTGAGCAATCGTGGCAATCCTATATAATGTGTGACAGAGCTACAGTGACAATCTTCCACCAGCACAAATGAAAAGAATAAGAAAACTTTTTTTTAATGTTCCCCCTTGCAGAGCGCGATTTTATCTCTTTAGACCGTCATTATTTGCACCGCCTCCCATTATAGTGTATACTCATTATACACATGCCTAGGTGTATGCAGATGTTTAGCTCAGACCAAATAACAAAAATAACGTGTTTCTTTTCCAAACTTTAAAAAAAAAGGAGGAGGCAGGGCATTACTATTTACTATTTTGCAAGTTTTTGCAAGTTTTTGCCAAGATGGCTACCATGCTAATTATAGCTGGCCAAGCCTATTTATTCACATATATTGTGCTATGTGATTATACTGATGCAATTTACGACAAAACAAATGATTTGTATCACTTTAGAAGCTTTTTAAACAAAATGTATATCACAGGCTATTTTTTTTTTTTCTTCTTCTTCCTGAATAGTAAATAGTGTTTTTAAAAGGAGGCGGTGGCCAAAAAACAAGCGGGCGGGTACAAGAAACACTTCATTGTTATTTTGGCCTAACCAGAACTGAACCTTATCTTTAAACTCTCATCATGTGCACTACCTCATCCACATACATTGATTATGCTCGAATGCAGTCCGAGTTTTGTAGCTCGCATTATTTCTTGGATATGCCTAAACATTATTTCGATTGGTCGCTGATGCGGACAGGATTGAATTAGATTAGTTCATGCGTTGGAGCCATGCAATGGAAAATTAGATTGGAACACCCCACCACCCACCGCCCCCCTCCTCCACTCCTTACTGATGCTTGTAATGTTAACACAGCCCTGAATGGGCCTCTCCATACCTACATGTATGTTGTGTGGGCGTCATTTCGTCGGGGGAGTTGGCTTGTTGTCTCTTGCCCGAATATCGGCTTCCAGTTTCAAAATTTTGCGAGCGAGAGAAGCAAGTGAGAAATACTGCGATACTCTATTGTAGTGACATTTTTTTGTATAGCGCTTATAATGTTAACACGGCCTGGATTGGGCCTCGATCTCCTTATCATATGCGTATGGGTCCTACTCCTACGGGGAGGTGGGGCTGGTTGGTTTTAAATATCATCTTTTCTATTTCAAAATTTGCGAGCGACAGAAGTAAGCGAGAAATAATTGGACACTGTACTGTAGTGGGAGTGTTTCATAGTGCTTATAATGGTAACACAGTCCTGGGATAGGCCTCTCCATTTCAAAGGCGCTTGAGCCATATTTCGTCAGGGGAGGGTTTGGGGCAGATTGTTGTCTTTTCCCAAATTTCAACTTTCTTGTTTCTACATTTGTGACCGAGAGAAGCAAGCGAGAAATATTTGGACACTTTAATGCAGTGGTAAAGTAAATTTGCCACCTAAATACGCTGAAATTATATATGACTTTATAGACCTAAATTATTGACCCCTCCCTCTCCTCCTATATATGTACGAACAAAATATATATATACATAGAAAGAAACCACGGGGGATGCATAGGGTGAGGATGACATATGGGGTAATGGAGAGAGAGAGAGAGAGAAGATCATGATGATGATGATACTGATGATGATAATGATGATGATGATGATTTATTTATTTATTTATTTATTTATTTCTAATCTTTTGTCAGGGTAACCCATTCACCAATAAGTAGTGGTCTTCCATGGGGCCCTGAATAATTATGAACATATTTACATCAAAAGCATGACGTTTATACAGAACAGTTAAATATAATTCCATAGTACATTTAGAAAGATATAACACAGCAATAAAAGACGTGGCACAAACGAATACTCATTTGCAAAATAATCATATATCAGTAACCTAGTTCAACTGTAATGCCAATCGGAGAATATTGATTATGTCGCAATTATGTGAATAAATCGTATTAATACTACAGAATATGCACGTAGTGTATGTTCGGCTGAGCTATTCACAAATTACAACTTTGTTTAAACAATCGCTTAAATGAATTGACAGAGGAAGCCGTTTTCATCGAATTTTTCTAGCTTATTCCATTCAAATATAGATGAAACAATTGGGCTACACTTATATTATAACAATCAGTGTGAAATCTGGGCACACGTTAACATCCAATGTATATTTGCCTTGTGTGATGCTCATGTACATCTGTAGAATTTATTAAGCCTACCTTAAAGAGAAGGTTGAGTTCTGGGGAGAGGTGAAAAATCATTTGTGAGCGTTTTCATCTTTATTATGCAAGTGTGGAAGAACATCAGAGAAAAAATGTTCCCTGTTAAGCATGGCTGTAAATGAGGCCCGATGGTTGTTCCACATGTTTGTGTAGTCCCATATACATCTTTCTGTGTACAGTGCTTGTTACTTTACCAAGACTGGGCCAAATTTCTTATCATTTTGATGACTCCAGAACCTTGCAGTACACATCAATACTAATATACTACATGATCAACTTTTTCTGATCGATTCCACACCGTTTCTCTCACAATACAATCGCATGACCAGAACTCAACTTTATCTTATGTAAGATGGTTGCTAAGTTATGAACGCATTTATATATCATCATAACGCGACTTAACTCAAACCGTTTGTCTAGGGTCATCCATTTAAGACTTGTGAACAAATCAGCCGACGGTGTGTCATATGTCTTGTTTAATATTATTCTTGCGGCCCTCTTTTGAATTTGTTGCAGCTTAGTTGTATATGGGAATGAAATCTGTTCGACCATACAACAGAACAGTAATCAAATCGTGGCAACACTAGACTGTTATAAAGTAATTTTAAGGGTTGTTTAGGCAAATAAACTCTTTGCTCTCTTTATTATGCCAATGTTTTTCTGTGTAAGTTTACTTACGTTTTCGATTTGTTTAGACCATTTATTTCAATTCTTCATCTATCAAAACTCCTAAGCATTTGGTTAATTAAAATCTTTTTATCAAATTGCCATTTAATGAAATGGTGAAAGATTCAATTTTTCCTGAGATTAGCACGAGAGCCTATTATCATGACACAAATTTGTTCATTGTTAAGGACGAGACGATTTTCCTTAATCCATGCCATGACTCTGTTTAATGCAACAGTGAATTTTTCTTCCAAAACAGTTGCATCATTTGCACTGAGGGTAAGTGTCGTATCATCAACGTACATATCTATGATACCTTCAGGATTACATTCAGGTAGAATGTTAACATAAATTGAAAATAAAAGGGGATCAAGAATTGAACCTTGTGGCACGCCTAATTTGATGGTTGATGGATGCGACTTAGGTCCTTTGAATTGGGTCACTTGTTGTCGATCACCTAAATATGATTTGAACCAATAAATAGTCCTATTACTACAACCTATACAAGCTAATTTATGTAAAAGTAGCTCATGGTCCACAGTATCAAAAGCCTTCCGAAGATCTATGAAGGCAACTCCAGAAATTGCATTGTTATCAATATTCAACGACAATTGATTTACAAGTTTTGCAAGGGCAGTAGCTGTTGAATGTATAGGTCTAAAACAAGACTGATATGGGTGTAGTAAATGATTCTCGTTCAAGAATTCACTGAGTTGTTGATGATGATGGTGATAAAGAAGAAGAAGAAGTAAGATGTGAGAAGTAACTCACTATTGAAAAGAAAATGGATGAGAAATGAAAGAACAGTTTCTTTCATTCCTTCCAGTTGCCAATTTTACTATTTCCATTCCGGCACATGAGGCTAAGAAAAAAAATTCCCCTTCTACAAACCTCAGCGACGATTGCAACCACTGGAGTGCATTTGGGTAAAAGCCAATTAACTCCAGACGTAGTATAGAGTCATTTTCGAGGTGCACACTTAACGACAACTAAATTACGTCGACACAACCACACTTTTCTGACCTCTAATTGTGTAGTCCAATTATCGTTTGGACGTGCTAGCCGTCTGCGGCAATATACTGACAAGTGAAGTCAAGTCAACGAAAAGTCACTTGCCAAAATTGAAAGTCCGTCTCCAACGCTTTCTATCCACTCTGAAAGACGAAAACATGTTATTAACTGCAAGTTTCCCGTCTCTGAGACTCTCTCTTTCTCCCACACACACACACACACACACACACACGCTCAAATCCACGCACACTTACTCTCACTTCCTCATTCCTGTCTCGATCCTAATACGTCTACAGGCTTCAGGGGTTTCCCCCCGTTTATTTACTGTTTATTAGAGTGTTCTACAGCTGACCAAAGTGATTATAGAGGGAAATTGTATTTGTATCGTACCGTACGCCCCCCCTCGCCCTCCCTTTAAACCCCATTTCTATAAATTCCCTATACCGCTGTGCCTCTTCGTTACATTTCAGTAAAACGTGCTCCCTGTATGTCTAATGGCGTAGCGTGGGTGCGGGCGTTGTTGGGCACTATTTTTATGGGGAGGGTCACCAGACCTACTACGTTGATGGAATGTGAGAGAAGAGGGTCATCAATTAGGGGTAACGGGTATGGAAGGGGTCGTATCTGCTTCTTTTCACGTTGCTCCCCCTCTCTCTCTCTCTCTCTCTCACTCCCTATCCTCCTCTTTCTGTCTCTTCTTGTTTTATTCGCCTTTCAATTAGGAGCACCTGTCCCATGCCCCCTGTGCCCCTTGCGCCACGCCACTATCATGACTATTTGCCAGCATCTTTAAAAGGCGCAAATATTTCCAACCTCGTTGGTATGAAATCAAGATGAGTTGTTGAACTTGGGGAAACCGGCTCGATCCTTTTATTGCAATTCCGAAATGGCGTACAGGCCTGTGGATGAAGGTGTCAAATGAAAGAAATTGCAAATATATTTTCAGTTATTAAATATCATGACTGTGTGAAAGTACATTCACAGACAGAGATAGGGGTATGTGACTACACGTCCTTTGTTCGACGAACGACAAAACGTATTGTATATACTTCCAAAATAGTAACATAAGTGTAGAAGTAGAACGATTGTTCGCAGGCTAATAGTAGTACTGGTGTAAGTATAGGAGTAGACAACTTTGTTAAAGGTACTATGTCCCATTTGCAGGCCAAAAAAATGAAAAGGTTAAATTCCAACGGCATTTGAAAGACAATACTAATTTAGAACTTCCCTAAAAAAGGGGGCTTGAAAATGTCTTTAAGTGGGAAAATAACGACTATTAGTTGTCGAATCGACTTAGGAGCTATAGAGCCAGTAAGTAATAGTCTGATTTTTCAGACCATTGTACCGAATGGTCGTACGTTTTATGCTGCGCAAAGATTCAATCAGTTTAATTTTGGCCATTACAAGAAGTGGGTTATTGATGTAGACAAATGCTCATGTACCCTTTACAGCTCATTTTATGTATGTTATTACCAAAGATGAAAAAAAGCCAGTCAGTCACTCAATAGTGTCTGACAGTGAAGTCTAGCAAGTAAACGGGTTTCCTTGCATAATTTGAATATTAGGACACTGCTAACGTTTAAATTTCACAGATAGGACATGACATATTCATAATTCCTGCAAAGTTCTACAGAATTTGATGTTGGCTGCAAAAGGGACATAGTATCTTTATCGCAGAATACAAATTAGTAGAAGTAGTAGTATTAGCAGCAGCAGTAGTAGTAGTAGTAGTAGTAGTAGTAGTAGTAGTAATAGTATGAGTAGTAGAAGGAGTAGTAGGAGTAGTAGAAGGAGTAGTAGGAGGAGTAGTAGTAGTAGTAGTAGTAGTAGTAGTAGTAGTAGTAGTAGCAGCAGTAGAACTGGTAATAATCGTGCATACATCATCATTCTATAAACTCAACTTATCACTAATGACACTCTGTATCGACAGAATACATTGAGTAAAACAAGGTGATTACCTCTGATTTAGCCATTTAGGGAACAAAATACATCACACACCACTAATATTGATCTTGTAGTAGAAGTAGAGGTAGTACTTTTAATAAAAGTAGTAGAGTATTATTAATAGTGGTAAACATATCAGTAGTAGCAGTCGGAGCAGTAGCAGTAGCAACACCATTAGTAGTAGTACTACGAGTAGGTATTCGTGATATCCTCATCATTTTATAAAGTCTTATACCATGGGTTATTTCTTTCTTTCTTTTCATTACAAATATTGAATCTTGAATCTTGAACCTAACAAAGTCTCTTACTTGCAATAATAATGACACTCGTTATTGACGGAATACGTTGAGCTAAAGACGGTGAATACCTTGGAGCTTTCGCCACATCGGGGACAAAATAAATCATCCGCTATTAATATTGATCTGATTTAAATACCAGGTGATCGTATTACACGTCCCCTAACGACGCCACTCCATCAGTTGGCGTCGAGAAACTCACCTTTACGATATGGTCAAAAACGTATCCAATTCCTCTTTGTCAAAAAAATTGGGTCACACGTATACCTTTCCCTTCTTCGCCGACTATCCAGCTATACAATAATTCATGATGGTGAAACTACATTAATAATAAAAATAATAATAATACATGAGATTTATATAGCGCCATTATCCATTTTAATTAAATGCTCAAGGCGCTTCAAAATCTTAGGGATTACATTACATCATGACAAAGAATCGTGTACATTTACATAAGAAAGAAAATACAGAAATTAAAGAATGAATGAATGAATGAATGGTTCCAAGATTTTTTCTGACTTGTTTTTCAATACAGATCGATCAATCGATCTTATTTACTGGGTGTAAGCCACAAATATGTTTAAATAAAATTTTTAAAAAATGAATGAATGTCTGTCTTCAAAACGCAAAATTGAACAAATTGGATTTAAGGTTGCTCTTAAAAGACGTTGAAGAATCGGAGATCTTCAGCTCATGTGGAAGTGAATTCCACAGGGCTGGTCCGGCATGAGCAAAAGCTCGTTCCCCCAAGATTTCTTTGAAAGCGGTATGTGTAGAAGACCAGAGTTGGAGGATCGGAGGGTACATGTGGGTTGGTAGAGGTGAACTAAAGACTGGTTGTATTCAGGAGCTGTTCTGTTCATGATTTGATGAACTAAAAGCAAGATTTTGAAGATTATACGTTCTTTTAAGGGCAACCAATGGAGATTTTGTAAGATAGGTGTAATGTGACTACGTTTGCTTGCCAGAGAAATGATGCGTGCAGCTGCGTTTTGTAGTTTTTGTAACTGTGCAATTTGTGAATTTGGTAAATTATATAGTAGACTGTTGCCGAAATCCAGACGTGAAGAAATAAGTGAGTAAACAAGTTTCTCTGTTGCCGAACGAGTCAGATATTTCCGTATGAAGCCAATATTGCGCAATTGATAGCGAACTGATCTGGAAATGCTGGTGATTTGTTTAAACATAGACATTTGAGAATCAAGAATGACGCCAAGATCGCGACATGAATTTGATAAAGGAATGGTGTTACCGGAAATAGAAATGGAGTCTATATTTAATTTGTTCAACTGAGATTTTGAGCCGAAAAGAATGAATTCGCATTTACTGTGATTTAATAGCAAAGAATGTGACTTCATCCAGGCGTCAATATCAGCGATGCAATTTCTAAATTGCGCAAGGTTTGGGAAGCTTGAATTTGATGCCGCGGAAAAGAAACAAAATTTGTATGTCATCTGCATATGAATTATAGTGAACAGAGTGACGTTGAAAAACATTTCTGAGACCAGTTAGATAAATTGAAAATAAGGTGGGCCCGCCCACAGAGCCTTGTGGTACTCCACAGCCAAGTGGCCTGGGGGAGGATGTGAAACCATTCAAAAGGACAGACTGTGAATGGCATGAAAGATACGATTCAAACCATTCGAGAGCCTGGTCCTGGATACCCAGACTTGTGAGAGTATTTACAAGTATTTTATGGTCTACGGTATCGAAGGCTGAGGACAAATGGTGTTTAATATTCAAAAGTGGATTTTAATTGTGGCTAGTTATTTAGTGGAAAATAGATCCTTTTTATATTTCCCAGCGTCGGCTATACGAGCATGGCAAGTTTTCTCCCCTGATAATAATCTGCTAGTAATCCGACGTACTTATGATGTATAGCAACATTATTGCTTAGGGCTTCATTTTGTCAAATATGTATCGTTAGGGTTAGTATCGCAATTTGGTTTTATGTTAGGAGCGGGACTAGGGTTGGCATCAGGTATAATGTTTGATGCCAGGTTGCAATTTAAAAAAAATGATGTATGATATAAGCCCATTGACCGCAGAGAAATTGTAGCCGAAGCAATTGTTGTATGTTTCTCACCCGAGCATGCCCATTGCATTTGGCTCTACCAAAGTGAACAAAAAGTTACAAATGCATTTTCTAGTCAAAACATATTGTTGTCCCATTAACTAAACAACACAGGAACAAATTAATGACCCGGAACATGGGACGATATTATCCATTTCACAGTCGGGCTCATTCACTGATTACTGGTCCATTTCTTGTAATATGAATTTATGAGGAAGGAAATGAAATATCATTTAAAACAAAAACAAAAACAAAAACAAACATACGAAAAAAATACTGATATAAAGTTTGTCTCCCTAATAATGGGAAGATACAATGATTATTAAGTAAAACAAATATCTGAGTTGTGCTAGTTGGGGAAAAAACACAATATAACAGCAATTTATTTGGTTTGATTCTCTGATTTCCGTGATGCCTCGTAAACCTGAAATTTCAAATCCAGAAATCTATGATCAGTAACAAGAAATGTACTTAAAACTTTAAAGCAATCTTTAAAAGAAAAACTGATCTAATGCTCAACATGTATATGTCAAATTGGATATTTTTTACTCGTCTTAGACAAAATGAAATATCATCATCACATTATTTTCGTATATACAGTTAATCTGAGTTATTATGATGCTACTTATTTATTTCAGACTTAGGTGTCAATGGTACCTAAAGATTTAAGATCTTTTCTTTTATCGTGGAGATAAAAAAAAACAGTGAGCGAAAGAGAAACAGAAGTAGATCTGTTCCCGGCATTAATAATTCACTACATCTCCCAGTCGGCTTCTCGTACATTGTCAAAAATTGATTGGCGCCTTCAAAGAGGGTGTCCATACCAAAGATTATTTGCCTGTTTGGTGGACCATTATCTAACCCCTATTTTGTACCATATATATTATGAGATTAAAGCTTATCTTGAGCTCTGGTATGTGAATCGTATTTTGAGAGAGGATTGCTATGATTTATTCTGGATTGTATATCCTGCAGTAGATCGGGTGTTTGAACCAGTGAAATGAAAACAAACGCGCAAAAACTTACTGGGCAGCATCTTCGATAAAAACCACAACTCCCATTTGCACATAAGTGACCTGTGTTAAGCACATGGTGTCGGGCGTACTACCCCGGATTTCTTTATCTTTCTATGCTCATTACTCAGCCCATTACTCAGCCACTATACATTTTCTACCAAAATTGTTTGACACATGTCATTTATTTGTAATCTCGAACATTCAGTGTAAGTTCCGTTGGATTCTGTGATAATTTCTTTTCTATATTTACCAGAATCAAGTTTATCTTTAAGCTTTAACAAGGCGAGATTGGTAACTTCACATCGTAATGACAATACATTTGTACATGATCATGATGATGGAGTCTACAGACTCTGCACCATGCCCTTTTGAATCACGCTACAAGCTTTTTTTTTTCTTCAAAAGTCACACTGATTGAAGATTTTGTCCCATGTTTTTAAACTTGTCCTTAAGATGAGTGCAAAGTGCAGCTTTTCTGTAGTTTGTAGTCTGTAGTTTCCTCCTTTTTTAACATCGTAACGACTATTGAGTACTCTCGGGAGGGTCTCTCTCTCTCTCTCCCTCTTAAGATGATGTTTTTTAAATGTCCTTCAGATAAGTGCAAAGTGCAACTTTTCTGTAAATTCACTGTGGATTTCCTCCTTTTTTAACATTGTAACGACTATTGAGTACTCTCGGGAGGGGGTCTCTCTCTCTCTCTCTCTCATTAGGTGTATCATATTGCTGCCCATAACAATGTCGATATCTGTCTGTATGAAACATGACATCAGGTCTCTCACCTTACGTAATTCAAAAAAGGCTGGATAAAGTCAGGATTAATGTCCCGTATGGACACAAGAGAAAACCTTTTCTGCCCCGATAATTCCCATATCCCATTATAAAAGTCATCCAACACTGTACAAGGCTTGATGATGGATTGCATTTTAGGGAAATGGAATAGCAATGACGACTAAGCGATGACCTTCTACGAACTGGTGACTTCCCCTTTTTCTGCCTCTTTTACCTCTTTTACCTCTTTTAATAACGCATTAAGATTTCAAATAATCATGAAGTGTATACAAAGAGATTACCCTTCGAGACGTAGCTCAGAGTGAGGCCGGGAGTTCAGAATTTCCCAAATGAACACCATCGCAAAGCCTTACGAGAAATCAACTTAATGTAAATTCGATACCTATTAATGTATCTCCCATATAGAAATCATGTTCGGACTACGTAAGTCGTCTAAAATTCCATGATGGAGAAGGCTATTGGAATCACACTTGGTTGATTTTTCGAAAGTCTTTGAAATCCATTTAAGGTTCCGTTTAATCAGCTTTTCCTCTTCAAATGAGCAACAATTATTCTTATACATTTGCTCTTGCAAAGTTCAATACACACAAAATTGTATGTAATTAAATGAACTAATAAACGGTATATAATTAAATGAACAAATTGCAAGAAAGGCCTGTTTATTAAAAGGCGTCGTTTAACAATGTTAAATCTGAGATGTATGGCCCTACGTGTTATCAGTGTCTGTGATATGGTGTAATATTGAGGCCCTAACAAATTGCGCTTCAAACTGATCATGAGGTGCCTCAAAAAAGTAAAAAAATCTTTGAGTGCCCGGTTTTACCATACTCATTTTCCCCAATAGACTGTAGTGTTATAAAAACCGTTATGAAAACGAAAAATGAAATTTCGATTTCCAATCATAAATATCTTGATAATCAGACAGGCGATCGGCTTACAAAAGTCATGGGATTCCTGACTGACCTAAAGGTTTATAATTATGATTGCAGCATGAGCTAAATCCAGGATTTTGTTTCAGAATCTGAGGCAATGTTACCGAGTCACTTTAATTATTGAGTGGCCCAGGCACGTGGATCAATGTATGCAGCGCTTTGTAAGTGCAAGGAAAAGGCGTTATACCAAGGCGTTATAATGCTGAAGCCTTTAACACGTTGGTTATATAAAATACATTTTGGACTGCATAGACTGTACACGAAAATTGTAAATATTAATTTTACTCCGCGTTGCCAATTTAGAGACTTTAATACTTATTTTCAGTTAAATCATTCTTCTTCATGAACGGCCTAGTGTACAAGAACAGAAAATGGAGTGAAAACTTTGTGAATTTTGCTCTCTCTCCTCATGTTTTATGCGTAATTCATAACATTCTGCATCAATAATTGATCATGCAAAAATGTCACTAGTAGCTGACATTAAATGGCTGAGGGTTAATAATGCTTGAAAATGTCAAATAATCATGAAGTGTATATACATAGAGATTACCCTTCGAGACGTGGCTCAGTGCGAGAACTAGGCCGGGAGTTCAGAATTTTTGTAAAGGAGCACGGCTGCAAAGACTTTTGAGAAATTAAGTCAAGGGCATTTCAAATACCCCTTTTTATATATGTAATGTAATGCATCCATCTATTAAATGGTCGCATATTTCGAAATTCAAAATTGAAATTGAAAAAAAAACATCGAAATTACCTTCAGTTGATTATTCTTAACTTTCACTCCTATATTACTGAAATGTATCTAATTAAATGAACGAATTTGAGTGAAAATTACAAAATGCAAGAAAGAGTTGTGAGTTTATACACGCGAATAGTGATAGTTAATTTTACTCCGCGTTGCTAACTGAGAGACGTTAAAGGTATAGACCAGTTCTGGTCATGTGATTGCATTGTGAAAGAAATGTTGTGGAATCGATCAAAAAAGGTTGATCATCTAGCATATAAGTATTGGTGTGTACTGCAAGGTTCTGGAATCATCAAAATGATAAGAAATTTGGCCCAGTCTTGGTAAAGTAACAAGCACTGTACACAGTAAGATGTAATGGGACTACACAAACATGTGGCATAAAAATCGGGCCTCATTTTTAAGCTGTTACTTGTCATATTTAGAATATGAAGGCATTTGAAGAGCCATGCTTTTCAAGGAACATTTTTTTTCTGATGCTCTTCCACACTTGCATAATAACAATGAAAACGCTCACAAAATATTTTTCACCTCTCCCCAGAACTCAACCTTCTCTTTAATCATTCTTCCTTATAAACGGCCCTGTGGACAAGGTTTAATGGACTAAAATCTCTATGATTTTTGTTTTTTCCGCTCATGTATCGTGTGTTAATTATAACTTTCTGCATCAATTGATAATGCAAAAAATGTCACTTCACGCTGACATTAAACTTCCGCGGGTAAATTATGCAATAAGATGTCAAGCGATTTTGAAGTGTATATATTTACACAACGTGATTACCCTTCGAGTCGGGATGCAACTCGAATCGCGGATGCACACTCCACCTCTCTAGACTAGAGAATATTTAGCGACATTTAGAGAAGTTGTGCTCTTGAAAATGATTCCACAGTGGCGGTGTGAGAGGTGTGGGGTGGGTGCACAAGCCCTCACAAAAAAATTCGAGCTTCCCTCCCTCCCCCCCCCCAAAAAAAATATATTTATATATATATTTATAAATCAAAAATAATATTAAATAGGGAGGCCGTGTAGAAAATGACTCCAAGAAACCCCCAACCCCCAAACAAAAGAATGATAATAATAATAATAATAATGATAATAAATAAATGAATAAATGCGAGTGTTGTTTTACATACTGTGAAGTAGTGGTAAAAAAATGCTAGGATTTTTTTTTTAATTAGAGGAAATGTATTGTCTTATTTGTGTGTTAATGGGCGTGCAGAGCAGGCGATGCAGGCTGCACCCCACCCTCCCCAATGATTTAGAATTAGCAATATTATGTCGATCGTCATTTGATGTGGGTGATCTATTTGTGTAATTTGTTAATCTCATTTAAAATGTGTATATTTTGCTTTCAAAATTGCATTGTCACTCTTTAAAAGGATCCGGTAACTTTGTCTTAGATCCTTTTAAAAAAATCCTTGATTTAGCTCATGCTGCAATGATAATTATAAACCTTTAGGTCAGTCAGGAACCTCATGACTTTTACAAGCTGATCGCCTGTCTGATTATCAAGATATTTATAATTAAAAATCGAAATCAAATTTTGAGTTTGACAAACGGTTTTCATAACACTACAGTCTATTGGGGAAAACGAGTATGGTAAAACCGGTCATTCAAAGGTTTTTACTTTTTTGAGGCACTTCTTGATCATTTTGAAGCGCAATTTGTTTAGGGCTTCAATATAACACCATATCACAGGCACTGATAACACGTAGGGCCGTGCATCTCAGATTTTACATTGTTAAACGATCCCTTTAAAAGTGGCACTATTTACCCGCTGTCTTTTTAAAGACAGGGAGTTAAAAACCAATTAATTCGGGCAAGCGCCTTTCTCCCCCGCCCCCGTGGAATTGTGCCCCTACACCTAGGCTTCCGTTCCGTCCTTTATTTGATTTGACTCTGCCATGAATAATTAAAGGAACAAACGTATTTCAGGAATTCTAGTTTTTAAAATTCAACCCTTCATTCAAAGTTATCAAGGGCGAGTCGATACTTTCACCATTAGCTGGTGTGCAACTCATCATGTCATAACTTGTTTCCTCTAAAGCTCTGCGGTCATGGAATCTAAACAATTACATTCCTCTATATTTATGCAGGCCAAATTGACAAGCTCTAAAATATTGTGTTTGCTCCAAACGGGCGTGCCGAAAATGCATATACCACGCAGTGCAAAGTTCATAAATTTCATGCTGTTTAGGCTATTGATTCTTGGTTTGTATAAACAGAGTGTATTGAAAAGATCCACCCATTTTATATTTTGCTAGCTCTGTCCGATTTTTAAAAGTTGTTATGCTAGCGATATGATTTAGACCACTGGAGAATGGTCTGCATTTCGTTGTTTCATGTGTGTAGAAATTGAACTGTATTCGGCATTGGTTAAAGCCGGCATGCTGGGCGACCCCCCTGCCGCTCATTGACAAAAAATGAAATGCATTCTTCATTGTATAAATGGCCAACTTACCGCCTTTCGGATTGTTTGAAGAGCAGAGATTTAGGTCGCATGAAAGTGGGTGTGAAAAAAAATTTCGGGGCACTTTTTTCTGTCATGTTCCTTTTTATCGTGAGAAAAATTTTCTTCAGAAAAACGTTGCCATTCCCTTCCAATCCCATATTGAATTTAATTACTGGGCAAGTCCAATGTATGTTATTGCGAAAATATATTTTATAGGATGATTTGTCAGATACAAGCTCTAATAGAGCTATCAGCTTGATATACAGCCATCTTATTTACAGAATCTAGGATGTTGTCGTTAACCTAAGGCTAAGGGACAAAAAATGTGGACTTCCCCTGTTGTTTATGTCTATAAGTAGCATTGTCATGAAGGAGAGAAAAAACAGCTTCGGCTGAACTCAGCCAATCAGTATCGCTATTAGGTTAAAACTCAGTTTGACATTGTACTGTCATAATGATCTGAAGCAAACAGTCCGCTTTAGGATTGTTTCCATCTACACAATGAGTAGCCCCTTCCCTCTTGTAACATATGGCATAGTATGGTGTCTTAGAAAGGAATGAGAACAAAACATCTAGATTGTCTGATTTGATCGGTATGTACTCATGCTTGTGGTATTGCGTTTGTGTGCCCAAAATATTATTAAATGTTAGTACAAGAGCGATAACATTTTCGGAAGAAAAAACGACCATTTCATATTTTTCCAAGGAAAAAAAATTAAGGTTTAACACGCATTTCGAGATATTTTATATGAAACATGAAATATTATATTTTCATTCTCTGATATCAAATTACTGATATTATATTCATAAGAATAATAAAATTAATCTCGATATATATAGCGCTTAATACGAAATACCGTCTCTACGCCTTTTACAAATGTTAATATCTCGGTCATCGGATTCATTCACGAACAATGTGCACCATCCCCACTCCCTGGGGAGTGTTCCTACCACATGGTCACCGTGAGTGCATATGGCTATTACTAACACACAGGCTTTCGTCATTTTTTTGTTTTGTTATAGTATTTGTATTATCATTAATTACAGCTACTTGCGTAGGCACGGAGGTCCAGAAGGTACCCACCGCCTCCATTAAATGGCTGCAAATGGGGAGAAAATAGGGAGAGAGAGAAAAAATGACATGAAGAGATAAATTGACGACCCCCACACACACACACACACACACAGCATCTCCTCACTCATTGAGATTGTCCTATCGCCTTTCATCCACTTGTAAACCCAGTACCCCCTCACAATGTCACTGGTCGCAACCGATATGTATTGCGTATTTCATACACCTCAGTCACACTGCCGTACGAACTCCGAACCAACTCTAAACCGACCGAATCTTTACCATTTGGGGTAATTAATTTTTGTTTCGGTTCGGTCTGGTTTTGGCCTGGTGTCAGTCTTCTTGATTTAACTGGGGTATCATTGAGTTCAAGTGAGTTCAAAGGATGTCCATCCATACCTCTGGGGTAAAATGACGAAGCAACTTAGCTTTTATCTCAATGCTCAAAACTTCATTGAAAACCTCTCCGAAAACTCGGTCGCAATCGGCTGGTGTGAACAAGATTCAATTTCCCTTTCATAATTCATAGTGTTATGAGTTATATCGAGCACGGTACAGGTGTATATGCCGCACGAGTTTACATCATTCATCATACATGACACAGAAGGAACATCTCGGCCTACAGGCAGTGGTGAAGTGTAGACTACCATTGTTGTTATTGTTGTTGTATTTTGGTTGTTGTTGATTGTTGTTGTTGGCGGTTGTGGTGTTGGTGGTGGTTGTTGATGTTATTCTTATTGGTAAAAGAATCTTTGCAGGGTCAATCATTTTGTCATCTATTTACATTGTATTTATATATTCTGTCTTTCTCCCTTTCTCTCCTCCCCATCTCTCCCTCGCTCGCTCTCTCTCTCTCTCTCTCTCTCTCTCTCTCTCTCTCTCTCTCCCACACACACACACACACACACACACACGCACACACACACTCGCAGCTCTCTCTCTCTCTTTCTCCTTTGCCTTCCTCATTCATCTCTATTTCTCTACCTCTTTCTCCTATCATCACTGTCTCCCCCATTTCCTCTCCCTCTCTTTCGCACTCTCTCTTCGATCTCTCTTTCATTCGTCTGTCCCTCCCCTAATATACTACTACATTTCATCTTCAAAAGAAATCAGCTGCTCCGCCTCAGCTTTTTGAATGAAGATATTTATTTTTAATAATCATCAATTTATGAGCAAAATGGTGAGCAGTCCGTCATATTGTATTCAACCGAGTGCATTGATCATGTTGATAACACGTTATCATTACTGTTGAACCCCCCCCCCCTTATCTCTCTCTCTCTCTCTCTCTCTATCTCTCTCTCTCAATTTCTCCCTAGCTCTCTTGCTCTCCCCTTCTCCGTCATCGAAGGAATCAAATACACTGAGTATTTACTTCAATATATTTAATTTTTTCTCGTTTTAATCAATCTGCTGAACCCAATAGTTTAACAGGCTTGCAACACAATGCTGCTGATCTCCGACTCTAACGGATGAAGAACCCGAAAAATAAGGAGAAGATTAACAAATGATTGAAACCTAATTGAAAGTATTGTCTCTGACGTTATGTCTATCTTTCTCACAACACAGGCTATGTGGACACGTGGGCCAGTACATCGACAATATGGAACAGTATGGACCAATTGAATGATACCTTTCCTCAAGAAATAACGCAAAGTAAGTGACCATTTAATATGCATAGTGACGTATCCAAGAGGTACGGGGAAAAAAACCCTCTCCACCCCTCCACCCCATTTTCTATATTTCGTTGTTGAAATGCCGTAAAACTTGGTGAACTGTTCCTGTTCATCAGGTTTCACGGTATGAAACGAACTTGATAATAATAATTTTGTTGACCCATATGAATCTCATCAGTAGCAATGCTATTTTATCTGAGGACCCTGGAATTATTATTTCCTCCCAGCAATTGCCAAGGACCCTATTAACACTTGGGTGGAGAGTGGAACGTAGATTAATGGTCTTGCCTCAAGACGTTGGTGTCGGGCTGGGATTTGAACCCTCAACCCTTGAATCAATAGTCATGTGAATTACCCACTCTACCACGACACCTCAGCTTAGAAAAAGGCGTTGATGGCAGAATATTATTCCCCAGGAATGATGCAGGCTCTTTTGATTGTATTATTCAATTTTCTACCATGCAGATAAAAGAGCGAGGTTATATGGTGCATAATTTTTATTACAAGTGCACCGACATGAAGAAAGGGTCGGAATGTTATCCTATTATCTTTTCTCATTCTCTCGGATACCTTACCCCTTTTTTTTCTCTTTTTCAATCTCCTTTACTGTTTGTTCGTCATTCACTTTGGGAAACGTGCCCCCCCCCCCCTTCTCGTAGCTATGCCACTGATGATTATGTTAATAAGATTGCTGGTATTTTCTTATTCCAATGTTTAGCTCCACCCGAGAACCCGATGTATGCAGGTGGTATAGCGGTGCTTGTGGCCTTTGTTCTGTTCATGTACTGGGGATCCCTCCACGAAAAAGAGTAAGTGGTGAATCGAACTGGACTCTTACGACATCGTAGATTTGTTAAATCTTCATCATCGAGGCAAATTGCCTTCATTTTGGTCTAGCTATGGTTAGTTGGTCAAATGATATCAGCTACTATACATTTACATCACGCACATTTATACCACAAACATTTGTATCGCAAACATGTTTGTGCAGTTTGTCCACCTCAAGGGTATGCGCAAGGCGTCTGTAAACACGACAAAGTACTTACCTTACTTTAACCAAGCTGCATAAAGCCACTGAAATCATTCAAGGAATTACTTACTACCAGGGCACCGTTTCACAAAACTTGTCATCAGTGACAAATACAGTTTTTCTTATAAGCTAGTGAAATCCTTGCTTCTGATTGGTTATCAGCAGATGTGTCACTGATTTTTGTCATTTTTCATTGAAAAAAGGCTTTGCGAAACGGGTCTCAGGTATTCATTTTCTGCACCAGGATTAAAGAGAAAGTGGCAAATGTCAATGTCTTGCTAAAGGATAGTAGTGCCTCTGCTAGTACGTTCATGATCCATTTGATCCACATCTCTATAAAGATGATATTGACCCTATGAACAAAAATCGGCATAAGACCAACGGGTTGTAGTACAAAACACATGTGATGTCTCATTTTATGATAGTTAGTATGATCTGCAGTTTTGATTAAACGGTGAATCCGTATAACTTCTATGCCATTTGTTTAATTTCTTGCTTCTGTATTCTCTTCTTCAGTGACACAGAGGACGAGAAAAAGGAGAAACCAAAGAAGCAAGGTTCAAACTGGTTACATGGGACTATTACCCATGGAAAGAGGAAAAAGAAGAGAAAAGATAAACGAAAGGGTGTTTATAGTGTGAGTGACGCAATGTCTAAACATTTACTCGCCGATACGGGTCAGGAACAGACTACATGTGCCGAGTGCGAAAAGTGTAGGCTCTACGAACACAACATGCAAATCAAAACGACATCTTCCACTTCAAACGGGGCACAAATATCGAGTAAAACCACGAGCAATAAGACTGAGCGTAGTGCCAGCTGCAACCGCGTCGCGCGTCCATCGTTAAACACTCGCGGTAAGGAACACGCACATGTAGGTCAGCCTCGAAGTAAACGTGCGAACTCGTCACCCGAAATCATCGTTACTACACCAAAACCAAAGAACACCGCGTGCACATGTGCGCGTCCGAGACAAACTGGGGGAAATGTGGCGCATCCTCCAGAAAGGCAACACGGGGCTCCATCGGATCGCGATGACAAGGTAATCCTGGTCAAGTGTTGTGAGAGGGATTGTGAAAGAACATCCGAGCTAACTACAGAGGATAGTTTGCACTTCGAGAAGGAGACCAGAAACAATCTTTTAGACCTGGATAAGCCCTGCCTGAAGTGTAAAGTGCCGTGCAGCGGCGTTAGGGCGACGGCCAACGGGAAAGTTCTGCGCCAGCTCGATGATGCATCTGTATGTCTCGAGAGCCACCCCAACGTAGAAATTGCCATTTTTGCCGAATCGGTAATTTGAAGGGAACGATGTGAGTGTGGTCTTTTGAGTTTCAATTTGGTCCAGTCTTGACAAAGACGGACCTAAAAGCTGATAAACAAGCTTTTAGCTGATCTGATGGAGCATCGCTTGTTCCATCTTGCCTTTAGCGGTTTGTTGCGTTGGGTTCTCCATGGAATCGTGGAGGGAAAGCGCATGCGCTACTTTCTGGAAAGTCTAACAAAGAACACACCATCATGCAAAGGTTGTTCAATTCTACATCCTAGTCTTTACCAGAAGAAAAGAAAAAGTAGCCGGAAAGAAGATTAAGATATTTTGTTGAAGAAGATCACGTTTTAGACATGTGCCTTAACATTGATATTCAGTATAATTTTATAATTATAGATCTTCGATACGCACAAAATATGGCTATACAAGTCATTCTCAAACTTGATCATTCTTTGTATCGGGTAAAAGGTCTGTATGGTATGGTACAGTTAACATGTCATTATGCAGAAGATGGTTTTATTCAAACGGAATGCTTTGTTTCTAATGCTTGTGAGCGTGAATGACCTAGGAAGTTACGTTGTTATGGTCAGGTTCGTAGGGACTGTTTCTTGCGGAATATATTTCATTGATTATATTTCATTCAAATGTTCTTATTCTCTCCCAGTGATCATGAAGATCAGAGTTCGATTAGAAGAATAGTGACTAATTACCCTTATAAATGTAATCTGGAAACCATCTATTGCTTTTATAAGATTGGGATACATGTGATATCAATTTGTATAAGGAAAGGGGGAAAATGTAAAATACAAGTCATGGTCACCTTTTTTTCATTTTCTAGACATTCTCAAATTTGATAGTTCGATGCTTGTATGGTTCAGGCTGGGGCAAAAGTCTTAGAGGTATGTAAATTGCTATATCAGGTCGTTCATGAACATGTTTCTGTGGAGGGTCTGATCTTCTTTAGTGCGGGATGCTTTGCGTTTTAAGGGCTGTCAAAATGGGTGCCCTAATTATAGGGAAGTTACTTTGTCTTGGTCGTGGTTTGTGAGGGAACTGTTTCTTCTATGCTGAAAGAAGGAGATGGGTTAGCAGGTTGAAATATATTTTATTCTTGAAATGTTAGTATTGTCTCTCATAATTTGATAGAATGGTGACACTTGGCCTAATGTATGTAAGGTGGAAATCATCTTTTCTCGTTTATGAAATTTTAAAAAGGAAAGGGTGATTATCAATTGATATGATTTAAAGAAAAATTACTTTAGGATACATCTCGTTTCTTTTGTATTCTGATCAACATTATTCTTCGTTCTGTGTTCTGCGTTATCGTTGTGAACGGCACCCAGTCATTTTTGTTTTCTTTGAGTGTAAAATGCTCGTAAATGTCGGTCATTTTTAACTTAATTTTATATCATTTATTAGTTTAACCTTTGTTTAAACATGGACATTGTTAACAGTTACAAGTTTTTTGTAAAAATATCATTTGACATTCACCAGTAACACAATATTTAGAAAATAATTACGGTTGGAATACTCCCAAAGATCACCTGAGCTTGTTAGCATGAGTTTCCCTGATAAATTAAAGGAAAATAGCAAAATTGTGAGTTTCTATTCAGAAATTTTGAAGGAAACTACGATATGTTCGTATATCACTTCCTCAAGTATGTAATATACGGATGCAGCCAGACAGCACATCTCAAAATTGCATAATTCCGCGTTTCATACATTCTGGATATCAAACCATATCTCAAAACTGCATAATTCTGCGTCTCATACAGTCTAAATATCAAATTAAAGAATTAAGTGAAATAAATGCGACAGACTGCAATCAATCTTCAGCATCAAGAGCTCTTAAAGATATGAAATAAATATTGATTGTGGACGTCAGACAAGGAAATATCCCTGCGTATGAAAAAGACAGTAATTCATGTAGTTGGATAAATAACCTTCTATACTGAGCATTAAAGTGTCCAAAATGCCTTTGAGAAAAGCCAATGGGAAATAATGACAAATCTACTTTCGCCCATCGATACCTTTATTTTGTTTAGAGAAAAATATGGAATCCTTTCCATCTGTTCTTAATATTTTGTATATATTTTGAAAAGTGTGTATCATTTCCGTTTGATTATAATTCATCTTACGTTTCCGGCTAGAGCTCTGGTATTGAAAGTAAGCTTAAAGGTATAGACCAGTTTTGGAAACGCCCCCCTCTCAAAAAATGAAATGGAAGCTCTTATTACCAATCGTGTGAAAGAATATGTTTTGACGAATACGTGATGATACAAATTTTGCCGGGAAACCGCCTACTAAATGATATACTTGGTAAATTATCATATCGATCCGGACTGGATAGATATCGCGATCGCGTAATGTCACTATATAGTCCCAGTGGCGGATCCAGGGGGGGGGCCCGGGCCCCCTCCCCTAGCAAAAAAAAACAGGTAAAAACACCCTTTTTCGTAAAAAAAAGAAGAAGATGGGCCACCTCCCCTGGTGCTCAAGGGGATGGATGTTGAGTGAAAAAATACTGTCCCCTCCCCCAAAAAAAAAAAAAAAACTGAGCGAATTATCGGCCGGCGCGATTTTCAAATTTTCGCACGAAGTGGGCTCCTTTTTTGGCCCCTCTCTTGCCGCCTGCTGGATCCGCCCCTGTATAGTCCCATATACATCTTTCTGTGTACAGTGCTTGTAACTTTACCAATACTGGGCCAAATTTCTTATCATTTTGATGATTCCAGAACCTTGCAAGTACACACCAATACTTATATGCTAGACGATCAACCTTTTCTGATCGATTCCACATTGTTTCTTTCGCATGACCAGAACTGGTCCAGTGGTTTATACCTTTAACAGTTTATAAGGATCCATGGCATTCGAAGTAAGCTTAATCAGATAATAGCAAGCTTTCATCGCTCACACTTCTTTTCATTCGTCTCACATTATCTTCTCCGGTAATTGTACTTCGCAAATACAATCATATCCTATTTTACCTCGTTGTAGTATTTACAATAGTACTAATCATGCTCCGGTTGCTTGCTGAAACTGATAGGTTTATAAGTCGAAATAGTTCGTTAGTGACTTAATTTTGTCACGAAGACTGCTATGCAATTTATACAAACTATATCATTAAAACATATTTTGTCATTTCTATTTTATTTTATTTTTTATTTTGGGGGGTTCTGTGATAATTTGATGGCTGGCAATGGAAAATAAAGGGGGAAATAAAAATCTACATGCTGGAAACTCCGCTACAATTAACAGATTCAACTATTCGAGAAAGAAAAAATAATGCTCATATGAATGTGAATTATTTCTAAATATATAGAATCCTTTACGGAATGGATATGTTAAAAGAAGTGCTACCTTACAACTGATTTTTTGATTTATTCTAGTCTGAGATGTTATGAGGTCTCTTTTACACTTTCAATTTTGTTTTAATGATAAACTTATCCAAATTTGAAGACCTTATTTCTAAAGCTATTGCTTGTAGAAATAAAACCTGTATATATACTCCAGATATAATTCCTGTTCTTCAACTTTCTAATGTGCACATCTAAATTTGAAATGATCTGTAGTTTTTATTATAACTATTATTATTATTATTATCATTATTATTATTATTATCAATAGTATTATTATTCATTACTGATCAAAACTATGAAATAATCATTTTCTATTCTAACACTAAAGCGAAAATCAGACATCCTCTTGCCATGCGAAAAAAAAAATGGTCAAAAATGGAATTGGTACTGTGATTATCCCCCCCCCCCTTCCTCTCTCTCTCTCTCTCTCTCTTTCTATTTCTCTCCCTCTTTCTGTTATATGTTTCATGTACGCAGTATGAAATGTCTATCATAGATCAATCGGTAAATACGTATTTTAGACTTTTATATAGATTGTTTCGAGAAGATGTAATTGAGATACAAAGACAAAACAGGTCTCTCGTAAAGTATATGATTCGTATTGATGATTATTTTCAATACATTGGCTCGGAAGAAACATTATCTATAAATCTTTAATAATGCGACATTTACTGTACTAATATGTTTTGTAGGAACAGGGTAAATTAAGCTATAAAATGTATATTTTTTATAAAAAGTGCCTGTTAAGAAATCAATAAAAATCAACATTAATGCACTTTAAATGAAAACGACGTAAAATTGTGTACCCTTTGATTTGTGTTTCGTATATAAAAAATCTATGGAGGTGATGTTTTGTGTGAGAGGACATTGATGTGATGTCAGTCGTACTTCATGATATTAGAAAAAATGACTCAAAATCTTTGCAAGGTCTACTAGGAGATAAATAATCCTGAAATTTTTCATTTTTTAATTTCATTTTTTTCCACAATAATAGCAAATAAAATTTACAAAGCTTTTCGTTTTACAAAGTCATTCCAATTAAAATATTTACAAACAAGAAATATACATTATATTATGGTACGTGCAAAGAGAATAAGAAGATAATTTCTTACTATATTGAGGAGGAAACCTAAGAAAGCATAGCTTGTATAAATTTAGGTTCCCTAATATTAAACATAGTATCATGAAGTAGAAAATGCAAGGAAAAGAAAAGATGGGGAAAACGGGACGATACAAAACAAAACAATACATGACAAGACAAATTGAGGTAGCATGAAAAAGGAATAATTCTATTCTAGCCAAGTCATATCTGACTAGACTTGGATATAAGCGTTACACTCTTATTTTGAACATCTACCATCGGACGACTGCCCCCAAAAAAAAAAATAATAATAATAATAATAATTAATAATAATGATATTAATAATAATATAACGAACGAGAACAAACATCTGAAAGGACTTAATCGAAACAGACCCCGCATCCATACAAACCCACATCACATCCCAACCCACAATTATGCATAATGTTTTTGTAAATATTTCTGAAAGTGAGGGACCATGTAAAAAGGTTTTTGACTTGACCGTGTCGACAGAGAAGTGTTTGAACTAACGATATCCGGACAACAGATGGCGTCCTAAATTGACCAGTATATCGCATAATTGATTGCTGTATCAGGCGGTGCGGAGCATGCCAATTATCCCTACGATTTCGTTCGATTTCGTTCGATTTCGTTTTCCCTCCAGACAAATAGAACAGATATTCATATAAAGAACACTTCTAATTCTTCATCACCATCATCATCATCATCATCATCACCATATTCTTCTTCTTCTATTTCTTCTATTTCTTCTTCTTCTTCTTCTTCTTCTTCTTCTTCTTCTTCTTCTTCTTCTTCTTCTTCTTCTTCTACTTCTTCTACTACTTCTTGTTCTTCTCCCTCACCCTCCCATTTTTCTGTCTTTATTCTTCTTTCTTCCTTTTTCTTCTTTTTCTTTTTCTTCTTCTTCTTCTTCTTCTTCTTCTTCTTCTTCTCCTTCTTCTTCTTCTTCTTCTTCTTCTTCTTCTTCTTCTTCTTCTTCTTCTTCTTGTTATTATTATTATTATTATCATTATTATTATTACTATTATTATTATCATTATTATTATTATTGTTATTATCATTATTACTATTATCATTTTTATTAACATTATTATTATCCTACTTCTTCTTGTTCCAAAATTGCCACAAAAAATACAGAGAGCGGTTATGAAAATTGTCAGACTATAAACATTCATATCGCAACAAATTATGACAAAGAAAGCATTAGAGAGACCCAAATGTAAGATGCACTGTTACTCAAAGTTTTAATCATCATTCCATCCTAAAGAATTTACACTTTTAAAAAGATGACAGTACACTATTAATAACCTACAAATCAATATGTTCTTTTGTTTTGTTTCGTGTTGTTTTCGTATATCTATTTTCGTTGTCAATGTACTTCCGTCTGATCATTGATACAGCTTGGTGTTAAACCGCTATATAGAAGGGGAAAAAGCCGGGATAGTCCGACAAACATCTCAAAGGCAAGCCGATTTCTAAAAGAGGCATTTTTTTCATATTCATGTCAATCCCATTCTCGACTTCAAGTGTTGCATGCATTGCAGCCGTGACATGTTCACGAAATGTCACTTACTTACAAGTTTGCCTATCCCGCCATTTTGCTGTCAAATAATTATGGAAAATTCAGTACTGCTATGATGATGACGAACATGATGATGGTGGTGGTGGTGGTGGTGGTGGTGGTGGTGGTGGTGGTGGTGGTGATGATGGTAGTGGTAGTGATGGTGATGGTGGTATTAGCATTGGGTGATAAGAATATATTTGAATCAAGATAATGATGACGATGATCATGATGAATGATGATGACGATGATGATGATGTTAATGTTGATGGTGATAATGGTAATGGTGATGAGATAATGATGATGATGATTATGATGATGATGATGATGATGATGTTGTTGATGGTCATTTTATTGATAATGATGACGATATGATGGTGTTGTTGATGATGATGATGATGATGATGATGATGATGGTGATGATGATGATGTTGATGAAGATAATGATTATGATGATGATATTGAAGATTACAATGACGATGACGACGACGACGAAAATCATGATGATGACAATTTTTTATCATTTTGATCAGTCAATGATCTCAATATTGATAAAATAGAAGACAAAACTATGAAACAAGATGAACTACCCTGAATCGCTTTATAATGAATGAATCTTAATTCATAAATCGTAATCACCGTTCCCTTAATTAAAAACTTGTTCCCAATAAAATACTTTCAATAGAGTCTCACATGAAAGACTATTACCGATAACAATCTCATTTCATTATTCTCACTTCCATCTCGGAGAAGAAATTGCCGCATCGCTCAAGCAAAGGCTTTGACGGCCATACATCGTATCGGTAAACAATAGAGTCGCCATCTAACCCTCATCTCTGCATAAATTTCCTAGCAGACGATACCGCTCGCTCGGCGCACGCGTATGCTAGTCTTAGTTTGTAAACATCTTTATAATTATGATTCACGTTACGGTTTTCTAACAATTTTAAACTGATTGATATTCCAAAATATTGTATAATCATATATAACATTATTCTTTAATTACATTTTCTCATTTCGTATGGCCTTATATTTGTAAGTCATGACTAAAATGTAAGAATGATGAACATCGGTTTCAAAATGAGGACTCCTTAATAAGACTATGTTCTTTCTTTCACGTGCATCGGTGATGCGTGTGTGCGTACGTGTTTCCAAATCGTGAGGGAAAGGGCATCCCCATTCAACCACCACCTGCATGTGTATACATTTAGGATCGGAGATGTATAATCGCACGTACTGACAGCAACATCTCTATTTGAAATTTGCATCTCATCGTTAAGCGGAATGATTCAAATTGAAAGGAAAATGAAGTCTGTAGAAATTATACTGCTGTTATTTCCAGTGATTTGGATAACGATACTGCTACAAGTTAATCCGATATGCGGCCAGACAACAGATACTCCTACAGGTATGTATATGACCATCACGATATCACTTGATTATTAATTAGTCAATTATATCATGTTATCCCATCACACTGATGTATAGTGAATGAGCTAAAAACAACAACAACAACTTATAATGCAACTAATTGGCTGGAAATTATGTTTATTATTTGAACCTTGTGATTTTGTTATTTTCTCTATTCGCGGGGTATTAGACATAATGGCATAGGCCTATGAAAGATATACTGGAAATAGTTATTCCTCATGTCTTGTTAGAGTGATTAGCATTCAATAATGTCTTTATCCTTTGCATTTAACTTATCTTATTATTTCATCACATACTATGACAATTCAAGGGTACTTTCCGTACATAAAACGATTTACCTTTCTTGAAGTACTAATAGTACAGACTTAATTTCATTTTGGAGTGAGTGACTTTAAACTGAATCCATTATGCTCCATTATGATACATTGGCATGCAATGTTTTGATTTAAATTCTTTATTTTGCTTACTTATTTTGTATTAACGTATCATTAATATTTCCCATTATTATCATCTTTAAAAATCTGAAACAATTCGTGCAAATCTATTAAAAGATATGAACAACAAAATAAAGCAAATTCCTTGTTTCACATTATTGTGAGACTTCATGTATCAGGTGAATACTTATTATAAAAACGAAAGTAAAAGCAATTCTTATTTCTTCAAAATTCGTGGGGTTTTTTCACTTCTTCACCCACCCTTCTAAAATGCACTTTTTAAAATAAATATCGTTCATCTTTGTTCGACCAGACGCATGCAATCGGTACATATATGAACTTGCCAAGGAGAGGATTAAGTTTTTATCTGAGACTCATTGAATATTCTTGCTCATTTCTTTATCGCATGGCATGCACTGATTAAAATGCTATAAATTTCCTAAGGCGAAACCTTGTCACCAGTAAATGAACTTGCTATGAACGCCTGGACGCGATGACAGTCAAATTGAAATGTGAAATGGCGCAGGATATCAAGATGCTTGCTGTTCGTTTGCAAATAATTGCTATCTTGGGGTCTACTGATCATGCAGGAAATATAATTCATCATAGCTGCTGAGTGTGCATTACTTAACCTGATTAGAAATAACCAAGAAATTCGACTGGAATTATATGATTATGGGGAAGAGGAGGATGATGGCGATAATACTAGTGATGGTGTGAAGAAGAGGATATGATGATGATGAGGAGGAGGAGGAGGAGGAGGATGATGATGATGATGATGATGATGGTGGTGGTAGTGGTGGTAGTGATGATGATGATGATGATAAAGAGGATGATGGTGGTGATGATGATGATGATGATGATGATGATGTGTTGGTGGTGGTCGTGGTGGTGGTCGTCGTCGTCGTCGTAGTGATGATGATGATGATGATGGTGGTGGTGGTGATGTTGGTAGTGGTAGTGATGATGATGATGATAAAGAGGATGATGGTGGTGATGATGATGATAATGATGATGATGATGATGGTGGTGGTTGTGGTGGTAGTGATGATGATGATGGTAAAGAGGATGATGGTGGTGATGATGATGATGTTGGTGGTCGTGGTGGTGGTGGTGGTCGTCGTCGTCGTCGTCGTAGTGATGATGATGATGTTGGTAAAGGGGATGATGGGGATGATGATGATGATGTTGGTGTTGGTGATGATATATTTAATGAAAATGATGATGAATATAACAGCTACATGTATACATGTAATGCGTACATAATTGTTTATTAATCCACTCAGTCACCTATATCATGCCTATTTAATCATCTCTCCTATGAATTCGTCGTCTATTGTTACGGTCATTAATACGCCAAAATAGGAGGAGGACAAAGTAATTGCCGATAACCTTGTATTCAATTTATGATCTTTCTAATGGAGTGAAAACCTCGCAGCTTAGTTGTCATATGGCATGTGAGTTATGAATACGTTCTGCTATACAGTGCGTATCAAAAAAAGTGTACCCAACTTTGGCAGCTTCTAATTGAAAATTTATAACCTGTGTAACCTTGAATAAAATGTCATGGTAAAGGGTAATTAATATTCTGTCTAATGATACCATATTCATAATTGTGCTGCAACGGATGACTGAGCAGCAGGCTTTTCAAAAAGTATTGTCAAAGGCACAGCGGACAAGTGAACAGAGAGAACTTAGATATCATGAGACAAGGATTTTGTAGGCTGTTCAAAATAATTAAAGGTTGTCCTATGAACTCAAAGAAATGTTCTGCGAAAGCGTAGATACATTGCATCATTTAAAACTATGAAGCACTGAAGCACAAGACATAATTTAACTTTTAAAAGGATTTAAGACCAAAGAAGCACATGCATATGGCCTGACCCACATTCGTTCCATCAGCCCAAACTTGGAACAAGGCGACTTTGACAACACTTTTTAAATACCCATGTGCTCAGTCACCCGTGGCAGAAATATTACAAATAGGGTATCATTGGACAGAAAACAGGTTACTCTTCATCATGAACCAGATTTCAAAGTCATATTGGTTACGAATTTTTAATTAGGAGCTACCAAAGTTGGGTACACTTTTTTGGTACGCACTGTATAACCGAGCAAGGACAATCCTAATGATTGGTAACACGACCTCCAGTTTAATATTGAAAATGAATTTAATGCTTTCAGGTTCATATGAAATGATAGACAGGTGGGAGATTGTTAGTGTTAAAAGTGTTTGTATTATTATTGTGTTACTATTACAGTAATCAGGGTAGTTGTAGTAGTAGTAGTAGTAGTAGTAGTAGTAGTAGTAGTAGTAGTAGTAGCAGTAGTAGAAGAAGGAGTATTGGTAGCAGCAGTAGTGATGGTAGTAGTAATAGTGGTAGTAGTAGTAGTAGTAGTAGTAGTAGTAGTAGTAGTAGTAGTAGTAGCAGGGGCGGATCCAGCCGGCGGCAGGAGGGGGGGCCCAATTCGTAATTTTTTTGGGGGTGCTATTTTGAACCCCCGTAAATGATGTTTTCCTGGCATCTACTAACACAATGGAGACCATAAAAACAGTGCATGATAACGTCTTTTAAATCGAGTAACAGTTTAAACAGTTTAACCCCATGGCGATGCGGAGCATCGTCCACGAGCCGCGTTCTTAACTAGTTTTACCTCGTTCCCAATACGTCCAAGAGGCGATTTTTTTATTTTTTTTTTTTTAGGGGCTATTTTGAACTCCCGTCAGTGATGTTTTCCTGGCATCTACTAACACAATGGTGACCATAAAAAGCCGTGCACGATAACGACTTTTTAAATTAAATAACAATTTAAACAGTGTGACCCAATGACGATGCGGAGCATCGTCCACTAGCCGCGGTGCGGCGAGGCGATTTCTGGGGGGCTATTTTGAACCCCGGCAGTGATGTTTTCCTGGCATCTACTAACACAATGATGACCATAAAAAGCAGTGCATGATAACGTCTTTTTAATTAAATCAAGTAACAGTTTAAACAGTTTGACCCAATGACGATGCGCATCGTCCACTAGCCGCGTAGCGGCGAGGCGATTTTTTTTTTTTTTTTTTTTTTTGGGGGCTATTTTGAACCCCCGCCAGTGATGATTTCCTGGCATCTACTAACACAATGGATACCATAACAAGCAGTGCATGATAACGTCTTTTTAAATCAAGTAAACAGTTATATCCAGAATTATCATGTGTTTGGTTAAGTTACCAGATGAGTTGAATATCTTCTCACAATATTTGCACTTGAAAGGTTTCTCTCCAGTGTGCGTTCTTTCTTTCTTTCTTTT
Source organism: Mesocentrotus franciscanus (assembly GCA_037976565.1). Taxonomy (NCBI): domain Eukaryota; kingdom Metazoa; phylum Echinodermata; class Echinoidea; order Camarodonta; family Strongylocentrotidae; genus Mesocentrotus; species Mesocentrotus franciscanus. The sequence goes on from CP137678.1 coordinate 12,591,405, forward strand.
TTGGCGGCCCAAGGGGACGGGGGAGGTTCAAACCCCCTAACCCTCTCCCGTAGATCCGCGCCTGAGCGGGGGGGGGTAGAGCACTATTTTTTCTCCTTTCTCCCTTTTCTCCTTTTTCTCCTTTTTTTCTTCTTTTTCCCCCTTTTTTGGCCAGGGGGCCAGGCCGTCGGTCCCCCGTGGATCCGCGCCTGAGTAGTAGTAGTAGTAGTAGTAGTAGTAGTAGTAGTAGTAGTAGTAGTATTAGTAGTACTAGTACTAGTACTAGTAGTAGCAGCAGCAGCAGTAGTAGTAGCAGTAGTTGTACATGGATTATAGTAGCAAAAATAGTAGATAGAATTAAGGTAATAACATGAATGGTGAATTCATCTTGCATTATCATACAATCACCTTTTTTTAGTTTTTCTCTGAATACACATTTTTTGGAAAAGCAACTGGATCTAAGCTTCACTAGATTATTTATTTTCAAAGATAGTAGCAGCACAATTGTTTCTCAATTGATTCTATTGTGTATGCTGTATGCCGTGAGAACAATCAGCGTACTATACGCGACGTTATCGGAGATCAAAATCAAAACGTACTACATGTATGTTCTGTATATACTTAATGAGCATATAAGTACAATATCTGCTGAAGCGGCATTGCCAACTCACCTAGGACATGAAGGACAAAGCGTTACTTGTTTTGTTACACCTTTAAAGAGAAGGTTGAGTTCTGGAAAGAGGTGAAAAATAATTTGTGAGCGTTATCCGATTGTGTGGAAGAACATCAGATGAAAAATGTTCCCTGAAAAGCATGGCTCTTCAAATGCCTTAATATTCTAAATATGGCATGTAACATCTTAAAAATCGGGACGGATTTTTTTATGCCACATGCATGTTCGTGTAGTCCAATATACATCTTTCTGTGTACAGTGCTTGTAACTTTTCCAAGACTGGGCCAAATTTCTTCTCATTTTGTTGATTCCAGAATCTTGCAGTACACACCAATACTTATATGCTAGATGATCAACCTTTCTGATTGATTCCACAACGTTTATTTCACAATGCAATCGCATGACCAGAACTCAACTATATGACCGAGCGTGATAAAAAAGAGAGGGTGAGTGAGTGAGAGAGAGAGAGAGAGAGAGAGAGAGAAAAAGAAAGAAAGAAAGAAAGGGGGAGTGATATATATTTATATATAGAGAGAGAGAGAGAGAGAGAGAGAGAGGGGGGGGGGAGGAGATTTAAATTCATGAATGGTTATTCAGGTTAATGACATTTTTAGAAAGATAAAAACAACATTGCACCCTGCAGAAAATACGGTGATTGATGTAGTAGTTTAAAGTTCCAGAAATATGAAACTGATGTTTTCAAGGGAACATATATGTGAGGAATTGAGTTACTTTTATATTTTTTATTTTTATAACCTACCCGTACACTTCTGCAATGAAACTATTTTATTTTATTTCCTATTGTAAAGGATACGATTAAATATCATAATAAGTAGGAACCATATGCGGTTTATCATCTATGGTACTGGTAACTACAACATAAAAAAAGAAAAAAGGACACGGTGAATGACCAAGAATAGCACGATATGATATCAGCATGAATATGAAAATGGTAAAGCCATGTTTTTCTAATTATGTTATCATTCGAGTCGTAAAGAGCAGACGTTGAGAGAGGCTGATGTATTACAGAGATACGTTTCAAACAATTTGTTTTTCCCTAAAATGGATCAAAATGGATTATAATAATAAACTTCAAACTGCCTTGAAAGCGACGGTAATGATATTTGTTTGTATTGCATCGTATAACTCAAGGGTTTTTAATGTTATGTTTGTGAACGTATCCATGCAAGTGAGTGATTGGAAAATATATTTTTGATAAAATTAATGAAATGAATTCAAAGGCTCTAACTCCGTTATAGAAGACGGATACCACTTACATTAGATATATGAATTATGAAATTGAGTAATGAATATTACATCCCATATTAAGTATTTTTAAGGGGTTTCTGTCCATGAAAAATCATTTAAAACAAATATGAGTGTATTATTCGGCTGACTTTTTGCCACCTGAATTACACAGCTTATCTCCACTTTGGTTTTTGTGCTTCCTTTCAGATCCAAGTTAATGGACTCGGATAAATGGCTTTAATGATATTAGTTAGAAGTTGTTTGCATTATTCGCATACAAATGAATCATTTTTTTTCAGCGTTACAGTTACAATGACACCAGGGGAGTATTTCACAAAGACTTAGATCGACTTTAAGTCGGACTTAACTAAGGCAGGCCATTCATGCCACTGTTTGCTCTCACCATTATGATCTTTAGATAATATTTTTCCTTCAATAATTATCAACAAATGTATATTCTGTAGATTTGTGACCATGATTTTGTACGTCCCCCAATGCCAGTAAATGGTGAAAGCAAACAGTGGCATAAACGGCCTGCCATAGTTAAGTCCAACCTAAAGTCGATCTTAGCATTTGTGAAACACCCCCCTGTACTACTAAATGCTCCTGTTATGCTTAAGGGGAACTCTGTTCGCGCTTCGGTTTGCCGACCGCGAATTTCGAACTTGATACGGGTAATGAGTGCGTCATGAGCTGAAGTCACCGATCATTTATTTGCGCTGGGTCACGCCACACCGATTTGCCAAAGGATACATAAGAAATAGATATGCGAAGAAAATGCGTCCCCTGAGGATCCGGTGTTTTAAGGACACCATAACCACTGTTCAAAACATAGGACAAAGAGTGTAGGCAATTATTCCCGAACACTATAGTCAGAGAGGAGTTGACATTTTATAGAGCTGGGTAACATTTCCGGAGGATGACTGAATCGATATCTGCCCTGTGAATAATCCAAGGGGGTTCCCCTATTTGGGCCACTATGTGCACACAACTCGATGAGTTGTTTTTTGTAATTTATTGTTTTACCCCATCTGAATTATTGTGCTTTATCTTTTTAAACTTAAAGAATATCATGTTTTAATTATCTTTGTTCAGTCACTACCAGTTCTGGTTCTTGTTCTATTTACTTGAATTCCCTATGTCTACAATGTGGAGGAATAATGGTGAGCGAAAATTTCTCAAAGAAGGCAAATTTTCTCCCTTATATATTATAGTTTCTGTTTTCATCACATCCACACGATTTATGGTATGGATTTATAAAGATGGTTGCTTCGAATCCGTGAACCTCGGCTTCTCGTGCGACTCTATCCAGCTGTTTAGGGTCGACTAGCATATACAACACTTCATTTTGTCCTGTGTTAGGAATTTTGACACCCCTAGTGAAACCGATATGCGTCTGATATACTACGAAAGTCTGTGACTAATATTTCGCCGTAACCCGTGCTATAACCTTGGTTTTGCATTTTTGTTAAAGGAAACCTCACCCCAAAGAATAAGTGTAGGTAGTCAGAAAAATGAGATGTATTTCTGCCCTTTCATGTACAATATTTCCTACGAAAATGTACAAGAGATATATAAATGAAGATTTCCTTGGCATGATGTGATGCCATTTGGTATGACATGGGCGCAGCCATTTTCTTGAAAATGTGATGTACCAGTTGAAGTTGTACATGTATCATGCACCAAGCTTTGGTTGGAAGGACTTTTTTATTTAATAGCAAAACCTTTACTTTTCAATGAGGAAAAATCATAGCTGAGAAGATAGAAATAATATTTGGTGAAAAATATATAACAGGGGAACAATTGTAACTAATTCATTTAAAAATAGTAAAATATAGCAGTTGACAAATCTATTTCATTTATGAGAAACCTTCACCCAAGAAGAGCACCAACTTATTTATGCAATTTGCGTTCGGGCAACACTTTGGTGGAGTATCTTGTAGATTAATGGGCAAGAATATAATAAATCTCTCAGAATAAGTAAAGCTATTTATTTAGGGTGAGGTTTACTTTAATGTTTAATAGTTAAAAGACATATTTGCTAATCACTTGGTATGGCCTTTTACGAGTATAAGCTATTACTAAATTGAAGAGGGTTTATGTTTGATTTTTTTAAACCTAATATTTTGGTGTTTCCTCATCATTTTCTTCTGTTCTCATCGCTACATCATTAGATAGTGAATTGATTGCCCTCAATTTATACGTATCCCCCTCCCCGCTACCCTCCTTATACCTCCTTGCCATCCTCAATCCTTTCCCCTCTTTCTCCCTGACTCATTCCTCCTCCTCCCTCCTTCAACCTCCCACTCACCCTATCTTACTCCCTCCTTCCCCCTCTTCCCTCTCCCCATGTCTCTCTCTCTCTCTCTCTCTCTCTCTCTTCCATGTGCTCTCACTCTTTCTTCGTTGTCTTCTCTCTCTCTCTCTTTCTTTCTATCTCTCTCTTTCTCTTTCTTCCATGTACTTTCACTTTCTTTATTGTCTGTTCTCTCTCTCTCTCTCTCTCCCTCTCTCTCTCCCTCCCCTCCTCCCTCTCACTCTTCCCTCCCTCCCTCCATCCTTTCCTCTATCCATCACTCCCTCCCTCCTCCTGCCTTCCACCATCTAATCATCCCTCTCTTCGTTCCACTCTTCATCCCACTTTCCACCTCCCTCTCAACCTCCCACTCATCCTCTCTCCCTCCCTCCCTTCCTCCTCCCTATTAAACCACTTCATTCTCCCCCTCTCCCCCCTCTCTCTCTCTCTCTCTCTCTCTCTCTCTCCCTCTATCCCTCCTTTCTTCCTTCTCCCCATCCTCTTCATCCCATCCTTATTTCCCGTGTGCCGCAATCAAATCAGAACAAAGATGGAATCCGCCAGTGTGATTACGGAGGAGAATTTCCCTGCATAAATATATATTGCTTTGTCTTTGATATTTTCACAATGGTGTGAAAACGATCGATAATACACCGTTCAATGGAATGGATAGACAATTACCTCTACGCATGCATGCAAACGAAATATATATATATTTTTTTAATCTTACATTTAAACATGTATTTCCACGTCAGGCCAGTTATGGAGGCTGTTCTCTTAAAGCAAAATCCAAACTTCATATCATATTGCTAAGAAGAAACATCGTAATGATCATAGAAACATATTGGTGAAGTATAAAGCAATCGGATGAAGTGTAAATAGTTGAAATCACTAGAGCTATGGTAGCTGCAAATTGGCAGTTTTATTGCATGCGGTGACTCTACTCTAAAAATAAAACATCATCGTCTCCGTCGTCGTCTTCGTCGTCGTCTTCACCATCATCAATATTATCATTTCTTTGGTTCGTTTAAGAATGTTTCTTGATAAAACCCAACAAAAATAAGACTTTATCTCCTTCCTTTTTTAAGACAAAAATCTATCTTATATACAGCATACCATATACAGCTTTAATCCGTAACATATGTTAAGTTGAACGTGGGAGTGACCGCCGTAACGAAAAAGAAATTATTTAAAAAAAGAGAAAGAAGGCAAATTACATTCACGAAGTCACAATACGTAATTTGTTAAAAGCAAATGTCCTGACCTAAAACAGAATTCAATTATGATAATGACATGAATAAAACTGCATGGTTTATCAGGAAAAGAAACGGGGGACATTCACGTGAAAGATACATTTGATGTACAGCTTGAGAACGCATACATTTAATCATAAACATGATGAAGGAAAACTAAATGCTAGGCCGGTGCGCGTGGGACTTCATTACATTATACTCGAAAGAGCTTTGAAACAGAGCTTTGAGAGAGGGCGAACGGGGGAGAAAGGGAAGAGAGAAATGGAGAGAGGGGGGAGAAGGGGTACAATGAAAGAAGAGAAGGGGTATAGAGAGGGAGTGAGAGAGGGAGAGGGAGGGAGAAAGGCAGAGACAGAGAGAGAAAGAGGGATGAGAATATTCGAGAATGAGAGCAGACTGTTAAAATGGTTTAAAGTGACTCGGTAACATTGCCTCAGATTCTGAAACAAAATCCTGGATTTAGCTCATGCTGCAATCATAATTATAAACCTTTAGGTCAGTCAGGAATCCCATGACTTTAACAAGCCGATCGCCTGTCTGATTATCAAGATATTTATGATTGGAAATCGAAATTTCATTTTTCGTTTTCCTAACGGTTTTTATAACACTACAGTCAATTGGGGGAAATGAGTATGATAAAACCGGTCACCCAAATTTTTTTTTTGAGGCACTTCCTGATCATTTTGAAGCGGATTTTTTTTTAGGGGTTCAATATTATACCATATCACAGACACTGATAACACGTAGGGCCATGCATCTCAGATTTAACATTGTTAAACGATGCCTTTAAAAGAACAAAATTGACGGTAAAATTGGCAAGCGGAGGAAAGCGAGACTTCAACCCACGTCAGAGGAGCTAGAAACAAAGAGGGATGAAAGTAACGGAGGGAAATATGAAGGGGAGAATAAGAGCAGGAACATGAAAGAAAATCAACCAAAACCACAAGAGCTATAATTAAATAAATATAACGGAATAATATCGAACAAATATGAAATATGAAACAAAGAAAGAGAAAGAGATACGGACACGATGGGTGGGACCGCGAGTAAAGACAAACACCGAAGAATGACAATATTTTGACACCTTACTGAGATCGAAACTGATTCGGAACAGAATATCTTGATAAAATGAAAATATTTGTATATGAGTAAACGGGACGGATCAGTTTTTTTATACCACACACGGAAGATCTTTATTTGGAGAGGCATAATTATCCTTGTAGCATTGGCTGTACTGGGAGCAGTTGCGACCCTAAAAGGTTACACGATTAGAATGTTATCTGTTTCTGATCATTCTATAATTGCCCCCCTCCCCTTTCCCTGACTCACATTAAAATGCCCAAGAAAGAAAACATCAATAAAACTAGGGCGCGGTGGTATATTTCGGCAGACTGCCCACACACCTTTCTTTAATTATTTTGGATACGCCACTACCCCTTCCCCGTCCCAATAATATAGTTCATTGTCGCCGCCCCTGGTGGACGTTATTATTGCTGGAGGAAGATGCGACACGAATTGAAACCAGACATGCCCCTATGAACTACGATGACATCATCGGGTAAACACCCTCATCTATCATACGAAAGTAATAAACACTAATGGTAATATTGATATGCCACCAATTTAATATTCGAGTATCTACATGATTTATGAGCATTTAGCGACTGGTTACATTTCTAGCTTGACATTTGCTTCATTCCGTGTTTATTCTGAGTCCAATGAAACAATAATATTATGAAGCATATTTATCCCATATTCTATTAAAATTTAATCCCGACGCTTGTCTCCAATTTTGTTCAAAATCGGAATTAACGAAGGAAATTAGTTCGAGATCTCAATTTTCCATTTTTTTAACGTATAATCTGAGACCCAGGGTATGGTCTCACTGAAGTAGGAGAATACGGACCGTTGGGTAAGGGCTGTAAAACCATGATTTCATAGTTCCAGGGTTTTATTTAAACGTCTAAGTAAATATCAGCAGTATTTCCAAGAGTATTTTGTTCTTAATATAGCTTTCAGTGACCAAATATTATGGACAACTCAATTAGCATCTCTTTCTTAATTGGGTAGTCTTAATAATCCCCCAAACATGACACTAATGATGTTCATATTCCTTCTGAAAACAGCTGCGGAAAAAACAAACATTGCAACAATATAGTCATGTTAATGACTACGACGACTTCGTGCATTCCATGTACGCTAACTCCCTTGAGTACACACTCACCATCTTCCATTTCTTACTTCTCAAATTCTCCTTATTTCACCTACTGTCACGATGGTCCGCTAGAGAGGTTTTTTTCTTGAATGGGTAAGGAATAGAAGAAAAAAAAAATTTTGAACGAGAAGAGGAGAGTAAGGAAAAATTGTCAATTCAAGGTGTAGCCGATGGATGCAACCGACGGCTGCCATGGAAACGTGATTTTGATGATGTATTCCCCCAACCATTGCCGCTGTTTTTATCTCATCACTCTCGAACTGGCAACATAAAGGTTACTATTTGCATGAACAGATAATTTTTTTTTTTAAGGAGGGGGTCCTTCGGACAAGCAAAACAACGGCTATCTTACGTTCTAGGAGCTTTGGGGTCTAAAATGGCTGACGGTGCATAATTGGGGGCCAATTTTCTCTTGATACTTCATGTGGATATGAGATATACCAGACATTTAGGGAACGTGCCCCTGCATCCCCCTCCCAAAGCCCCCCAACCCACGTTCTGCCACTGATAGTAGCATATCACGGCCTTCAAATGCAGCTACCATTGCGACATTTATACGCTATTTTACGCATATTGTATTTGTACTTGCATGTAGCTGTTTGCTATTTTTGCGGGTACACATGTATATTATTTTCACACTAATTTCAATTCATTTTTTATCTTTTTACATTCATTTCCGAATACAAATACCATGATTATAAATATATGCCAAATATACAAAACATTGTTACCTTGGTAAAAGAAAAATTTAACATAATGACAAATGAAACGTAAACAATATTCTGTAGAAATGGAATCTAATAATGTACACAATGATTTGGAGCTCATTTGCAATTAGTTAGTTCAACTGATTTTTACATCCCATATTGGCATTATATCAAGGGGAGTAATATCTCAGTTTTCTGACTTTATAACATTCTAGAATATGAAACTAAATTAAAATAAGCCAATTTACATGAAAATTCTTCATAAGGGGCAAGTTAATTCTCATTTATCACTTGCCGCCACCTGGCGATTGTTGTGGTGATAATAATCGCAGGGCCCGCATGAAGAGCAGTGTTTAAAGAGAAAGACCAGTTCTGGTCATGCGATTGCACTGTGAAAGAAACGTTGTAGAATCGATCAGAAAAGGTTGATCATCTAGCATATAAGTATTGGTATGTACTGCAAGGTTCTGGAATCATCAAAATGATAAGAAATTTGGCCCAGTCTTAGTAAAGTTACAAGCACTGTACACAGAAAGATGTATATGGGACTACGCGACCACGTGCGCGATATCTATTTGGTCCCAATAGATATAATAATTTACCAAATATATCAATTAGTAGGCGGTTTCCCGACTTTCCCGCAAAATTTGTATCATCACGTATTAGTCAAAACATATTCTTTCACATGATTGGTAATGAGAGCTTCCATTTCATTTTTTTGAGAGAGGGGCGTTTCCAAAACTGGTCTTTACCTTTAATACCAATGTGGCTGCCCTGGGTGAATAAGGCCCACTTATTATGTGTATTCATTTATAGAAATGCACCTCTTAAAATGCATACGATATGCTTTCAGACATCAGGGAAGCAATACTTGTATGTCATACCTTAACCCCTGCTCCCCCCTCCCCTCCCCAACGAAAAAAGAAAGAATATTTGTATTTCCTCTCGTCTCCTAGCAAAAGTAGATCCCAACTGAGATTGGAGTGGGGAAAATAACCTCCGACTTGTTTGCAGATGACTTCCCGATCAATCTTTATTCAATTTATGATGTCTCGAACATGATCAAAATACCACGCGTTTATCATGTGACGGTCGTGTTTGACCGAGATAGGTAGGACTCAATGTCGCATTTTGCCCGTTTATATTAGGTCGGTTTTGATGAGGTTTTCGAAACTTGACAGACGGCAAACACCCATAATCATTAAATTGAACCAGCGACCCATTTATTGTCCGGGAAGGCAATAAACATCTTTGAAACAAATTTTGTTGAAGCCCCACTGCACTACTTATTTCTACTTGCGCCCTCTATATAGCAAACAATGCCTAAGCGGTGACCGTAGGTCCCCCATGGTCCCCTTTTTCCTATGTTAATTGAGAGCTGACTTGATCAGATAACCACCTGTCAGTGACCATGTAGGGATGTCTAATCCCTCCTGGCCAAACTAGTGCAGATAGGCTTTAAAAGAAAAGCTACACTAAGTCATACTGAACTTCCTATATTTTATATGCTAACCCACTTTATAATGACTAAAATGCTGGCCAATTTGTCTTATTAGACGTGTACTGTTTTTGTACGATAATAATTGCAGTATTTGATCTTATGTTATTCCAATAGCCCCTTTCATATTCTTTTTCGTAAATTAGTTTCTGCTTGTAATGTTTTTTGGCTTCTAAATATAATGTTAACATTTAGGCTATGACAGGTCTGGCATTCCTTATAGTAAACAACATATTTAACCTTTTAAAAACTGTTTTATTGTTTGATGTAAGTGCTCACTTATGTGCAATATTCAATGTCGAGATTTTATGATGTAAATGTCCTGGGAGTAGCGAGTGCGGGGGCACATGCCTCTGTGCTCAGTGTTGCATTTCATTTTTGCGCACCCTGACCCACTTGCTGCTCCCACTCCTTTAAAGGCATTGTTTAACAATAAAAACCAACAACAACAAGCCAAATCTGAGATGCATGGCCCTACGTGTTATCAGCGTCTGTGATATGGTGTAATATTGAAGCCCTAAAAAAATTGCGCTCCAAAATGATCATGAAGTGCCTCAAAAAAGTCAAAATCTTTGAGTGACCGGTTTTACCATACACATTTTTCTCAATAGACTGTAGTGTTATAAAAACCGTTGGGAAAACGGTTTTTGACATTTTGAATTCCAATCATAAATATCTTGATAATCAGAAGGGCGATCGGCTTGTAAACGTCATGGGATTCCTGACTGACCTAAAGGTTTATGATTATGATTGCAGCATGAGCTAAATCCAGGATTTTGTTTAGAATATGAGACAAAGTTACCCAATCCCTTTAAATGTTTGATATTCTTATTATGCATTTGCCGCTTGACATTGTGTTGTATCTCTGCTTTATATGATTGGTCAAATAAATAAATAATAATAATGATGGTAGTTTTAGTTCATAAATATTCGTCCAATTTTGAGCTGCTGTGAAGTCGTTTTCTCTCTCTCTCTCTCTCTCTCTGTCTCTGCCTTCCATTCTTTATTTCTTTTTCATCTCTCTCTCTCTCTCTCTATCTCTCTCAGTCTCTCTTTCTCTCTTTCTCTCTTTCTCTCTCTCTCTCTTTCTTTAATATTTGGTTGGAAGAAAGTACCTTTAATCGTTATCAACATGTCAATATCTACTGTAGATATCACTTAACTGCGAAATTAATTTCTCATGTTTCAAATATTTCGATTCGGACAGGCAATGCACCCTATAATTAAAATAGGCTACATGGGTGAATCATCATTTGTCATATATTATATAACGCCTACATAGGTGCTAGGTTGGGATAATTTTATTAATAACCGGTGATGAAAAGCCTTGACAATTATATATTTATCCTACTGATGACCTCGAAGGTTTATTCTTTTACGTGTAAAGTTCAGCGCTATTTTTCTGATAGGCCTATAGTGCGTGAGGGGGGGGGGTCGATTTTCATCGATTAATGAATACTCTCATTCGGTGGCATAGCAACTAGGGGACACAGGGAGACGTGCCCACTCCCTTCCCCGCCCAGCATCGGATGGCGAAAACAATATAAGACAACATGAACAATGAAAAGAAGAATGATGATACAACCACCTCCCATTCTCCCCCTTCATTGGATTTCCTCGTTCTCTCGCTTTTCACCCATTTGGGAAGACCGATGCCCCCTTCCCTCCCCATCAGACCCAAGCCACACCCGGCTCTCATGCACCACCGACTTTTCATGCAAAATGAAAACACTGTTTTATCTAATCGTGCATAATTATCCTGCATGATGTCTTTCGTGCATGGGAATTTTGTATCACCATGGTCAAAAGAACATACACTTGCAAGTCAGTTGCAGTTCCCTGTTTATGTACAGTGTATATGTACATCTTTCGAGTTGTCTATTTGTCCAGGCTAGCTCGATACCGTTCCTTTTCACACGTGGTTGTAATGACGTCACAATCAGAAAGGCAGCCAGAAACTGGCAGTCTCGAATTTAATGTCTCTTGAATGTCAAAAGGCCTAGCTTTGTCCGTATCTTAATTAGATATGAAAATATAGAAAACCCAAATCTGTGTAGGTCATATTGCGATTTATTATTTCATTCAGTACTTAGAGGTAAGTTAATAATTTATGAATCAAGTGATTTGACAGAACGACATCTCCTTGGCTTAATTGTCCTGGGGCTAGTCCGGTTTTGTTTGTTTTATCTCTGTTGTTGTTGTTGTTGCTGTTGGTGTTGGGTTATTTTTAGCGTAGGCATATCTTATACAGGATGCAATCCCAAGGAGATGATCCAATAACATTTACTTGTCATTCTATCTTTGATAATCCATTGTGCTTTTGTTTGTTCGTTTGTTTGGCTATTGGTATGTCGTTGTTGATTTTTGTTTGTTTGTTTCATTGTTTTTATTTTGCTGATGTTTTTTCTAACTTAGTGTGATTTATGAAAGATTTGTTCATCGATCCTTTATTCCACGTATCCACTTAATAAGAATAATGTGATAACATGAACGAACTGCTTTTAATAAAGCTAATTCTTTCTCACACTCACCAGGCAAATATATTGTCATGCTGTCACGTTAAGTAGGCTGCTACACATGATTTCTTTATGAGTCAGATCTTATTAATAAACCCCGTTTGAATTAAAGCGATCCGCTCGCACACACTTTCACGTATCGTGTTAATTCGCGCCTTTTGGTGTTACCATATTCATGAAATAGTTTCCATGGTAACGAAACGTAGCAAAATGCCAGCATTACCATAGCGATAGCACTTGACTGTTCCGCAGCCGATGATGCGATTTAATCCGTGGTTATTTGCAACAATTTCGCTCTGTTTGTCGTAAAAATTAACCGTAATAAGGAATATGATTAATGGTTGTAAATCATCAGGGATTGTGTGTCAATGAAGAAGTTGGGTTCTAGAAATAGTTTTAATTAAAAAAAAATAATGTCAGGTTTTCATTCTTTGCCATGTGGAGGTGTCGTGGTATAGTGGTACTGGTTCATGCACCTGACTCTCAGTTGGGGGTTCTAATCTCAGCCAGGCACTAGCGTCCTTTGTCAAGACATTCATCCACATTTGCCGCTCTCCATCTAGGTTTAAACGGGTGCCTGGTAATCGGTAGAGTAATAATAATCGCGGGGCCCTCAGGAAGAACAAAATTGAAACTGATGAGGCTTTCTTGGGAACACAAAATTATTATCATTATATGCTGAAAAGATGTCAATATCCAGTGAAAATTGCCACTTGTTTTGGAATGCTCTTATATCACACATTTGCCTGGACAAAGATTAAATCTTTGAACAAAATTGTGATGTCTCATGTATTTGCACGTAGCCTCATATACCAAAATATGGGTGTGCCGTCTATTTTCCTTGTTAGTGATTTTCAGGAATGTTTAAAGATGATCGCAAAGAATTTTGAGAAATCAGCTAAACGTCAAGTTCAATACCATATCGTAGATATCATAGAAATCAAGTTCGGACTACGCAATACGTCATTGTTCCAAGTGTTTTCAATAGGTTATGGAGAAGGCTCACATTCCTCTCCCCCTTTTTTTTTTTTTTTTGGGGGGGGGGGGGTTGTTTGTCGGAACTTTTTATGATCGACGTGTCTTTAGTCATATATATTGTATTCATAATTTTAATTATTTCAGGAACCTCGCAATACAAAATGATTCTTGTGTTCTACATAATCACACCTTTCCAAATACCTTCAAGACAGTGTTTTTCACAACACTATCACATGGCCATGCAGAACTCAACTCTATCTTTCAAGACCTCGGCATATTTTTCCTGTTTGCTCCATCACAATATTCTTCACCTATTTTTCCCTTCGCATTTTGTTATTCTAATAAAAACTAATCCCTCACCTTTTACTCTATAATCGTATTTCAGTTCCTCCGACAACGATGTCTTCGGTATCAACAATGCCTCCTCCGCCGATGACTGCGGGAGAAAATGATACGACGACCTCGACGACGACGATGGCGATGACGATGACGACAGCTGCTGGTGGGTATTGTATTGTATTGTATTGTTGTTGGTTTATTGAGATATAAATTATCGAACATGCTGCTGATAGCTGAAATATTTTAAAGGGAGCGTATTCTACTAACATTACTTCACACTACCGTATACTGCCATCTGCTGCTAACAATGTCCCGATGTGTCGACATCCATTTCCACAATGCCTCACCAACTGCATGACCCGTACGTGACGATGCTTTTGTCATGGCTTGGGTACAACACGGACCTATTATGAATGAGTTCAGGAACCGGAAATTGATCTGTGTACGCATCTACCGAAAGATGGGGCAATTGAAAAATACATTACAGCAGTGGTAGCGATGTCGATAAAATACCCTGCCTTTAATATACTAAGATGAAACTGTGTCGTTGATTTATTCAGTCGTACAGACTCATGCTTAACATGATTACACGGATTCCTGCATTATCTATCTCACCAAGCTCCTGACCTATCAATAATCTTGTACACATGATTTGAATGCTCTGTATTGAAAAGCTAGGGGAATAATGGAAGAATATGAATACTTTCAATAATGTCATACGTTCATACAGTCCAGTTTTATGTTTCTACCATTAAGTTAATATACAGTAAATCTTAAAAAGGTGTGTTTTTGATCGCAATGGGTAGGATATTTCCCATGAAGGAAACAATGAAAAAAGAAGGAAATATTAAAGTGAAAGAGAAAAAAAGGCTGATACAATTGGGACATAACAATTAACTTAAAAGGAAACTATACCCACAGACAGTTAAGAGAAACATTGCAGTGCCATAATTTCTATTCAAATTTGATAATCTGACGTATTTGTTACTTTTGCAGAAGGAGACAATAGCACAACAGAGGGCGCTATTACTAATTTGACGACACTGGCGGTTCCGACTCTGCCACAAATGACGCCCAGCATGAACGAAGACAACATTACCACCACGCCTCCATCATCTGATATGGGAAATACGACGTCGACGCCAGACATGGGGATTACGACGTCGACGCCAGACATGGGAAATGTGACGTCGACGCCAGACATGGGAAATATGACGTCGATGCCAGACATGGTCAATGCAACGTCCAATCCAGTTGCCGAGAATACAACGTCACCCGTTGACATGGGAAATACGACGTCGCCGTCGGATATGGGGAATACGACATCGTCAAGGGATTCAAATGCGACGGAAGCATTTCCGACGGGCTCGATGACGACGTCGGATTATGTGACAGTAACGTTAATGGCTGAATATACGGTTATCGTGACGGATGGTTCGGAGGACAAAAACGTGACGGATGCTACTACGACAGAAAGTAACAGCACATTTACTGCAAATACAGGGAATTTTACGATAATGTGTAAGTTTAAAGTGCGGTGTTTGTGTCTAACTTTGAAAATGCAGATTTATTGAGAGCTATCCTTCTCTTGATCTCTGTCTCACATCTGGCATCCTCGGTGATCATGCTGCCGAGGTAGTTAAAAGAGGAGACTTGTTGTATAACCTGTTCTTTCAGTTTCAAGTTACATTTTTGACTGCTCTTCTTGGAGACTACCAGGCACTTTTCAGTATCCCACGTTTCAGTATCCTACATAAAATGTCGAAATATAAACATCGTATTATTTCTTTTTGCATTTAACCTAGTTACAACAGTGGAACCTGAAACAACCAGCAAAGCCGCTGATAACGATACTAGAAAGAGAAACGGACCAAGCATACCAGGTAAGTAACTGCGATAAAGCAGCGTACTTTTTTCTTCTAGAAACCTGCCCGGCTTGCTCAGTCTTCATTATACAGAAACAGTTATTAATTCAAGTTCATTTGCTCGAATACTATTTAATTCATTTATCTCACATGTTGTCCTAAAACATTATTTTAGACAAATAAAGCAAAAACAAGAAAATTATGCATGGTTTTTCACGCGGCCTAACAACAAATTATCTATGAAATGATAGTGATGGATCGACAATCATTCTAGTTTTCGCGTTTTTTCGTAATCAGAATTAGGTTTCAAAAAAAAAAAAAAATACTATTATAATAAATCATTTATAAATTGAGACAAGCCTCTGAAAATTTTCGTATCGTAGTGATCTTTGAACTTTAATATTTGTGCTGGATAAGGAAAAAAATCTCTTCCTGTGGCTGATTAAAAAAACATTACATGTAGATTCTTTGTGATTTTTAGTAAAATATATCGTCATTTATGTTTTTACTGTTTTCTTTCAGTTGCACTTTACATGTGTATCTCAGTTATTCTGGCACTGTGTGTTGTATTACTGATGGCTGTCATTGCGCATGCGTGCGCCTCGTAAGTAATCACCGTTCATTCATTCCCCCCCCCCTCTCTCTCTCTCTTTCTCTCTCTTTATCTCTCTCTCTCTCTCTCTCTCTCTCTCTCTCTCTATTTATGTATGTATCTATCTATCTGTATCTCACAATCACTTGCAAAACAAGAAACAAAACAATCATTTTCGACACGTTTATTTTCTATCCTTTATTCTGTTCATTTTTCACTGGTATCCCCCTCTCTCTCTATATGTATGTCTCTCTCTCTCTCTCTCTCTCTATCCGTCTCTCTCTCTCTCTCTCTCTCTCTCTTTCTCTGTCTCTGTCTGTATGTCTCTCTCTCTCTCTCCCTTTCTCTATCTGTATGTCTCTCTCTCTTTCTCTGTCTGTATGTCTCTGTCTCTGTCTCTCTCTCTTTCTCTATTTTGTATACCTCTCTCTCTCTCTTTCTCAGTCTGTATGTCTCTCTCTCTCTCTCTCTCTCTCTCTCTCTTTCTCTCTCTTTATCTCTCTCTCTCTCTCTCTCTCTCTCTCTCTATTTATGTATGTATCTATCTATCTGTATCTCACAATCACTTGCAACACAAGAAACAAAACAATCATTTTCGACACGTTTATTTTCTATCCTTTATTCTGTTCATTATTCACTGGTATCCCCTCTTTCTCTATAATTATGTATGTCTCTCTCTCTCTCTCTCTATCTATCTATCCGTCTCTCTCTCTCTTTCTCTCTCTCTCACTCACTCTCTCTTTCTCTGTCTGTATGTCTCTCTCTCTCTCTCTCTCTCTCTCTTGTCTGTCTTATGTCTCTCTCTTTCTCTGTCTGTATGTCTCTCTCTCTCTCTCTTTCTCTATTTGTATGCCCCTCTCTCTCTCTTTCTCTGTCTGTATGTCTCTCTCTCTCTCTCTATCTCTCTCTTTCTCTATTTGTATGCCTCTCTCTCTCTCTTTCTCTGTCTGTATGTCTCTCTCTCTTTCTCTATATGTATGTCTCTCTCTCTCTCTCTCTTGTCTGTCTTATGTTTCTCTCTCTCTTTCTTTGTCTGTATGTCTCTCTCTCTCTCTCTTTCTCTATTTGTATGCCTCTCTCTCTCTCTCTCTTTCTGTATGTCTCTCTCTCTCTCTCTCTCTTTCTCTATATGTATGTCTCTCTCTCTCTCTCTTGTCTGTCTTATGTTTCTCTCTTTCTTTCTCTGTCTGTATGTCTCTCTCTCTCTCTCTCTCTCTCTCTTTCTCTATTTGTATGCCTCTCTCTCTCTCTCTCTTTCTCTGTCTGTATGTCTCTATCTCTCTCTTTCTCTATATGTATGTCTCTCTCTCTCTCTTTTCCTCCCTGACTCCCTCTCATTGTCTATCTGTATCTCACAAACACTTGCACAAGCAACAAAACAATTAATAATTACATTCGACAGGTTTTTCATTTACTCTCTTCTCCTGTTATCCTGTTCGTTTTCCTTTGTTCTCCGACAGTTGTTCTTATTACATGCATAGCCTTCATTTGTGCTGTGTGTATCTGCTTAATAATCGGGCTTCTGACTCGAGCATTTATAATGTAAGTGTTTCATACTACACTGTTGCCTAAAACATTTGGCATAATATTTTCTTTACCTCTTTTCGATGAAGTGATTTGTGACCGTATGTGTTATTCTTGATAGATAGATACATATGTGAATGAGATGTGAGTTGGTCTAGTGTTAATGTCCGTGGTACGGTCAGCTAGCTCTCAGTCTTCGCCTACAAACTGACTCAGCGGACCCCGGTTCGGGAATGAGTCACGTCTTTCGGATGATGACGTTAAAGGGATTGGGCAACTTTGTCTCAGATTCTGAAACAAAATCCTGAATTTAGCTCATGCTGCAATCATAATTATAAACCTTTAGGTCAGTCAGGAACCCCATGACTTTTACAAGCCGATCGCCTGTCTGATTATCAAGATATTTATGATTGGAAATAGAAATTTAAAAATTCGTTTTCCTAACGGTTTTGATAACACTACAGTCTATTGGGAAAAATGAGTATGGTAAAACCGGTCACTCAAAGATTTTTACTTTTTTGAGGCACTTGTGATCATTTTGAAGTGCAATTATTTTAAGGGCTTCAATATTAAACCATATCACAGACACTGATAACACGTAGGGCCATGCATCTCAGATTTAACATTGTTAATAAACGATGCCTTTAAAGGTCGGTCCCCAGACGAAACCCGTCTGTAAAGACCAAAGTAACATATATATTCTCAAACCTTTATTGATCAATGAAGTTCCGAGATGACATACTTTATGTATCAAGAAAGGGTCCTATTGTCTCAATCACTTCATGAAAAAAGGTAAAGAAAACCTTATTCCAAATTAATAGGCAACAGTGTATCTTGGATTATAATCTCGAAAATATGAGGAGCCTTTACAACGCTAAATTTCGTATATTTTATACTCTACTGGGCCATATGCCTATTTTCTCATATAATTTGAAACTGGAAGACCTTCAATGCGATTTAAAAAATATCAAAATTATGCAGAAGAGTACCTAGTTTTCGCCATGTATGTCACTGAAGTTTATGAAAGATTGGATTGTATCCTGCTCTTTGAGATGGAAATATCTGTTACAGAAACATAACAATTGTATTTTAATTTCAAACAATTTTTTTTCTAAGTAATTAAGGGCCCATTTTCCCGTGAAGAACTGCTCATATTCAAGATGAATTCGCGTGAATGAATCGAGTCAATTCACTGAAAATATTCTCAAGTAAACATGATTTGACGATCTAGGTCCCGTTTTATAAAACTTTTTCTTTATAACAACCGCAAAAGATCTGACATCACTCTGCTCATAGCCAATTAATGTCAGGATTACAGTAGCTTATAACAATCATTGTTTCTTCTTATTGATAACAAGCTTTATGAACCGGGACCCCCTTTGGTGCTCAGATAATTTGTCGTCTTTCCACATTCAGATTTTACGAAGTTAGATATTTGGCTTTGAATAGTGTATGAGAATTCCATATTTGTATAGTTCACATTTAACACGATCCCAAATAATTCCAAAAGAATCAGCTTAAGGTAATTTCAATAGCCCTATCCATCACCCTCAGAAGCGTGCGAATATTACGAGATCCCAACATGATTTCTATGGGATATACAATAGGATATTGAAATCACCCTTGACTTGATTCTTCGAAAGAGGTTATCGTCACTTCTGCGGGGTTTTTATTATTATTATTATTATGAACTTTCCTTCCTCTTCAGATTGCGAAACAGACCGACTTCATACAACATCTCCAGCCGGGTGAACGGTCACCAGAACCCAGCGTTCGACAGCGGCGAAGTCGCCGACGATGACGAGGATAACCCTGTCAAAGGCATCATGCGAGAGCCCCGAGGCGACATCGAGTCGGGAATGTACAGCGACAACGAACGAACTCCGCTATGATCACGGGGGAAAATTCAAATCAAAGACCTCTATTTTGGTGATGATTACAAAGAATGTCTTTGGAAAGAAAGGGTCAATTCCAAGCATTTACGGAGTGACATTTTCAAAGAGTTTTCCATATTGAAAGAAAAAAATCTTATAGACATTGTAATCAAAATCTTAACAATAAATAATATGATATCTAACCTAAAACGAGGTACTTTCCCCAAAGTTGAGTTTCTTATCAACCATTCATCAAATTCATGAAATATTGAATTTTAAATAACTTTGTTACAGAATAACAACAACAAAATACCTTCTATGTCATTCCGTAACGAACCTATAAATTTGATGAATGGTTGATAGACAACTCAAAGTTTGTGAAGTACCTTATTTCAGTAAATATACATGTATCATATCACCAATTTGTAGATTTTTATTAAAATGTCTGCAATATTCTAATTCAAATTGAAATTCTCCAGAAACGTCATTCCGTAAAGGCTTGTTCAGATATGGCGCGGTTTTCAAAGTTATTTTTATTACGTGTAAACGATTGCCAACTGCGCGCAACAAAGGACTTGCGCGTAATCACCGAGCTACAAGATACAGAAATGTGAAACGCTTTACGTCCTCATTTTAACAAAAACTGCCGCAGTTTTGTCCCGACATATCTGAACGAGCCTTAACGCTTGGAATTGACCAATGAAAATCACTCTCGATGTCACGTGAATGCAGATATGAGAAGCATTCGGAATACACGAATTAGAGTCGTAGATGCGGTAGATTCAATTTTCTACCTTTGATATCGTTAGGAGGGGGCGTTTTACTAGTGAGACAAGACAGTGTGTGACTTCCCCTCAACCCCCCCCCCCCTCTCTCTGTCCGTCTGCCTTTCTCTCTCTCTCTTTCTTTCCTTTTCTCTCTTTTTCTCTCTCTCTTTGTCTCACTCACTCACTCTCTCCCTTTCTCTCTCTTATTTCCATTGTCTGTTTGTTTTTAGCCGGAAAAGCGTCCTGTGAACGGGCAAAAGAAAAAAAGTGCCACAATTTTTTTCGAGGGGATGGGGTATAATATTTTTATTTTTATTTTTTTATGTGGGGTCTTCTGCGTGCTATAACTTTTTATAATATAAGTACTTACCGTAATCTATAAAATGTTGAAGTATTTTTACGGGGGGTAAATAATCAACCTTGTTTTTAACTTTTGTTTTTATCTTTTTTGAAAAAATCTATTGTTGTAATCGAATAGATAAAAGTGGCTTCGTATAGACTTGACGGAAACAGTAAACAGTGCATGGCAGTGTTTTAATCATATTGCAATATAACGTGCATTATAGTCAAAGTATTACCAACGGAAATGTTAGAAATACACTATTTTGCTGAACATAAGTTTTCTTTTCTACCATGGAAATTATATGAGTGCTAAAAGCCTGTAACTTTAATACGTTTAAAGAGAATTGACCGAATGGTTTGATGACATTATGGCCGTAGTGTAGAACTTCGATGAGAGGCTTTGAACTAGATATTGACACGATTAGGCTATTTTTCAATGTGCCTTGAGTACTAACTGTACATATTGTTTCTAAATAATAAACGTTACATTTCATGTTAATCATAGTGCCAATAATTACATTTGCATCGCATATAATAATTTACAGCCATCAAGATTATAATGGTTGGCCGTAGAAGATGGTATTTGAAGACAAAAAAGAAGAAGAAAAAGACGCGTATATATAATAACACGTTGTATTATACATGTCTACATAAATATCATGTGTATTCATGTTTAAACCCTAGGGCCCAGGCCCGTAGCCAGGGGTGGGGGCGTGCCCCCAAAAAAAAAAATTTCCAAGATCACACCCCCCTCCTCATAGACCGTCCCCAGGACGTCGATCAATTACATGTATGTGCCCCCAAACATCAAACTCTGGCTACGACCCTGCTAGGGCCTACAACAGTTTGTCCTTAAATCAATGTTATTAAGGTAAAATCATTGTATATCGTATCCCGTGAACCGATTGGTTGTAACTTTATAGGTAAGGTTCAAAATCGCGATTTAAAGGGATTGGGTATCTTTGCCTCAGATTCTTAACAAAATCCTGGATTTAGCTCATGCTGCAATCGTAATTATAAACCTTTAGGTCAGTCAGGAATCCCAAGACGTTTACAAGCCATTCGCCCGTCTGATTATCAAGATATTAATGATTGGAATTCGAAATTTCAAAAACCGTTTTCTCAACGGCTTTTATAACACTACAGTCTATTGAGGAAAATGGGTATGATAAAACCGGTCACTCAAAGATTTTTACTTTTCTGAGGCACTTCATAATCATGTTGAAGCGCAATTTTTGTTAGGGCTTCAATATTACACCATATCACAGACGATGATAACACTTAGGGCCATGCATATCAGAATTAAAGTAAAATCATTGTATATCGTATCATGTGAACCGAATTGGTTGTAACTGGAAAGGTAAGGTTCAAAATCGCGATTTAACATGGGGAAGATGCGATTGAAGTGAACAACAAAATATGCTAATGAAATATCGCGTCGTTGACAATTTCATTACGATGTTTCCACTGAGTGTGACAGTGTTGCTGTCATGGGATTTTTTTCTCCATGGAATTTAATTATGGCTGCATTTTGATAAAGTTTTATCATGATTTCATAATTATGTGTGAGAGGGATATCTGCTTCAGTAAGCTGCCTAGAATCTTGCCACATTCAATGTAGAAAATGGTAAATAATGGGCATGTTGGGTTTGCTGCTGTTATTTTGTTTTTATTGTTTTAGTACAGAATGATCATTAAAGGTTGATGGCTGATGCTTGTTTTACCTGACTGCTAAGAAAGCATGTATATGTTTGTAGGTAAGTTACCAGGGGACCGACGGCTTTATGTCATTGCCATACAGTTTGCATGAATGAATAGGAAGTTCAAGATCATATGAGCTGCATGTGACTCAGAAAATATTTCCGATTTCTGACTGCAAATTTCTTATCGCCAAAATGTATATAATTCTAGCAATGTTGGTAAAAATTAGATAGATAGATAGATAAAATTGATTTGTTTTCTTCTTTCTTTTCCTTCTAAATCCTGAAAGACCTCTAGATTTTGCTGATCATTGAGCATATTGAAGAAATTACATTTTAAAGACACCATTCGGGTGTTTACCCAATATTAAACATCTGCTCTGCATTTTTGTCCACCAATCGCCCCATATGGAAAAATCATTATCGTACCTTTCCATCACCCTAAAGACTATTCCAAAGTCTAGGGGTGTTTCTTGATGGGACCACGGGTTTGCTGTGTCTGAGACTTGTACAGTTGTACACCCATTAATGGTATTTCCACCAAGTCGGGTGTCAGCGAATTATGACCTACTGCACATAGAAACTAACTACCATCTCCCTTTAAAAGCAATAAATGAGTTATAGAGTAGCTGCGTCACAGATCCTTTCTCGCCTTTAAAATGTTACTATCAAAAGTCGATTTTTTTTTTTTTTTTTTTTTTCATGCATGGCCATATCGATAGCATATAATAAGCTCAGTTAGGTTTTTTTTCTTCTTCAATTGTTATTAATTTCGTCTCTTTTATACGATTCATGCTGTTTTTAACTTGACATTATTCACAATTTTGTCACTCATCTGTTTGGCCAACTATATGGCCATCACTTAGAGTTTGGCCAACTTGGTTTCACTTTGTCACGAGATGGCGTATATTATTATTTTTTGGTGCTTGCCTATCACAAAATCTACCCGAGTAGGCCAAACTCTCCTAATCAATGTCTCTGATCCTGATATTGGAAATGGCGCCCTCATAATGTTTAAAGAAGAACATACCAAAGTGTTTCAACTAATTTATGACTTGCATGGTTATCAAAATTTGTTAAAGTTGCAGTTTGCGGTGTTATTTTTTTCATCATGTTTTTGTTAGGTATTTTGAAGAAGAAGAAAAAAGTTGTCAATTAGCCCCTCAATTCATCTGTCACTCATCTGTTTGGCCAACTATATGGCCATCACTTAGAGTTTGGCCAACTTGGTTTCACTTTGTCACGAGATGGCGTATATTATTATTTTTTGGTGCTTGCCTATCACAAAATCTACCCGAGTAGGCCAAACTCTCCTAATCAATGTCTCTGATCCTGATATTGGAAATGGCGCCCTCATAATGTTTAAAGAAGAACATACCAAAGTGTTTCAACTAATTTATGACTTGCATGGTTATCAAAATTTGTTAAAGTTGCAGTTTGCGGTGTTATTTTTTTCATCATGTTTTTGTTAGGTATTTTGAAGAAGAAGAAAAAAGTTGTCAATTAGCCCCTCAATTAGTCATGGTTTAAATGGATTAAACCAATGGTGTAGATACACGGGGACATGAGGGCACGTGCCTCCAATCGAGCGTTGGAAGAAAGAAAACAGGAAAATGGGAGAAAGGAGAGAAAGGGAAAGGGCCAATGGGAAACAGACAAGAAAAGAAGACGCCTGTCCACCTCGTGCATCTTCCCTTAATCGGTAATCAGCCTTAAAAATTCGCATTTCATTTTTCGAGATCAGTGTCGCCCCCCCCCCCCACCCACTTTAGTGGATGGACTCGCGCTACGCCAGCGACTAAAAACATAAATCACATAATACGATCGTTACTATTTTCGAAAAAATCAACTCAAGGGCAATAGGTCATTTTCGTTATGTAACCAAATTTATGCTTATTCCTTTGTGAAGCGCCTCGATACAAATTATGTCATTCACCGATTTATGTTTGTCCTACCTAGCAACAATATGTGTGCAATTTGAATTCTGACTATTGAGATAAAAAGTAAAGGAAATGGAGAGAAATTGAAAGAGATAATAATGTATTATGGAGAATGAAGAAATCATTCAGTCACCCAACTCCTGTTGAAAATTAAATAATTTGTAACAAGGCACTTAACAAAGATCTATGCATTAAATTTGATTAAATTACGAAAATTGCCTATTCCAATAACCTAGCAATTGTATATCCCATAGAAATCATGTTCGGATTACGTAATACGTCAATGTCATGTTCGCACATTACAATAGGTGACGCACAAGGCTATTGAAATTTATTGCCTGAGGTTGATTTTTCGAAAGTCGATGCTGTCGTGTTACCCGAAGTTGTTTTTATCAAATTTTGAACTCACTTGAGAAGGGATTTCATATATCTTGCAAAATTTTGTTATGATCTTCGTTATTTGTTTTCGTCCTCTATAATGCCAAGATAATGCCAACTAAATGAATGTTGCGTTCACAATGCACACTGTACATAAAATGTAAATATACTTTCTTGTTGGGGCATTTTGGTAATAAATCATACTTCACAATTATTTTTATCTTCAGTGATTGAGTCTTTATTGATTGAATTTACATGTAGCCTTGATAAATTTACACGAAACATAGTGGTATGCCATGAAATGAAACATGCAATATTGCGTACATTTTTGCTTTAAATACGCAATGAAAACAAAATGAACAAAACAAGCGTTGTGGCGTGCGCCTGTAATCCAGCTAAAAGTGGAAGTTACAAACTGATTCAGCCGAGGACGCAGGTTCGAAACTGAGTCACGTCTTTCGGATGGTGACGTTAAAGGTCGGTCCCAGACGTAAATAATCATATCTGATTGATACACGTCTGTAAAAACCCAATACACACACAAAAGATGTTTCATTCTAATTTAAAAACGGATTCCCTAGATTGAGAAGGCCTTGTTTAAGAATGGTCAAAATGTGCACATCTAATAAAATTACTTTTAATAGGTTTTTATTATGATATGCATGTGGTTTATGTTGAATTATTTCCCCATAAACAGATTCGTATGGCAACAGAAATCATTCAGAATGATGTTCCATGTACGTTGTTGCATGGTAAGTATTTACGATTGGAGGCTTTCGGCAACACCGTAGCCTTACTGAAATGTCAATATAATTATTCTTTCGTCAAAATAAATGGAATTAGGTGCGTTTAAAAGAATTTAAAGAAAAGGTAAATACAAAAACGTAAAGGAATTATAAAAAATAGCAAAGATATAATAAATGGAATAGAGAATGAATGAATCATTCAGTCACCAAACTCATTTTAAAAACATAGAATTTCTATATTTGTATCTTGTTGTAACATGTTAACAGTGTGTATTCCTTAAATGTTGCCATTGACATTTATAACCAACTTTGTAAAAAGCTTGGCAAAAATATTAATCTTTTATCAAAACATCTTTCGAAATGGGAAATGCACAACGCTCCCCTTCGTCGCTATTGTATTCGTCATGCCGATGATTCACGAAATCATAAAAAGAGAGGGGAAGAAAAGAGAAGGAACAATAGAGGAAAAGGGTTGGGCTAGTCCCGTTTGTGGGGCTCAAATTAGACCCGCGCCTGAGACTGTGTTTGACGTTCCAATTCAGTAGAGCAGGAGACCCTCTTTGGCGAGGCTATTTGCATATGAAAATCCACCTTTTCATCAGCGCGCATGAGACAACAAAACGTGCTATTGTGTTGGACTGCGAAGGAGTACTAGTTGTTCGCCCATCTGTACATACAGCAAGAGAAATTGCATGAGCATGTAGTCATTGCATAGACTATAATCTGGGCGTACAAATCGATTACAAAATAAATTGGCAGGTTTCCTTTTTTACTTCTTTTCGGATGTACCGAATGCACCTGTTATCTCAATGTTATGCATCGTTGTTTGGTTATAATTTGAGAACTGTTTTGGTTTGGTTTGCGATTCTGACTGCCGTTTGCGAATGTGAGATAGAAAAACTGGAGATATTACTTTCATGGTGCTTTTCGATTGGAGTTTTGTAAGGACTTTTTCTCGGTGACGAGTGGAGAGCGGATGTCAGCTATGGATCGTCGGGGGACTGTCGGGGTAGTAGCTTTCACTTTCCTCGCTGCTACGTGGCGCCACGGTAAGTCTTCATCGTATGCCTGTATTGTAGAGGTGATGGCGTTAATTAGTTGCCATGCTATTCTGCCGCCTTTTATTTCAAAATGATTTGATGTATGACACAGAATATGCTAAATAACAACACAGACAATGACAGGGAACATAAAATCCTACACAATGTAACAGATTAACATTATATAGTTTAATATTATTATTATATTTAAAGTTTTGCAAATGCATGCACAATGAATATTAATTCGACATAGCAACATGTAATTCATGCAAATCTAATCAATCATGATTATTTTTTTTTGGTGCAATAATGAGTTTTAGATGAATGCCATCTAGTTCGACGCCATTGCCTTTAAGTATAAATTTGTATTGATTCCTTTGTCAAGTAAAGACAAATTTATTAATTGTTATTTTTTCATTTGTCGGAGATTGACTAATTTCATAAAAATCTACTTTAAAAAAGCTGATTCTAGTCTACATACACAATTGAGTAAACATGACAAATGGAATGGCGGTATATAGTGCCATGTCCACTCATTAATATATCCAAGGTAATCTGGAAAATCAGTGATTAATCATAAATGATGCGGTGTGGAGATTGATGGTAACATGGCTACTAGTAGGAAAGGCGCTCCTTTTCCATAGCAAATATGACGATATTATAATTTTCTAGACACAACTGCAATCAAAGGATGTATTATTTGTCTTCTCCTGCTTTAGTTCATCTAGATAATTATATGTTCATCTAGATAACTATAATTATGTTCATCTCTCTAAATATTTAAATGATAATGGTGGTAATGATGATGATGATGCTGACGAGGGTGATTATGATGATGATGATGATGATGATGATGATGCTGCTGCTGCTGAAAATGATGAAGATGATGTTGATGGCGATGATTACAGCACTGATGATGATATTATGGTTGATTTAATAGGATGATAATGATTATAAACATGATGATGATGCTGATGATGATGATGATGATGACGATGACGATGTTGTGGTAGTCGTGGTGCTGGTGCTGGTGTTGGTGATGGTGATGATGATCATGACGATACATGTTTTTGCTATATTTTCGTAATCATGTATACAAACAATGAACAACAACATGTTACTAATATCAATACTGTTAAATCAGAAATTTGTATACTTCAAGTAATCACGTGTGTATCTTGTGTAGCAAAAGACGAAACCGCCACATGTAATAATAGATGCACTATCACTGTACATAATGCGTGTACACTACCAGGGCTATTGATTTGATAAGGGCCTATTTTATTATCATCCAATGGCATGGTCTAAAACTAAAAGGTGTTTTTTATTAATGGTAAGACTTGCATTGACGACCTTCTTGACAATGAGGTGAGAAATCGATCTCTGTTCGAGTAATTCACACAACTCGGTCAAAACAACGCGGAAGAGAATGTGTATCACTACCACGTGGAATTTGATTATGTTATGGACCTCCCCCAAAAAAAAGTGGAATTTGATTGCAGCAAAACAAAATGAGCAGATTGTTAGTATGTCCATATGTAGATGATGAAAATTTGAATTGTATGTACAAATTAAGACAGTTTTTGTGGTGAAAAACAATATTAGATACGGCAAGCAATTGCACCTCTATACAGACTATTAAATGCAATAGAGTGAATAACTGAATATGAATTTTTTTAAAGCAAAAAACAAACAAACAGGGCCATATTTAGAGACCGGCCTCCGTCCCTATTTTTAATCCAAAGTGGAAACTTTTTCAAACTTTCGAACCAATATGCACCTCGAAAATTGAATAAACTTTGTTATTTCGTATATAACTTTGTTTGCTTAAATGATACAATCTTTTGCTCCGAATTGTGCTCACCCCGTCCCCACCTTAATAAGATCTTTGATCCATTCCCGCATGTATAATGAGTACATGTTTTGATTTACTAATCACAGAAAATATATGCCTTTTGGATTCTTTCGATGAGTTTTAAGAATATCCACCTTGTCTCAAATGTTTGAAGGTCTAAATGGGCAAATGCTCATACAACATATTACAATTGTGTATAAAGCATTTCTGTCCAACCGAACAGAAGATTTGGCCCTCGACAAAGTTAAGATAAATTATCGTTTGTGACAAGGGAAGGTTGAAATTTCGTGGAAATCGGCTTATCATTCTATACTGAGTGCTTAAACACGGGGGTTAAATGCCTCTGAACAATCCTGTCAGGTCGATTAATTTCCTTCTCAATGAGTTAAAAGAACTTCTTGAAGGCAATAGCCTGTACTGACCCTTAGAGCTCATTCACTGTTAACAGGATTATACATACTGTAAGGGATTTTAGTTGTACAGTACAGGGTTCCTAGCATACGAATTCCCGTAGAGTTTCTAAACATGTTTCACTATTCTTTGCATAATTTGTTTGCTAGTTTGTTTTACCTGACTGCTGAGAAAGCATTGTATACTAAAGTAAGCCACCAGGGGACCGACGGCTTTAGGTCCTCTCCTAGGGACTTGGTAGTGAGGATTTACGCCCTACTAAAGGGCACGAGCGCATTGGCTTGGTTTCAAACCCATGGACCTCCCGGTTACGAGACCACTGCTCTACCACCGAGCCATTGCGCCTCCTCATTTCAACATATACATGTACATGTGACTCCAATTTAAAGAATTACTATCCATCCAATTTTCAAAATTTCCCAAGACTTTGCATTACCTTTAAGTTGTGAAAACATAATTCAAGTCACTACATGTGTACATGTATATGGCATCAATGTTTGGACGCGAGAATGGCCTCCTTTTTCCCCCTCTTCTTTTTCCACAAGCTCTTCCGCAAAGTCTAATTGTACATTCTCTTGTATATCGAGTTTGGTTACCACGCATTGCAAATTCCTCCTTTTAATAAGGGAAATTTGAAATAAGTTTATAGGTCAGTGGGCCTGTTTATATGGGATGAGTATTATGACGTCATAATCTATTTTTCTCCCGAAAATTTCCGCATATCCGTAACATTGGTTGTTAAATGGGTGAAGTATATTTTAAGATCCGATTTTTAATTCGAATCCGGAAGTTTGGTTGTTCATTAGCAACATTTATGACAGTGCCTCCTCAGTCACCATGTTAAAATATATGTCATCCTTCTTAGGTAGATGTAGACTTCCTGTTCCCCTTTTTCCACCCCCTCTCTCTCTCTCTCTCTCTCTCTCTCACACACTATCTAGTTCTCTCTCTCTCTCCCTTCCTCTCTCTTTGACTCCCTCTATCACTGTGAAAACGATATAGGTCAGTAAGCTATCACTGTTAACTCCAATAACCAAGAGAGGGAAGGTAGAATGGGTCAGAGATAGAGACAGACAGAGAGAGAGAGAGTGAGACAGACAGAGAGCGATGGAGGTAGAGAAATGTATAAGTATGTATGTCTTATGCAATCCATAATGTAAAATAAAAGAAACTTTAATATACCATTTCAATGTCACGCTTCTCAGCAAAGTTCTCACGTCATATTGTATACTCATCTTAATGGACTCGGGTCTCTTTTGTTTTCTTTTTTAGTAATGCCAGGCCTTTGAAGCCTTAACAGATCGGCTCCTTACATTTTAATAAATCAGTCATTCTTGTAAGTAAGCAAATAGGATAATGATTATAGCCGAAACCGTATATATGTACATGTGCAGTACGGAAACCAAAGAAACTCTTCGCGAACTTTTTCGTAATGCTTTTTCTCTTCTGGCCATTTTGCTTCATTTTGTCAGATAATCTCCGCTTCTACGTTATGTAACTCATTTTTCAAACGAAAGTACGGTACAATAATACATCCTTATTATGTTTACAGAGTAATATATGAAAGGCCTACGTTTGTATTCATCTTTTTACAGCAAAATGAGCAAATACTAAAGTCTTTAACGTTCTTGCCACGAAACTCCATATAACATCTTGAATATAGCATAGCGTTATATAATTATACACAATCGGTTATTTGATGTTGTTCACTTTGCGGAGAGTCACTGTAAATTGGACCCTTTTACGATCGAGCCATCCTATACAAGCTTGATCTGTATGGGGGTTGAAAATGACAATAAGGTTTTCCAGATACTGAATCATTCTTTTACAGATGAGGAGGGGGTTCAAACCCGCTAACGAAAGAGCAAATCCACAATATTATTGTTTTACATGTGCATGAGATGTATGTGTGTGTGGGGGGGGGGTCTGGAAGATACACCCTCCCCGGCCATCCCCGACGCCATCTGATGCTGGCAGTGGTCGCTATTTACATGATAGTACAAGCCAAATTGATACCCTGTTCACATGAGGCTGTTGCAAAAATTACGTGTGAAGATGAAAAATTACGTGTGAACATGACACTACCATACCATCCGTACTCATGATTCTGGATGGTTGTGTAACATTCTCCTTTTTTGTTAATAGCTGGAACTGTATATGTAAGCACATACATGTATAGGCCTACGCCGGTAATTTTCGCCTTTTGGAATTGTCACTGTGTTCTTTTGCCCTCACGGTGACCATATGGTAGGAATACTTCCCAGGGAGTGGAGATGTTGCACATTGTGCGAGAATGAATCCGATGACCGGGGTAATAACATTTTTAAAGCGCTTAGAGACGGTATTTCGTATTAAGCGCTATATAAATCCAGATTATTATTATTAGTAGTAACATAAAAATATATTGTATGATATCCCAACATTGTCCAGACACCCCTACATGTGATCAGAATTGTATGCGATGTATACATGGTGGTGTTTTCTGTTGATGCGAACATATGAAGCATATAATCTGCGTAGTACATGTAAGAGTGGTGTGATTTCGTATTTGAGATTGACCTTGGAACCTGACGAAGAATAAATTGACCAAATTGCTGCTCCAATCTGACCCCAAAAAGTCCTGCATTGGCGTGCTGTTATGGCGACAACAATCACTTTATAGTAAACAATAATTGTCTGTATATGGGACCTCTTTTAGATTTTGGTGTGGTAAAAGTGCAAATTTCTTAGAGTGATCATAAAAGTATTTTATTGTTAAACAGTAATACCAGAGCTCCTTTTCAGCTTACTTACCAGAGTTTGTTTTTATTTTATAGCTTTCCAGAGCTTAATTGATCGCCGTTCCCGTGTAGTTTAGTAAGGCTTTCTTCTTTTGCCCGATACTACACTTTTTATTTTCCTAAACATAGCGAGCGATTAAGAGAATAATTAAGACGATGTTATCATTGTAAATACCACATTTTATACCGTTTAAATGTTTAAGTAGCGGTTGTGTAGCTTCGAAACAATATAAGGAGACCACCTTGTTGCCTAAATCATGTGAATATGAGGTGGAGTAAAATGGTTTCCCCTCTCTTCACCTCTCAGTTCAGGAATGTGCATGTTTCAAAGTTCTCGGAGGGCGGGGGTTGGGGTGGGGTGGTCTGCAGCTAAAGATGTGTCGATTCTTTTATTCGGGTTAGTCATTTTAACATTGCTTCTCGTATTGAGATGGAGGGGACATGTTGATACAGCTCATTTGCCGATCTGTTCAAAACCAAAAGTAAAACTCCCAAACGAAGCTTTCAAAGTTATTTGCCTTCCTTTTCTAAAACTGAGCAAACCCATTTTATCGTGAAAGAATTAGGAGGAGCGCCGCATTCCACGCGCTACTTGACACAAAAGACACAATATATCTTTACACTTTAAGGTCAAATTTTTGTCAACCTGCCGGCGAATATTTTATTTTCCCTGCCATGCGTCACAGTTTTCAAGCCAAGGCTGTCTATTTTGGGGAGTTATTTAAGAAAATTTTGGTTCGTTCACGAATAGAGCGTTCTTACACTTGGATGGAAGTGCAAGCATATTGACTCAGTTTAGTGTTTGGCAGATACGCCATTATTGTAATGCATTCAAATTTAGTGGTGACGAATTATTATGTTACGTTCGCCTGTCTCAGTTTTTCGAGTTTCAAACGTCAAAATGCAGATTTCATCGTAATCATGTTCTATGTCAGATGTAACATTATGGCTAATTGCCCGACCCAACAACTACTAAGACATAAGTCACAAGAATTGTGTTTATTGAACGAATTGTGTATTTGTAACACAACCCGACAGCACGTCTTAAAATGTTTCTTTTTAGCAAGAATTTTACACATTACTGATTTCAAGTGCTAACTACATGACTTAAAGAGGAAGTCCACCCTGATAATAAATTTGTTTTAATACAAGGAGAAAAATGAGAAAAACAGATTAATGAAGGTTTGAGAAAAATCGGACAATAAATAAGAAAGTTATGGAATTTTTAACTCCCTAACTTTTCATGAAATACTTCAAATCTGTGAGTCAAATTGGCAACGCGGTCTCTAAATATGATGTCACCCCCTCACATTTTATCCTTTGTTGAATGCAAGAAATGTAATTGAATTCCATTTCGATAATTTTTTTTTTTTTTTTTCATGCCTACATGCACGTATCTCGATCATATATCACGGAAAACATGTGCTTTCATGCACCCCCATATAAGATAGGTCTATACTATGCAGAGAAATGGAGATTTTGGATTTTCTGTCATCCAGATCAGTGGTGAATTGTGAGAGGATTACATCACAATTTCTGACCGCATTGCCAATTTGTCTCAAAGATTCCATGATTTTCATTATTTTGAAAGATTCATAACTTTTTTAGTTTGTCCGATTTTTCTCAAACTTTCACTGAATTGTTTCTCTATTTTTCTGCTTCTATTAAAGCCAATTTAATATCAGGGTGAAGTAAATGCATGTTTATACATTGTAACTCGCTCACCTCTCATCTTTTTCCATTTCTTACTTCTCTCCATTACAGCGCTTAGGGACATATTTATGATGTGCGCTATATATATATATATATATATATATATATATATGTTATATTATTATTATTCGATTTATTGATTAACATGCCATTTTCGTTGTGCATTCAAATTTTTTCGTTTGCCTAGTGACGAATTACAATATTACATTATATGTACCTGTAAGAAGTCGAATTTTTTGTCAGGCTGCAGATTCCGTAAATCATTATGTTTAAATTCGGACGAACATACATGTACAGGCGTGTTCGACTACATATAAATAACATCTAATGCATGCGATATGCACTGTTCCTTTAGAAACATTCGAACGTATTACTTCGTTACTATAGGAACTTGACAGATAAGTCTGCTTTAAATGTTTAGTGTATTACGAAAATAGTATGTTGCTATTCGATTACTTTATTCGTTAGTTCCTTTGTCGTGTTAATTCTCAAATCAGTCCAATGCATTCAATTTGTTAGACTCTGTCTCAAGAAGTGACTCGGTGACATTGCCTCAGATTCTGAAACAAAATCCTGGATTTAGCTCATGCTGCAATCATAATTATAAACCTTTAGGTCAGTCAGGAATCCCAAGACTTTTACAAGCCGATCGCCTGTCTGGTTATCAAGATATTTATGATTGGAAATCGAAATTTCATTTTACGTTTTCCTAACGGTTTTAATAACACTACAGTCTATTGGGGAAAATGAGTATGGTAAAACCGGTCACTCAAATATTTTTAGTTTTTGAGGCACTTCATGATCATTTTGAAGTGCAATTTGTTTAGGGCTTCAATATTACACCATATCACAGACACTATAACACGTACATTTTGTAGGGTCATGCATCTCAGATTTAACATTGTTAAACGATGCCTTTAAGAATAGTTTGATACGCCATATTGACGCTGTTGTAACCAGTGTATGGTATAGCCTTGATCTTTGAATATAGTTTCCTGGTGTGTTTGTCTTACACGTGAGAAAATAAAAGTATCAACAAGTCCAAATTACGTCAATCATTTCTTAAAATGAATGCAGAAATATAATAAATGGCGTACGTGGATCAGTGTAACTGTCTTGCAAGATTGATTTCAAACAAAGGCCATGGGAATGATTTTCAATACGCCCATGGGGATGACAAGCTACATGTATAGTTCCGCTCTAGCTATTCAGTATTTACATAGCAGTAGGGTAATAGATCAGACCAGTTCACGGTTAGAACATGTCCCAAATGACCCCGAATATCCCTGGATCTTCAAAACATAAAGAGGTCCCACTTTGTACTTTTTGAATAATCACTCCTACAGCGATGCTGGTGGTGCTACATAAATAGCCTTTGTTTCCCCTTTTCAAAGAATACTTCCACCTGTGTATCATGGAGTGCACTGCCTGTGCATAAATGAATAATGATTACATATACTTTGATGAGCACGTAATCGTATCCAGTATTTTGTCTCCGTGTATTTCACAATTTGGTCTGCAATGACCTTTATCTGCTCATGCTCCGACTGCAACTATATGAACTGGCCTATTATATAAAACTTTGAAGACTTTATTGAATCAATCTGTTTTGTTGCCATTGAATGTGAGAGAAAAATTAAGAAAGAGTGAGAAAAGGGAGACATGTTGTATATAAATGGAAAGAAAGCGTGGGAAGAATAAAAGGGTAGAACATCTTTGAGGAGATGAGGTGGGGAATGTTTAACTTTTCCTTCAACCATTCCAAGTTTGAAGATCAGAAGAGGATTTTCAGTCTCCGGTGAGTTACTCCTTCAATTTACACTGATATCACCCAACATTACTGCTTTCACTTACATCTCTTCCAATATTTGGCAAGTCATATTCACAATGTTTACCGCCACACATCAGAATTCCGTAGAGACTAGGCGGCTGTGGATATTTGAACGTCCGTGACCGTAGAATTTATATTTCAAAAACATTCCTGTTTGAGTTTGTACATTTGCAATATTATTCGGCTTCACCTTGTTCCTTTAGGAGAGGAAGTACCGAACATTAAACACAGACAACTTGACTTGTATTTGACTTCCCTGTTATTCTGTCGATTCAGTCGGCATCATGTCTTCTTATTTTTTCCTTTCTTTCTTCTTTCTTCTCCTTTCTTCTCCTTCTGCTCCTTTTTCCTTCTTTTTGTTCTTCTTCTCCGTCTCCTTATTCTTCATCTTCTTTCATCGTCATGTAATACGTTTGTTATGCCGGGTACCGAACGTGATCAGACACAGTCATTGTGAGCTTTCCAGTAGGAGAAAAAGCCCGTTTAGCTACAGCTGTACCTGAACATCGTAGTGGTGCCAGAGCAGCCAGACTAGTCGTATGACTGCCCGTGGACTTCCCAGACCTTTCAATCGGAGAAAACGCATATTCGTCAGCGAATCGTAGCGAGTCACGCGATTCTTCACGATTAGTAGCCGATGTGGCTTTTCTTCGATTAAAAAAAATTAAATTATTAATTTTCCAACTCGAAAACGCGTGAACAAAATTCTTTTTAAAAATTACAAACTGAAAGCTGTCAGCAATTCTGTGCAAATTGGTTTCCGATGTTATTACGGCGTAATAAAACCTTTTTCATCTTGGAGATAATGTTTGTAATCCTGCCTGTCAAACGCACATTCCTTCCAACAATGTGGACTTTGCATTGGCCTTCGAAACACTTTACGATGTTACAGTACGATATGGAAAGATGTTCTAACACGTTGTGATATTGTAAAGTACTAAATCGGGAGCAATTGGAAGCAAGCAAGATACTCATGACATATCGTGTGGAAACATCGCGGAAAAGAGAGCTTGTGATTTATCCTACATTGTAACATGCAGCAGATTGGCAATAGTTTTGGAGTTCGTGTCTCGAGAGAGAGACAGGCAGGAGCTTCATAGATCGTGGCATGTCGTGTCGAGACATCGTAGGCCGGTGACTTTGGGTATTTTGTAGGAGACCCTTTATAGAGAATAGGTGCTTAACCGCCAAACCACCAAATATACCGATTATTGTCATTGTTAATAGGCTACGATCCCTAATTAACGCCTCCATGATTTTGGGGTCTCACATCAATGCCCAGGTGGTGACTGTATATGTCCTTGTGTTTCTGTCCACATTACCCCATTTTTTGGACAAGCAAGCTTGGTTCCCAGTATGCATTATGGGATGAGGCTTTCAGGTTATATAGGTGCAGTGTCCTTTTGTGTTCGAATTGACCCCAAATAATTGAATTGAAGACCCCATAACCCCTCTCATTGTTCCCAGGTCATTTATCAAATTACGTGAGGACAAGACAAAGTTGAATTACTTCCAGAGTATCGACCTCAGCCCGCATTAATTTTTATGATCATGCTCACTCTTTTTCTCTTTTTCAATTACGATTTTTTAAGTATACTTATGATCAAAGGAATATTGTCATATTAGTGTGTGTGTGTGTTGGGTTTTTACAGACGTGTATCAATCAGATATGATTATTTACGTCAGGGGGCTGACCTTTAACGTCACCATCCGAAAGACGTGACTCAGTTTCGAACCTGCGTCCTCGGCTGAATCAGTTTGTAACTTCCACTGTTTAGCTGGATTACAGGCGCTCGCCACAACCTAGTTGCTATTAAAGACAGTCATTAACGTTTTATTTTAAAAGCAAAAAGTGAACACTGAACAATTTATGAATTGAGTTGATATTTTACGGTGCGTATTGTTGTATTTTCAAGCTGTTCGCAGGTTTAAGAACAAATTTTCAACCATTTCAAAAACAATAATTGAGTTTTTATCTACCAAGGTTTCAGTATTAATAGTAATATACTGCTCTACCTGCGGGCCAGCAATTCATACACCTGGGTGGAGAGCGACAAATGAGGGTTAATGCCTTGCCAATAGATGTTCGTGCCGGGCTGGGATTCGAACTCTCAACCCTTGCATTGAGAGTCAAGTGAATGAACCACTATACCGCGACATCTCCACATCCTTTAACATGTCCACTTAAAAGCCAAATCAGCAAGTAAGTCTTAAGTTAATACAAAAGGGGTTTAATACAGACTCGAGAACAATATGAAAAGATTTTCATGTGTACTTAAAATTGAATAAGCTAGCATGACTTAGCGATAATCTTATTATTTTCAAGCGGTTTAAAACATGTTTAAGGAGGTGCACACCATCTTATTCCTTGTTTGTTTGATCTTATGTTTGACCTTATGTTTGACCTTATTTTTGACCTTATCTCTATCTTTATTTTAATTGTTATTATTATATATGCATGATTTATTGAATAAAGGACAGATTTATAATTTGTGAGTTTACCATAAATTTTGGTTGGTAATTTTAAATCAGACAATGGTGCGCTTAGAAACACCAGTTTTAAGCGCCTTATAAATGTTGTGTATTATTATTATTATGTTTAAAATCAATATTCGACCACCTTTCATATTAATATTTAGTATTTAAAAGCAATATTCGACCAATGTTCATATTTATTTAAACACGAAACTATCGAGCACGACTGAAGTTAATAATTCAATTCTTTTCTGGCGCTATGACACAGATTTCAGAACTATTTCAAATTTGCTAAGAAAGCATGTGTATGCTTGCATAAAGAACCAGTGGGCCGACGGCTTGAATTCCTCTCCGGGGTACTTACTGTAGTAATGAGGATTAAGGCCTTATCGAAGTGCACTGGCGAATCGAGTTGGTTTCGAACCCGGGATCTGCCTGTTACGAAACCACTGCTCTACCACTGAGCCATCGCGCCTTTGTTTATTTTCCTCCGAATCTTAACGCATAATATTATACAGCAAAAGCTATTTCAGAGATAGAAAATCGAATAGAAGTATAATTGGAAAAGAAACTAGTAAAATGAACACCATTTTATTATAAATGCAAGTTGAATTTACATTAAAACTCGCCTACATGTAGATCGTTTGGTGTAGGCTCTGCTATCTTTTTAAAGCCTGTCTGCACTAGTTTGGCCAGGAGGGATTAGACCTCCCAGCGTGGTCACTGACAGGTGGTTATCTCATCACCTCAGCTCTCAATGAACATAAGAAAAAGAGGATCATGGGGGACCAACGGACACCACTTAGGCATTGTTTTCTATATAGAGGGAGCAAGTAGCTACAAGGAGTGCAGTGGGGCTTTAATGTCCTTGCACACACACACACACGCACACTTACACACACACACACACAAAATGGAGTTGCCAAACTAATTTGTCTGGTATCCTGTGCATTGTCCGCCTCTTACCTTGCGGTCGCATCGTATCACAAAAGACCACTTGCTTTACTCGTTCCAAAGCTATAGAAATACCCTGGATTTTGTGAGGATTTTTATGACATTTTCATTTTTACTTAAAATAAAATAAGCTAGCATGACTTAGCATTAACCTAATTCTTTTCAAGCGTTTTGAAACATATTTAAAGCAACATTCGACCAATCTTCATATTTATATAAACACAAAATTAGCGAGCACGACTGGAGTTAGTACGTGTAGTTCGATTTTTGTCAGAGGCCATGAATCTAGAACAATTTTCAATCATTTTAATTTTTTAATCAAAAGGCAAAATTAGCTGGTAATGCTTGGTTAATTTTTTCCCCAAGTGGTTGAATAGGCCTAAATTTAATACATTCATTTGCATGTATACTTGCAAACGAAATCAGCTGAGATGAACTTTTAAGGGCAATCCAACCCTTGGTGTAAGTTGATTTGTATGAAAGCAGAAAATTAACAGAAACAGAATGGCAAACGTTTGAAATGTATCGGAGAAATAATAAGCCGGAAGTTATGAATGTTTGACATATGAGGTCACTAAGTCTACGCGAATATCAAATTGGTAGTTCGGTCAGTGGATTGTGACTTAGGGCGTGGATAACTCTCCCATTTGCCGTGTACAAAAATATCATTAATTTCTGTTTTTTCGTAAGTTCCTTCTCACTTGGGGCACTACGCAACATAAATTATAGATTGCATATTAGTATAGGTCCTCTAAAAAGAATAGACCCTCATGAGCAGTGAATTTTTGAAAAATTTAAATTTAGTCATTTTATATGTTGGAATAGATGGGAAAGTAGTCCGGCACTACATCACATTGATATTACCGCTTCAGCAATTTGAAGTGCCCATACGTATAGTGATACCAACTTTCAAAAATTTAGTCAGATTTAATTGAAACTTTTATCAGTTTTCTTCTCTGATTTTCCTGCTTACTTTTAGAGTACTTGTCTATTTGGGTTGGCTTTCCCTTTAAGTCGTAATTTGATTTGTTTTTTTTGTTGTTCTGATCACATCCTGTTCATTATCAGTCCTTTGATTTTTCTGGGGATGGGGGGCGCAAAAATCCAATAACAAGATGTGACGAAAAAGGGCCTTGGAAAAATAAACATTTCATACCGATGCAGTTCTTATTCAGAACTTAGAGTTCGTGAGAAGAGAACAGAACTTGTCACCTCATATTTCGTTTCCAAAGCCGGAACATCGGGAAGCCGCACACTACATTATATTGCACATTCAACGAGCCCCTGTCCTCGCCGACGCCTTCGGCGGTGGAGCTCCCTGGAGTTACTGTCTAACATGCTATTGTGTGTATCAAAGAAAATGTGATGATGTACGATAAATAGTTGTGAACATGATATTGATGTATGGATTCTAGCGCTGCGGGGTTTGCTTTAGTTATAAGAAGCTGTTTGCCCCCAAATTGTATGACGATACACAATGTGCGGTTTACGTCATCGGTAGATAGCGATCAGAATAAAAATGCGTGGTTACGCTCCCCATTTCTCTCTTTCTTTTTACATTGTACCACAGACGTTTCCTGTTTTCTAACCTGTACTTGTGCCAGAGTTTTATAAAAGACGTGTGAGGTCTGATTTGTCTCTACCTTCGTTTGTGCGTGGTTACAGTCCTGCTAAACCATGGTGTCTGATAAATTACAACGCCAATTTTTCACTCCCAGAACTCACTTGTAAATTTTGTTAAAGCATTGTCGTGGTCTATACAGTCATGTTCAGAGTTCCGATTTAATATACGTATAGAACAAAATAAAAATGTAGCTATTTTTTTTCCATTTTAGTTCAATAGTTCAAATGAATAAAAGCTTTTAAATCTTATCCATTCTAAATCATACATTTAATCGCTTGTTTTAAGCATCAACCCTAACATTAATTTTGATGCCCATTGTATAAAATGTCCAACACGCACATACAATCGTCCATAAAAATACTTCATCACAAGGTTTTGCATACCAGGATCCATTTTCTCTATACATTTCGCCCATTTGGGTGCGATCCGAATAAATATTGATCAGTTCTATTTGCTGATTTCCGCGTTCAATCATTGCGATTCCTCAAACGACCTTTTCTCTATTGAAGATATGTTTAACGAGGGACATCCAATGTTTATTGTTGGTGTTTGGGGGAAAATATGCTACCCTTAAGGCAAAGACGGACCCTGTTTTTGTGGACTTTAGGCGGATAATGCATAATAATGCAAGATAATTATTGAGCCATTTCTACGATAATATTCGTTCGACAGGAAAATGTGGTTTTTCCCTCCCACTTCCCTGCATGATTCTTAGTCAAAGATTGCAATGGGTGTAATGTGGTTTTATACATTAACAAAAATCTCTGCTATACTCTCTCTCTCTCTCTCTCTCTCTCTCTCTCACCCTCTCTCTCTCTCTCTCTCTCTCTCTCACCCTCTCTCTCTATATTATATATATATATATATGTCTCTCACATCCTTTCTCTCTCTCTCTCTATCTTTCCCTCACACACTCTTTCTCTATCTCTCTCTCTTTCTCTATCTCTATCTCTCTCTCTCACACACTCTTTCTCTCTCTCTGTTTCTCTCTCTCTCTTTCTCTTTTTCTCTCTCCCTCTCTTTCTCTATCCCTCTCTCTTTCTCTATCTCTCTCTTTTTCTCACTCTCACTCACACACACACACGCACACACACAAACGCACACACACACTCTCCTTTTCTCTTTCTATCTATCTCTCTTGCTCCCCCTCTCTTTCCCTGTCCCTCCCTCCGCCCACGTAACAAATAAACCTTTTTGAAATATTTTCTAATTCTGCCAAAAATTAAATGGGTGTAACAATGGATTCACGCTTGCTCATCATGCACATTGGCCATGCATGTCAGCGTAATATGATGTGATTACTTATTCATCAAGGTCGATATAATGTGAGGAATTTAGATTTTTTTTTTTTTTTGGTCAACTTAATCTAACGAATGTATACAAAAAGGCCATGTCAGAACCCCAAGTCAGAAATCAAAGTTAAACAGTACCGTGCAAATAGTTTCCCACCTGTGCATTTTTCCCCTTCAAAGAACATGATAATTACCCTGGCAACAACATTGACATGCATTGAAAACAAAGCTTCAAGACATATGTATCATTGGAAATGTGTCAGATATTTTCATTGGACATGCCGGATAATATATATATTTTTTTGGGGTTGGGGCAGATAATCTAAACGATTAACTTGAGGTAAGCTCGACATTTCAACAGCGTAACACTCCCTGATTTTTCGTTACAAATTAGTTCTATAGTGTGATACACGATAGTTTTACAGTAACTGTTGGTAAACTTATTTTAGTCAAATGGAGCACCTTAAATGTATTTTTTTTTAAAATCAGTTTCTGTGTGTTCCCGAATCGGAATTACTCTGATTTACATGATTTCCATTTTAATCAGTAGTGGTGGTGGTTATTTTACATGACTGCTAAGAAAGCATAAATGCTTGTTAGTAAGCAACCAGAGGATCAACGGCTTTAGGTCCTCTCCGAGGGACCAGCGTAATCATTACATTCAATATTTATTTAATTCAAAATGATGGTAGATGAATTGAAAGGGATGTTTACATGTAAAATGATAATAGTAACAATAATGACAATGAGGACAATGTTTACAACGATGGCGACGATGGTTAAAGGGAGTGTAGCATGACGAGACTATGTGTCTTTCCCGTGGTCCTACTCGGGGGCCAATCGGGTACGACTACGGACGACGCGACTGCAGCATTCACGTGCGTGCAACATACGCGAAACCGAATCGTGAGGAGAACTTCGGTCTGTTTCGCGAACGCTAGCGCGCGCTGACCATGTAGAGATTAAGTCGCTGACTACCGTTAATCAAGTCCATTCGTTTACGTGCAGTTGTCCAAAAGAAGACGTAGATGGCGTTAACCAGTATTTGCCATGCTACACTCCCTTTAAGATGAGAAATTGAAAGGCCGAGTGAAAAATAAATAATCAGCAGGAGAACGAAAGACTTCCGAAATTATATTTACTTGCCCTATTGAAATGGCCGATATAATTCTCATGCATGCGGTCCTCCCGTGAAAATGTGACGTTTTAAGGTCTATTTCTAAAGACTCGGCAGAAGTGGAAAACGTGGGATGACGAGCTATCACTTCTCATGGTCATGTTAAGTTCACTAATATTTACATGACTCTGTGTGATAATATAGGTTTCTTATGTCAATAAATGACGGGGTCGATATAACGTCCTATTCTATATAATAGCTCTGACATATATACTTATATTAAACGTATGTATATATAAATATAATTATGTATAGGCATCACCATACCATAACGTAGTGTATGAAGTTTGCGGCTTTTTTCGTATACTAATTTCGAATCCGTTTTTCTACCATTTTGAATGAAATAGCATGCATACTTTAATTACATGTACATAGAACAGCACGATGTCAGTGACCATTAGGAATCCCATGGATATTTGTTATTATTTATTTGTATTTATATTAATCGGGGTACATTATACAGTTTCTGTAAAATGTCATTGATTTTATTTTGTGAATGCATAGTAATCCCTTTTAATTTCAAACCTTATAAGAGAAATGAGTGTAATATTGTGTCAATAAAAATATAAAAGGAAATATTAAAAGACTCTACGAAGTACATGTACATGTACAATACTGAATTAGGTTAAAATTGTTTTTAATAAAACACTGCATGCTTGTATAATCGACATTTATTAAAAATCCTCTTTGACTATTTGTAAATATGTAACGGTATTGTGAAATCTAAATTTAATGTGTTGTTAACAAGTACAAGTTTCACCTCTTTAATTT
The DNA here is from genome assembly GCA_037976565.1 of Mesocentrotus franciscanus. NCBI lineage: Eukaryota > Metazoa > Echinodermata > Echinoidea > Camarodonta > Strongylocentrotidae > Mesocentrotus > Mesocentrotus franciscanus. The sequence goes on from CP137678.1 coordinate 12,634,758, forward strand.
TGCATTGCCACCCCACCCCCCCCCCCGACCCCTTAAAAGGAAACATTTCCACTAAAGAATTCGTGAGTGTTTCCCAGGTGTTATGCGTGATGACACTACAAAAAAGTCTGACAAATCGATATTTGGCGCCTCTCAGAAGTTAACGTTAATAAACTCATGTCATTATTCACCAATACATGAAGGGGTAATTTGTATTTGACCCGACTGCTAAGGAAACATGTGTATGCTAGCATAAACAACCAGGGGACCGACGGCTTTAAGCCCTCTCCGAGGGACTTGGTAATGAGGATTAAGGCCCTATCAAAGGGCACTCGCGAATCGTGTTGGTTTCGAGCCCGGATCTCCCGGTTAAGAAACCAATGCTTGTACCACTGAGCCATCGCGCCTTCATTTATTTTCCTTCTGAGCTTAAAGAATTATATTTCACAGAAAGGCTATGTCAGAGATAGAACATCGAATAGAATTATAATTGGAAGAGAAACCGTTAAAGAAAGGGATAGCCGAGTTTTGGTATAGAGGGCGCTACACAAAATGTTTTTTGTGAGATAATGAAAAACTGAGTGTCAAATTTGAAAGAGCATACAATTTAAATGACAAAATCATCTTTATTTGATCAAAATCGGTTCAGAAACGGCTGAAATATCCCTAAATATAACCATTTCTAATATTTGTGGGGCTCCACAAATATTCGAAAATCTTGAACCAGACTTTGAAAAAACGAGATAGCGCTTTATATTAAAGTTTTATTCTAGCCAATGCCAATGTTGGCTTTTTGCTGGCTTTTTCGTGGCTTTTTCGTGTTGGTTATAAAACGCACAACCAGCCGGCCCGTGTTTTTGTTATTATTATTATTGTTGAAATTAAAGATCACCATATTTTTTTTTTAAGTGGAGCTGAATTGATATCATCGGATTTAATCTAAATTTCACACATTTTGGGGTCTAAAACGACCTTCATAGCAATTTTAGGTCCTAAAAGGCCACTAGAAATGTCATACATAAGAATAAGAGCAATGCCCATGCACTTTGAAGGCATTTGTGGTCTTAAACAAGAACTCAACTGTGAGTTGGTCTAGCGGCACGTTCACTTGGTCAGCTCTTTTTCTTCGCCTACAAACTTGCTCAGACGACCCCGGTTCGAAACTGAGTCCCGTCTTTCGGATGGTGACGTTAAAGGTCGGTCCCCAGACGTAAATAATCATATCTGATTGATACACGAAAAAATAAAACCCAATTACAATCACACACCTTTAAAATGAAAATCATTCAATTATAAATGCAAGTTGTATTTACATTAAACCTCGCCTTCATGTTTTGTGTTGGCCCTGTTATCTTTTTAACGTCCTTGCTCACACCAAAAATGAAATTACCAAACTAATCTTTCTGGATTCATGTCCATTGTCTTCCTCTTAATACCTTGCGGTTGCATTGTTATAAAAGGATACGTGCTTTACTTGTTCCAAAGAAATATCCTGGATTTTGTGGCGGTTTTTTATGACATCACCATATAAGGAGCATGGTTGGTTTCTGATGGAAAAATGGACATGCATGAATTTGCTCGGGTCAGGCTACATGATTGTGTATGGAATACTTTTGTTGTTTAGAATGGAATGGAATGTTCGGCTTCCCGGGAGACTTTTTCTAACTAGTTATTAAAGGCATCATTTAACAATGTCAAATCTGATATGCATGGCCCTACGTGTTATCAGTGTCTGTGATATGGTGTAATATTGAAGCTCTAAACAAAATGCGCTTCAAAATGATCATGAAGTGCCTCAAAAAAGTAAAAAAATCTTTGAGTGACTGGTTTTACCATACTCATTTTCCCCAATAGACTGTTGTGTTATCAAGATGAGTGATATGGGAAGGGATCAGCTTAATCTTTTCAAATTTTCTTCCCCTCCTGCTCCTCCTACCACCATCTCTCTCTCTCTCTCTCTCTCTCTTTCTTTCTCACTTTCTTTCTCTCCTTTCTTTCTCTTTTCTCCCACTGATTCTTGTTCTACGCTCATTTCCTCTCCTTTTCTTTTCCTGTTTCGTAAAAGCTTTGGTGAAAATGGACAGACTTTAGGATATGAACCTATAGCCTCAACAACTAGTCTTCGTGATAATGCAATATTCCTCAGTAACAAAGGAAAACTTTAGGACCCCATTCCACAGACTGCCCCCCCCCCCCTCCCCCATTCATCGAGTAAAATCGGTGTCACTTCATTGTCTAGACATACGCTACGTGCTTGCAACTGAAATCAAAATTGAAATAATGGAAAGAAAATATAATTTCTTTACCGAGTGGACGGTAGGGAATATCGGTTCCCTCACGATAATACCTGCAGATAGCTAGTGTAGTATACAATGCCCAATGGTTGTACATATACCTACTCCTGATCACACCACAGCCATCTATTAACAAGGTGTGGCCAACTTGGTTTCACCTGGTCCAATATGGCGTAAATTCTTCTGTTTTGTGCTTGCCCAACAAAGCAGTTTTCGCTATAGCGCCCAAGTCTGCCGGGTTGGCCAAACTCTCCTATAATCAGTGGCACTGGGTCACACCAGTGCCATCTATACACAGAGTTTGGCCAACTTGGTTTCACTGGGTCACAATATGGCGTATATTCTTTTGTTTTGTGCTTGCCCAACAAAGCAGTAGTCGCCATGTTGTGTCCAACTCGAACCGGGTTGGCCAAACTCTGTGTATAGATGGCTCTGCCCCACACCAGTGCCCTATACTGCCCCCACACTAGTAGTTCCCGCCCTCACCGACCACATCATCTTCAGTCTTCAATCTGAATATTGTCATCAAACAAGCAAGTAGTCACTCGGGGATTTCCAAGTGACGATGTTCAATGCATGGTCTTCACAATAACACCCGCCAACAATAGCTTTATGAAGTATGTTTATCGAAATGCTTAAAAAGTCGAGATAATTTTGTGGGTGTCCCACTAGACGACGCCAAAAGCTTTGCAAACATGTTTGTTTTTTGTAAGTGCACTTTTCAGGGGAATTTTAACCTAGCACTTTCTTCATCCCCCGGTTATGTTTTTAATGCATTTGTCATTTCAATATTGGTGGTACTACTTCCTGAAATGTGTTGACATTTATCAGAGATTATTTTTCCCGCATTTATGTTTAAGTTACATAACTGTTTTCTGTTTTGATAAATATGACCTTGCTAAATGTTTACATGTACATAATACAGTGTTAGGAATCGATTAGGGTCAGTTAATATTGCAGAGTTTACAATATTGCTGTGTTTAATCGTTATCATATATATCGCGCAGTGTCCTCTTCTTCTTCTTCATCTTCTTCATCTTCCTCCTCTTCTTCTTCTTCTTCCTCCTCTTCTTCTTCTTCCTCCTCTTCTTCTTCTTCTTCATCTTCCTCCTCTTCTTCTTCTTTATCCTCCTCCTCTTCTTCTTCTTCATCTTCATCTTCATCTTCTTCTTCCTCTCCTTCTTCTTCTACTATCTTTTTTACTACTACTACTACTACTACTACTACTTCTCCTTCTTTTTCTTCTTCTTCTTCTTCTTCTCCTTCTTCTTCTTCCGAGTCCTTCTTCACCTTCTTCTTCTTCTTCTTCTTCTTCTTCTTCTTCTTCTTCTTCTCATTCTTCTTCTTCTTCTTCTTCTTCTTCTTCTTCTTCTTCTTCTTCTTCTTTTTCTTTTTCTTCTCCTTCTCCTCCTTCTTCATCTTCTTCCTCCTCCTCCTCCGCTTCTTCTTCTTCTTCTTCTTCTTCTTCTTCTTCTTCTTTTTTTTCTTTTTTCCTTTTTTTTCTTCTTCTTCTAATTTAGCAGTGCCAAGACTATTCAAATCTAACTTGCGTTTGTTGCATGTGTATTCCTTCGCTTGTCATTTATTTAGATTCAATCTTCCACTCCTTCAAGATAACGTTAACATTAAACGCCTCGACTATATGAAAAAGATGTGGAATTCATGTATGTATTTGTTTAGCAAGGGGTGCGGATGGCATTATTCTCTAAATACGTCACATTTTGTTTTGTTCAGCCTTGCAAATGGGTGAATTTAATTGAAAAGACAGACATTCCTCCATGAGATATGATTATGTATATGTATGCACTGCATTTGCATGAATGTTCCGACAATCAAATATTCGAGGTGGGTTCTTTTTATTCATGGTCGGAAACATCAGAATTTAAAAAATATCGAGGATTTTATTTTGGCAGGCATATCTCAAGAGTTATTTGATTGTATTGAATTTGTTTCCATTTCTTCCCATGAGTAAAGGACTATTAACATTATTGCAATGGAAATATACAATACATTGCATTGACTCCTATTAATGCATGCGATTCATTAGTTGACCAGAGGAAATTCTGTTCGATTATGTATGTATACACTGCATTTGCATGAAGGTTCCGAAAATTAAACAATCAAGGTGGGTTCTCTTTTTCATGGTCGGAAACATCAGAATTTGAAAACAAAATCGAGGATTTTATTTTGGCGGGCATATTGCAAGAGTTATTTGATTGTATTGATTTTTTTCCATTTCTTCCTATGATTAAGGACTATTATTGCAATGGAAATATACAATACATTGCATTGCCTCCTATTAATGAATGCGATCCATTAGTTGACCAGAGGACATTCTGTTGGACTGTGAGCCCCCCACCAGTCCTTAAAAACCCACCCGGGCTAAGTTGGAGAATATTTTACTATTTTACCATGTTTTTGTCAGTGTCAAAGATTTTTTATTACACTGCAAAAACCAGGGTGTTAAATTTCTAACACCAGTATGGTATTGAATTTTTTTTACACCATTGGTGTTATTTTTAACACCGGTCAGATTTAAGCATGCATTAATAATTACTGGGTGTTAAGTAACATGGTGTTGTTTTATGCTTGGTGTTGAAAGTATCATCACGTGATTTCGTTTAAGGCGGTTGATTGGTCGAATAAGTTTTCACAAAGTGTACGCGCGCTTAATGATTACTTTACACGTGTTCACAGAAAAATACATTTATCATGATTTGTTAAGCAAATTATGACAATGCACATCAATTTTGTGATTTGTATTTTCCTTTGGCAATTATTGACCAATAGATTATATGTCCGATCTTGTTACAATTATATTAACGTTTTAGCAATAGATATATTGATTATATGATTACTAACCAAGAAACAACATGCATGTTTATTATATATATATGTGTACCAGCCTGTACCACTAGGCGTTGTGGCGTGCGCCTGTAATCCAGCTAACAGTGGAAGTTACAAACTGATTCAGCCGAGGACGCAGGTTCGAAACTGAGTCACGTCTTTCGGATGGTGACGTTAAAGGTCGGTCCCCAGACGTAAATAATCATATCTGATTGATACACGTCTGTAAAAACCCAATCACACACACCACATACATGTTAATCTTGAATTTACTTCAAATGATCTATGTGATGGAGTTAATGCAATGGAGATTAGAATATACCTATTGGTGGACAGTTGCCAACATCGATTATGAATTATCAGTTTACCACTGGTTCCTCTACCCTGGTCGATAATGGTCGATAATAGGGAATATGGAATGTGGGACCATTAGACATACATAGAAAAATCTCTAATGGATCAACAAGAATATAAACACCAAAAGTGGAATTGAATTTGTTATGATTCCAGATATTGGTGTTAATCTACACCAGTAGGAGTTGTCAAATATTAACACCAAAAGTGGAATTGAAATTATCTAATTCCAGAAAATGGTGTTAAGTAACACCAGAGGAGTTGCACGATATAGATACCAAGAAAGTGTTAAATTTAACACCCTTGGTGTTAAATTTAACACTCTGGTTTTTGCAGTGTAGACATCGCCTCACCCCCCTCCTCCCATCGTTAAAATGATCCGGGATCCAACAAATACACTTTGTTATTGCTGTTAATGTTGATGTTGTTTTTATTGTTGTTGTTGCTTTGTTTGTTCGTTTTTATTTTGGTGTGTCGGTCACAACTAAATTCAATTCAACATCCTTAATTATGTACTCATTTCTTCCTCTCACCTTACACAGTTCAAGCCGCTTGCAGGGCACCCCAACCCGTATCGGGCACTCGCCACAACGGAACCCTAGCGACCTACGAATCCGGTAATGTTTTGTTCTTCAGCTGTGATACCGGCTACAAGGCCAACTTCAACCCGCCTACCACGACCTGTCTCGACAGTGGTGCATGGAATCCAGCTAATGTCTCGTGTGACCTAGGTAGGTATAAGTCATATGAATTCATGTACAAGAAGAATAGATGCGTTCATACTTTGAACATTCCTGTCATTGGAAGACTCATGTGAACGAGGCCGTATTAACATATCTACTACGACAACCAATTAACGCTCTCTGTCTAGACAGCGGCACATGAAATATAGCTGCAGTCTCGTATGAACTAGGTATAGATAACTCGTGATATTCATGTACAAAAAAATTGATGCGTTCACACTTTTAATTTTACTGTCAATAAAAGTCTCATGTAAAGGAAACTCATACTAGCTCATATCATGGAGCTAGTCTTCTAGCTCCATGCTCATATTTACCACAATACACATGCCCACTACTTGGTTAGAAAGCGGCAAATGCATTATTTGGCTCATGTGAACTAGGTGAACTCACGTATGCATTTATAAGCTCAGTATAGATGCATTCATACTGCCGATTTTTCCAACTCGTATATTTCGCATACCGGACCTTAAATTTCTATTGCAATTTTTCTTTCCTTTTTCTGCAGACGTTTTGTCTCTCGTGATCGCCGTCGTTGTCGCATTGGTGGGCATCATCGTCTTTGTCTTAGCCATTCTTTGGTTGAGGAAGAGAAGGTAAAATTATGTCGCCCTGAGATCAGTCGTTTTTGGATGACAATGAATTTCCTTCAATATTATTACGGGAGAATTTCCGCATCAGTGAACACGCCTAATTTTAGAGCCAGAAAATGTACAATTTTGACTTTCGTGTCTTTGACAACAAATCAAATGTGTTCATGCATTGGGAACCATGAACATTTGTGACAGTAGTTTGTGTTATTTGTAGTCGAGAAACGAACCTCCACATGCCAGGTTTTCTGGACAAGTTGCATTCAAACTGGACAGGTTTCTATGTTGCTAGTGTGGAGCGAGCAGCGTTGCTCTAATTAATATCACACGTTTTCACTGAATCAAAATTTGTCTCGTTTAAAGGGGACATACATTGTCCGCAAATCACGGTTGTATTCCTGGCTGCGCGTAAAACTTGAATTAAATTCATTTATTGACCAAGGAGTATGATTAACGGCCCCTTTTTCAATATAGAAGCCATTAATCTTCATTTAAATATTATGGTGAATGAAAATGTAGTAGATACAGTATATAAGTTCTTATTGCTACCTATATTTCTTACTTGATCTATCTTATATTGGAGAACTGGAAGAGTATTCACTTTTTGAACATAGAAACAGTTTGCCTTCCTAGCAGTCGCCGCGGAACAATGTGTGATGTGGGGTGCTCAATTGCTTTAAAATGTTGAGATACGTACTTCGCAATAAACAAAGTGCCCCAAAGGTGTGGTCATCCATGCATATGATTTTTTTTGGTGTGGTCAAAAGTTGTGGGATGCCTAAATAAAAGAAGCTGAAATGTAAACAAAAAATACAATCCCGTTGAATGAACAGAAGAACTATTTGATATCATGTTTAACGTAAACATTATTCGTTTACCCGATGTCTCGGGTGGATCCAGGATTTGTCAGAAGGGAAGTGGGATTTTTTCCCCCCTTTTTTTCTCAACACTGATTTTCCTGGAAACATGATTTCGGTAATCCCACCGTTTCTTTTCTGGCTCTCTAATCTAAATTAATTGGGTAGGAGGGAGATAAAGAAAATCCCGATTTTTTTTTCCCCGTAGGATTCCAGCAGATCCTCCGAACAAATAGAATGGGCTGGGATGTTTCCCATCTAAAAAAAAAGGCTTGTTTCAAACCTTCATCTTCTTCATAGAAGATGTGTCTACTTGAAAAGTACTGATACGGTACTTGCTCACGTGATATTTGTTCCGCTGCAATTTCGTATGCAAACCGAATTCCTTACTTCAATCCAGGACCCAATACGATACTTCGCCCTAACATTAATCCAAACCTAAAACCACGTTGCAACCTTAACCGTAACCCTAAACATTTTAATAATAGAGCCTCTTCCCCAGAGCAAATGTTGAATCATCCTATTAACGGAGGTGAAGAAACCATAATCGAATATCTCTCTCTCTCTCTCTCTTTGATCTTTTCAAAAACTCTACAGGGCAGAGACGGACTCGAGGCGAATCCGCAAGAAGAGGGCCAGCTCCAATAAATACGCCAACTATGAGCCTCGAGGTTCGACCAGGAATGGCTACGTCAACGGCGGTATGACCGACATCGAGATGGATAACATGGGTCAACCGATGAGGAGCAACGGGAGCATGATATCGAGGGATGGTACCAATGGACACACCAATGGTAGGTGTAGTGTCTGGTATAGGTTTGAGTGGTGGTATTGGTGATTGCGGTCGTATTTATTGTGGTGGTTGTGACGGTGACGATCGTGGTTGAGGTGGTGTGTACAGAAGGAGCTGATAGGAGATATGATGATGATGATGGTGGTGGTGGTGATGATTACGATAGTGGTTTTGGTTGTGGTGTTGATGATGAATATGGCGATGATATTGATGATGATGGTGATGATGACAACGACAACAACGATAGTGATGATGGTAATCATAGTGGATACAGAGGTTGAAACAAAGAAATGTCCTGTTCAAAGACACCATATAAGTCACTAAAATAACATAGGATTTAAAAACCAAAGCTGAAATTATAGTTGATATAAACCCTGAAAGAGGCTAACGAATGTGCACTTAATTTCCTTTGAAGGCCTTCTGTGGAGTCCTCCATCCGCTCGTGGGACCGTCACCCAGGACGACGAGTTCGCCGTCCTTCAACGCAGCCGAAAGTCATCGGGCACCTCACGGTCCAGCCGCACCGACAACATGCCCCTCAACACGCCCAGCGGCGTCCAACTCAACCCCGACATCGGCGACATCGAATTCGGCGCGCCGAACGTGAACATGCAAAACTTCAAGGGCATCGGGTCGACCATGAACGCCATGGCACCTCCGACGCTGATCGCAAATTCGATGGACATGTCCCTGCCCATGCCGGATTCGATGACCCCGAGATCGATGGAGGACGACGTTGACAAGGCGGAGGACTTTGACAATCTCTACGCGGCCGTTGACATGTCGAAGAAGACAAAGAGCTTGAAGGAGAGCAACAATAACAACTCAAACGGCGGCGTGACGGTCGAGGCGACGATCGAGAGCGACGAATACTCGGTGGTCGGGTCGTCCAGCAGTTTCAGCGCGCACGAGGAGGCTCTGGCGGGCGACTCGCCGTACTCGGAAGTCAAGACCGGCGATTTCGACGAAATGGACGGCGATGGCGACTACGCTGTCGTCAAACGCGTCGAAGAAACACCCAAAGATGTCGCCGAGGAGGATGACTTCGATGGTTTGTACGCTAAGGTTCAAAAGTAGACTGATGATACTAGATCTTATGGAAAGAACATGGAACCGGAAACATGCCGATCAAAATAATGTCTTTAAATAGACGCAGACAGTCAAGGTCATTGTTAATACCGGAGGGCTTTTTTCTGGTGTAAGCAGTTCTGAAATTAGGATACAATCAAACTTTTCGTTACAGTTCGTTGTTTTCTAATGTGTTGCGGAATAAACCGTCTGATCTTTGCTTGATGACTGTCGGTTCCCTGGAAAGTTATCGAAGCGAATTGTATGCATAATTTCTTTGAGTAATCATTGTACATGTTTTGTGTCAAAGAACTTTTATATATTTCTACTGAAAAGCATTTATATTCACGAGTTGGTACATGTTTTGCGAACATATTTCATTTTGATAGGTAGCTTGCGTATATATTCTCATTCGAATGCTGTATTTTGTATATTTTAACGTTTTGTAATCATGGTAACGGAGAGAGCTACAATCGGAGGACTCTACTCATTTCTTCTTTTAATTTGTCCTTGGCGAAAATTCTCTTAGTGGCGTGTACTATTAGGGAGGAAATGGCGCCCGGAACATGAACGCCAATACATGTATAAACAAAAAATGCTTTCTTTAACCAACTGATGTCGGTCATTATGTCTTTCAGCTGAAGTATTCAAATCAAGCGGACGTTAAACTTTACATAGAACATATGGCAAATCATGAAAATGATTTGAGGCACTTAACGCAAGACTAGAATCTGAATTTTACAATGACAAAATAAATAGATGCGAGTGAGCAGAACGACCCAGTGTTCAATTACCCTAAATGGGGGAGCAAACTTAGATATACGAGACAAAGCGACCAACTTGTTTTTTTCTGTTTATAATAAGTTCTATTAATTTCAGTCTTGTAGATGTTATTCTTTCATTACAAAAACTCGTGATTCTGTGTGTTAATACTGATAGCACTATGTGAAAACTGATAGAAGATACATAATGTCAGATCAAGCATTATTCAATTCACGCATGGTCAACCATGACAAATCATTTGCTTGTTTTCTCGGGATCCGGAGGCCTTCCAAACCCTGCCCTATATAGTCTTCAGGCACAGAGTCTAATGTGACACTCTACCACGAATTCATAAAGCCTTGAGCAGAGCCTAGCTCTGTCACTCGCTGGCTGTGTCACATACGAGCTAAAGTATAGAGAGCCTATATGCAGTATGCTGTCAGCCTAGTCTCATTGTGCAGATACTATTACGCACATGCAGCGACTGAAAAGGGTTTGTGCCTGCAAACTTGTTCCTGCCCCTCCCTCTTTTGCATTTTCCGCCCCTGTAAGTGGCGCCCGCTATGCAAATATCACGCCTCCTCTACCCCACTGCATACTTACTCGAAGGCATAAATGTACCAACATACAGGGTTTGTTGAAAAAATAAATGTTTATTCTTCCTTTCTTGTATGAGAAAACTATCTGTCATTCTAAAAGATCAACGTGTTTGATGTTTCACGTTGAAATATCAACCCATATTCATCATTGGTTTCAACGGTCGACAATACTTAAACAAAAGTATTCGTATTTATAACGTGTGCAAATATATGAGTTATGTAAAACGATGTCATAATGCATTATATTATATCAACGAACACAATATCAGGCATAGTTATAGCCAACAGTTCGACCGTATACTGGGGTTTTAGCATGCACCACCTTATATATCATTGTATATGGCTGTAAAATTACAAACTTAGGTATAGAGATATCATTTAGCTCGTAAAGACAGTAGGCCTACCTGAATAGGCCATTTTCATAATGTAATCAAATTTAATGCACAAATCGCTTTAAAGCGCCTCGTTACAAATTATTTCATTCACCTGTTACAAATCCTTTTATTTCAATATTCAGAATGCGAATTGCATACATTACGTGTCGTTAGGTAGGACAAGCCATAATGATTTTTGTCCTAATTAGCAACAATTAATGTATGCAATTCGCATTCTGACTATAAAAATAAAATTATTCATAACAGGTGCATTCAAATGAATTGTAACATGGCACTTAACAGAATTATATGCATTAGATTTGATTACATTATGAAAATGGTCTTTTAAGCAGAATATATATTCATATTATTTTTGTCTGCATGTGATAAAGTTACGGATGAGAGGTTAGTGATCGAATCCTAGGTTTAATTTGGTATCCGTGTGTTTGTCGCTATGTCGAACCAACCTTGGGAAAAGTTTTATTTAGTTGTCGAAGGTATTGCACTTATTTAAAGTAATGAGTAGATTGGTCAGCCGGAATAAGTGTAGCCATGTTTTACGGGCGAGCCAAGCAAACGCCGAAGTAAGAATCGTACATAAGTAAATTTAGAATACGTCGGCACATAACATATGCAAGGTCTCATGATTTCCTTCCGAAAATAATGTTTGAAGATATCGTCTGTTTGGAACCAGAAGGGCGTTAACTCTGTGTAAAAAGTATATGAATGTATAGTCTTTCATTTTATAAGGTACTAAAATCGGTTGCACATTGTCAATTAATATGCTCATTTTGTCTTTCTGTTCCAGAGCAAAGCAATATTTTTAATTCATTTTTGTCATTAGACTTACCATTTTTTTTTAAATCATTATTTGTGATCTCATTTCTTAAGTTGTACAATTTACCTTGAAATGTAATTCGGAGTTACTATTAGATGTGGTATATGCAATTAGTATACGTGCGAAAATTTTATTCTTAAATTCACACCAGATTATCATTTCTCAGTACGGAGAAGTATTTCTGTATCATATATAATTTCAAAAATAATAGAAACATCTATAATGTAAATTGTTTGTAGATCCCTTTTCAAAGATTTTTTAAACGGATGATTTCATTTACTTTGATAATGTATATTGGTGTATTATATTTCCAAGGATGTTGGAAGTTTTCATAATTATTTTGTGTAAAGATTCGGGATCTAAAATAATTTTCATCTTGCAGGCAGGATGGGCGTATAGAAAATAGGTAAGAAACATTTAATCACCGATTGCTCAATCTATCTGATTATTGTTAATTTGCATTATTCAATGTTTACCGAATGAGAATACAACATAAATGTAGCATTTGTAATTTACTGGAAGGCCCTTTTTTATAATTATTATTATTATTATTTTTATTTTATATTATGATTTTTATTTTTTAATTTTAATTTTTTAATTTTATTTATTTATTTTTTTGGGGGAGGATGGGGAAGGGGGTTTATGCCCAGGTCATACCGATGAGACCGGCGCAAGCCCATCAATAGACTAAACAAAAATTACATTGGCCTAAATTGCTAAGATTTTGACCATGTTGACGATGATGGGTTGATTTGGAGTCTTGTCTTACGGTGTGACTGGGGTATCATACCTATAACATTCGGGGCCTAAAAGAAAAGTCGTCATCGGCGATCATATCAAGTGTCCTAATTTTTGTGAAAGTTCATGAAGTTACTTCATTACTGATATCCAAAGAAACACTGTCTTTCCATAGCGAGTAAAACCAAAGTTTCGATACATATTTACACATACATTAGCATATGATTATCTTGACCAGGATATACACATTTTAAATGAAAATAAGTATTGGAATATTTAAAAGAAAACGTTTTATTTTATCTCCTTCCATCATTATTCATAACACAAATAAATAACACAAATTAATGCCAAATTGATTACGGTAAAAGTAAGCAATGAAAGACTATGTCACTGTACTCATTGCGTGTTAACAGTCTTTCAAAATGTCTTCCATACACTGACAAAAAACTGACGGTATTGTGTACTCGAATGATTACATACTTGTACAATGTGTAGCAGGTTATCACGTTTGTTTTTGTTCAGAATTTATAAACATATTCTGAGAGAATCGTATATTTTGTACCTTTTCCAATTTATTCACTGTTCAATAGACCCATTCACACACACACACATTTAGTGAGATTTGGATCGCGATTCAGATCTCACCTTTTTTGCCACCATTCATACTTAAGAAAAATTCTCACTTTTACTTAGACAAACGCTGTCAACTCGCTTTTGTCCACACGCAAAACGCTCGGCTAAATTATAGCGACTGTTTTTTTTTTTTGTTATCGCATTTTTATTGAGATTCTGATTGCGATCAGGATCTCAATTTTTGGTGAGATTTGTAGGTTCCCACACAGAAAAAAGTGAGGTTCTGATCGCGATTAGAAAATCGAATTTCTTTTCTTTTTTCTTTTAACCTCACTAATTTTTTCTGGGTGTGAATCTCACATGCAGTACACGTGCGCCTTGACCATTAATTTAATTGGATTTGGCGCATTACAAATCGTATATATTTGTTGACATTGATAAAATTTAATCATAACCACAGTTCCAACAAATTAATGTATAAACACTGCAATGGAAGTACTCGAAAATCATATTTTGAACACAGTTCGTTAATATCATTTTAATGGAAGTATTCGAAAATCATAATAGGCCTATGCGCGCATGCAAATTTGTTGTTGCTGCTCGCGTTTTGTTTTGTTTGTTTCTTCGTTTGTTCTTTGGGGGGGGGGGGGTAAATAATGATATGCAGGGAGAAATGTACCTTCCATTGTCGTGCCCGTTGCGAACAAGGTGTCATTTTGATTGCGTTATTACTTTCTGTTAACGGTAATCAAATTTGTGAAGGCCGTTGACGCATGCGCTGATTATGTGACGCATTTTTTTGCGCGTTTGCACGTTTGCACGATGTAACAGTTGCAAGGTGCGTCAAAGAGAGTGACAGTTGTTGACGCAGACTTACGTCAGGGAAATGACGCCAATCCCTGACGCAGACTTACGTCAGTGAAATGATGCCTTGTATCCCATGGGCATTGCTTGTAATAGTGGCCCATCAGGGACGACACTGTATCTGTACACACGTGTATGCACATAAACATCTCAAGAGGCCAAGTCAAAAGTGAAATGTTGTGAAATGTATACAGCGTTGTTATAATAATTATTGTCAATACTGAAGTCTTCATTTGTTTAGATGATTGATTTTGTTTCGAAGGAATAACAATGCATTTTGCCGCCTTTCACATTTGACTTGGTCCAATATTCAGTCTATGATTACATAATTATTACAAATGGGGCATTATTGTAGAGTGGAATAAACAGGCTTTTCAATATTATCAACGCTCAAACTTTACTGGCAAAACTTTTTTAGGAGTTTATTAACAATATCTCTCATGAGCGGAGTGTTGCCTATGCCACGCCACAGCTATTGTCTGAGTATAGGGTGACTCATTCAATAGATAATTACTTTTTCCATATATTCCTTTGAAACAATTTGAGAATGCGATCTTTCCAAAATATGTATGCCTAGATAATTAAATTGGTGAGAACTATGAGAGTGAATAGGTATATGCAAATCTAATTTTAGTTTTGATTGTATGAAAAAAGTTGTATCTTGTCTTGTTTAATGTAACGCTATTAAAATATACTTGCACAATACATCTAAATGTAATGTACTTGAAAGAACATCATTAATGTTCTATAATGCACTATGTAATTTCAGATCATATCATGGATTATCATGAGGGTTTATTACATGAATTTATATATAGTGCTGCATGATTGGTATATATTTGAATAAAAACCGCTTTTTATAATATTTGTGCAGTTAAATGTATCTTGATTTGTTTTAGAATGCGCTGCTTGTGAACGAAGTTTGGATGATAAGGTGGTGAAAAGGGAGTTGAGACCGTCGAGTGATAAAGAACCCCCTCTCTCTCTCTCTCTTTACTCTTTACTCTATTTCTCTCTATCCCAATCCCTGCCAACTTAAGTTTTCAACTTATCTCTTTCACTTTTTTCTGTACCCCCCCTCTCTCTCTCTCTCTCTCTCTCTCTCTCACTCTTCCCCTCTCACACTCACTACCTCCCACTTTTGAGATGAGATTTTAGAATGAGCTGCTTGTGAAAGAAGTTTGGATGATAAGGTGGTGAAAAGGGAGTTGAGACGGTTGAGTGATAAAGAAAGCCTCCCACCCCTTCTCTCTCTCTCTCTCTCTCTCTCTCTCTCTCTCTCTCTGTTTACTTCTTCATCGGTTCTTGGTGTCTCCCTCCTTTCTTAAATGTACTGTACGCCTTCAATCTCTCCCTCCCTCCTCTACATCTCAATCCCTGCCCCCTAGTTTTCAACTACGTACTCTCTTTTACCATTGCACGTATCTCTTTCTGTATCCCCCGTACCCCCATATTCACTCTCTCTCTCTCTCTCTCTCTCTCTCTCTCTCTCCCCTCTCTCTCTCTCTCTCTCTCTATCACACTCCCTGCAAACTTAGTTTTTAACTTTTCTCTTTAACTACTCTCTCTCTCTCTATCTCCAAGTTAAATGTATCTTGATTTGTTTCATAATGCGCTGCTTGTGAAAGAAGTTTGGTGGTGAAAAGGGAGCTGAGAACGTTGAGTGATAAAGAAAGCCCCCCTATCTCTCTTTCTCCGTTTACTTCTTTGTTGGTTCTTGGTGTGTCCCTCTCTCTCTCTCTCTCTCTCTCTCTCTCTCTCTCTCTCTCTCTCTTCCTCCATTCTTAGATTTCTCGATGTAGGCGTACAGTAGTACGCCTTCAATCTCTCACCCTCTTTCCTCCGTCTCTCCATCCCTGCCTTCTCTCTAGTTTTCAACTTATCTTTTCACTATAATGCATGGATCTCTTTCTGCACCCCCTCTTTACTCTCTCTCTCTCTCTCTCTCTCTCCCAATCCCTGCAAACTTAGTTTTCAACTTATCTCTTTCACTTGTTTCTGTACCCCTCCTCTCTCTCTCTCTCTCTCTCTCTTCCTCTCTCACACTCACTACCTCCCTCTTTCGAGATGAGATATTTTTCAATAATAGATACCTGTATCTCTATTCCCCTTTATCACCTTTCATATTCTTCCTGTTACATTGAGTCATCTCAATCTTGCTCTCTCAAAATATTTGTAATTACAAATAATGAAATCTAAATTATGCAATCAAATATGTTCCAAATATTTTTATATTGTTAACCATAGAAATTTCTGTACACATACTGTATATCTGTACACAATGTAGGTGAAAATGGTGAAATAACAATTAAAACTAGAGTGTAAACTCGTTATAAAGAGATATAATGAGATACATCATAAGTACATGTAGTTTAACTGGTCCTAATTCTTTATATTTGTTTGATTGGTTGGTTAGTTGTTTTTTATTACCCGGATATAACAAGATATCGGGGCCCGGTCTTATAAAGAGTTGCGATTGATCCAAATCGATCGCAAGTCCTCCAATCAATGACAAGTTTGCAGTCTCCTATATCTTATGTACATAGTTGCGATTGATATCAACTCTTTACAAGACGGGGCCCTGATCAATATAACAAGATACATGTAATTGTAACACCTCAGTCAGACCGCCGAACAGACCCAAATCAACTTCAAACCGACGGATTCTTGGCCATTCGTTGTAGTACAAATTCAAGTCCGGGGCCTTGTCGTTCTGGTGTCGGGTCTCGTCGGTGTGACCGAGGTGTTATGGTGCCAACGACCTCATTATAACAAGTTTCCACTGTGTTGTAACATAAATATGTTCATAATTAACTCCATGGTATACTTTTAAGTACTCAATGACAGTACATCTGTAATTGATTTCTGTTATTAATCAGAACATACCCTAGAGTACAAGAGCGATCCATCATCTCTACATGTATTAAAAGTTGACATGTACTTTCATTTTACTTTGCTGCAAATGCTTTAGAACTTAATTCTACATGCAATGGAGAACAGAGTAGGAATAATCATAGAATTGTGGGGAAAGAAAACTGTTTAAGAACAACCAAAACACAACATGTCGAAATCCATGATCCATTATTCATATGCCAGTTTGCTGAAGTGAGATTTGACAAATAATAATGCACAATACAGTGCAAGAATTGGTTATTTATACATCTTTTTTTTTATAAATTAAAATAATAAAATTAAAAAAAAACACTACATATCGTGTGTTTGGAGCCAGAAGGGCGTTTACTCATATATTTTAACACAGAGTTAATGCCTTTCTGGCTATCAACAGATACCGGTACCAATGGGATATAATGTTAAGAATTAAGCTTATAAGGCAGCAATTACAATTTCCTAAAATCATTATTATAGACAGGAAAATGAGATCAATATTAAATTGGAATGTGCCATTTCATAATTGACAAAATCAACTTATGAATACAATATGGACTTGGGGTATATCCAAAAAAAAATGCAGATGTAAAGCAATAGACCCATTAATCACATTTATCAAACCAATCAGGCAGGAAATCAGGAAGGAAAAATATGGCAACGGCTATTCAAGGAGTGTTCCCTTTATTCGCTAACAATAGACAAATATACAATGTACACAGTTGCCCATGAATTTGGAATAATTTTCCTAAAGGGTGTATCTCACTGAGCGGCGAATGCTTGCGAACGTAGCGAATTTGGGGTTTCGCCAGGGTTCATGAAAGGTTGCAAGAAAGTTCGCAAACAGTTTTCATTGTTGCAAACCGGTTTTTCTTGTTCAAAATTTCTTTGCGAATTTATTTTTCCGCAAACAGTTGCAAGCGTTTGCAAAACAGTCGTGAGCCTTTGCAAATGGTTGTAAGATGGCGTCGCTGAAGTTCTTTTTGATTCGCCAATGGTAGCAACCACGTTACCATATGGTTCCGATATAAAATCAACCCATCAAATACGGAGTTAGCAAAAGGTCCCAAACATTCACAAATAGTGGCAAAGGATTGGCAAATAGTTGCTAATCTTTGCAAAAACTGTCACTAGCATTCGCTCAAATGTTGCTAATTGTCCCTAAACATCGCTAAATGTTGCAGAGGCGAACCATGATTTTCGCCAACATTCGTCAGAAAAGTTGGCGAATCCGAATTCGCAACGTTCGTAAGCATTTGCAGCTTAGTGAGATACCCCCTTTACAATGTACCTCTATTCATGAACTTATTGTGAAAATGTGGTTCACTCTTGATAAATAAAATTGACATCTTTTCAGAACTTGGGGTCATGCGTACCAAAGCTATTTACGAGCTGGCTTATTATTCCAACTTTATGGGCAACTGTGTAATATTAGGTTGGTACCGTGCAGAAATCATTCATAACTCTATTCAATTCCTAATGGAGCTCGGAGTTGACATAGCAAACAACATTCCACACAAATGACTGTGCGTTTGTTTATGTGCTACAATGTTCAAAGTAATAAGACCAGAGGGTCTTTCACAAAAACTAAGATCGACTATGGCAGGCCATTCATGCCACTGTTTCCTCTCTCATCATTTACTGGCATGCGTCTCTCAAGGGACGTACAAATCATGGTCACAAATCTACAGAATTTACATTATTTTAATAATTCTTTATAGAAAGAAAAGATATTATCTAAAGATCATAATGGTGAGAGGAAACAGTGGCATTAACATCCTGCCATAGTTAAGTACACTTAATATCGATCTTAGTCTTTGCGAAACACTAAAGACCAGGGCAGCGTCTCACGAAACCGTCATAAGTACAAGTTCAACGACATCCCATTGAAATGCGTGTATTAAGTTTAACACGCATTTCAATGGGATGTCGGTGAACTTGTACGACGGTTTCATGAAACGCTTCCCAGAAGGACACCAGGGTGATTTTTTTCCCCATAAGGTTATGCTTACTGAGGCACGGCAGTCCTGATAGGAAGTCACGCACAGGGAAAATCTTCTCTGTATACGTCACATAAAGGTACTATGTCCCATTTGCAGGCCCCAAAAATGAAAAGGTTAAATTACAATGGCATTTGAAAGATAATACTGATTTAGAACTTCCTTCAAAACAAAAGGGCTTGAAAATGTCTTTTGGTGGGAAATTTAACGATGATTAGTTATCGAATCGACATAAGTGATTGCAATCACTTATGTAAATAGTCTGATTTTCAGACCCTTGTACCGAATGGTCGTCTGTTTTGTGCTACGCAAAGACTTAATCTGTTTATTTTGGCCATTACAAGGAGTGGGTTATTGATGTAGACAAATGCTGCATGTACATTTACCTGTTACAGCTCATTTTATGTATTTTATTAGCAAAGATGGTCTGATACCAATAGTATCTGACAGTGAAGTCTAGAAAGTAAACAAGTTTCCTTGCATAATTTGAATACTAGGACGTTGCTAATATTTAAATTTCACAGATAGGACATACATGACATATTCATGATTCCTGCAATTTTCTACAGAATTTGATGTTGGCTGCAAAAGGGACATAGTATCTTTAAGCTACATTAATTCGTTTTCTAGCCTCATGTTTGATAGTGTTGTCCCTTCCTACAGGGAATTTATTTCACCATCATTCAGTAATACATGCACAGGTGTATAGTGCACTTCAAGACAAAAATAGCAAGATTGAAATTTTGAAACAGTCCAAAGACACTGAGAATTCTTTCATAATGAATTCACACTAAGGAATGCTATATTGCGTTTGGACAAAATGACAGCAATGAATCAGAATTAAAAGGCAATTTAGTGTTAGGATAGAAAAGAAGAACTTCCTACATTTGTTTTTTAAACTGTACTTATATAAATGTGAGAATACATAATGGCCCGAATTCACAAAGGAAGTTTAACTTAACCCATGGTTTAAACCCTCATTTACATATTACCCATGGTTTAAAAATTAGCGCAAAATAGGCGTACCTTGCCTTGCACGCATCTAATATTGGACCTCTGACTGTGTTGCACTTATTTTGCGCTAATTTTAGACCATGGGTTATGTAAATGAAGATTTACACCATGGGTTAAATTTAAACCTCCTTTGTGATTTCGGGCCATTAACCCCCAAACGAAATGATAGAAAAACCATATTGTTGAGTATTAGTTTACCTTCTACTATAAAGTTTATATGAGAAACATATGACACATCTCTGCCCAGTAAGGCATATACAGAGAATGTCATTAATGTAGTAAGGGCTATTAAACCAGTGAATACTATGCCCAAGTTAACCTAAGCTTGATTCTATGACAAATGTGTATTATATAAAAAATCAAATGATACTAAATGGGTTAAAAAGTCTTTTCTTCAATCTGAGGTGGTGTTTCACATATTCACACTTAGATTAAACTAGACGGAGATGATGCTGAGCGATATATAAAATTACCAATAAATTAGTCATACAGCATTCTATCATAGCGGCTGAGAGAGATAAGCATCATGGGAAGTTGATTCTGATTGGTCAGTCATTTCATGGAGCTCCACACTACATAGTTCCCTCCCACAGAGATTGTACATGAGAGGGAACTATTTGAGCCCCATGATTTAACCTACGACTGTGCATGGACCACATGCTCTGTATGCATGTCGCAACTTTCTCTTTGAGGTACCTTAGCAAAATGTACTTGTACGAAATGACGCGTCCGGAATACAAAGTGCATAATTGTTGACAATCATAATTTTATCCCACAGAGGTAGAAACACTTCATTAGGATATTGAGCTGGAAGCCTGGAAAGTACATATACCATCTCAGTGAGGCTTACAGCCCCTCTAAAAGTGTTGGGAGCCCCAAAAATTTAATGGCAAAATTTCAATTAAATTGTATCATAACGTGAAAGAAGATTTAAGACACATTTCTGCAAGGATTTTCAAAACAATTGTGTTTGAAGTCAAATATTGATGAAAGAATTAAAAAATTAGGTTTTCTGCATACAACAGAAAAACCCAAATTATGTATTCTTTTATCAATATTTGTCTTCAAATACGTTTTGGGGGGAAATCTTTGCAGAAGTGTGCCTTAAATGACATCTCTTTCACATTGTGATACAATTTAAGTGAAATTTTGCCATCACATTTTTGGCGAATTTGGGGCTCCCAACAGTTTAGAGGAGCTTTAAGGTTAGCTAAACTTTCACTTAGATATATAAGTCAAAAGAGACTTTTTGATTACAAAAGATCACCAAGTATCATGAATTTTGCGTACTGGACGCTTCTTTTCGTGCCACTACTTCTTGCCAAGTTACCTACATATGCTAAGATGGCTGGTATCAGTGAGGTATATATCCAGCGTATAGTCTGTTCAGTGAGAAGGTAACCTCTGTCAAGTGTTGCCTGGTGTTTTGAAGTCTCTGGACCTGTGAAGATAAAACAAACAGAATTGAAGATATTTGTTATTATCATTATCATGTATTTGGCGTCACCTGTGCCTGGGAGGAGAAAAGCCAACTGAGTCAAAGCAATCCTCAGGTCTCTCCTCCCCGGATAACCAATTGGGTAGTGCAGGTGGACCACTACACTGGGGTTTCCCCCTACTCTTATACGAATAGTGCAGTGGGTTCTTAACTGGCAAAGGTGGGGACTCTCCTCTACAGGGGGCCTCCATTTAACGTCCTATCTAAGGAATAGATATTATTGAAGTTGACATTAAACGGTTGGATGACACATGTTCTGGGGACAATTGCTCTGTAGTCAATATCCAACTAAATTATTAACTTCAACACTAATCAACACTAAAACTTACCCTAATCCTTAACCTAAAGCTAACCTAAAACCTGGAGGTGCCGTGGTGTACAGTGGTTCGTTCAATTGAGTTTCAATCCAAGGTTGAGGGTTCAAATCCCAGCCCAGCACCCTTTGACAAGACATTATTCCACATTTGCCACTCTCCACCCAGGTCTAAATGGGTACCTGGCATTTGCTGGGGTAGTAATAATTGCAGGGCCCCCAGGAAGACCAGCATTGATGCTGATGAGGCTCCCCTGGGCAAACAAAATTATCATTATTATTATCATAACCAAACTGCAACCCTAACCATATATCTTTGATAAATTAAAGCCAGGAACAATTGTCATAGGACCATATGTCAGATCACCAATAAAACCCCAAAAGTGAGTAAAAACTCTCCCCACAAAATCAAAAGGCATTTTTATTAGACAATTCTTTGATGATACAGACCCTTCTCATCTTTTTTCTTCATCATGAATTAAACAATAAATAAATGTATTCAGATTGAATTTTCAAATACATTTATAAATCTAGGCAAATACAAATGGCATCTATAAAATGGACTTGAAAACTGCAAATGAGGTTACAAAATTGATGGTTTACTTACATGGTCAAACCATCTTGATAAGTGCAGGTATTTTTCCTTCTCTTCATAGGTGAGCCCATTCTAAAAGAAAATTACAAGGAGACATAGGTACTTAAGCAAAACAAATGACTAATGGGCATACGTGTACATGAATCAAATCTGCAAATTTTAAACACTCATAACTGTTTGTATTTTGTAGCCAATAACAATATAATAATCATGAGTGACATTCTGAAATCAATGCTACCTTTTAAATGGGAGGTACATATACATGTATATAGAATTGTAATTGCAAATCAAATTCAAAGGATTATAACCTGAAATAGACTCTTTGAAGATTACTCATGAAAGCTTTATGGACACAATTGCACACACTGTACAAGTATGTGGTAAATATCATTGAAACATTATGTCAACTTTATTAAATCTTTACTTGCCATTAATGTAGTTCCCTCCAAGACTGCCACATTCGTTGGGGTACATGTATGTATGAATATATCTGTTACAAAGGTCAACTGTGGTAATCCATTTATTGTTCCCTTATTCAACCCAAGCCTGTACTAGATTAACCCTTTCAGAACAGGATTTATTTTTAGGGCTTCATTGATCACATATTGTTTTTCAAATTGGCAACAATAATATTTTTGTTATTGTTGCTACAATGTTTAAATAAAATGCAATGTCTCTGAAAAAATATATATACAGATGAAAATGTTGTCGAAAAGTTTAAGAATTGCTTGTTTTGATTGAAAAACAATGATTTTCAATCTCTCAGTGTATTGCCAATTTAAGGATTTTAAAAACCTTCTTTTTTAAAGTTCCTAGCATCAAATGCAATAGTCATGAAACAAAAATGAATGCAGTGTGTGCAGAAATGTTTGCCCTTTCTACTCGTGTGTCAGGGGGGTGTTTCACAAAGACTAAGATCGACTTTAAGTTGGACTTAAGTATAACAGGCTGTTCGTGCCATTGTTTTCTCTCATCATTTACTGGCATTTGTCTCTCACGGGACGTACAAATCATGGTTAAAAATCCACAAAACTTACATTTTTTGATAATTCATTATTGAAGGAAAAAATATTATCTAAAGATCATAATGGTGAGAGCAAACAATGGCACGAACAGCCTGTTATACTCAAGTCCAACTTAAAGTCGATCTTAGTCTTCGTGAAACACCCCTGGTATATTTTGTTAGTGCTCTGATTCAAAAGGTATTGAGCTACTTACTATAAACCACAAAATATGGAATAATTGTCACAAAAGGGTTAATACCTAGTTCATATACTTACAACTTTAGTATGAAGACCATAGTAGAGAAGTAAATCAGCTAGACTAAATCGTTGGCCAACAAAATAGGTTCTTGTCGAAAGATAAGAATTCAGCTCCTGGGGAAAAAGCAGAATATGGGATTTTTTTTCTTCAATAATGACTAAGAATATGTAACAGCATTTTCTTACAAACTGTTCCAGATATTATTTACCCCATTTTCCTCCCACATTTCTTTAACAAACATCTTTTCATTTTCATTTCCATTTCCGATGTTAATTTATTCTGAAATATACAGTGAAGACCGCTCGAGGGAGACAAGAAAAGTGGTCTTCCTGTACAGGTTCCTTCAGTATATGTTTCAATGAGAAATCTCAGTCACTTTTATGGAAAACACAAAATGTTTTTAAAGACAGGTGGTCTTTTTGTACAAGTGGTCGCTAAAGCAGGTTTGACTGAATGTTAACTTGAATAATGATTCCCTTGCTGTCTTGGAAATAAATCCTGCTTTTTTGTAGCCTATTACGTGCTAATTTTGTAAAATATCTCATCAAATGAATTCAAATCAAAATTTTGTGTTACTAACAATCATTAAAGTTTACATTTTCAAAAAATCAGTTCAAACTTCAAAGGGTGGTTGGAATGGTTACATCAAGCATAAATTGTATGGAATTCCTTTCAAGTTTCAATTAACTCCTCTAGATACAATGCATCATCATACCTATGATTTATATTAAAATACAATTAAATTAAATTTGTATTAAAACAAAAAAACATTGTTTTTCATTTACTAAACATGGACAAGTTTTCTTGAAACTCTTAAGGATGTCTTTTTCATCCAGGGAAATTCAAGACATTGTAAACTTCAAGATGTTAAATGTACGTGCTACCTTTCAGAAGAACATTTATTTATACACACCTTAAAAACATTAACAACATCTTTTTCACCATGGCACCTGTCAACCTCTGTAACCCTATACTCCAACCACTGACCAACGAGGGCCCTCGACTTAGCGTCCTTGCCAACAAGCTCCGCCTTCCCTGCCGTGGTTGCTAGGTAAGTGCATATTGACATCAATCCAGATACAGACGTTCCATTGCACTGCATACAAGGTAACTTCAAGAGACAAGAACCAAATAAATATTTTTAATAAGTGAAGTTATAACTATATAAGAAAGAGAAAGTTCTCAATGAAAATATGTGCTGAACATATTCTGTTATGCTTTTTTCCCCAAAACTTTAAATTGAAAATCAAAGGAGAAAGGGAAAAGAAAAGGCTCCAACAAAAGGAAGTTCAACCTTAATTTCCTTCTTTTTTTTTCTTTTTTGGTGCCATTTTTGCCATTTTCTCTGAGAGGGGCTCTGTCATGTCCATCTGATCTGCAATTTGAGACTAAAAAGCAAAACAAAAAGAAAACAAAACTCTGTGTTATTCATTAATATTTCAATCAACTTCTTTGATTTATGGGCATTAACTTAATTTAATTATTACAATCAATGTCTAGATCTATATTCAGAATCCATGTACTTTAATCAATCAACTGTTCATTAAATCAATATGTCAATCATTCATTCATCAACCATCATGGCATCAACTAGGCCTAGATCTAATCATTCAAATCAATCAATCAATCAATCAATCAATCAATCAATCAATCAATCATTCAAATTGATCAATCAAATCAATCAATCATTCAGTCAATAAATCAATCAGTTAATGAATCATTCAATCAATCGATCAATCAATCAATCAATCAATCAAATCAATCAATCAATCATTCAGTCAATCAATCTGTCGATATTTGTAATGTTCCCAACAACTTTCCATCCATCATCAACCAACGTCCAACCCACCATCCATAACTTATCATCGCCATACTGAAACCAAATGCCAAGTCATAACTCAGCTCAGCCACGCAACAGCGGGCCGCGCGATTGCATGACGGGCTAGTTCGGGGTAAACATCCACGACAGTTCCGATAAGGAAAATGCTTGCAGCAGCTAGCAGAAAATGACACCACCGCGCCGTGTGCTACACACAGCTGTGAGAACCAATTCAATAAACACACACATATTTCTACTTCATGAAAAAATGTTTCAGTAATCAACCTGACAAAAAAATCACCTTCGTTTCACTGTTGATATTCACTTTGACGTTTCCTGCATTGAAGAAACAAGCAAGTGAACGAATTTCGTTGCGTTGTTCTGCCATTTCTTGCTTTTTTATATCAGCGCAGCCAGAATACGGGTGAAGGTGGCTCCCTGTTTTACGTATACTCGGCTAGGGAGTCGATAGCGTTGCCAACTTAATGTACGGTCAAAAAACGATGATCTTCTGATTCCTGAGTTCCTGATTCCGAAAGAGAAGGTGGGTGAAAATAAAATGAGGGCTGCAGTATTCCAGAATCCGTAAAGCTGGTTGTTAAAACAATGATACAGCCTAATGGTTCTATTTCAATTTCGGAATTCGAACCCTTTCAGTTTTTTATAATTATTAACCCAGTTTTTAATTTCGGAATTACAAATCGTATTTCGTTTCAGCTAATTACAAAAATGAAACATAAAATTATATTCAAATTGTGGAATTAACAATTACGAACCTTTGGAAAAATCCCCCCTCACAAAAAAAAATATAATAATACACGTAATAACAATAATTTGGAAAGAAAAAATATGTTTCCACGCAGTCATGTGGAGTTCCTATCCTATAAAGGAAATTAAAAAGTGGTCGAGTGGCCATGAAAATTAAGCTATTTAGATGTCTTCAAAGACTCTTGTAATAATGAAAATACAATTTTCTAGGCAACCTTGCTAGAGGGGATGGATTTCATACATTTTTAGTGCTATACATAGATGGACCTCAAAATATAAAATACCCTCCAGCGGTATTAACGCTTGATTGAATAAAATGGTTAGGACAGAATCTTTTTTCTTTCTTCTTTTCCTCTTCTCTCTGATCTTCTCTCCTTTCCTTTAATTTTCTTCTCCCCCTTATTTGGGGGTGTAATTTTGTGTGGGGTGAGGGGGGCGTCAAGGGTGCTGCAGGCCCCAAAGCCTCCCCCTCGGCCCCCAGTGTACGCACACAAACCAGCAGGCGCGAATCCAGGATTTCTTAGGGGGGCCAAATTTGAAATTATGCGAGCCAAATATTGGTACGTAATGGTGACCAGCAGTGGCGTAATGAGCAAAAACGTTTGGGGGGGGGGGACAAAAATCCGCAGCACCCCTACTCTTACATGCAGGCACGGCTGAACGTGTTTCAAATTGGGTGGGGGGAGGCCAAAGTATTTACGATCAGGTAGAGCGTAGCGTAAATTGGCGTGGGGTCTAGGGGCAAAGCCCCGGCAGGGGTCAAGGGGCGGAGCCCCCTGAAAATCAGGGATTTGAGGCATTTTATAACGGTCAGATAAGCATTCAGGGGCTCGCCTTAGGCCCCCTGGTGGGGTCAAGGGGGCGGAGCCCCCGGAACCTCAGGGGGTTTAGGCATTTAATTACGGGCAGATGAGCATATTTAGATACCTTATAATGTGAAACTGTCATGACACTAATTGGCGTGGGGTCCAGGGGGCAGAGCCCTGAAACTCAGGGATTTGTGGCATTTTATAACGGTCAGATAAGCATATTTTGATACCTCATTATTTTGTGGCACTGGCAGGTCGAAAATTGCAACTGATATCCCCCTTCTTTTCTTTTTTTCTTCCTCTTTTTTTTCCTTCCTTGTATCTCCTCTTTTCCCTTTTTCTTTCCCTTTTCTTCCTTCTCTCTTATTTTTTTGATGGGGGGGGGGAGACCACGTACAGCCTGGGAGGCAAGGCCCTTTCGGCCCCCCTCCCGATCTCCTTCTTACCCTCCCTTTTCTTTCCCTCCTCTTTCCCTTCTTTTCCTTCTCGCTCTCTCTCTCTCTCTCTTTTTTGCGGGGCCGGGAGCAAGTCCCGCTCGGCCCCACCACTTGGAATCCGCGCCTGCAAACCAGTGCCCAAGAGACTGATATATTTTTTTCATTTCACTTTTCTTTCCCTTAACTTTTTCTCTTTATCTTTTTTTATGATCCTTTATTTTCATTTCTTTTCCTTTCTTTTATCGAGATAAATATCTTTGATGACGAAATTCTATTGGCTCTACACTGTAGACTTTAGAGAATACCCGTTCACTAACTTTTCTTTTCATTTCCTTTTTCTTTCTGTCTTCGACTTCTTGGTACGGGCGCAGCAAAGCCGTATTTAAACTGCAAATTGGCAATACGAATATTGGCCTTAGACACCGAGTCCCCTAGGTTCACGAAACGTGCAGCACCATCCATGCAAGAGTCAAAATGGCGGGTGACTCCGAGAAATTCAAAGAACTTAATGCTGTATTGAGCGCTGAGGAGTTGAATTCGCTCCCTGATGAGTGCAAGAGTAAAATAGAAAAATTGCTGGCTTCAAATACGACGTCGCTAAACACCTTGAAGACCAGCAATGAACGTCTCAAGATCAATTCAGGTACGTAACATTATCGCCACCAATTTCTTATTAGACAGGAAGCGGAGCGCGAGCGGCAGCAGCAGCTCAACTAACAGCAACGCTGAAGAGCCAGCCAGGCGGCCGCGGCAGCAAGAGCAGGCGGATCTGCTGAGGGCGGCGAGGCAGCTCATACGCTCACAAAGTTCCGATCGAAGCCGTAGACAATGCCAATGGCATGGTATATCGGCTAGCTAGAGCCGTTAGCGCTTTTAAGACAATGCCCGGTCAATGGGTTGCATAGACAGAAATAACCGTCTGGTATGGGTCATTCTTTAATAAAACTGACATTTGTTGACATTCCCCATACACAGACGGTAACCAATACGGCTCGCAACGGGGGGAGAGATTGAGCCGATTGTGCAGCACTTGTTACCCGAAACTTTCTCCCACGATTTTCCTTATTTAGATCTAATTTTCTGATTTATAAATCAGATACAAAAATACTATGTCTATTTTTCTCCTATGTACAGTTATCAATTTTTTAATGAATTATTTCTAAATGCAAAATTTACGGACTTACGTATATGAATTATCCAATTTTTATCTCAGAACCAAGGAAACGGTACGTTCATGCATTCGAACTGGTAATCTATGACATGACCCGCCCGATATATTTCGGGTCAACCGACCAAAACAAGCCCAATGGCCAATCAGAGCACGTGTTTGATATTGGGCTTATGAATATTCAAACATCACCGGCTCAAGCCGGGCTGACTCATACGTAGCTATTGGACGTTCGAAAAGAAAAAATGAATATTCATCAACTTAAACCAAGATGGCTGACAACAAATCTTGTTGACTACAAGACTTTCTCGGATTAATCATTAATATAGGATCTAAATGAGCAAGCTATCGTAAGTCAAAGTAGATATTTCTGTGTTACTTTTCATCTTAATTAATATTCAGTGTAATATTGCAGCCAAATTGGATATATGAAGACGTAAAGAGTGAAAAATCTCGATGCATATCTCATTCATCGCGGTCCGGCCGAACCGAACCATTCGTTCCATACACTACTGCATACGCCGTACTTCAGTCTATGTATAGAGGCGGTCAGAGGAGCCAGATGCAATCTCAGCGGAACAACCGTCGATATCAGAGACTGAAGCTTTCGGTCTATGGGTTGCAGAGCAAGCGTCCCTTGTCATATGACACTTTCAATCTAGATCTAGAGTCTAGATCTAGACATAATTTCAAAAAGATTTTAATTTTGTAAATTTGTTAAATGTGTTTAATTTATCAAAAACAAAGCCTCGCGCGTCGCATCGCATTCAATTCATGATGTTTGTACTGTGTGTGAGTGTGACAATGTTTACGTGACTTGTCTTGGACTTGATGAATGATGTGTAGAATATCAAATAATAATTTATACTATTGTTACTATGCCTATGGGGAGGGGGGGGTTATGGCAGCTTGATTTTATACAAAATCCAATATTTGGACTTTGGAGGGTTTTTTCCAGAACTATTTTTACTTCTTGAGTTCTTCTAAATATCATGGAACTGGAAGTTCATTTTATTACTGTTTCAAAGAAAAAGAAAATCCTGTAACGAAGAAAAAATTCTTTGAATACTCAAAATATGAACCAGCATGCATTCTAAAACTAAAAATGTATCCAAGGCCGATGAAAGTTGATCTCATGGTTCTCGTCAGCGCCCGCATCAAATTTTGCTCGCACACCAAAAAAGTTCAACACTCATCGCTGACGAAATTCCCGCGTCAAAAAGTCCAGATATGAAATTACCGCCTCAAAAATCAACAATATTTTCGATTGGCTGCTACGTGGCCCATGTGACACGCGCGCGTCCATGGCGATGTCTGCCAAGTCTAAAGTAGCGGGGGGCATAATATGCCCCCCGCTACTTTAGCTGCCTATCGCGTAGGCCAGGAATAGTCTGCGGCTAGACACGGGCGAATGTTTTGCCTCACGCCGTACTCGGCTTCCCGCTACCGTACCGGGTGGGAGCTAACGCGTATTAAACTGTTCAGTGCATTGTGTATGTTTCCCAATATACTAGCTCAGGACAGCAATTCATCTGTACTATTTATCGATCGCTTTTGGCCGCACTGTCAGTCAAAATGATTCTTTCACTTTGTGTGACTCAGGGCAGCAGACTGCTTGTCAAGTGGAAGATAGTTTGTGTAGATAGTTTTTTTGATATTGGTGTAAGAGCGTTACATGTATAATGTACAAGACTCGATACCTCGACAAGTTCTATTGGTTTGTATATGAAAGATGAATTTGGATCAAAATCCCTCATTCAAATTCCAAATATGCCCGCGAGAACATGAAATCAAAGTCAGATGAAAGATGAAAGTTGATCTAAATCCCTCATCAAAATCTCAACAATGCCTGACGAGAACCATGAGATCAACTTTCATCGGCCCAAAGGCAAAGTACTAAAAGTAGGTCTAGATTTATTTTTCCTAGTCAAATGACACTCTAGCGTCACAGTGGCTAGTTTAAACCCTGTAGGGTCCACATTCAATGACACTGCACTCTCTGTGCTGTTTACACTACATTGAATCACTAATTTTATACTAAATGTACCATTGTTTGTGCAGTGTGTACTTAGTTAGAAGTTAGATGGTTGACACTGCACTCTCTGTGCTGTTTACACTACATTGAATCACTAATTTTATACTAAATGTACCATTGTTTGTGCAGTGTGTACTTAGTTAGAAGTTAGATGGTTGTAAAGGATTTCCGATTCTTGAAAACTTACGATTTAATGATGCAGTTTATCTCCTTCTTTATTCCTGTACAGAGCAACGCTATGAGCAACTTGAGAAACAGCTGATTGCAGCACACAGGAAGCTGGAAACAGAGTCCACTCAGTTTCAGGATGCAAAGAAAAAAGTCGAAGATTTTGGTAAAGAAATTTATAATGCTTATTCAATATCTTAAAAGTACATGCTAATATCAGGCATGTCAGTTTTCAGATCCTGACACCTCCCAACTTCAGGCTTCATTTTATACAGCACATATATGACTCCAGGGGACAGTTTCGTGAAACCGTCATAAGTCTAAGTTCCTAGATATCCCATAGAAACGTGTGTCAATTCTATACCACGTTTCAATTGGATGTCCAAGAAGTTAGACTTATGATGGTTTCGAGAAACGGCCCCCTGGATGTCAGAGTCTCTATTTAGGCTCACTTAATGAAATCAACTTGTATATAATGACAATGTAAAAATGCGTGCCTACATGATAATCCAAAATGGCGGCTCGCATATTTTACCTCTTCTCTTAGACTAATATTATTAATTTCAAAGTCATGAAAAGACACTTAATATCAACAAACATAGTCTACAACAACTCCAAATGACAAGATAATCCCAGCTTTGCATTTTTAAAAAGTATTTGATAGCCCAAAACTTGAAAATTTTCGGCATTTAAAAAAAAAAAAAAAAAATTCTACTGATTTTTTTTTTTCCCGATCATTTTCATTGATCAGAATTTATTATCCTATTTCACCTGATTGGCTCACAATCGGCCCCCGATCCGTTGATCGGTTACAGGGTTACTTTGAGCAGTCCATGGATATATGAATTTCCCCTTTATAAAATGCACCTTTCTTGTGTAACTTGCATTACAGAGAGTCAGCTCCAGGCAACCAAGCTGGAGCTGGAAGAGTTCAAAGGTCAAACAGAGGGCACGGCTAGCTCATACCAGGAGCTGGCTAGGGTCAGTCAGCAGCTTGAGGCTGATAAGCAGGACCTCGTCCAGGTGGTCGAGAGAAAGACCAAACAGCTAGAGCAGCTACAGGGTAAGTGAATTTACAGGTCAATCCAATGTCTATTCAAGAAAATGCTTGACTACAAGTGTATTATTTCATTATTAGTGGATCTGAAAATTATTACAGGTCACCAATTACAAAGACACATTTTGCACTAATTTTTTTTTTTTTTTAGGGGAGGTCAACTGATGGGGCTAATTCAAAAAAGTGCCAGCCCACAAGTGTATAATTTCAATAAGTGTGTTTGAAAATTGTTGTAGGGGACCAATTACAAAGAGATAGTTTGCTTGTTTGCTCATTCAAGTTATTTACTTCAATTTCAAATATCACTAGTAAATAGAAATTGCAAGCTAAAATACTCTGTAAATGAAGTAAGAGCGGCAAGTGGGTGGACTACCTGACACATGCATATTACTTATGCACAAGCACATTAATATTGGCTATTAAAGACGCATAGAAGTCAGCTCTCATGGGGAATTCGACACCGTTCGGGTGTTTACCCAATAACAGGTGTTGTCAATCACCAGGGTTAGCCTTCAGTTTTATGACCATTCGACCTTATGTAATGCTTTGCTTTTCCCTCACCCGATCCGAAGCGGGATCCGAAGCTAGACTCTCCGAGAGATACTTGACTGGCCTACAGATTTGCTGTGTGCAGATTTGTACTCTCATTTCCACCAAGTCTGGTGTCAGCGAATTATGGCCTTCTGCACATGGAAACTGACGATCCACTCACTTTAAAATGTAGATTTCTACTGACCTGCTCTTCCTGACAGTCAGGATTGATTTCCCTTGATTTCATTTCAATTGTAGAATATTGAGGAGATAAACCTCAAGATCTAAAACTAAATAAATCTTAACCCTATATAGCCCGGGCTATTTTGAAACTGCATAGCCAGGGAGGGGGCTTCTAATAAGGCCCCTATGATCATGGCCGATCGCCACAAAAATTTGCATGCATGTCAAGTGAAGTGTATAGACTACTATGGTAATTTCAATTTTTTTGAAAAACTCACTCATTTGCATATTTATGGTAATTTATGCAAATAAGGTAATAACATTTACGTTTTTACCCATAAATCATATATTCTTCATATTTAAACATTAGTTTTCACTACATATATTCTTTAGACCATTTAGGATAATAATACAGCAAAAAAAATTGGAAGAGCCAGGTTATTCCTTATGTTATCTATTGTATTGATAATTTCTTATGTATTTCTTTGTTTTTTCAACTTTTGTATTTTATTGTTTTTGTTGTTTTATTTCATTTCTAACTATAATTCAACTAATTTGACCCTAAAATAAACACCTAAACTATAAACAAGTTCAAATAACCATTTGAAAAATAAGATTTTCATGTTTCGTACACAAATCACGAAAATGAGCGATTTTCGGGCTGACATGCAAAGACAAAAGGTCAAGTGACTTTCTAACGGTACAGGTTGTAGGTCTGATTTTCGAAAAATTTCTTTCAAAAGATGCGCAAGACTCGAAAGAAAAAAATTCACAAAATATCAGTGCAAGATTTTTTGGCATTAAAAAATTATCGCAAAAAATGTTGGGGGGCTTCTAAAGCCCCTACCGGGCTAGATAGGGTTAAGCCTTAGCAGGATTACATGTAGCTGTTATTGCTGTTCTACCATCCTGTGATTTCAGATGAGTGGGATAGCATGTCTCAGAAGCTTGCTACAGCCAATGCTTCTCGGACACAACTGCAGATGAGAGTGGATGAGCTAGAAAATGAAGATGTCTCATGGAAGGTAAAGTATAAGATTGTACCCTATTTTGTGTATTATGATATAGTAGTAATGATTTCCAGGTATTACTACAGTGCTTATCATAGCTTATCAATGTGCCTCAAATTGAAAAATGATAGGAAAGAGAGGCAATTTTATTTCACAACTAAACCTCACTTAAAGTAGCTACATTTTTGGCTTTCTTTTTTCTTTTTCTGTTTTCTTCTACTTCTTCTTCCTCTTCCTCTTCCTTATTTTTTCTTCTCCTTCTTCTTCTTCTTCTTCTTCCTCTTCCTCTTCTCTATTTTTGTTCTCCTTTTCTTCTTCCCCCCCTCCTCCTCCTCCTCCTCCTCCTCCTCCTCCTCCTCCTCCTCCTCCTTCTTCTTCTTCTCCCTTTTTCATAAGCTTTTCTTGTTATTTTTAAAACAAGTACTCCGTAAATGTAAATTTGTTAGTACTTACACAAAGATTTCCACAACGAAAGATCCGAGACTTGATCTGGAATGGATGTGTCTTTTTTAGGTCATAAGCTTTGAATAACATTTTTGTTTACATTTATCCATTTAAATTTTAAAACAAACATGTGTTATGTGTGTAATGTTTTTCATCTTTTCGTTGTTAGTACCGGGAGAAGCGTCTTAAACAAGAGATCCAGGGCTTTACTTCACAGAATGGATTCCTGCAGGCAGAGCTAGAGAAGAAGACCAGTGAGGTCCTCACACTCAGGAAAGATAAGGTAAGAAGGAATGAAGGAAAGACTGCCCAGGTCTTGCAGCTTCAGAGCTATTTCAATGATAAATCAGATTAATGTAAGCACACCCATTTCTGATGACTCCATTCACATCCAATTTTCTTTTCTTTCAATCAGTCCAACCAGATCTTGCAGCTACAGAGCCAGTTGAACGATAAGTCTGATGAGTGTAAACATGCCCTGGACGCATCGGAGAACCTGAGGAAAGTGACCCAGGAACAAGCCAAGAGGATTGAAGAGCTCAGCGGACAGGTCAAAGAGGTAAGCATGTATTATTTTTTGTTGAGATTGTGGTATCATCAGCACCCCAACCATGTCAGGTTGTACCTTGTATGATTGTAAGGTGTTGGTATAGCCCCTAGGTAGTGAAGTTGAATTACGATAAATGGATGTATTAGAAAATATGTTGACTTCTTCGTAAGATTTTCTTTCATTCAATTTGATATTCTGTCAAAGTTATTTCAAAATTGTGATTTATGCAAATGATATCCATTGTTTTAGCCATGAAATAGAAATAATATTGAGCAGAAATAGCAATGTATATGGTACAATTTTATTAAGTCTATGTTGCTTGGCAAAAAAACATTTATAATGGAAATTTATAAGAAAAGAATCATTGAATTCTTCATGCACTGATTGGCAATACTTGATGAACAGTGAATGTATTACATTCATTCAAAACATTGACTTTCATACATAATACTTTATTTGCGTATTGCTTACGGTTACTCACATATTTGTAATCATGGTATAGCTAATAATCAGAATATACATGTGGCAAATATATTTTTTAAGGGGGGGGGGGCAACTAATTTGATGAAGAATAGCTGCTTTAGCTCATTGAACGGCTTTGTGCTTCCTTAGTTAAAAGTTCATCCTGTTGGTCATGTTGATTATTTTACAGGGCCTCAATGTGATCTCTCAAAATGAGGAGCAGTTCCAAGCAGAGGTACAGGCTCAGAACAAGCTTGCTAACCTCTACAAGGTAAGGATACAGATAAACAAGAGGAGAAAGAGAGAGAGGGAGGGAGGTGGGCGAGGAGGTAGAGGAGAGAGAGAGAGGGAGGGAGGAGGAGACGGAGGGAGGCGGGCGAGGAGGTGGGGAGAGAGAGGGAGGAGAGAGAGAGGAGGGAGGTGGGCGAGGGAGGTAGAGGAGAGAGAGAGAGAGGGGGGAGGGAGGAGAGCGAGGGAGGTGGGCGAGAGAGTGAGGAGGGGGGAGGAGGAGAGCGGGTGATTACCAAATGAAAATACACGAGGAGATGTTCAGTCATCTGAACAGAAGCCGAGTTTCTGGTGAAGAAGGAACTGATCACAACCATTGAGGAGCCTAGAAGTTTTCCTAAACAAGCAAGAAAGTCAACCAGTAAAATGTTCGAAATAGACATATTAACAAGCAACAAATCAATTTCTGTTTAAAACTGCAATATTTCTCCTGACCTTGACTGCCTTTTATTTCATTTCATTTTTCATTTCATTTATTTCATTCTCCATAAAAAAACATTACACATACAAACATGATATACATGATATACAGATAAAAGATCGGTTACAAGAAAAATACGAAGGGAAGGAGCAAACAACATTTTATGGGAATGTGGGGTTACCAAAAAGGGCAATTGGCCTTATGAACGTCATCCCCTTAAAAAGTATACACTGTATTGTTGAGAAAAGCAGAGAAAATCTGAACCCCAATACTAAAGAAAACAAAAGGGAAGGAGAAGGGAAGGGGAGGGGGAATACATTACAAAGTGCATTTACTGAAACGTTACATCATTAAATTTGAGATTGAATACAATGATAAAAGATGGGATTTATACAATCATTTAAAAATATTCATTTGATCTTATCAATGACAGCGTGCCGGTGATGAGGGAGACTCGCGTGTGAAGGAACTGATCACAGCCGTAGAGGAGCTGAGAGGTCTCCTGAAGCAAGCAACGGAAGCTACTAATGAGATGGAGACCAGAACGAAGGAGCAGGAGAGTAGTCACACAGTCAAAGAGAAAGAAATGAGTGAGATATTATATTTCCCCTCTCATTTCTGTGCGTATCATGATATTGATGGGAGACCAATCGCCCCCAGTTTGCTCTGAATGTTTGGGCTCAGAAAAAACAACTTGGACAGAACTCGTTTTGGACTGCTCTGAGCATGTCCTACAGATCAGAGTGTTCAAATTTTGGTTTGGGAGACCAATGGCCCACAGTTTGCTCTGAATGTTTGGGTTGAGAAAAAAAACGACTTGAACAGAACTTGTTCTGGACTGCTCTGATCATGTCCTACAGATCTAAGTGTTCAAATTTTGGTTTAGAAGAAGATAGTGTGAGAAATTACCCTCCTAGGGGCAGATCTTGTTCCTGGTGTGCTCTTTTCACAACATCTGTCAGTCATTAACCTGAACTGCGGGAGTGACTCTTTACTCTTTTTTGGGGAGGGGATTAGCAGACAACTTGATGATCCCATAGGTATTTCTGCAGGACAATCATTAAACTGTAACTTTTTTCTGCTCTTTTTTTCTTCAAGATGACAAAATCACTAAACTGCAGAGAGAACTGGAAGACGCCAATGATCTCCTGGCTGCAGCCCGTAAGAGAGGTACATTTTGTTTTTCTAGATACCTGATTGCACTATTTGGATATTGTTTGCATCTTAGCCCATCAATATATTGTACAGCTCGGTTGGGGCAAATCCAAGCTACTGTGTCTCATTATATTACCGACGTCATCTAAGATTTCATTATGTTTGATAACTGTACTAGGTTAAAAGCCCTGCTAGAGCTTAAATCAGACTAGATATTAAAGGGATTGGGTAACTTTGTCTCAGATTCTAAACAAAATCCTGGATTTAGCTCATGCTGCAATCATAATTATAAACCTTTAGGTCAGTCAGGAATCCCATGACGTTTACAAGCCGATCGCCCGTCTGATTATCAAGATATTTATGATTGGAATTCGAAATTTCAAACACCGTTTTCCCAACGGATTTTATAACACTACAGTCTATTGTGGAAAATGAGTATGGTGAAACCGGTCACTCAAAGATTTTTACTTTTTTGAGGCACTTCATGATCATTTTGAAGCGCAATTTTGTTAGGGCTTCAATATTACACCTTATCACAGATGCTGATAACACGTAAGGCCATGGATCTCAGATTTGGCATTGTTAAACAATGATGTTGATGTTACCTCTCTCTCTCTCTCTCTCTCACACTATCCCACTCTCTCTCTCTTTCTTTCTCTCTCTCTCTCTCTCACTCACTATCCCACTCACTCACTATCCCACTCTCTCACTATCCCACTCTCTCTCTCACTATCCCACTCTCTCACTATCCCACTCTCTCACTATCCCACTCACTCACTATCCCACTCACTCACTATCCCACTCACTCACTATCCCACTCTCTCACTATCCCACTCTCTCACTATCCCACTCATTATCCCACTCTCTCACTATCCCACTCTCTCTCTCTCTATCCCACTCTCTCACTATCCCGCTCTCTCACTATCCCACTCTCTCACTATCCCACTCTCTCACTATCCCACTCACTCACTATCCCACTCTCTCACTATTCCACTCACTCACTATCCCACTCTCTCACTATCCCACTCACTATCCCACTCTCTCACTATCCCACTCTCTCACTATCCTCTCACTATCCCACTCTCTCACTATCCCACTCACTCACTATCCCACTCACTCACTATCCCACTCACTCACTATACCACTCTCTCACTATCCCACTCACTCACTATCCCACTCACTCACTATCCCACTCTCTCACTATCCCACTCACTCACTATCCCACACTCTCACTACCCCACTCACTCACTATCCCACTCTCTCACTATCCCACTCACTCACTATCCCACTCTCTCACTATCCCACTCACTCACTATCACTCTCTCACTATCCCACTCACTCACTATCCCACTCTCTCACTATCCCACTCTCTCACTATCCCACTCACTCACTATCCCACTCACTCACTATCCCACTCTCTCACTATCCCACTCTCTCACTATCCCACTCTCTCACTATCCCACTCACTCACTATCCCACTCTCTCACTATCCCACTCACTCACTATCCCACTCTCTCTTGTTCTGTCTTGCTCTGTCTTTCTCTCACTTTCTCTCTTCCGTCCTAACTTATTTTCCTGTATTTTCCCTGCCTAAATCTTCTCTCTCACATGTTTTATTCTTTTATTTTCTTTTTAGGTGTAGCCCCTATGTCCGATGAAGAGCTGAGTAATCTATGCCCCACGGCCGCTGCTGCCAGCTCATTCATCAAGTCAGGCATGACACTCACAGAGGCAAGTAACCCATGGAAGACCCTTTTTTCTGTAATCTACATTGAATATTGGGCTTAGACCTTGTAACATGATTGGGAAAAACAGAGCACTCTGGGTCCTACATGTACCATATAACCAGAAACTGCTGTTTTTCAGTCCAGTTTTCCTTATTATTAAATCATATTAAAACTAATACAGCAATGAAATTTAATGAATTTATGCAATCTACATGTACGTTAATTCCTTTCTGCTTAAATGTCATTCATTCAATTTCACAAAAGTTTCATGTCAAGAAATGTCTGGTTTTACAATAGATATTACAATTCTGTGTATGGTTTGGGTAAATCTCAGGTAAAAAGTCGTGATCAGATTTCATATCGTTGATCAATAGCAAGATGCTGTAAACAATTCTAAGCTCATATATTGAGTTTTCCCAGTTGTGAGTGATTACAGAGATGACATACCAGTTCGATTTTAACGTAT
This sequence comes from Mesocentrotus franciscanus, assembly GCA_037976565.1. Lineage (NCBI taxonomy): Eukaryota > Metazoa > Echinodermata > Echinoidea > Camarodonta > Strongylocentrotidae > Mesocentrotus > Mesocentrotus franciscanus. The sequence goes on from CP137678.1 coordinate 12,674,095, forward strand.
TTAGTACGGTAATAAGAGTGAAATACGATAATACGATATCGCCTCTTGAAATACGATTTTTCATCTTTCCAACAAAAAAAAAAGATGAAAGATTTTTTAAAAACATAAAAACTGCGGAATCACATAGAAACTTGTACAAGTAAACCCCCGCAACCCCGACAAAAACTTTGCTTTACAATTTTCTCATTAAATGTTAATAAAAGAGCATACATTTTACTTGACTGTTCTTACCAGTAAAACATTTTTCTGACATTTTACTTGCCCGGGGCCAGTGGTAGTGTAGATTTTTCTCTCAAAAATCTGAATTTTTAGGATATTCAGTCTGTTTTTTGCTGTGTCAAGAGGTTGGCATCTCTGAGTGAACCAATCAATCCATTTTGTCCAATTCTACAGATCTACAGCCAGTATGTGAGGACCTCCGATGAGCTCATGATGGAGAAACAGGAGAACCAAAGACTCAACATGTACATGGACCAGATTCTAGTTGTAAGCAGTAGTATTTTCTTTCTCAATGAGCAGTGATATGAATGTTGAACATGAATAGACTTGCATCATTAAAGCATTCTGTTGAAAGCCTATGGTGTAGACATGTAGTTATGTGTAGTAACTGCATGAAGCATTCTGTTGAAACCCTATGGTGTAGATATGTAGTTACGTGTAGTTCTCCTTCCTGTGTTGGCCTGGCTCTAGTCTCCCTGCCACGATGAGACGTTGGGGCATTGAAGATTTGTTTAAAGCCTGTCTGCACTAGTTTGTCCAGGAGGGATTAGACCTCCCTGCATGGTCACTGACAGGTGGTTATCTCATCAAATCAGCTCTAATTTAACATAAGAAAAGGGGGACCATGGGGGACCAACGGGTACCGATTAGGCATGGTTTGCTATACAGTGCGTCCCAGAAAAAACAAAACCGAGAAGTATCGATGTTTTATCATAACTTAATCACAACTATAATTAATGAATGACACATATTTGTAAAGCTTTGAGTCTCCTCTTTCATTTGATGCTACTCAAGTGATGCATATTTCACGCATGAGTGATTAAAAGCAATTTGAAGGAAGGAAACCAAAAAGTCATTTGACAGGCGGTATCTGAATTTCGAAGAAAAATTCACATTTCTAGAAAGTTCATTTTCTGCCCTTTCATATGACACCTGAATCAGAAAAAAATGAGCCAGGAATAACAAAGTTCTGTTTGTTTAAAGTAATGCTTGCATTTCCATAATTTGATTAAACGAAATCGTTTTCACTGGCTCCTTGCCGTAGCAACAAAGAGAGTTATCAAAAGTCTTCATGCATGGCTGATCGTCAACGAAACGTTTCATTGACGATCAGCCTTGCATGAAGACTTTCGTCTTCTTTCTGTGTTGTTAGGGCAGGCAGCCAGTGAAAATGTATTTGTTTGATAAAATTCTGGGAATGCAAGCATTACTTTAAAAAAACAGAACTTTGTTATTCCTGGCTCATTTTTCCTGATTCAGGACGCACTGTATAGAGGGCGCAAGTAGCTACAAGTAGTGCAGTGGGGCTTTAAAGTTACTTCGTACTTGTACCCTTTATAATTACCTGGTTCTAATGCAAGAGATATAGAGGAATGCTTTGCTAAACGTGTGGAGCAATGTGTGCTGTGCTTTGTAACTGGAAGGAAAAAGCGCTTTATCAAATACCTTTTGGATTGGATTGGAATGGATAAAGGATGTCTGGGCTGTAGCAGGGATTTGAATCATGTACCTTGTGATCCACACGCCATTGCCTTAAACCCTAAACCAGCAATACTGAATGATTATCTTTTGAATATTCCAACCCTCACTATACAACATTATTTTTAGGTTCTTTTATGATCAGCCTTTCCCAATAACTTCCTGATGTATCTTTCACATGATTAACTCTCCACCTTATCTTTAAATTTAAATGTAATGTACCCTGCGTACCATTTATTTGCAAATGTGTTTTCCTAAATTCGCAGGAGATAGAGGAGAAGGCACCTGTTCTTCAGAAGCAGAGAGAAGACTATGAGCAAGCCTTGGGAACAGTCAGCCAACTATCATCTAAACTAGAGGCAGCCATGTTGGTAAGCCCATAATCATATTGGCAGCCATGTTGGTAATCCCATAATCATACAGGGAGCCATGTTGGTTATCCCACTGTACACATCCCATGTGTAGCTGATGTAGTATCTTTAATGCTTGTGGAAAGCAAATTTATGGTCCATGAATAGATTATCAATCAATTTAAGTATTTATTTAAGTAAGCAGCCTGATAAGATTTCATTTGCTAATCTGGGGGGCGTTTCATCAACATTTGTCCGCCGACATCGGTGACAATAAAATTGTCGGTGAAAATGATATTAGTCAGTGAAAACCATCGACTAATTGTTTCATGAAACGCCCCCCAGGGCTCAACATTTAGAGGCCCCCTGTGCAATTGTGTCCCAAAATTTTCACTTCGACATCCAATTGCTGAAATTAAAAAGGCGGCCCAATGTCCAATGCTAAACCCGAAATTTTTAAATTTGAACCAGCTGTGAAATACATTACTACGGAGCCTTGCCTACATGTAGATCTATACGTTCATGATGCTCATTTTGAAATATTTTTCTCGTGGTGAATATTTGTTCATGTGTTGGAATCACACTGATTGTTTCCTTGCTTTGTAGGAGGGTGAGCAGCTGAGAATCAATGTGGATGATTCCGACCGCAGAGTGAGCCATCTTGGACGAGAGAACATCAGGCTGAAACAGAAGAATACAGACCTTGGACAACAGGTAGACATGACCAATATTTCATATTCTGGGGAAAATACATTAAGTAAAGAATACTGGGGTTAGAAAAGAATATTTCCAAAGTTTAGATAAATTTATGGTAGTGTCATGTACATCTCGCTATTGTGTTTATCAGATAAATAGCAGTTAATATGACTCATTAGTTTAATGCTGACCGGCATCCAGTGTGGCTTGATGCTTTCCCTTTTGAATGAAACTTAGGAATACAGATACCGGTAGGTGTGATTGTAGATGCTAAGCATGACACATATGAGGTGAAGAAGAATAAGAAGAAGGAGGAAGAGAAATAGCAGAAGAAGAATATAGAAGAGGAGGAGGAGAGGAGAAGAAGAAGAAGAAGAAGAAGAAGAAGAAGAAGAAGAAGAAGAAGAAGAAGAAGAAGAAGAAGAAGAAGAAGAAGAAGAAGAAGAAGAAGAAGAAGAAGAAGAAGAAGAAGAAGAAGAAGAAGAAGAAGAAGAAGAAGAAGAAGAAGAAGAAGAAGAAGAAGAAGAAGAAGAAGAAGAAGAAGAAGAAGAAGAAGAAGAGGAGGAGGAGGAGGAGGAGGAGAGGAGAATAAGAAGAAAAAAAAGAGGAGAAGAGAAGAATAAGAAGAAAAAAGAGGAGGGGGATGAGAGAAGAAGAGGAGGAGGAGAGAAGAAGAAGAAGATTAATGCCAAATCCCAAAGGGCACCTAGCTGTTGAATCCAGAACTTCCCAGTTATGAGACCACTGATCTACCACAAGTAAATAATCATGATTCATCCTTTAGGCTTCAGATGGTAAAAGAGCATAGATAAATAGCTAAATTCACTAAGGTAAACGTTTGAAATGATTATGAGTTTCAGACAAATAACCTAACCGTTACAAACCTGGTAAGAAATTAACAAAACTAGAGAGCCAATTCCAGGTCCAGAGCTGCAGCGCTGATAATGGCAGTAGAAGTACGCATATTTCCTAGTGATAACTTCTTTTTGCTACAGGTTCGTGTCCTGGTTAGGGAGGTCTCTGAAGCCAGGGGAGGTCCCATCCAAGCTCCTGATCAGATGGACGTGTCCTCCAGCGATATCTCCAGCTCATCTCAAGTCATCTCGGATACGCTTGTGTCCTTCAGGTAAGGAGTATGACTGATATTGATTGATTATTGCTGATGATTATAGTAGTATACAAAATTATGTTCAGGACAAAATTGTAACTTGTCAACATTAGAGTCTTTTACCCAATCAATCTTTAATCACAGATTCATTATAAATTGAAAACAATTACAAATAAATGTACTCGTATTACACTGCCAATATTGTCAAAAAATTGACCTTTTCTCATTTGAATATGACTTTGATAACACTTCTAGCATGTAGAAAATAGTTATAGTTATAGTTGTGTCATATGTAAGAACACTGATCAGGGAGGTGATAGCGAAGGAGTGGAATCAAGCCGCTCTCCTTTGACCCCATGCTCCAAGCCACCGAAAAGATCTATGCGCTAATCTGCAACTGTTGACCAGGTGGTGAGATAAAGGGCGCATGAAATATCAGGATTTAGAATTCCTACATCAGAAAATGGTATCTCAGCAAATGTTCGCTGTCCCTTTCAATGATTTCTTCTCAATTGTTGAATGTGTAATGAGTTGAACAAGCGAACACAAACTTTTGTAATTTCATACTTTATTTCCAACTGCAAAAATACAAAAAGCATGCGAAAGCATGCATTAGCAAACTTAAAGTTATCAAATATTGTAAATCATGGATTAAATGACGGGACATTAAAACATGCTAAAATAATCGGATTATCCTAAAATATCGAGTTTTTGTCGGGATCTAATTTTTCTTTTACCAACTCTGGCACACAAATTATAGGAAGGGCGGAGTACTAAATTTGAAAAATTGTTTGATGCACTATTCCCAATACAATCCCCATATAAAGTTTATAATTTACACTGAAATTTTGCCGGTAATTTAATAAATGTGAAACTGGTGCCTGGCCTCTGAAATTCCCCGCAGTTGAAGAGCGGCTCAGAGCATGAAACTTCAAAGCCAAGTGGAGTGTAACGCATCCCATTGTTACGCTTTAGAACTCACGCATGCGTTTGAATAAATTACAAGAGTTTCCACTCCTTCTCTATCACCTCCCTGCACTGATTCAACTTGTTTTACTTTTTCTGTTTCATTCCATTCATTTGTCCAATGTACTTTTGAGATATTGTTTCACTCACATGCACATAGATGCTTAACTGCAGAATACTGCACCACCCTTGAGTGCAATGTATTAGGGTCAGAGTTGGGATTATACAGGCCTGATAATTTCCAGATATTTTATTTTTTCCCAATTTTGATTTTTATTTATTTATTTATTTTTTAAATCATGATTTTTTTTCGTCTCTAAAAATAGATAGTCCATAAGATCGATGTAAATCCGGTTTAAAATTAGGGGGTGAGGTGCCATTTTTTCATGACTTGCTGGAACGCCTCGCGCAAGCTTTTTTTTTTTTTGTTAACTCTCACTATCACCCCTGGATTATAATAATAATAATAATAAAAAGCATTTCTATAGCGTCGTCTATCTAGAAATTCTATTCCGAGGCGCATTTATTATTACCCCGGCTTTAGCCTAGCTGCCATTACAACGCTCCAGCATTTCAAGGAATTAATTCCTGCCAGGTACCCATTTTACATCTGGGTCAGGGACAGTGTGAGGGTTACTTGCAGAGTAGGGTGTTCTGCAGTTGCTCCCAAGAAAGAAAAAAAAGGGCCTGTCAATTATAATAATAATAATAATATTCAGCTTTTATATAGCGCTTATAATTATGTCTAACCGACATTGCTTTCTTTCGACAGATCTGTGGAAGAGCTTCAGCAGCAGAATGAACGTTTGATTGGTGTCGTGAGAGATCTCAGTGACAAACAGGAGAAAGAAGAATCAGAGACACTACAATCCAAGTAAGCTTAACATTTTCTTTGTTCTATAATTATTTTACATGTATGATATGTAATTTTTACTAGAGGAAAAGACTTAATTGTATATAAAACTTATATAGTAATCCTGGATAATCATGCCACATGCGTTTATATTGTCCTAGAGGAAACTTAACACTCTCAGTGCCATCATTGTGGGTTTTTAAGGGTTATTAATGAACTATCAGGAATAAACTTGTACACTTGTGATGCTTTGTTTTGATGTGAAAATTGGCAATGAAATATCTTGCTTTGGATTAAATTCCACCATGACCATGCCACCTTATGAAACTTTTTTTTATTAATTTCAACTTTTTTCCTTTATTTTCAGGACTGCTGAGCTGAAGAAGCAGCTTGAGGAAGCCATAGAGGAACTGGATGACATGAGGTCAACGAGGTCACGACAGACTGAAATGGTAGAGTCCATTGTCAGACAGAGGGACATGTATAGAGTGTTATTAGCACAGACTGGAGCCTCACCCCCACCAGTAAGTGGTTTCTTCCATATGGACACATTTAACAAATGAAGTTGTTAGAATTAGGGAGAGTCCATTATTCAGAGAGAGGGACATGTGTAGAGTGCTATTAGCACAGACTGGAACCTCACCCCCATCAGTAAGTGGTATCTTCCACTTGTAAGCATTTAAGAAGTGAGAGTCCATTATCTAATATGGGGATTTTTATTGCTGTAAGGAGCTTTTTCCTCATATTTAAGTGGTTCTTCCACACCACTGTATGCCATTTGTAAGTTTGGATTGGTCCATTGTAAGGCAAAGGGATTGTCATCCTAGAGAACCTGTTCCAAGTTACTCAGAAATGTAAGTGTTCTTGTATGAAGAAGAACAAAAGAAAGACACAAAAAAATCAATCTAGTTTTAATTATTTTATATTTTAGCTGCCTACATCACCCTTCACCACACCCATCCAGAAGAGTTCGCACAAGAAGAGCCCTCTAGTGACGACGGCCAGTCAGAAGAGTCCAGGACTCCTGTTGCCTAGCAACCAAGAAACGAAGGTGGCCTTGGATACCCTGCAGACAGAGTTTGATACTTACAGGAAAGAGAAGGGAGAAAATGAAAGGTAAGCTTTCCTATCCTTCTGTGATTATTTTTGAGGTCCTTGTGTATTTTATATATTTATATCATCACTCTCCACGCTTTTAAAGGGGTAGTCCACCCTGATAAGATGGTTTTAATGGAAGCAGAAAAATGAGAGAAACAGATCAGTGAAAGTTTGAGCAAAATCCAATGAAAAATGAGAAAGTTATGAATTTTTGAAGTTGCGATTAATCAAACACAAATTGGCAACTCTATGATGTATCTTGGGAGCTCCTCTCCAATTTGCTTTGTACAGAAAACTTCATAAGCTTTTTTAGTTATCGATGACGGAATCGATATGTTTTATACAGAGATACTGTCAAAAACCATACTTGCAATAATTATATCTAGGGTGAATGTATGATTGAACATTTTCTTAATGGAAATTACACAATTTTGAAGTTTTTTAGTATAGGGCAAACAGGAGGTGAGCTCGCAAGATACATCAGAGAGTTGCCAATTAGTGTTTGATTGATTGCACCTTCAAAAATTCATTAATTTTTAAAACAAATTTATCAGTTTTCGCTCAAACTTTCATTGACCTGTTTATCTTATTTTTCTACTTCTATGAAAACCAACTTGATATCAGCGTGTACTTCCCATTTAATTTAGATATCTCCTTCCTCTTGTGCTTCAGCTTCTTCTTCATCTCTAGTCTTAGTTTTCTTCGTCTCCTTCATATTCCGTCTTTTGCTTATCCTTTTGTTATTCCTCCCTTGTACATCTTCATCACTTTCTTTTATTTCCTCCTCTTCATCTTAATCTTCCTTATTTTGTTCCTCCTCTTCCTTTTCTTCTCGAATACCTCCTTTCTTTTTATTTGTATTCTTCTTTCTCTTCTTTCTCCTCTTTTTCATCTTAATCATCTTCGTTTCTTCTCCTTTGTCTCCTTTTTATTCTATATTTTCTTCATTGTCTTCTTCTATCTCTTGGTTTTCATCTTAAAGGCATCGTTTAACAATGTTAAATCTGAGATGCACGGCCCTACATGTTATCGATGTCTGTGATATGGTGTAATATTGAAGCCCTAAAAAAATAATCCCCCTTCAAAATGATCAAGAAGTGCCTCAAAAAAGTAAAAAATTTTGAGTGACCAGTTTTACCATACTCGTTTTCCCCAATAGACTGTAGTGTTATGAAAAGCGTTAGGAAAACGCAAAATTTGGTTTCTGATTTCCTATCATAAATATCTTGATAATCAGACAGGCGATCGGCTTGTAAAAGTCATGGGGTTCCTTACTGACCTAAAGGTTTATAATTATCATTGCAGCATGAGCTAAATCCAGGATTTTGTTTCAGAATCTGAGACAAAGTTACCGGATCCCTTTAATAATCGACAAATAAATATGTATATAAAAGACTTTTTGGATTGCTTATCTTATCACTTTTGTTTAATGTTTTTGTTCTAGATATCAATTTTTAAATGGCTGTTTCTTGTTTTTATTAATTACAGAATGTTGAATGAGCAGCTGGAGAAATTTAGACAAGAACTGTCGGATTTCAGAGTGCAGAACACCAAGCTATCATCACAGGTAAATCATCAGGAGTTACATTCCATCCAAGCTCATGTATTCTTCTCTCTCATTTCTCTTCTGTCTTCATGTCTCCACTTTCTTCTGATAAATATTTTTCCACTAACAGCAGGCACTTTTATGTAAGACATGTCCTGGTGACCCAGGCTGTATTTTGTTTAAACACATATATGGTTAAGGTTAGTGTTGCAGTTGGGTTTTTATGGTAAGCTAAATTTTACATTAAGGGCTAGTAAGTTAAAGATAAGCTTGAGTTCTGGTAATGATAGAAAATAAATTCTCACGGAATCCAGCAAAACTTACACTGAATGTTCAAGTTTTCAAATAAACGACATGTGCCAAACGATTTTGATAGAAAATGTATAGGGGCTGAGTAATGAGCATAGAAAGATAAGGAAATCAAGGTAAGATTCAGCCAGTGCATGCAATTCATTTTCATAAAAGCAATGACTTCCTCAATTGATTAACTGTTGACAAACGTTTACATTCAGCACATTTCATTAAAAATTGTATGTTAACTGAATGATAAATCATCTTGTGTATGTATTGTAGTTGGACTTTTCAAGTGAGCGTTACAACGTCTTGCAGTCTAATGTGGATGGATACAAGAAGGAAATAGCAGCGCTTGGAGACAAGAATCAGAAGTTCTCCAGCCAGGTTGTAACTCTTCAGCAAACTGCCAGTTCCCTTACACAGGTACTGTATGCACTTTGTAAATGCTGAGAAACTGCACTTTTCTCTTAAAGGTAGATGTTCATCAGTTTCCATGTGCAGTTGGACATAATTCGCTGACACCAGACTTGGTAGAAAATACCATTAATGGGTGTACAAGTCTTGCTCACAGCAAACCTGTGGTCCCATCAAGAAATAGCCCCTAGTCTCTCGGAGAGTCTTCGGTGAGGGAAATGTAAGATAATGACTTTTTCATATGGGGCGATCGGTGGAAAATGCAGAGCATTACATAAGGCCTGTTGGTCATAACACGGAAGGCTAATCCTTTTGATTAACAACACATCTTATTGGGTAATCTCAAGAATGGTGTCCAATTCCCAATGAAAGCCCACTACTATACCTCTTTAACTCAACACCTGTATATAAACTGTGTTTAAGGCAGACAAGAACAGTGGAAAGAAGATAAAGTAAGATTGTCTTCCCGGTTCTGAATAATTGATGTTTTATTTTGAAAGCCTTAGTAAAAAGGAGGTGGGAGAAAGAAGGAGCTATCAGGGCTTGTAGACAAGGAAAAGAAGTTCTCCAGCTAGGTTGTAACTCTGCAACAAACATCTTGTTCACTTACGCAGGCAGCACGTTTGTAATTGAAAATGTTTTGAATCGCTTATTCACAGAAACCTGTATATAAAGACCGCTCAAGGGAAACAAAAAAGAGAAGTATTCAGAATCAGTTATTCTTTATATACAGGTCTCCTGAATACAGTTTTCAAGGTGAAACTTGGAAAACACTCCGTCCCTCAGATGGGATCTAAATGGAGGTTCTGCTTACAGGAGTCTTACAACCTGTGTACATTTAAAAACCAATGCACTCTTTATCAAAGAGAGGGGGGATATAGGTGTGTTGGTACACGTTCAGCTCCTTGTAGTGATACCATAACAAAAGTACTGCAGATAGTTGTACACAAAATCTGTGAACACATGGAAACAAAGCAAGAACATAATTTTGTTTTCTCTTTTGCTAGGACTTGTTGGCTGCGCAGGAGAAGCTGAACAAGGCCGAGGTAGAGACCAGGAACCTGAGGGACGAGAATGCGCTCCTCAAGGAGGTGGAGATTCGTCTGAGCCAAGAGAAAGAGTCCATGCTGAGAGAACATAAGAACCAAGGACTACTTCTTACTAACCTAAATCAGATACAGGTACATATAACACGCCTTCATCCATTAGCTCATTTAGAACAGTAGCTCTTCCCATGTACCTTATTCCTTATTTATCTAAGAAGTGAACTTTGATTTGTTTGTATGAAAATCGAGAAGCTCTTGTGTGACTTGTTTGTTTCCATGGTATTCTCTTCTTTTTTTTCAGAATAATCTTGAGCGGTCAGACTTTGAGTCCAAGACGAGGATGACCAATCAGCTTGAGGGAATGGAGAGAGAGCTCTCCTTGGTCAGGAGGAGACTGGACGGTGAGACTGACCAGCATCAAACTGCTCTCAAATCATGGATGGTAAGTGTGTTGTCAAGAGTAATAATAAGTGACCAGACACATGCTCTTGTGATCTTTTCTCCACACTTTTTTTTAAAGATACAGGCTTAGGGTTAGGGTTGCAATCAGGTTTTAGGCTAGCTTCAGGGTTAGGGTAAAGGTTAGGTTTAGTGTTGGGTACAGGGTTGAAGTTAGGAATTTTGTTAGTGTAGGAAACTATCGCGGAGCAATCGTTGCAAGAGCATGTGACGCACAACCGATGTCAAAAGTAAATTGGTGATCTGACTTATCATTTGGCAACATTTGCTCTGGACACAGGTATTGGGTTAGGATTAGGGCTGACATTAGGTTTTGAGTTAGGGTTAGTGTTGGGTATATTGGGTAGGATCATGGTCGTAGTTAGCAATTTTGTTAGTGTTCGAAGTTCAAATTACTGCTGGAGCATGTGTCACTGGTAAAACTCTTTAATCACCTTCCTTTAATGACCAACATTAACCCCTTTTGCGACACCAAGCCTTTAGCAATTTTCATGTATAAACATTGAAGTGTTGATATTCTAACTTGAAATGCTGCTTCATTATCAAAGCGGCTTAATATATATTCCATGAAAATGAGGCTTAATAATATTTTTTTCATGGGCAAAATGCAGGAATATCATGGTAAACAAAAGTTATTAAACACTTATGTTCTTCATCAGGATTTGGCGCCTGTGGCATGGAATGGATTATTCTCCCAAAATGCTGAATATAAACAATATCTATCTTAACTAACTAAATATTTTGCATTGCCAATTTGCTCATCCCAGGGTAAGGTGCAGGACCTGCAGAGGCAGCTGAACTCAGAGCTCACCTCCCACCAGAGAACTCGCAACGACCTGGCCAAGATGAGAAACGACCTCCAGAATGTCAGACAGCAGGCCGCAACGACTGAGGCTCAGCTTGTGGCAGCTCAGGTCAAGCTTGAGGCCTCTCTCAAGGAGAAAAATGATGGTTGGTTGATTCTTTGATACCCCTTTCTCTCCTTTTCCTTTGGTAACCATCCCAATCAGAACAATTTCCCACATAGGTGTTGAGTTCGATTGAGTTCCTTTTTACTCAGAGCCCTGATAAATACAGCAGATGTATTTCTACACAAGTCATGCTTCTATGCACTCTTGTTGTCTTTCTATAAAGCAATTGACTCCAGGGTATTAATATGTGAAAATAAAGCGTTAAATGTCTTACGGATTGCTGACATGTCACAAAAGTATTGATTTAGGAATGGGCAGTTTGAAATTCCAGTCACCAGAGAAACATCACACATGTAATCTAAATGCAACTTGAATCTTTTTTCTTCGATTCCGTCACTGACAGCAGGAAGGCAGCAAGAAGCTTCTGCAGATAGCAAAATTTTGTGTTGTGATTAATTTACTTTGCGGTATAAAAATTTTGCAAATCTGGACCACTCTTGAAATTCACCGAAAAAATTCTAGTTCTACAGTATGTAAAATTTGAAGAAATGTGTATGTCATGATCGATGATGTTTTGTTAAATAATATGTCTTTTGTGTTGTGTCCCCCTCCCTCCCCGTCCTACAGCTGTTACAGCCCTAGAGCAGACCGATGGAGGAGTGACCACAGTGAGTGAGACGGAGCTGAAGGAAGTCAACAACAAGTTAAGGATGTCTGAAAATCAGATCAAGAGTAAGGCTAAGCATCTTCTCTTTCCAGTCGTTTATTTTACAGTCAAACCTGCTTTAGTGACCCCCTGTCTACAAAGACCACATTTTTTTGTTTCCCTTGAAAATGGTTTCTCACTGAAACATGTACTACAAAGACCACCTGTCTACAAAGACCACTTTATGTGTTTCCCTTGGGCGGTCAGTATAGACACGTTTGACTGTACTTTCTCTTTTCCTCTTTACAATACTTAACATCAATGTATTATATGGTTTCTTTCTATCTACCTCTCTTTCTGTTTCTCTGTATCCTCTATTCATTCAGGGGACTATCAACAATGCTGAGTGGCACAAAGCATATTTGTGCATGTAGGTTGTGTAATTTATTCTGCAGAAGTGCCAAATCGTAGCGCAGTATTCATTGCAATAGTTGGACAAACGTCATTATTTGACACTTTATTTCATTTTCACCTCAGAATTTTAAGATATGTTAGAATAAGCATTACATAAAAAGTAATAATTTTATTAGTAAACTAGGGGTTGCGACTTTTAAAAGCAACGGCCAAAAAAAAAAAGTGGAGATATACTTGATTTTTATTGTTTAGATACACCTTTAAGGGCAGAACATACTTGTTGAATGAACATTTCCTTGTTGAAAATCATGAAATAGTTACACGAGGAAACGTTCAACTGTGTACTACAATGTCAGTATCATTTCTTCTCTATGTACCTTGTTATGAAATCTGTGAATGGTGACCATTTCTCTCTCTCCTCTGCACCATCAGTCCTGAGGGAGCAAATGAAGAAGCTGCAGGAGCAGAGGGCTCACTACCAGTCTATCAGCAAGTCTGTTGAGCAGAACATGAAAGAACAGAACGAAGCGAGCGAGACCTTCAAGACCACCATGGAAAAGAGGCTGCAAGAAGTAACACAAGGTAAAGATCATCGGGCAACTATTTCTGTTTTGAAGGAATGATTACTGGGGGAGGGGGGGGGGGGCTGTTTTGTTTTCAACATGGTGTTTTTTCTCTTTTTTTTTTGCTGTGGTTAACCAATTTATATCTGAACAAGCCTTTTTAGGCCCTGTTAACTCATTTAAAGAAATTCCTTGAATGCTTGAGCGCATTTCATGGTATCTCAGCTAAAGCTGGGGTAATAATATGATTGTAGGGCCCTCAGGGAGAACATTATTAATACTGATGAGGCTACCCTGGGTAAACAAGATATATTACTATTATCAGTAGTAGTAGTAGTACAGTCAAACCTGCTTTAGTGACCACCTGTCTACAAAGACCACCTGTCTACAAAGACCACATTTTTTGTTTCCCTTGAAAATCGTTTCTCATTGAGACATGTACTAAAGGAACCTGTACATAAAGACCACCTGCCTATAAAGACCACTTTTCTTGTCTCCCTTGGGTGGTCTTTATAGACAGGTTTCACTGTATTATAATATTAATGAACTTATTGTATCTTGTTGTGTTTGTCTTTTTGCATGTTTCACACTCTGCCTGCCTACTCTGTATATTTTCATCTCTTTCTTTCTTTGGTTGTCTCTGTAGAGCATGATGCCCTTAACAAGGAGGTTTCTGAACTCAGGAAGGATCGCGCAGAGAAGGAATCGGAGAACAAGGAGCTCCATGTTGCTGTCCAGACACAGGTACTCTCTAATCAATGAGCATGGACTCTAATTTGACACTTTACCACAATTCCTAAAAGCCTTGAGCAGAGCCTCAGCTCTGTCAGTTTCTGGCTGTGTCAGGAGCGGCTTAAAGCTAATCTTGAGCTCTGGTATGGGAATCGTAGTTTGAGAGAAAATTGCCATGATTTATTCCGGATTGTTTATCCTGTAGCAGTGAAATAAAAACAAACTCACAAAAACTAACTGGGCGTCATCTTCGATAAAAATCACAACTCCCATTTGCATATAGTGACCTGTGTTTAAATAAGCACCTAGTGTCGGGCCTACATGTACTTACCCATTTTCCTTATCTTTCTATGCTCATTACTCAGCCACTATACATTTTCTACCAAAATTGTTCGGCACATATCATTTATTTGTAATCTTGAACATTTAGTGTAAGTTTTGTTAGATTCTATGAGAATTTATTTTCTATCATAACCAGGGGAGTGTTTCACAAAGATCCTAAGTTGAACTTATCTCTAAGTTGGACTTAAAAATTATGGAAAGCCATCAGCATCTTTGAAAATATTTTGTAAAAGTTATTTTAAAAGGCATAAAATGTTGATTCAAATCATTCACATTTTCTATTACCAAGGAGATTTCATGTTCTTGATGTGGAATTTATGAACAGTCTAAAATACTTGAATTTTTGCTTTTGAATATATGTTATTTTAAGGCTACAAATGGCTCTCCATAATATTTAAGTCCAACTTAGAGTTAAGTTCGACTTAGGATCTTTGTGAAACACCCCCCAGAACTCAAGCTTATCTTTGAATACAGTGTGTACAGACAGTGTGCAGTAGACTTTGCTGTCAGCCTAGTCTCATAGTGCAGAAACCGTTACGCAAGACTGACAAGGGTTTGTGCCTGCAAACTGGGTACTGTCGGTGCTCGTGTTTGTCTGTATTTTAATGTGTATGTGTTTTGCAAGAATAGGACTAACGGCCATTTCTGTTGATGTAGAACAAATTCTACAGGAAACATCGAATCGCCCTTGCTTTTGTATTTTTGAATGAATTGCATTATGCAAATGATCCCCAATGTACGATATGATGATGATGGTGGTGACTTCTTGTATAGTGCCGGTGTTCGCCTCTGCTGGGCACTCATAGCTCATTTAAGTTGATATATTCGACATTGAAACACAATGTTTTCTCTTCATCTTGCGACAGACTGCAGAATTGCGGCGTAACCTGGCTAACCTGCAGGAGGAGCTAAAGGAGGCCCTCGCTAGACAGAAAGAAGCAGAGGCTAAGGAACTCACTGCAAGACAAGACAGTCAAACCCAAGCTAAAGTAGCTAAGGAGGTGCGTATCCTTACTCTGTACTGAAAAATGTAACATATTTGCTCCTTGATGATAATTGGCATATACTGTATGTCATACCTGTACATGATGAATTTATGTTTGAAAGTTAAAGTTTTGATCTCAATACAAAATTTTTACCTCCAAAATTTTCATCTGTTCAGCTACAGCCTTCGTCAGCGATGTGAGCAACTTGACCCTGCATTGACCTTTAAATAATAATGCATTGGCAGTGTAATAGGGAAGCAGCTATATCCTTCTGTTGATGCCTCACATATTCTGCATATCTTGGTGTTTATGAAATGGCTGTTACCACGTTCATTTCATTTGTTGAATGTACTTTTGTTATTTTATCTCTGTATCGCGTATCAAATGTATATTTTATCATTTATAAAGAAATTTGAAATTAATTTGAATCTTGAAACATGTATTTCTTTGTAAATAAATTTGTGTGCTTAAAAATATTATGCATCAGGTATGAGTATGAAAGAGAATACATGTCTAATTTTTTTTTCCAGACTAAGTAATTTAAATAATAAATTCATTTCCCTTCCCTTTTTAGATGCAAGATAAGTACGAGAGGGAGTTCCTACTGCATGCTGCTGACATGAAACAACTGGTTACTGTCAAGGAACAAGTAAGTGAGATGAATTCTTATCTCTCTCTCCCCCCTTCCACCCCCCCCCCCTTACATTAGTTGTTTTTACACTGCAACAAAAATCATCAATTTTCCGACATTCCAGGGGTTTTCGGAAGTTGCAAACATGACGAAAGATCAAAATCGAAAAAAATCCACCTCTAGAGTGTTTCACAGATTTTGCAGTGTTAATGCCCGCTCCTAAAACTTCGGTACGATTCCAGTTGTTACTCACTTGACTCTCCTCGCTTCCGTGCTAACGTATGCATGACAGCAACAAGTGGCGCATGCGCACTGCTCACCAAAAAATTGGAATGAGCAAACATCAACGTTTTTTTTATAGGTTTTTCCAGTAGTGTAAATGGCAGTCCAAAATATTGACAACTTTTCTAAAATTCATAACAGTAAAAATGGCAAAAAGACCCCCGTACATGTGATGGTGTGAACGTATGTGGATGATTTTCATTTACAGTACCAAAGCCAATATTTTGTGTTTTGTTTTTAATTTATTTGTTGTTTATTATTGTTGTTTTTGTTTTTTTCTCTTAGCTTGCTAGTCATAACAGTAAAATGTCACAGATAGAGGAAGTTGCTAAGAAGGCTCAAGCAGCACTGGATTCATCAGAGGTAAGTCTACTTTTCTAAAAAGAAAGAAAAATGATTGATTGATTGAATGAGTGAGTGAGTGAGTGAGTGAGTGAACGAAGTGAAGTAATGAATGAATGAATAAATGAATGAATAAATGAATGAATAAATGAATGATGAATACATGAATGAATGAATGAATGATGAATACATGAATGAATAAATGAATGATGAATACATGAATGAATGAATGAATGATGAATACATGAATGAATAAATGAATGATGAATACATGAATGAATGAATGAATGATGAATACATGAATGAATAAATGAATGATGAATACATGAATGAATGAATGAATGATGAATACATGAATGAATAAATGAATGATGAATACATGAATGAATGAATGAATGATGAATACATGAATGAATAAATGAATGATGAATACATGAATGAATGATGAATACATGAATGAATGAATGAATGATGAATAAATGAATGAATAAATGAATGATGAATACATGAATGAATGAATGAATGATGAATACATGAATGAATAAATGAATGATGAATACATGAATGAATGAATGAATGATGAATACATGAATGAATAAATGAATGATGAATACATGAATGAATGATGAATACATGAATGAATGAATGAATGATGAATACATGAATGAATGAATGAATGATGAATACATGAATGAATGAATGAATGATGAATACATGAATGAATGAATGAATGATGAATACATGAATGAATAATGAATAAAGTAACAAGGATCTTGGGAAGCACCATCAATACATCATTCATTCATTCAAACAATCAATCAATCATTCAACGAGTTCATTGATTTGATCAATATTCTTGATTTCTTGGGCATTATGAGCATCTTGGAAGGAGCAGCTTCGTATTCATGGGGCAGAGGTGGAGCAAAACATGCAAAGTAACAAGGAACTTAAGAAGCACCATCAATACATCATTCATTCAATCAATCAATCAATCAATGAGTTAATTGATTTGATCAATATACTTGATTTTCTTGTGCATTATAGGCATCATGGAAGGAGCAGCTTCGTATTCAAGGGGCAGAGGTGGAGCAGCACACTCAGAGAAGCAAAGAGCTTGAAGATCAGAACCAGATGCTACATCAACAGTTAGAAGCAGTAAGATCTCAAAATACTTAAAATCTTTCACAACAATAGATAGAATTACGTGTCTCATTTCCTTTAAATACAACAGGATGACGAAAGCATTTGTGTTAGTAATTGCAGAGATGCCAACCAGTACGATTAAATCTTACTTAGTACGATATTAAGAGTGAAATACGATAATACGATTTCACCTCTTAAAATACGATTTTTCAAAAACAAAAACAAAAATTATTTTTTATTTATTTTTTTTTTTTTGTTGGCGGAATCGCATAGAAACATGTACAAGTAAACCACGGAACCCCAACAAAACTTTGCTTTACAATTTTCTCATTAAATTTTAATGAAAGATCAAACATTTTTACTTGACCGTTCTTACCAGTAACACATTTTTCTGAAATTATACTAGCTCGGGGCCAACGGGCCAGTGGTAGTGTCAAGTTTTCGTGAAAATCTGATTTTTCTCTCCAAAATCTGTTTTTTAGGATATTCAGTCTGTTTTTTTGTGTCAAGGGGTTGGCATCTCTGTAATTGCCTATGCCCTCATGGTGACCATATGGTAGGAATACTCCCCAGGGAGTGGAGATGGTGCGTGAATGAATCCGATGACCGGGGTAGTAATATCTGTAAAGCGCTCAGAGACGGTATTCCATATTAAGCGCTATATAAATCCATATTATTATTATTATTACCAAAAAGCTGAGGATTTTGTATCTTCAGACTTGTCTTGTAAAGAAGGATATCCCCCCTTCCTCCCCCATGTTTAACAATTTCTGGATATCCCATTGTGATGTTTTGCCAATCAAAACTTATGCATTCGCTTTAACCCTTAGTATGCTATTATTTTGTACTGACACTACACACAACTAAAAGAACAATATTTTACATGTAAGTGGCTTACCAAGAGTTACTGTATTATTTTGTTGTTGTTAATGTTTCCAGTTGGGTAGCAAGATGTTGAAGCAGTCATCACATGCCAAGGACTTCGCAAACACCAATATCTCTCTTCGAGAAGAGGACAAATCAGCTGACCAGCTCTTAGAAGTCATCAAGTAAGAACAGTTTTTCTCTCTTAGACTCCTAGAATTCATGTAGTAAGAAAGAAAAAAAATTGAGTGTTTGTGTTTTTTAATGATAATAATGAGTTGTAATAATGAGTTGTGGTCAAGCAATTTGAACACATACATAAATTTGGATTGCTGGACAACTACCCCCTTGACTCCTGGCCCCAAATAAACTGCCCCTTGGACATCCCCCTCCCTCTAAAGTCGATCATGAAATAAGTCAGTGCACTTTGACACCACACAGATTCTTGAGGCGCGAGAAGGAGTTAGCAGAGAGTCGGTTTGAGCTGGCCCAGACGGAGACCCTCAGATTCAGGCACAAGAGCGAACATCTTCAGAACCAGCTGGAACAAGCACAGAAGAGTCTATCTGGGGAACGGGAGAGAGCTCAGGTAAGTTATTTCATTTCATTAATTTATTTCCACGTCAAGATAAAAACAATATCATATAATCAAAAAATACAAAACATGTATAATAAGTACTTTTTATGTAAATTGTACGTATTTTGTCTTTTTGTTGTTGTTGTTGTTGTTGTTGTTGATTATTTTTAAATGCCTGCATTGTAATATGATTGTATGAGGTCAACTAATGAGTGTGAAGGAGCTGGTGGTTATATTTTGTAGGTCCCCCCACCAGTTCCAAGTACAGGCGAAAAGGGTTTATTAAAGATGATCCTCACAAAATATACAAAATAACAATAATTTACATGAAATCAAGATTTAAAAAAAAAAGGAAGATAAAGAAAATAGGGAAAAGAAGGAGGAAACATTGCTAAACATTGACATTAAAAGTTAGATTTTATCAAGTCTTGCATCATACACTTTTCATTTTGGTTTATTTGATATGATATGCTGGCCCCATAGAGTTCAACCCTGAAAATATAATTAGAAATATTCCTTTAAAGCCTGTCTGCATTAGTTTGGCCAGGAGGGATTAGACCTCCCAGCATGGTCACTGACAGGTGGTTATCTCATCAACTCAGCTCTCAATTAACATAAGAAAAAGGGGATCATGGGGGACCAACGGTCACCGCTTAGGCATTGTTTGCTATATAGAGGGCACAAGTAGCTATGAGTAGTGCAGTGGGGCTTTAATTGAGTTTTTATGAAATAACAAGGTGGCACCGCAGAGTCCAACCCCCCCCCCACACACACACACACACACACACACACAAAGAATGGTTCACTATCCACAATGCAAGTCGGCATTATTAGTAGCCATTCGTACTCATCACAATCTTTATTGATGAATGTTGCACTTATTCATGGCAGTCTCGTACTTTGGTTGGATATGAAAGAAAGAAAGTAATAATATGGTTGTGCATAATGAATTATGATATGCTGTCATTTGTGCCGCATATCAACTGTAGTTTCATATTTATATACATGTGCATGTACAATTATTTTTGTATAAACCAAGATATATCTAGTTACCTTTGTAAAGCATTGGCACATTACAGAATTTGTTTTGCCATTACTATTTCACTCACTTGGGGTCGAGTGTGAGTGTGAATGGCCTGAGGACATTAGTGCTGCGATAGGGATTTGAACCTTGTACCTTGCGATTCACGGTGCGGCATATTGTAGACCACTAGCACGTTTTTTTCTTCTTCCTCCAGGTTCTTGTGCAAACCACTGCCCAACACCAAGATTTGATGAAGAAGGTTCAAAGTCTAAATGTTGTCACAGACAGCAACAGACTTCTGAGGGAGGAAAAGGAGAGGGTGGAACAGCAGCTACAGCAGCTGAAGGCTAAGGTAGGAACAGTGGCATTTTGTGTTTACACTCCTCTGCAGTTATCTGTCATGCAACTTTTTTCTTCTTTTTTCAGACTGAAATTATACATGTAGGTTACCAGTAATCTATTGTATGTCATGTTTAACATGGAGAGAAAAGGCAAACTTGATCACTATGAGGATCGATGTCTGTCACTGCAATAGTGATGCCTGCACGAGATTGTTGATGGCCTGATCCATCGTTTTGTTGTTGTTTTTTCTTTGACTCCATGGAACCTGAGGCAGCTCCTACTATATAGCTCATGCAATGTGATCTGTTAATTGCACATTCTTTGAATCACACCCTCAGGTCAGCATGTTAGTGGGCGCCATACTCCCTCCAAAGGAACACACTCGAACCATTACCAGAGATGCCAACCCTCCCTGATTTTCAGGGAGGGTTCCCTGAAGAAGAAAAAAAATTATACGTCGCTCCACACAAATTTGTAATGCCTCCCTGATTTTTTGAAAGATTATTCCTATTACGCTGTATGCAATTGATAGAAACCTCCCTGAAAGCTGAATGTAAAGGTTGGCATATCTGCATTACATTTTACTAAATTAATTCGCCTGTCACTAGAGTCAGAAAGCATCAACTCTGGCCTTCTGGCTCTTGGGTGCAAATGTAGTGCTGCCACTTGTTTCAATGTTGAAGCCATTCTGTTGATCATAAATATGTGTACTTTGAACCCCACTCTTAGGTCAGTGAGCTAGAGGGCGCTATACTCCCTCTCCAGGAACAGACCCGTACCATCACGGCCCAGCGAGATGCTCTGGCAGCCGAGAAGGTCGCCCTGTCCAATGAGGTCAATCGTTGGAAACAGAGAACTAATCAGCTCATTGAGAAGTCCAACAGGACTGACCC
Organism: Mesocentrotus franciscanus; assembly: GCA_037976565.1. Lineage (NCBI taxonomy): Eukaryota > Metazoa > Echinodermata > Echinoidea > Camarodonta > Strongylocentrotidae > Mesocentrotus > Mesocentrotus franciscanus. Next base: position 12,695,315 of record CP137678.1, read on the forward strand.
TGAGGAGTACAAGAAACTGCTGTAAGTTTAACGTCATAGCTTTTGCAGTTTCACCATGTGGGTAGTCCGTAAAAGGACTGTTGGATTTGAAAGGGGATAGAAAAGAAAAGAAAGGGAATGAGAGATAGGTATTCTGTCAGTTTCGTCCTATGGAGGACTACTTGGTATGGCGCGAATAGAGGTAGACAATATTAAGAGAGGCATTCTTTTGCGAGTGGAGTCCTGAAAGGGACTAGTGAATCAGGTTGTGAATACAGAGAGAGAGATGGAGGCATGACATTCCAAACAGAATGACCGTCCATCATCAGTTTGTTGCTGTAAGTTTGCTAGAAAATTTCAAAGAATTTCAAGAAATCTCATTAGTGAAAATCATGGGTTTCCTTCTTCTTTTCTTTCGCATTCTACCCTTCTTTCATCTTGATGATCTGGGCCCCGTCTTATAAATAGTTGTGACTGATTCATATCAATTGTAACACGATACAAGCCTGATAATTTCCTGATTTGTTTTTTTTTATGTTTTGTTTTGTTTTTTTGTTATTATTTTTTGTCTCCAAAAATGGATAGTCCCTGAGATCGATTAAAAATCAATTAAGAGATCGGTTTAAAATGAGGGGGGTCAGCTGCCGTTTTTTCATGACTTGGTTAAGTGCTCGGCACCTCACCTCGCTCGGATTTCTAAAACTTTTTTTGTTTAACTCTCACTATCACCCCTGATGATATCAATGGCAACTCTGTACTAAAGAAACAGCAGTTTCGTATTAAAGTTAGCAATTGATTGTAGGACTTGCGATCGACTCAGATCAATCGCAACTCTATAAAAGACAGGACTCTGTTCTGTATCCTATGTTATTTTCGCTATACATTCTTCTTTTCTTATTGTTTTGTTTCCAAATGCAAGTGTAACATCAGAAACTCTGCCTTTGTATTTTATTGGTATCTAAAGATTTTGACAACCTCTGGAAGAAAAAGCTTTCCAAATTTACTATCAACACTGCATTTCTAGTCCTATTTGAAATATGAGTGGACTTCAAGACCAATCATTTCATGTTTCATTGCAGCTATGACATTCTTTTGTTTGTTCATATGGTTGCCAACTTCTTTAAAGAAAAGTCATACCAGAATGCATTCTTTAACATGGGCTTAAAAGTGAAGAGAACTCTCAGAATATTTTCAAGTTTTACGAGAACTAAACCTCCTCTTTCATCATTTTTTATCAGGGCTGAGCGCGATCAGAACAAGAAGCAGCTTTCTGAGAAGTCGGAGGAGATCATGAGGCACAAGTAAGTTCAATCCTATTATATAAACTTAATAGAAATATGTTATAGCTGTGACATAACTTGCAAGCTTCTCTCTCATTTGCTCTGTGCAGAAATTTCACAAACTTTCATTTCCTAAGTTATCGATGACGAAATAGATTTGTTTATTACAGGGGTTGTATAAAAACATATTTGCAACAATTATATTTAGGGTACTTGTATGATTGAAAATTTGCTTTAGGGCAAAAATATAAATTTCTGATCTTTTAGTTTAGGGCAGATGGGAGGGGAGCTCGCAAGATACGTCACAGAGTTGCCAATTGATCGCAACTTTAAAAATTCTTAACTTTCTTATTTTTAATACTAGGTTTTTGCTCAAAACTTTCACTGACCTGTTCCTCTCATTTTCTGCTGCTATTAAAACAACTTAATATCAGGGTGGACTGCCCCTTTAATTTGTTCAATGAAGTACTCCAATATCATTGTTATTTCACTGCCCATAGTGCTATGTACTATATTTTGTTTTGTTTGTTTGTTGTTGTTCTTTTCACTTTTCAACTATGAAGACAGATACCTTCTTTGAGTAGATATTCCCTGTAAATGGAACACAATCCAAATTTATTTTCTCTAATATATATGGGTTTTTGTTTTTCATTTATTTTTTTTATTTTTATAAAATCTTTATTCATATACAAAATCACGGATGACATCATACATAATGATTTACAACAAGCAAATCCTCACATGTTTAGATAAGATCAAACTATACATCTATATTTACTTGAAAGCAGATTAATAAATGCATTCCCGTAAATCATTAATTATCTTCATCCACTTAGTAGTATTCGCATCTATTTTCTTAGTTTTATTTTCTTCAACTTCTAGTCTGTATTTTAACATAAACAAGAAATATTTCCCTATTATTTTCGTTGCTACATTTTTATTTGATTTATTTACAACACTCTCTTTATAAATTGCAAATAAATCATAATGAAGTAGTAAATTAACATTTATAACATTTTCCTTTGCATCATGAAAACCATATACAACTCAAATGGGTGAGATTTTCAACATTTCTGCAGAAGGAGTTATATGATAATATTTCAATAACATTCTGAAAATGGATAAATCTTTTCGCATTAAAAAAAATATATGCATTATGGCTCCAGATTAGTTACAGTAATAACACAAATTGATTTCTTTGAGTTTCCATGTGAATAAATTGACAGGTGTTGGTAAAATATTATTTGTTTTTTCATTTACAGAGCTGATGTATCCAGGTTGAATTCTCAATTGGGACAACAGAGGTAATTATTTTATCTGTCATCATTAATAATTCATCAGAGCTTATGACTGTAATACTCAAGTTATTTCCCAAACTATTTTGCATGCCATAAAAGCAGAGATGCCAACCCTCCCTGATTTTCAGGCTCCCTGAATTTTTTGTTTTTTTTGATACGTCACTCCACACAAATTGTAATGCCTCCCTGATTTTTTGAAAGATTATTCCTATTATGCTGTATGCAATTGATAGAAACCTCCCTGAAAGCTGAATGTAAAGGTTGGCATATCTGTAAAAGACTGGGCAGTTTTCATTTGACCTTCAAAGAATTTTTTTTTTTTTAATGTTGTTTCTGATCAATCGATTTCTAGCAATGTGCTAGTATGATTATGATAATTTTTGTTTTCTTCACAGTTTTCAACGATTACAAGCTGCACTCGTTATCAATGATGACCCTTTGTATTATCTGATCTTTATAATATTTAGCTTCCACAATTATTGATTCTATGAGGGGTTTTTTGTGTGTTATTCTGCATCACCATATAAACTTGTGCTTTTCATTCAAAAAAGATTTTATAGACATTGAGATGTGCAAGCATCGCAATTCATGATTTTCATATCCTTTATACTTGCATTCGTAAAACAAATTTCTGATGTAAAATGTTTAAAAAGTTGCATGATAAAAAAAAAATATTGATAAAGTATCCTAATATTGTAAATGTATGGTAAAATATATTTCTAATAGCTAATGCATTATCCTTCCATATGCTGTAATTTTGTCGTCATTTCTTTTTAGGACGGAAAATTCTAAACTGAAC
>CP137678.1:12703670-13011170 GCA_037976565.1 Mesocentrotus franciscanus
AATTGCAGGCATTCCAGACTCAGCTTACTGAGAAAGAGGAACAGATCGAGAAGTCCAAGAAACTGATGCAAAACGTTAGACAGAAAATCAATAACCTCAGTGGTACGTGATCATAGACATACAATACAAATAATAATAATAATAATCTGGATTTATATAGCGCATAATAGAAAATACCTCTAAGGCTATTTACAGTTCTATAAGAATGCTGTTCCGTTGGTCCTATGCTAATACATAGCTTTAAACCTGCGAAACCATTCCAATTTTGAAGTAAATAATTCTGTTTGGGGGCCTTGAAAGTAACGTTTTGAAGCCTACAATATAGATTCCTCTCTTTTTTACGAATGTCTTTGGGAAATACATACAAAATATGCTGTATTCCTAATTTCGCTTTGAGGGATTCCTCATTAATTTATACAAATTTGGCAGTTTACAAGTTGCAATATTTGAATATAATCTTGAATAATTTTTACATTTTTTTGTAAATAGTTTTTTTGCTCTTTTCAAGTCACTTTCCCCTGACAAAAGTTTGAATGTACTATGAATAATGAAAAATGTATCACCATGAGGTAAGCTTGTGTATATTGACGTCACATGTCTTAAGTGATAAGAGAAGTCGATAAGTTGAAGCGACACACGGACCCTGTTTCACAAAACTTGTTATCAATAACAAGTTACAATAACTGTTATAAGCTACTGAAATCGTGGTGTTTGATTGACTGAGAGCAAATCTGTCATAGAATTTTAGAATTTGTTATTGATAACAAGTTTTATGAAAGAGGCTCCAGATTGTTTTGCTTAACAGGGAGATGCCTTCGATGGCTGCTACATATATGGAAAGCTTCATGGTCTGTTGATACTCTCTTTTTCGTGATAGCTTCTTGTATTTAGAATCTCTGTACAAAGTGGTATTACATATTTGATTTCATTTTATTTTCATCTACCTTCCTCTCATCTGATAGCTGATAAAGAGAAGTTGACAGCCGATAAAGAGAAGTTGACAGCCGAGAACAACAAGGTAAAGAGTCAGATGGATGAGCTTAGAGGAGAAATTTCGGCCATCAGCGGTCTCATGAACCAGCAGGAGCGTAGCCAAGCCACCCAGAAGACGGAATACGAAGGGCGCATCCGAGAACTACAGAGGGAGCTAGAGGATAGTCGACAAACCCTGGTAACGATTACTAATTACTCAGAATTTGTGAAAATAGTCATTACTGTTTAGAAACTAGCAAGTGGCTTCCATCTCTTTTTTTTAAATTCATTTTGTATCATGAGCATAGTAATGATAATGGATATTTTAAAGCGCACACATCCATTGCGCAAGGTGCTCAAGGCGCTCTAATATTACGCTAGGCTACCGATTTCGGTGCTTACATCATTCAAGGAATTCCTTGAAGAATTTACATTTCGTCTTCTTTGTGCATGGCTGATCGTCAATGAAACAGAGTTAAGTTTTTTGTCAACTCTGTTTCTTGCTACGGCAGGCAGCCAGTGAAAACGAATTTGTTTACTTAAATTATGGAAATGCAAGCATTACTTTAAACAAACAGAACTTTGTTATTCCTGGCTCATTTTCCATGATTGAGGTGTCATATGAAAGGGCAGAAAATAAACTTTCTAGAAATGTGATTTTCTCTTTGAAATTCAGATACCATTCGCCAAATGACTTTTTGGTGCCCTTTCTTCAAATTGTTTTTAATCACTCATGCATGAAATATGCATCATATGAGTTGCATCAAATGAAAGAGGAGGATCTAAGCTTTAGAAATATGTGTCATTTATTTGTTATAATAATAATATGATTAATTATAATTGTGATTAAGTTATGATAAAACATCGATTAATTCGCAGTTCCATTTTTTTCTGGGACGCACTGTATAATGTGAAAATAGAAGAATAATCTATGACTGAATTACTAACATCACCCAATCGTTCTCTCTTTCCAAGCAACGAGCCCTTGAAGAGCAGCAGCACCAGGAACAAGTGAGAGAGATGCAGCCCCTGATCGACCAATCAGATCAGGCGTTACTCAGTCAACCAGGGACATCGGGAACATCGGACAGGCAGAGGTGAGGTTATGACTCGAAGAAATTTTCTGAGACCCTTAAGGGGATTAATCTAAATAATATTTGATCTCCCACAGTTATTTTAGCCTGGGCCCTGTCTTATAAAGAGTTGTGATTGATCCAAATCAATCACAAGTCCTCTAATCAGTCTCAAGTTTATCTTCTCTTATCTGTTATGTACGTAGTTGCGATTGATATCAACCGCAAATAAGTTGTGGTTAATCTTTATAAGATCGGGGCCCAGGTGTATTTTGATTGTCATCGGAGACCAACATTATGATACGCTGTTTGATAATGACTGTGCATACGTATACATGCACATCGCTTCAACAGGATGAGATCATGAAGGCATTTGCCCAAACATCTATAATAAACTAAGATAAGAGATAAAATCCTTTTCAGAGTATACATGGGAGGCCATGTTATGGCTCTTAACTAATTATATGCTTGAGGGGAAATTCCCCTTTGTTTTTTTCAAAGCTTTGTTATTAATTGAACATTATGGAAGAAATATTTGTACTTATGATAGGAAATAGGAAACATGAGAGCTATTAAGATATTAATGAGTACTGAAGTGTACTCCTATTCTAATAGTTTTATCTGTTACCAGAAGCAAAATGTTATCGTATATTTTGATTTATAGAAAATATTAGATGAACCATATTAAACTTACTATAACAATCTCATTTGTTAACACCCTAAGTACTTCCAGGGAAGAAGCCCCTCCCACTGCCAACATCCGACCAATGGCGTCGCCTGCCTCCTCAGTGGGCCAATCTAAAGGCACCTCCTCTCAGAGCACTGCCAAAGTGACGGCCAGCATCCGGCCCATCGCTGTTACCAGGATACAGACCGGTGTAAACTTCATCACCACCATGACCACGCCCACTACCATGGTGACGCCCATGGCAACCGTCATGCCGCAGACCATAGAGGCACCGGTGGCCGATCAGGGCTCTGAACAAGAAGGTGAATATCAACCAATTCTTTACAAAAAAATTAGTTTTTCAGAAGATTTTCAAATGTCATTAAAAAAAAATCTGTCATTAAGAAAATGTCAGGGACTTTTTTAATGCTTAGAACCGTTTCCATGCCAATGGCATCAAATGCTCCAAAAAATTAAAGAGTTACTATATTTTTGTAGTAAAGATGGCCGGGTCTTCTGTTCTGAAATGGAAACTAGAATTTATTGCGAACTTTATTTCCAAGAAAGATGTTTTAGGCCTGATATTGTAATGTAAAATTGAATAAAATCTCAAATCTTGACTCTTCAAAGTTCTTTTCTGGCAAATTTTGTACACTGAATGAAGTGATAGGTGTTAAGAAATGATGAGAAATGATTTAATGATTATGGTTTGCTCCTCTGCTTCTTTCTCTGCATGGTTCACAGATTCCAACGACCAACCATTCCAGCAGGACACCCCAGTAGCCCCAATCGCTCCGGCTACACCTATCCAGGCAGTCCAGCCCACACAGCAGACCCCGCCCACTGCACAGACTCCGCCTACCCAGCAGACTCCGCTCATGGCTGCAGCAGAGCGAAGAACAACTGACCAGGAACCTCAAGGACAAGAGAGTCACAGAGATGACGATACAGGTGAGTGTGCCCCCGATATAGGCACTTGATAACTTGAGAGCCTTGAGAGACTCCCAATTTTTGCTGTGAAGGGTTTTACATGTAGATATGCTGTAGTAAAGGGTTACCAAGAAGGGAGAAATTGCTGGAAGAATTTGATCAGTTTCTTCGGTAACATTTAATGTAAAAATAGCAATCAATAACATCATTAATGTATGCCATTGGCAACAATTACCATTCATAGTAAGTGACTGGATCTAAATCATAAGGTTACTGCATCCAAATCGCTCATGATCAACATTTCAAGTGTTCTCCTCTTCTTAATTCCCTAGGACCTTCAGGTGGTCAGACAGGAGGGTCATCATTGTCACCGGGCAGTGCTGCATCCAAGAGACCAAGGGATGACCCAACAGAAGGGTAAGATGACCTTTGATAATCTTGACGCCAGTCCAAGCTATAGAGAACGATTTGCACGATCTTCAGCTAATACTTCAGCACACAAAACCAAACCCCACTTCAAAACCCTGGAGCCAAAGCATCAAATGTAGAAGCACCGTTTTAGTGAAATCTTATTTTTTTTCACCCAATATTGGCTCTTTGAAGGTTGTTACGACCGTTTTTAGGCTGCGTAGATTGGATATAGAATGTGCATGTCTTCTGGCAATCGCATTCATTCTTGAAATGTTGAATTTCTTGTACAGGGACACAACCTCATCGGAGAGAGAGGGACAGCCGCCTAACGAGAAGAGACAGAGGGTAGCCCCACAACCGGTAAGGATATACTCTGGATGGAAAAAATCATGACAAGAATCAATGTAAATAGTGCTGTGATTGTCAAGATGGGCTCATAAGCTGATGCTTCAAGCCTCAACAACCAAGTAAACCAATTAAAAGAAATTATGACGGATGTTTTGAGGCACTTTGGAGATATGTACTATCTGTGCATGAGCAGATAAAAGTCATCTTTACAAAACTGTAAAACCCATCGAGATCAGTGCTGGATAGGTGTTAATGAAAGTTGTGTAATCATTATTCATTTATGCACTGATGGTATGATCTAAGATGCACAGATGGAAGTATCGTTATCAAGAGGGCAAACAAAAGTCATTCATGATGCCCCTCCATCACTTTGGCCCTGATTATTCTAAAATGCGCAGAGTTGGACTTCTTTGTGTTTAACAGATCTGTGGATATTTGGGGGTCATTTGTACATGTGCTTTCTCCAAGGAAGTCTATTGTGGCATAGGGGCATTTGAATGAGAGGTCCTAAGAATTTATGGAACATTTTTTTCAACTGGCAATTGGCCAAAGAGTGGCAAACGTAGATTAACGTCTTGCCAAGGGACGTTAGTGCCGGGCTGGGATTTGAACCCCGTCCCTTGTGGTCCACTAATTTCCGCCTTCTGCTTTTCTCTAAACCATGCAGCAAGTCAGCAGGGATGAACCCCAGGAGAAAGAAGACGAGAAAGACGAGAAGACTGAGCAGACGAAAACGGTGGTAACGGAGACGACCACCACCACCACTACCACTACCACTACCCACACCAATTCGGTGCATGAGGTGGAGACAGAGCCAACTCAGGAGGTCGAGAGTGAGACACAGTTTGAGATAGAGACAGCACCAACGCAAGAAGTGGGTGAGTCACTGAAGTCTAACGAGTGTTACAATGCAGTGATTGGTGGGATACTGTTTGCTTAAAGGGGAAGTCCACCCTGATAATAAGTTTGTCTTAATACAAGGAGAAAAATGAGAAGAACAGATCAGTGAAGGTTTGAGAAAAAATCGGACAATAAATAAGAGAGTTATGGATTTTTAAAATACGACTCCATTAACATTCAGAGAAATTGAAATTTGGAGTCATTTTGTCATTCAGATCAGTGGTGAATTGTGAGGGGATGACATCACAATCATTTCTGACCGCATTGCCAATTTGTCTCAAAGATTCCATAATTTTCATGATTTTGAAAGATTCATAACTTTCTTATTTGTTGTCCGATTTTTCTCAAACTTTCACTAAATTGGTTCTCTAATTTTTCTGCTTCTATTAAAACCAATTAAATATCGGGGTGGACTTCCCCTTTAAGCCAAAGCTTCAGATAGGACAATTGCGACAACTCATTCCACATTTTGTGGTTTGGCTCACTAACTTTTGATTCAGAATCCTAAAAATTATGCCAGATGCATGAGTAGAAAAGGGCAAATATCTCTGCACATACTGCTTCCATTTTTGTTTCATGACTATCTTGCATTTGATGTCAAGGAATTTCAAAAAAAGAGAAAATGAGCTTTAAAGTCCTTAAATTGGCAACACCTTGAGAACTTCAAAATGATTATTTTTCGATCAAAAGTGGCAATTTTTCAACTTTTTGACAATATTCCCGCCCATGTGTATTGTTTTCAGAGACATTAAACTTTCTAATAACAATGTAGCTATAAAAGCGAAATATAATTGTTGCCAATTTGAAGGACAATATGTGATCAATTTAGCCTTAATAATGAATCCTGTCCTGAAAGAGTTAGTATGCCTATGCCTCTTTGGTTGTTGGATCTCCTCGGCTGTTTAATTCAAATTGCAACTATTCAATGAAATCAACATTCTAATTCACTTCAGTCCAAATCTATTCAATCTCTTTATTATTCCTATCAACGAAAGTTTGTGTTGTTTACATGCAAAATACGCACAGAAGAATTGATACATGGTAGCTTTTAGCTCCTACACTCTAAAATTGAATACTCATGCTAGTGCTTAACACTTTAACACTTTGATTTGGGAGTCAATGGAAAATGTCAAATGTCAAATGCCTATTCGGTGTATATTTTGTGTACTACAAGTTTGTTTGTGACATTTTTTGTGATAGGAAATGTCAAGGATTACTGAATATAACGGAGAAGATATGTCAAGAGTTTGCACCAAGAACACCAACAAAAATTAGTCCTCCGGCTTCCTTTTACAATTCCGCAATCCCAGCTCACATCATTTGCTGTAAAGCAATGTTTTGGTGAGCATTCGGTGTGTGAGTTAGTTCTAACATCTGTCTCCCTCCATTTTCAGAATCCCAACCAGTGGCAGAGACAAGGGTGTTGGAAGTCTCCCCGACCGAGCAGCAGGCCACCGAGGAGAGGCAGGATGAGGAGACGGGAGAGAATAAGTCAGATGATGTGGTCATCGTTGTCGACAGCGATGAGGTGAGTTGGTGGGGAAGACGATGCTGATGATAGTGGTGTGGATGATGAAGAAGATGGTTGTGATAGTGACGAGGAAGATGGTTGTGATGATGATGATGATGTTGATGATGGTGGTGGTGGTGGTGCTGGTGCTGGTGGTGGTGGTGGTGAATGGTGATTGTGGTGATAATGAAGATGGTTGTGATGATGACGAGGAAGATGGTTGTGATGATGATGATGATGCTGATGATGATGATGGTGGCGGTGGTGCTGGTGGTGGTGAATGGTGATTTTGGTGATAATGGAGATGGTTGTGATAATGACGAGGAAGATGGTTATGATGATGGTGATGAATATGATGACGATAATGATGGTGGTGGTGATAAAGATGAAGACGAAGATAGTTGTGATAATGGTGATGATGATGATGACAATGATGATGACAATGGTGATGGTGAACAGTGATTGTGGTGATGAAGATGGTAATGATGATGATAATTGTGGTATGTACAGTGTACATGTATGATGGCAATGATGGTTATGGTTATAATACAGTTTAGTGATTGTATGTCATAACCAATACCATGTAAACATGATTATAACTGCAGTTTACTACTCTGCAGACTTCAACTTCAGGAAAACTAATTAATTTACTAAACTAATTAATAATTTAAGTACAATGTGCGATGCTATAGAGTACCAAAGTGTGACGTCATACTGGCCAAGTTGTCAAGGTTGGTGATCTCAAACAATTTCGTGCTAAAGAATGGTTTGGTGATCCCACCAGCCTCAAACACTTCATTTGATTTCGCGGTGAACCTCATGTGCAGCCTCTGTTGTTTGGAACCAGTAACCTGGACGACGAGCACGTATAACGTTAGCACGTCGGTACTCTATACAAAAGGATAAATATATTTCATATAGTTGTACAGGTAGCTGTAGTTCTACAAGTGTAGGAACATCACTGACCATTTAATACAAAATCACCATCTTTACAGGATACCGGTGGTCTGGACTCTGGCCAGGAGCAGGCTGACCAGCAAGGTGATGATGCGGATGCTGATCTCGAAGGGGAGGAGGAGGAGGAGGAGGAGGACGACGATGACGAGGTCGATGACGTTGAGGAGGAATTTGAAGGTGATATTGGGGAGGAGGATGGAGAGGAGGAGGCTTTTGAAGAGGCTACCGGAGAGGAAGTGGACGTGGAATATGATGAGGTAATTACTGTATATTAAAATGCGAGCAATTTTGTTGATGTTTATGAATTCCTTGACATGTTACCACAAAATATTGACAGAGTTGAAACCTGTGATATCAATTAATTTGATAAAACTGAATGAGATGTCTTGGGTTGGAAATGCGATTGTTAATGGTTTTGTTACATTCAGAATCTGTGATAATTCATCCACCCTTTGCCTGATTTGCAAATATGTACAAGAAATATCTGGAATCAATATAAATCAATATCTAATAAAATCCCTTCTTAATTCTCATTGTTTAATGTTGAAATTGTTTATGTCTGGAGCATGCTCCATGAAACCAAAATATGTATTCGCATCATTCTACAGTATCTCTTCCTTTTCCATTTCTCTCTCTCTCTCTGTCTCTGTCTCTCTATCTATCTCTCTGTCTCTGTCTCCCCTCTCTCGCTCTCTCCTTCTCCTCACTCATCTCCATCTGTACCTTTTATCTCTCCTTCCTTATCTCTTTGATAGACCAATAAATAAAATAAAGTAAATAAAATAAAATAATGGCTTTGATTGTCTTCCATCCTAGGATGAAGAAGTGGAAGAAGAAGAAATGGACGACGATGAAGAGGAAGAGGAAGAAGAAATGGAAGATACTGGAGAGGACAATGGAGAGAACATGGAGGATGATATCGTTGAGATTATAGGTAGGTCTTAACCCTTTCAGGACACGATTTATTTTTAGGGCTAAATTGATCACATATTGTTCTTCAAATTGGCAACAATAACATTTTCTTCTATCGCTACAATGATAGAATAAAATGAAATGTCTCTGAAAGTAATATACACGGGCGGGAATGGTGTCGAAATGTTTTTAAAAATGGTCAGTTTTCTTCTAAAAACAATTATTTTAATCTCTCAACCTGTTGCCAATTTAAGGATTTTAAAACTGTTTTTCCTTTTTAAAATTCCTAGCATCAAATTCACTATATACTCATGAAACAAAAGTGGATGCAATGTTTGCAGAAATTTTTGCCCTTTCTACATGTGTGTGTGTGGTAAATCACAAAATGTGGAATAATTTCGCGAAAGGGTTAACCGTTATTTAGCCAGAATAATTCGCTGAATTTGCTTTTGGCGCACACCCCAAAATGAAGTTAACTTTGTGTTCATTTCCTTTTGGGCCGTAATAGATTGGCATTTTCCCCCTTCATCCTCTTTAATCATCAACTATTTGATTGTTCCGTTTAGTTTAGTTGGGATGGTTTTATGGCTCCTAACTGAATTGTGTATCGTGATCAAAAGTCTAATAATTGGTTCCATTATCAATCTATATTTTTCCTCTTGTTTTGTTTTGTTATGTATTGTACTATTTTACTATTTATCGATTTGTTTATTGTTTTACATTGTATTTCAATTTTATTATATAATGCAAGGCTCTCTTACGAAGCAGCTTTTCGTATGTAATGAAGAGACTACCCTGTATAAAGAATGTATAATAATTTAATAAATAAATAGCTAATGATTTAAAAAAAAAAAATTATTTGGTCTCCTTGGCTTAGTAGTTTCATTATCCATGAATGGCTATTATATTGAATTGAATTGAATTGAATTTTATTGAATTTATTGTACTCTTTTGACGTTATGCATTTTTAAACACATTTAGTTTTTAGGTAATGTACATGTATGAAACAACATTAAGATTTAAATATGTTACACAGAAAAATGAAAGCACTGAAGAAAAAATGTCTGTAAACTGAATATGAACAATTTCCATTTGATATCGACTTCGATATAGACGACGATGACCTGGGTGCAGAGGTCGCGTCAGAGATGGACACTCACAGCTCAGACCAGCAGAGCGAGGTGCCCCAGCCCATGGAGGCCCAACAGATACTGAGGGTGCCCCCTCCCCAGCTGAGGGTGGTGCCCCCGGACCCCACCCCAACCAGCAGCAGTCAGGAGTCCACCACCCATGCCCCTCACCCTCAGGTTAGTAGTGACATCTGTACATAGATAAACTAACAGTTGAAAAAAGGGTAAATAACATTCAAATACATACACAGAGACCCCAACCAGTACGATTTTATCATATTTAGTACGATAATAAGAGTGAAATAGGATAATACGATATTGCCTTTTGAAATACGATTTTTCATCTTTCAAAAAACATTAAAAAATTAAAAAGATTTAAAACCCATAAAAAACGCGGAATCGCATAGAAACATGTATAGTAAACCCCCGCAACCCCGAAGAAAACTTTGCTTTACAATTTTCTCATTAAATGTTAATGAAAGAGCAAACATTTTTTGAAATTTTACTGGCCCCGGGCCAATGGGCCAGTGGTAGTGTAGAGTTTTCGTGAAAATCTGATTTTTCTCTCCAAAATCTGAATTTTTAGGATATTCAGTCTGTTTTTTTTTGTGTCAAGAGGTTGGTATCTCTGCATACACATACAGGCCATATAGAATTGGCATATGTAATATTTCAATTGCAAAGAAATAGTGCTATGAATTTTTGTTTTTCACCTCATGTCAGTTCAGTTTATTCTGCTTCAGACGTAACGGTTTCACTATACATTCGGCATATTGGCAAGATTTTATGTTCACAAGGCTCTTCAATATAGTTTACAATACCAGAAATTAATTGCTACATTTCTATTGTTTTAGCCAATCAAGTTAATGACTAGCGCGTTCTGCTCTTTGTGATGAAATATTTGTCACTCAAAAAATAAGAATTTAAAGAATGCATACACAGAGAAGAAAATATATGACTTTTTATATACAGGTCTAGTGTCCAAGTGATTTTTGCTCAGTCAACTTAATGTGGATGTTCTTGCAAGGCAGGACTGGAGACTCTGGACATTGTTTATAAGCAAAGTCTCGAGAGAACAATCCTTCCACATTTTTTTATCACCATTAGAATAATAAAGGATATTTTCCAAAGGGTGAATTGCCGTTTGGTCTACAGCCAGTTTGTCTACTATCCACACGGTCTGATAGTCATTTCGTCTACGTATCTGTTGGTCTAATGACCTTTTAGGCCAATATTCATTTGGTCTAATTTCCACATGGTCTAATCTATGGTCTAAGACAGGCTGGGTGTAGACCGTATGGGAATAGATCTATTGGTTAGTAGACGAACTGGTTGTAGACCAAACGGCAATAAACTTTTCCAAAGTATGGACTCCTGAATGTATCTATGTATGTGAAATTTCTTTTACAGCGTCACAGTATGAGGACAGAGAGACTTGGATCTCATGGAAGATTACCTCCCTTCTCACTGGTAAGCTCAACCTTTGACCTTGAAGCTTCATACCAGGACATTATATTTAACCTGTTGACTGCTGGATTCCTTCATTCCCCTAGACTAAACACAGGAACCAACCAGATCCCGTAGACATCGGGTTAAACGGATTGGGTATCTTTGTCTCAGATCCTCAACAAAATCCTGGATTTAGCTCATGCTGCAATTATAATACTTGAATACTTGAATACTTGAATTGATTTATTGTCCATAAAAATGGAAATTCGTTGCTCACTGGTACAGGTGTATTACAAGCAATGTACACAATTATACAAATTATAAAACATAATAACAACATAACATCAATGGCGTAACATCAATGGCGTTACATCCAACAATACGAGCGACATCCTACATCCAGGCACCTCACAATTAATTGAAACGTAAATAGGGAACATGGAAATAGTCTGTATAGTCTGTATAAACCTTTAGGTCAGTCAGGAATCCCATGACTTTTACAAACCGATCGCCTGTCTGATTATCAAGATATTTATGACTGGAATTAGAAATGTCAAAAACTGTTAGCCAAACGGTTTTGAACAGCTTTTATAACAGTACAGTCTATTGGGGAAAATGAGTATGGTATAACCGGTCACTCAAAGATTTTTACTTTTTTGAGGCACTTCATGATCATTTTGAAGCGCAATTTTGTTTAGAGCTTCAATATTACACCATATCACAGACACTGATAACATGTAGGGCCAAGCATCTCAGATTTTTAAAACTGGAAACATTGTTAAACAATGCCTTTAACACAGAGTTAATGTCCATCTGGCTCTGAACTGGGGGGTATTTCACAAAGATCCTAGGTTGAACCATAGAGATATATATTTAATAAGGCTAGAGTGCGGACTCGTCATACGCGCCCGTGCAAAGCTCTGTGCGGGCATGGAGGGCGGTCCGCCATTACTGAGAAGGGCAAAACATCGAGAAATACCCGGATGTCCCATTCGAAACTGTGCAATGTTATGCTTTATTTTTCGGGTTGATTTATCGGTTTTCGAGTATGAAATGTAATAATTGTGGTATTTTGCATAATGCATGAACCCTACTCATGCCTCAGTCATGGTGACTGGTGTAGGTCAAGTTTAATTACGGGTGTTATGGTGAGGTAAAAGGGATAAAGAAAGCTATTTGTATTGCAGTATATCTACAAATACAATTTGGGTTCCTCTTTGTCAATCTACATCAGTTCGTGATTTCATGCAAAGAAAATGTTTATTGTTATTTTATACGAGTAAACGAGTGAATAATTTAAAGTCAGAATGAGACCTAGCAGAACGTCACACAATGGCGCCGTTACTGTGCGTTACATAAACTTTGATATTATGACATCAAATATTACTTGACTTTCAACCAATCAGAATCAAGCATTTGGGACTTGTGTTTGATTTTTATATCATGATATCAAACAAAGTTTTATGCAACAGGGCCAATGTCTTTCTAATTCAGTTATTGGGACTGACAGGAACATGAGAGCCAGGGTTTATTGATTTAAAACGCTTTAAAGGTAATATATTCATTTTATGTTTATGGCTATTATAAACAGATTGATACTTATAGATTTAGGATAGAGATGGATACGTAGATAGCTAGACACATAAATACATGGATAGATAGATAGATAGAATATAGAAGGATAGGTAGATTTTCCCTGTATGTTGTGCACAGTATCTTGTTGGGTCGTTCGTTTTTCTGCCCTCCTTAGTAATGGCGGCCAACGCTCCAGGTCGGCACAGCAATTTGAGCGAGTACGCCCTCTAGCGTTAGTATATATATCTCTATGGGTTGAACTTATCTCTAAGTTGGACTTAAAAATTATGGAGAGCCATTTGTAGCCTTAAAATAAAATATATTCAAAAGCGAAAATTCAAGTATTTTAGACTTTTTATAAATTCCACATCAAGAACATGAAATCTCCTTGATAATGGAAAATATGAATTCAACATTTTATGCCTTTTAAAATAACTTTTACAAAATATTTTCATAGATGCTAACGGCTTTCCATAGTTGTTAAGTCCAACTTAGAAATAAGTTCAACTTAGGATCTTTGTGAAACACCCCCCTGGATGATATGTTTGATATGCTATCGTTTATCTAAACATAGATTCAACAACTAAATTATTCATACCCTTGCCAGGTTTTGAAAAAAATCGACGTATGTGAAAAAAAAAAATTTGTTTCTAGAGAATGTGACATATTAAAGCTTACATCTAAAAGTATTCAACTAAGACCCTAATTCAAACAGTCCTCCTTTCATTCTTGAGTTACGAAAAACACAAACAACTTCAAATTTACAAGGGGTATGAATAATTTAGTTCTTGACTGTACTTTTTTAACTCTCACCCAGCGACACCAGCGACAGTATAAAAGAAAAGTAATGGTTTTGTATGTACATGTAACCTATCAATTTGTTGGATTCACTCACTTTTAGCTTCCATCCGGTGGGGGAATTCCCTTTGAGGATGTGAACGATGATGGCCAGGTCCCTAGTACTCCTACTCTCTTTGTACCTCACAGAGGAACCGATGGATTCGCAGAGGCTATCAAGTATGTCTCAATTAATCATGATGATGTTGATAATGGTGGTAGTGGTGGTGGTGGTGGTGGTAGTAATGATGACAATGGTGTTGAATGTAGTAATGATGATTACAATGATAAAGATAGCAATGATGGTGGTGGTGATGATGATGGTGGTGGTGGTGGTGGTGGTGGTGGTGATGAAGATAATTAAGATGATGATGATTTGGAGGAGGAGGATAATAATGACTGAGGATGTGAACAATGATGGCCAGGTCCCTAGTACTCCTTCTCTCTTTGTACCTCACAGAGGAACTGATGGATTGGCAGTCTCAATTACTCACCATGATGATTGTGATGATGGTAGTCGTGGTGGCGGTGGTGGTGAGGTTGATAATTGTTATGGTAGCGACGATAGTGGTGATGATGATATTCATACCATACCCAAATTGTCACACAATAATCTATGTGCCCTGGAACTTTCCCTTTTAATAGCTTTTGCCTGGTTTTCAATAACTGCTAAGTCACCTTTAAAGAACAATTAAATCAATAGTGGAATATCTTTGGGTTATTTTTAACATTTCACTTGTACAAAACGTGACTTCTCAAATCATGAAAGACTTTGAACCTACATTTGTAACAAGTTTACTACTATGTTATACTGTAGCCCCTCCAGGCCGTCGGCTTCTCTCTTGCGCATTCACTCTTTCTACTCTCATTCCACCTTCCCAATTCTTGATGTTTCTATCCGTCTGGTGGGACGTCTACCAACTCGACACTTCCCTTCAACTGCGCCTTTGATAGTTGCTCATACAACTCTCTTCATTCTTCTTTTTTCAGTGTTCATACTTTGCGACCTTCCTTTTCTTGACTTATGCCACCATTCATTCCTCATCTGGTACCATAACTCTGTTCCTGACCCACTCATTTGTTCTCCTCTCCTTTTAGCTGACCCTGAGAAGTCCCCTCCAAATCCACATTTCAAGGACATTGATTCTCTTGATGTCCGATGCCTTACAAAGTCCAACTTTGTACAAAGTCACTGACCACAAAATCCAATCTCCTTCTCACTTTCAGCTCCCCTCTGCTTCCGGTCCGATTCCACTTTGAGGGCGACAGTCGATCACCTGCCCAGGGCCTAGCTCAGCTTGCAACACAAGGAGGTAAGACCTAATCCACCTGCCGCCCTTTCCCCGTAGGGAAATCTTTTTTGAAAGAAAGAAATCCACACTGAGATTGAACTTGTTGTTGTTTATAGCAGATCAGTAGAATTAATGGATCAGTGGAAGTTTGGAAAAAACATCAGAGAAAGAATTTTTTAAATTTTTTTTGAGTAGACTTTAAATACTTCCCTCATTGCCGTGACTTTCAAAAGGAAAAAAATATGCTTCTTTCAGACTTATGATTGGACTATTTAATTGGAAAGAGGATCTTATGGGTCCTCCTGTAGAAGTAAACATCTTTCTTGATCAAAACTGTACCCAAAAAATACATTAAAGGTACTATGTCCCATTTGCAGGCCCAAAATATGAAAAGGTTAAATTCCAACGGCATTTGAAAGACAATACTAATTTAGAACTTCCCTAAAAAAAGGGGGGCTTGAAAATGTCTTTAAGTGGGAAAATAACGACTATTAGTTGTCGAATCGACTTAGGAGCTATAGAGCCAGTAAGTAATAGTCTGATTTTTCAGACCATTGTACCGAATGGTCGTACGTTTTATGCTGCGCAAAGATTCAATCAGTTTAATTTTGGCCATTACAAGAAGTGGGTTATTGATGTAGACAAATGCTCATGTACCCTTTACAGCTCATTTTATGTATGTTATTACCAAAGATGAAAAAGCCAGTCAGTCACTCAATAGTGTCTGACAGTGAAGTCTAGCAAGTAAACGGGTTTCCTTGCATAATTTGAATATTAGGACACTGCTAACGTTTAAATTTCACAGATAGGACATACATGACATGTTCATAACTCCTGCAAAGTTCTACAGAATTTGATGTTGGCTGCAAAAGGGACATAGTATCTTTAATATATATATTCCAAAATTTTCCAAAATCATTATTATTATTATTATTATTTATTTGGCAATTTTATACAAGTCATACATGCAATATACATAAAGTGAAAAGGTAATTATAACAAATTAAAAGAACACAATGAATACTTATTCATTCGCGAGGTGCCCCAGCTGCCTTGGAAGAGAAAAAGCGATTCAAGATTACTATGACCAGTAGGTCTTTCTTCCCGACTAGGGGGAGCACTCTTGGGAGCTCTTAATTCATTGTGCTTGCAACCGAAATACATTGAAGCAAATGTCACATGATATTTAACAATAGATCAAATATCATGCATGCTGAACTCAATCTCTCACTCTCTCTCTCTATCTATCTCTCTCCCTCTCTCACTCTCTCACTCTTTTCTTCTCTCCTTCTCTTTTTCTCTATCTCTCCCTTTCTTCCTCTCACCCTCTCTCCTTCTCTTCATCTCTATCTCTCACTCTCTCTCTCTCTCTCCCTCTCTCTCTCCCTCACTCTCTCTCTCTCTCTCTCTCCTTTCTCTCCATCTCTCCCTCTCTTCCTCTCACCCTCCCTCCTTCTCTTCTCTATCTCTCTCTCTCTCTCTCTCTCTCTCTCTCATTTCACTGATGTCATTGACTAGATCTTGGTATGGATGACACCCGGATCAACCTGATGGTGGGAGAAGATGAAGCCAGCGGTAGGAGTGTCCCCACTACACCGCTTCAGACCACAGCCCCAGGTCAGTTGTAGGAAATATTACGTGTCTCGTCTATTGAGTATGCAACAACTTGCTCAAGTTCATGTGCATTGAAATTGTAAAATCATTGTACCTTGTAACAAAGCCAATGGAAACAGAATTTTTATGTATTACCATGGATCAATAAAGATGGAATGAAACGAATTGGGGAATCCTGATAAAATTTTATGCATTTCTCGAATTAATCATTAGTACGTTAGGTTACATGTATGAGAACAACTGAAGAACACACTTATCCGGATCCTAACCCTAATATGTGGTACTGGTCCTTGGGGGAGCATTCTGAAGTTAGACCAAAGTATCCTTCGAAATTTTAATCGGTGAATATTGTTTGATATGCAGTCAAACCTGTCTATCAAGGTTACCCAAAGGGAGACACAGAAAGCGGCCTTTCTAGACAGGTTCTTTCTTGAGGGAGGCGAATTACATGGCCACTATGCATAGGTGGCCTTTATAGAGAGGTGGCCACTAAGACAAGTTTGACTAGCTATCTCTGCCATAGATGACAAATACCGTACTCCTTGAAAGAAGGCTTTCAACGTGTTGGGCATTGAGGTGCTTAGTTATACTCTAAAACCAGAAACTTCATTAGTTATACTCTAAATCCAAAAACTTCCTTGGGCATGACTCTTTTGCGGATTTCGATTCGAAATAGATTTATGCCGCTAAATAAATAACAACGAAGAGGACACTTTCCACGAAAATGGCTGTCATCAATAATCACAAAGTATCTGAATTTACTGTAAGGAATTCATCAAGAAATCAATCGTCATAAGACCAGCTTCTACTTTACTTTTACTTCTTTTCTCTTGGTCACAAAAGGTCATCCGTGGGATCGGCCTTCACAAAGTATGTAACTATTTTATTGTTTTTCAGCATGAAATACTTTCCCATATACAGTATGTAGTAGGGTGGGTTCACAATTAACAGCGCCCTTACCGGCAAGCCGCGACAGGCCAAGTTTTCAGCTTGCGGGTCGACATCTTTCAGCCAGTGCAGTGCAGCAAAATGCCAGCCATCGATCAAAATGACCAAAGTGGTCCGGACTTTGTAAACTTATTCAAGGAGATTGATTGTTCTGATATCAGTGCACCTTTTTATTATGAATTTGGATGTCAAAACTCACTCATCAACTAGTGATTCTTACTGAAAATTTAGTCTGATTTTGGACAAAAATCAATACAAATAGCCATTTTGGGCCTAAAAGTGACTAAAATGACCATATTGTCGTTAATGGGGGACAATTTGACCACTTCGTCTAGCATCAGGTCACATTTTTACATATAGTAGGCCCATCAAATCTCCTTTGCTGATTATAGCAATTCAAAAAATTACCACTGACCAAAAGTGACCATTCCTAAAACTGTCTGCATGTATTATGAAATTTCTATGTATTATCTGATTGTTATACTCATTGTATGATTTCCGATTGGTCAAATGAATAATAATAATAATAATAATAAATGTCAGTTTGGGCCGAAATTACCAAAACGTCGTGAGCAGGGTCAATAACATTGACATTTTTGGAATCAGCGCAAACTTTCACCTCCGGATAAGCTATTCAACCTTCCCCACCAAAAATTCGAATTAAATCTCCTAGGTTATATAATAATGCCACAGCTAATATTTTTTCAACTTTTTCCCATAATGCATCATGTGAAATCGACTAAACACTGTTGTCGTTAGGTGGCGCTGTGGATTGTGAATCCACCGTATTCAACAGTTTTACAAATACTGTACATGTTTCTAGCATACATGTCTCTTACTTGAAATGTATTACATGGGAAATTTTGTTCACCAAATTGTTCTCTTTATATTTTTATTTATAACTGGGGCATGTGGGACATTGCACAATGATATGCTTTGTTTCCCCCTTTTTTATATATCAGAAGATAAGGATTTATTGACTGATTTTTTTTTTTTGGGGGGGGGGTTAAAAGTTTGTTGATTAAATGATTTATATACACTTTGTATACTTTGCTTTAGCTTGATGTACCTCATGATTATAATTAAAACTTCAGTAAATGCATGTATTATTTCATTACTGAATATGCACTTTTTGATCATTGTCCACGGTTGATATTCATGCTTTTTGTTTTAAAATATTTTGAGTTTGTAACACATTGCAGCAATTAAAACCACTTATGAAAGTATTCTCTCATTTTATATCACCTTAAAAACATGAACATTTTGTAAACATTTAGCCTATTTTAGCCTGATATGATTTAATTTTGGTTTAACGCATTTTCCATAGACTCTCGCCTGAGTTATTTCGGACTTAGTATGAGTTCGAGGAAATTATGCTGGTATTAAATGACATTAGAATACTTGCAGAATCAAATCAAATTTACATACTCGATGTTCAAAACTGTAACAAATGTGGCAGGAAAAAAGAGATAATAAATGAGCATTGAAACATGAGGAAATAGAGCTGGACATTTTACATCTGTGTGTTGTGCTATTCAGTAATACTAATTGTCAGGTTTAGCAGATTTTTTTTGAACGATCTGCTGGCCCAAACAAATGCGTGATAAATGAACTGAGAATACTTTGAGCCAGTTCCACTCAAAATGCAGTTTGATTGATACCAAGGCCCTATCTTATAAAGTTATGATTGATTCGAATTGATCACTACTTGATATCATTCGCAACTTTGTACTATAGAGATAGGAATAAGTTTGTGATTCATTGCAACTGGTATAGCTTTGATCTTAATGTGTATTGGATGATTTAATTTCTCTATCTTTCTCTCTCTTTTCTTTCAGTGAGTCTGTTAGCCTCTGGTACCAGCCCCTCGGAAGGATTATTGGAAGCATCTCAATCTGTGCCTGCAACGAGGACCAGCATCACACCGCCCCCTAGTGGTGGAGATGAGCCAGACACAGAACCAGGGCAGTCCAAGCCAGGGTATGCATCTATCTATCCAAAGCTTTTTTCACTTTTATTAGGGTGTCTGATCGCGCACCCGATGTTGTGTGCTAAAATCCTTCCCATAGAGATTGCACGCAGCCCTATGCGGTCTACGTGCATTGCGCGATCATCCAAAATTGTCAAAGTTTTTTTTTTTTCAAAGTTCAAACCTTTATTCTTTGTGATCCTGAAGGTGATACTCAATAAATGAGGTGTCATATGAAAGAGCAGATTAATTCCAATATTTCCAGAGGGGCGTCATCTCGAAATTATAAAAATATCTTGGTCAAAACAGCTATTTAAACATTGTTTCCTGGCTAACTCGAAATTTGCCACTTATGAGATATGACGCCCTGGCGATATGTAGTCCCAGTCGTAAGGAAAATATCCCTACGCTTATTTTTCGCTAGCCCCAGGGATCACAAACAATTACAGTTTGAAAATACCCTTCCCCACATTTTTCGGATCAGCTAAGTAGGGAGGCGTGAGCTCCGCGCCGGCCGAACCCATGGTGATAGCGCGTAAAATCTGCACATGAATATGCATCGGGCCGTGTCTACAAACCCGGAAGTGGGTGCCCATTGAAGACAATGGATTATCGATCGCGATCAGTTAAGCAACACGCGACGCTTGCACGCGTATGTGTACGCTTGCATATTGCGCAATTCAGCTGTTGTGCTAAATTTAGCAAAACAACATAACTCTGCGTGTACGCTTTTTCGTCGATTCTTACAAAAATGGATGAATATTGTAGGGAATTGAAGGGGCTGTAACTTTTGATAGAAACATCGGTGAGTCTTGAAATTTGAAATGTATTATTCTGAGTAAATAATTTTTTCAATTATCCAACCAAAATGGTGAAAAACGATCCAAAAGGGAAAATTGAAAAATCGTTCAGACACCCTACTTTTATTCAATTCAGTTTAATCTCTCTGCAAAGGGGGAAAAGAAATCTTAGTGCGTATATTGTAACGCACCAGGCAAAACACTTTGGCATGAGCATGTAGTAAAATATTGAAATAATTACATGTAATTTTAAAAAGGGAGTTCAGCTGGAGGACAGTCATAGAGTGGAACAGCCTGTACACAGTGACCAGTATATAAGGCATTAAAAAAGAGATGTTGTATTGCCCTTTGCTACCGACCCAACAATTTTGAAATCTACGGTCGGCTTTTTTTTACCGTTTTTTTTTTTTACCGTTTTTTAGAGAAAAAAATGTTTAATGAATAAAAAAATATTTATTAAAGCATTCAAAACTGAGAAACATCAGCCCAAAGAGGGAGAAAAAAAGAAGAAAAAAAATTTCTGACCGACCGACCGACCCATGTTTTGGCACCTAAAGGGCAATACAACAAGTTTTTTTTTAGGCCTAAGAGGTCTAATAATTGTTTCACATCCGTATTTTAATGTAGTGTTGACCAAGCAGGGAGCTCAAGGGGGAGGACATCAAGAGAGTGGAACAGCCTGTAAACAGTGACCAGTACAAGAGGTCTAATTTTTTTTTTAAATCCATATTTTACTGTAGTTTTGACCAAGCTGGGAGCTCAGGGGGAGGACAGCCAGAGAGTGGAGCAGCTAGTGAAGATAAAGCAGGTCCAAGCAGTGGGGATGCTGCAGGGATAGAGGGTTCTAGCAGTACTGGAACAGAAGGTAAGCTTATCGTCTGGGTGGGGTATTTTTCTTTCTTTCTGTTTTCTTTGGAGATACAGTAACGACCATAAGAATATGAGCGTTCCACTCTTTTTTCTTTCTTTTTTTTCACAGGGGGTTCAGAGTAAAATTACAGGGCCTGTGTGTATGTGTTAAAATGTGTAATTTAGAGAGTCAGAGTTGAACTTAAAGCCATACTGTACTGCAAGACTCCACCCAGGTCAGCTGTAGCAGTATGGTCCTGTAACTCGTTGCTTCCCTATCTGCCCTGTTGATTCTCGCATTGAGTCTGCATTGAGTCCTCCCAAATGATCATTTCGTCTATTTATCATTTGGTCTAATGACCATTTAGGCTTATAGTCATTCGGTCTATTTTCCATATGGTCTAATCTCCAATTAGTTTACGACCCATTTGGTCTATTGTTCATTTAGTCTAATTCCTGGTATGTCTGATACCCATTTCGTCTACCATCCACAAGGTCTAATAATCATTTATGCAGGCATCAATTTGGAGACTGGACCCACCCTCCTCAGAGGTCGCAAATTATTGACGCCGCACGCCGAAGCCTGAGGTCAATAATTTATTGTTGTAGTGAAGTCCTAACATTCTTTTTTATTAATTGGGTGATTGAAGCTTTACTTATAAAGTTGATGAAAGGGTGAAGCTTTGACGAGTAATTTGTGTTTGGTGATGTGACATCGAATCCACTACATCGGTTGCGTCGAAAATATGCCGAAGTCGTGGCGTTTCAAACCATTACTGTATAAGCTGATATTTTCGCATACACATATTTGCACTAATGACAGGCTATTATAAAAGAGAAATTTTTCGTGAGTCGTTGCTTTCGCGAATGACACCTCTCCAGTACTTCCGTATTACTACGCCATGCCTACACTCCATGCTACACATACCATACACAAACATATCGCACAGCATCGCATTGCATCGCACTTGCGTGCACTACATGTTTTACATTTCGTTAATTTTTATTTCCAACAAAATAAAATAAAATACATGGGATTGCATTCTACATAGTAAAACATTGAAACTTAACAATGTAATTGTAATTGGTTTACAGTGTACAACAGGCATAGAAAACAGGTTGGTCATGGAGAGGATTGCTGAAAAGCTTGGCTTGTAGATTGCAGCCCCCTATAACTAAAAGTTGCAAAAATAGTGTATCAATAATAAGGGAACGCACGAATACATAAACCGGATAGACAGAACATAGAAGGAGTGAAAGGGACAGGGAAAGAAGGGAGACAAGGAATGAGAGAGGGTAGGACTCTTACCTTTAAAGACGCACGTTCCCCGCATTCCAGAGGGCGTTCAAAATACGTACGCGCTGGCGGACGGTGCTAGCTGCCTATTGACACCAACAGAATACGGCTCTTACGCAGATGGCATGTTCCGAATGCCCGAACAATGCCGAAGTAATACCAATCGCAGTTCGGCTCTAAGATTCGGCTGCTGTTTCCGCCCACTTTCGTGACGTCACGATCGGCAGCGATCAGCTGGCTTGGCGAAGGCAGGCCGTACTGCATTATCTCATTCGCGACAATTGACCACATTGTGTGGTTTGCCGTGATTACAAAAAAACTAGAACGGCTGGTGACCTCAGAGTTCGTCAGACTCTGCAGAAAAATATTAGCCAATCAGAGCACTCTTCGTCTTAGAAAAAATCGCAGCCTAAGTTATGTATTTTAGAAGACCCATTATTGGCTGTTTCAGTCAAAAACCGCACGAGCCGACATGAATATTCATAGAGCTATTGTTGCCCGCCAATTCTGCCCAGCAACAAGGGCGTGTTCGCGATACCTTGCCCTTCATTCGATACACACGTATTTGTGCGACAATGAACCGTCCATCGTTATCTTTTATTATTTATTTTTTTTTTTGTATTTCTGTTCGCTGTCTCTATTTTGTTTAACTTTATTTCAAAAACTTTGTGATTTTGTTTTTATCTTGGTGGACATATATTTCGTGTTATATTTGTTTCCACTAAATTATGTTAAGTTTTGTTCGACGTGAGCCGTTTTGTTGCAAGCGCTATTGACTTGTGTGTGCTGTGTGAGCCGTGTGAGTCTGTGTACATCGCTGATGTGTACATGTCATTCATAAATATACAAACACGTTGAACATCTTTGCTCCGTCCGTCGGTGTCTGAGACTTCGTAGGTGTTTTCATTTTCTTTTTTTCCTTCTCTTTCTTTCTTTCATAATATCTGCCTTTTTGGCCCGATGATGAAAAAATATCAACAACAACAAACTAATTGCTATGCCTATGCAAAAGAAAGAACATAAATACATCTTCTAACCGTACAAACTAGACCTAGATCTAGTCTACTACGGAAGTAGAATCTACTAGGCTAATATAGACTCTATTTTTTTACATCATTAGTCAGAAATGGAAATGCTCCTTTCCCACCCCCCCCCCAAAAAAAAAAAAATGGTTAGATCTATATGAAATAATTTACCAAAAATTTCATCAAAGAACAAATATCACATTCATATAATTTCTTTAAATTATACATTCACTAAAGAAATACAATGGAAATAAGGGAGAAAGTTGCAGTAATCGAGCCAAAGAAAGACATTCTTCAGAAGAAGATTATATTTGTTTTATGTATTTATATTCAACAATATATAAAGGAAAACTCAGTCAATGAACTGACCTACATTCCTTACTAGGCAACTAAGGCAACATGGATTGTACTAGTCTAAGTTACCAGCCCATTATGGTGTTCAATGTATTTGTGGCTGCTTTTACATCTTGAAATAAAGGCTCATCGTGATACAGATATTCAACGATTATTCATGAAATAATTATGATATTGTGAAATCCTACCAAAACTCGTTATTTCTCATTATCAAAGAACATTTTCTCAGTTAATTACAAACGGTGCCTGGTTGGCAAGCCTAATTCTTAGCATTCATCAACGATGCGTCATCCTGTTCGACTTTCCCAAGCCCAGCTGGCCCAGCGTTATCGATAGGATCGTATCATTTTGAGACATTCCATTTTGAGACGAGGGGAAATTTTGAACTGGAAGATAGATAAAACTAGTGTAGGTAAAAAAAGCAATGTAATATTTTATCAATACAAGGAAATATAATTACATTTTTCAATACATGACTTAGCCTGACTCCATCCTTTATTTTGTGGGTATAATTTCTGAACACCCCTTATGCCTAATCGACGAGCCCAAAACCCAAAGTCTAGGGGTGTGGCATATTCCACTACTACGAAGGGCATTTCCCTCCATATATTACAATCAATGCATGAAAAAAGGTTATATCTGAATAAATATACGCATTATAACACTTTGAGACAGCCAAAGATCAGTAAAGAATGGTTCATAAAGATTTAATTTCCATTTATTTGATGTAAATCACAGATATTTAGCAAAATAATTGTCCCTCATAAAATGCATTTCCCCGCCAGTGAATGGTTTATTCCTGGTCGCGAATGATTTGTACACAAGCACTTTATCCATTGTATCAATTTATCTAATTCAGTATTTTGAATTGAATTGAATTGAACTTTATTTGTTTCCAATCACAGTAAACATGACATTATATTATACATTGTTGTAAAAAATGGGCAAAGAAATATACATTGAAACATATATATATATATATATATATATATATATATATATATATATATATACATTGGACAGAAAAAGAAAAAAGAAAAAAAAGACATGATTAAATCTACTAAAAGTATAGGATGGAAAAAGGTGCATCCGTAACAACAGGGGCTTGATGAATGGGCGCACCCTGAGCGTGTCACAATATAATTAACAATAAAAAGCTCAGTCTGCTGGAAAAGAATAAAGGGATAAACAACGCTATTAAATGACAAGAAGTGCTGCTTAAGTTTACGTTTAAACGGTTTGGTGAACTGAATTGATTGTAAAGCATCGCTCAGTATACTGAAGGGATTAAGGGAACGTTTTCAGCCATAAGGGATCAAAATAAAACACGGAATGAAGTACATCGTTTCCTGTACGGACAATGAGCGTGTGGGCAAGGCAGAGACCTGGGGAGAGATAAAAGTCGAAAGTGAAAAGAAAGTAGAGCAGTTACAATACAAGGAAGAGGCTACACAAAAAGAAACATTGATACATTGATAAGACTGGTAAACAATTAGACACATACAAGTTTGTGTGCATAAATGAACTACAAAGAAGCATGCACACACACACACACACACACGCACATACACCTTAACGTTTCAAACCGTTTAAAAGAGACACCTTGGGGGTGTTTCACAAAGACTCAGATTGACTTTAAGTTGGACTTAACTATGGCAGACCACTTTTTGCTCTCACCATTTACTGGCATTGGTCTCTCAAGGGACATACAAATCATGGTCACAAATCTACATAATTTACATTTTTATTCCTCCGCTACAAAGTAGCCGGAGGCATTATGTTTTCTGGTTGTCCGTACGTCCCGTTCTCGTGAGCGCGTTATCTCAAGAACCTATTAAATGGATTACCGCCAAACTTGGGTCATGTATGTATCTTGCAGAGCTAATGAAGTGATTAGATTTTGGGGTCACGAGATCAAAGGTCACAGGGCTCATTATGTATGCAAAAATAGCTCGTGATCGTGTTATCACAAGAACCGATCGATGGATTACTGCCAAACTTCGGTCATGTATGTATCTTGCAGAGCCAACAAACTGATTAGATTTTGCGGTCACGAGGTCAAAGGTCAAAGGTCACAGGGCTTATTATGTATGCAAAAATAGCTTGTGATCGCATTGTCAATACTGACTGATGGATTACTATCAAACTCGGGACATGTATGCATCTTGCAGAGCCAATTAACTGATTGGATTTTAGGGTCATGAGGTCAAAGTTCAAAGGGTCATACATGTATATGAAAAATAGCTTTTAATCACGATATTCTGAGAACCTGTTAATGGATTACAATCAAACTTGAATTTTTAAAATTGCTTCTGTTTTGGTTTGTAAAATTGCTCTTCGGCGGAGGCATCATTTTCGACTGTATACAAGTAACGAAATACTGATAAGTATGTACGTAATAAAATAAGTTTACAGAGCACACTTAAGTTTGAGAATAAGACAAAATATTTTTAATTGCTTGATTTAACTGTGAGGGGAAAAAAGGGAATCTCAGAAAAGCTTAGCTTGTTGAGCAAGATTCCCAGTATAAATTAAGTACTAGACCATCGTCAGCGTGCATCAAATCCTGCACATGTCTGCCCCCAGAGAGACCAAAGACGCACAAATCCACCCGCCCGCGCCAGATCCCCAGGTCCCCCCCCCCCGCCATGAAATGATTATTATACCATATGGATAGTAGACAAATTGGGCATTAGACAAAATAAGCAATAAACCAAATGGATAGTAGACAGTAGATGACATGATTATTAGACCATGTGGATAGTAGATGGTCTGGGTGTACATGTAGATCATATGGGAATAGACAGATTGGGTAGTAGACGAACTGGTTGTAGACCAAACGGCAATAAACCTTCATTTTCTTTTTTTCTCTCTCTTAATCATGTCGATCAGGTGACGCACGTCCGAAGCCTAAACGTATTGTCTGGAGCGACGGTTCCTCCCACGCCCCATCTCAGACCCAGCCTGGCACAAACCCGGAGCAGAGACCCAGGAACGTGGCCCACCGGGGCGGCGGAGGACGGGGGCGTCTACAGCTGCACCGCAACGTTGCATACAGAGGTAAGATATCGCACTTTTTGTATATTACATGGGGTACCATGCAAATGAATTAGATAAAGATAGGAGACTATATTCAGTTGAGAATGCGTATTAAAGAGAAGGTTGAGTTCTGGGAAGAGGTGAAAAATAATTTGTGAGCGTTATCATTGTTATTATGCAAGTGTGGAAGAACATCGGATAAAAAATGTTCCCTGAAAAGCATGGCTCTTCAAATGCCTTAATATTCTAAATATGGCATGTAACAGCATAAAAATCGGGACGGATTTTTATGCCACATGTTCGTGTAGTCCCATATATATATTTCTGTGTACAGTGCTTGTAACTTTACCAAGACTGGGCCAAATTTCTTATAATTTTGATGATTCCAGAACCTTGCAGTACACACCAATACTTATATGCTAGATGATCAACCTTTTCTGATCGATTCCACACCGTTTCTTTCACAATGCAATTGCATGACCAGAACTCAACTTCATCTTTAAGTCAGTGTTTTACTTAGCATTTGGCTTAGTTTAAATAAAATGTTTTAACTTGTATTCAGACCACATCTAAGCATTTTACTTTAGTGAGCCCACTTCAAGGCAAAATACTTACTGATAAGTATTGTGACGTCACATAGTCGATCCCAAAATAATGTGCAATTAATGCGTCTCGTTAAATGCGCACTAATATAATTGTGCGCGTCTTCTAATGACTGCGTAGGTTAACCACATACATGTATAACCTCTCAAATAGTTGGCTTAAGTCTGCTAGGGAGCTGTCTTAAACTTAGCAGGCCTGGGCCCCGTTGCATAAAACTTACCATTGATGGTAACTTTGCCATCCATGGCAACTACCATGGTAACAGGGCTCAAAAGCCAATCAAAATCAAGGTTTCCATGGTAGTTACCATTGATGGCAAAGTTACCATCAATATTAAGTTTTATGCAACGGGCCCCTGATGATTACCCAATTTTTTTTTCTTCCTGATTTTCCCCCTACTTTCCCTAGTATTCCCTATTTTTCCCTATTTTCCCCAATTTTGTCACAATTTTGTCACTCAAAAAGGGGAGTGTTGTTAGATGCCATATTTTTTCCCTGAACGCATTTTTTTTTTTTTTTTTTTAGTCAAGAGGGGGTGTTGAGAAGACATACCAAGTATTTTACCTAAGCCAAATACTGAGTTGAATACCGGTACTCGTAACACTTTCAGATAAGTATTGAATTGAATACCAGTCAGGATATTTATTGCCAACCTACTTTGGAATGTGTAGGGATGTTCAAACCAGAAACTTACACATCATGACACTTTGGTGAATACTTCATTACGGCCTGTTTTTTGGCCCCCAAAACATGAACATTTCCTTAAATTTGTATTGTGATACGTGTGATTTTTTTTATGCCTCCGCTACAAAGTAGCCGGAGGCATTATGTTTTCTGGTTGTCCGTCCGTCCGTGCGTACGTCCCGTTCTCGTGATCGCCAATTGATGGATTACCGCCAACTCGGGTCATGTATGTATCTTGCAGAGCTAATGAAGTGATTAGATTTTGGGGTCACGAGGTCCAAGGTCAAAGCTCACAAGGCCCATTATTTATGCAAAAATAGCTCGTGATCGCATTATCTCAAGAACCGATTGATGTATTACCGCCAAACTTGGGTCCTGTATGTATCTTGCAGAGCTAATGAACTGATTAGATTTGGGGGTCATGAGGTCAAAGGTCACAGGGCTCATTATGTATCCCAAAAAAGCTCGTGGTCGCGTTATCATTAGAACCAACAGATGGATTACAATCAAACTTGAATTTTAAAAATTGCTTCCATTTTGGTTTGTAAAATTGCTCTATGGCGGAGGCATCATTTTCGACTGCGCGCAGTTGAAGTTCCATCTAGTTTCTATCTTTTTTCGTAACATGAGGCTTTTGCGAATCACATTACTTGCAAAATTTGGTATTTACAGTCAAACCTGTCTATTAAGGCCATCCAAGGGAAACACAGAAAGTGGCCACTGTAGACAGGTGGCCTTTACATTGAGATGGCTGTTAAGACAGGTTTGACTGTATTATCTCAATTGGTGCTGTGATTACTAATAGTGATTAATATGTTTTTTTTCCTTTATTTCTTTCTTTCCTTCTTTCTATCTTTCTTTCTTTCCATCTGTCTTTCTTTCCTTCTTTCTTTCCTTCTTTCTTTCTTTCTTTCTTTCCTTCTTTCTATCTTTCTTTCCTTCCTTCTTTCCTTCTTTCTTTCCTTCTTTCTTTCCTTCTGTCTTTCTTTCTTTCCTTCTTTCTCTCATTCTTTCTTTCCTTCTTTCTTTCTTTCCTTCTTTCTTTCCTTCTTTCTTTCCATCTGTCTTTCTTTCCTTCTTTCTTTCTTTCTTTCCTTCTTTCTTTCTTTCTTTCCTTTCTTTCTTTCTATCCTTATTTCTATCTTTCTTTCTTCTTTCTTTCCTTCTTTCCTTCTTTCTTTCTTTCTTTCTTTCCTTCTTTCTATCTTTCTTTCTTCTTTCTTTCCTTCTTTCCTTCTTTCTTTCTTTCCTTCTTTCTTTCCTTCTTTCTTTCCTTCTTTCTTTCGTTCCATCTGTCTTTCTTTCCATCTGTCTTTCTTTCCATATGTCTTTCTTTCTGTCCTTCTGTCTTTACTTCTTTCCTTCTTTCTCTCATTCTTTCTTTCCTTCTTTCTTTCTTTCCTTCTTTCTATCTTTCTTTCTTTCCATCTGTCTTTCCTTCTTTCCTTCTTTCCTTCTTTCTTTCCTTCCTTCTTTCCTTCCTTCTTTCTTTCCTTCTTTCTTTCCTTCTTTCTTTCTTTCTTTCCTTCCTTCTATCTTTCTTTCTTTCTTTCTTTCCTTCTGTCTTTCTTTCTTTCTTTCCTTCTTTCTTTCTTTCCTTCCTTCTTTCTTTCCTTCTTTCTTTCTTTCTATCTTTCTTTCTTTCCTTCTTTCTATCTTTCTTTCTTTCCTTCTGTCTTTCTTTCTTTCTTTCTTTCCTTCTTTTTTCTTGTTTTCTTTTTTTCTTTTTTTACTTTCTTTCCATATCATTTTAGGACGTGGAAGAGGTGGTCCTAGGATGCAACAATGGAAGTCCTAGGATGCAACAATGGAAGTAAAAAATGTTCAGAAAATAACAGTAACTGCAAGAAAAGGTTCCCTCTTTCACCCTGGCACTTGTAATTTGAGAACTGCAGCCCAACACGGCATTTTCCAACTGCTTGTCTCCTGATTTGTAAGAAAAGGCTGTAAAGTTGGTCTCCCCCTCCAAAAAAAAAATAATAATAATTGATTTTTCTTTATCAAAATTAAAACTAAAGTGGTGGACCAGAGTTTTGTGAAGCTTACAATTCCTTTGTTTTTCTGACTCCGAACCTAGTGGGCTTCCTTTCTGATCAAAGAGTGTTCGATATTCAGCTAGTATGATTCCATAACTTGAAGAAAAGTGATTTATCGTGTATCAATAGATATGTTTGTGACACCAATGCTTCCTTGAGGGAAAATTGCTTTATTTTTCAAAAACGTCTCTCAACAACACTGTTTGTTGTAAATTTGGAAGTCGATCTTTATAGCAAGAGTATGATTTATTTAAGCATTCTTTAGCAAAATAACCATTATGAAGTGGATTCAAATGCGCATGAATTTGGCATGGTGAGAGAGTAAACTAATTGAATATCTCAAGAAAAGAGTGTGAATAAGCTTATCATTAAAAATACAAGTTAAACATTTAGGTTACAGTACTTGATTACTCTTTAAAGCCCCAATGCACTACTTGTAGCTACTTGCTCCCTCTATATAGAAAACAATGCCTAAGCGGTGCCCATTGGTCCCCCATGATCCTCTTTTTCTTATGTTAATTAAGAGCTGAGTTGATGAGATAACCACCTGTCAGTGACCACGCTGGGAGGTCTAATCCCTCCTGGCCAAACTAGTGCAGACAGGCTTTAAATGGACAAATAAATACAACTTTTCGGTCATTCCCTCTGTCTGCAGATGATGGATTTTTTTTTCTTCATCATTTCAACATGGAAGTCCACCCTGGCAATACTTTTATCCTATAAGTTCATGAACATGTACATGTATGTGCATGTTATAGCCGTTAGTGACACAATGATTGTATAAGGCAATATGTGGTCAGGGCAAGGTGTGGCAAGGGGGAAAATGGGTGGGGGGGGGTGGAGAGCAAAAGTTATCAATTAAGCCTCTGATATATTTTCACATATTGAGCTTACTTGGGAGGCAACTAATGAAGGGGGAGGGGGTGCCCCCCACCGCCACACTGGGTGCAACCTAACGCATATATATCTACGCCCATTTTGAAGAGTTCTACTCAACACACCAGTATTAAGGTGTATGCACCAGTGTTAATTGTCTCAGTACATGTATCTGCACGTAAGGTTTACAAGCTTAATGCATGCTGTTTTGTCTACTCTTAAAATGTCATACACCAATGTTTCAGCAAAACAAAAGTCTCAGTTTCTCTACTTGTATCCGTGGTCTCCACTAATTAGAATACAAACTGTACAGTCATGAGCAATGTAAAAGAAGAGTTGGTGTATAAATGGAATTTTGCATGTGGTATAATTATGTTTTCATGGGCGACAGATGTTTGTACATTGTATGTTTTCTTTTAGTTTATGCTCTGTTAACATGATTGCAACTATTTTCGGAAAAAAATCAACTCTAGGACGATTTCAATACCCTATTGTTGCTCTATAGGAAATCATGTTTAGATTACGTTATACCTCACTGGAATGTTCGCACACATTTCAATAGGTGATGCACAAGGTTATTGAAATTGCCTGAGGCTGATTTTCCAAAAGTTGTTGTGATCGTGTATTTCAATAAATGCCAAAGTGCAAACAAATCAGTGTTGTAAATTGAATAAATACCATGTATGAAGTACATCTACATCTTACTTTTGTATGTATGACTTGTTTCAGATGATAACACTTAGGCTGGAATTGTGGGAAAGATGTGTATGTTGGGGTTAGCGAATGGCACAATGTCACATGAGTTTGCGATTTGATGACAAATTTTGTTCCAAATTTGGTGCCCAGTATCTTATTGATATGAGGAAAAAGAAATGGAAAACTACAGAGTAGTGCTTATTGAAATAATGTACATGTATAATGTACAGTTGTGATGTAGACATTGACTGTTGGCATGTGTGTGTGTGTATGTGACTAGGGGGGGGGGGGAGGGGTTGATTGGGTCCTCCGACATAGCAACATCAACAAATTGTACGTGCATCCCCCCTCTGCCCCCAGTTTGCAGGCACAAATCCTTATCCTTCATTTTGCGCAACAGTGTCTGCACGTTGAGACTAGGCTCTCAAGCCTTTAGAAAATAAGCCACTTGGGATATACCGGTAGCACTTACGAATGACCCACAAATATCCACAGATCTTTTTAGGTGGAGACGTTCCACTTTGTGCATTTTAGGATAATCACTGCCAAAGTGATAGATCGAGGTATGTGCTTCATGAATACCTTTTGTTTGCCCAGTTGAAAAGAATATTTCTATTCCTGTGGATGATATAGAGGTACGTGCTTCATGAATATCTTTTGTTTGCCCTGTTGAAAAGAATGTATTGCCAGTGCACAAATGAATAATGATTACATAAACACGATTTCATGAACATGTATCCAGCAGTCGTCTCGATGGGTTTGGCAGTTTTGTACAAATGATCTTTGATGATCTGCCAATGCGCGCAGACAGTATCTCTAAAGAGGCTTAACGGGCAATCCAACCCTTGTAATAAGTTTGTATGAAAGCAGAAAAATAACAGAAATAGAATGGCAAAAGTTTGAAATGAATCGGACCAATAGTAAGGAAGTTATGAATGTTTGAAATATGAGATCACTAAGTCTTATGTGAATCTCAAATTGGTAGCTTGGTCAGTGGATTGTGACGTAGGACGTGGATAACTCCCATTTGCCGTGTACAAAAATATCACTAATTTCTGTTTTTCTCGGAAGTTCCTTCTCCTTGGGGCACTACTCAAAATATATTATAGATAGCATATTATTATAGGTCCTCTAAAAAGAATAGACCCTCATGAGCCATGATTTTTTGAAAAATTTTATTTTATATGTTGGAACAGATGGGAAAGTAGTCCTGCACTAGCTACATCACATTGACACTACCGCTTCAGCCAATTTGAAGTGCCCATACGTATAGTGATTACAACTTTCAAAAATTCATAACTTTCTTATATTTGGTCAGATTTAGTTGAAACTTTCATCAGTTTGCTTCTCTGATTTTTCTGCTTTCTTTTAGAGTAGTTGTCTATTTGGGTTGGATTTCCCTTTAAATTGTGGTCAAGTGTCATTTTAGAAATCTGTGCTTGCAGATTAACCCCCCCCCCCTCCCCTCCCCACATGCTTCTATATAGCTTCACATTATTTCTTGGACTACTTCCCCCCTGCGAGATCTTCTTTCCTGCAACTACATGTAGTTAATATCTGTTCTCAAGCAACCAATATTCATTATGCCCTGTTTACTCACATGTAACCTATACAGCGATTACTGTAACTACTATACTAGTATGCGATTACTAATTAAAAGTGTACTGACTTTGAGTCATTAGACAGTATATAGGGCCTATCCAAGTTTTGGGGGGAATTGTGCTCCAAGGTTAAGGAATTCAATATCTCCGTGATTCTCTCTCTCTCTCTCTCTCCTTCCCTCTCTCTGCCTCTCTGCCTCTCTCTCTCTCTCTCTCTCTCTCTCTCTCTCTCTCTTCCTCTTTCTTTCTTTTTTCTCTCTCTCTCTCTCTCTCCTCTCTCTCTCTCTCTTCTCTCTCTCTCTCTCTCTCTCTCTCTCTCTCTCTCTCTCTCATCCTCTCTTCTCCTCTGAAAAGAGATTGTATCATTTCTTAGAGACTGCCTGAAATTAATCGCAGTATAGTAGGCATATAGTAATAGCTTGAAACGTATACAGGTATTATATAGGGCGTTTCGCTCATTGACCTCGAAGTGTGTCTAATACGGTGAAACCTGTATATAAAGACCATCCTAGGGGAAATGGCCACTGTAGATGGATTGGTCTAGTAAGCCCTTAAATGTAAAAGCACATTGTAGTTGTTTTCTCAACATGCATGGGGGTGTCATGTGCAGACTCAATATCTCCCTTTACTGACCCTCCCACCCCCTTAAAGGGACATGGTAACAATGTTCAGATGAGAGAAAATGGTGCTATATAAGGTAGTGACTTCAATGCTAGATGTACAATTAAAGATAATCTGAAAGTTTGATTGAAAACAGACTATCATTAATGATACAAATTGGGGAAAACTGATCTGATCGATTCCTTAATTCTCCAACTATATTATAACAAATTTAATTACATTTTAGGTGAATGTAAATCGTCACAAAGCAATGAATTGGCTCTATATACCATTCCAGACATTTAAGTGTTGAAAGATTTTTAAAGCCTGTCTTATGTCTTATTTTCATGGAAACACGGTTGGGGAAATTAAAAAATGGTTGGGAGAATTTACTGTTAGAGGGTGTTGCACAGTGACGCCTTAATATATAGAAAACCATAAATATCTTTGTGGTTTGAGAATTTTTCAGGATTTTTGCATGTTAGAGGGTTAGTACAGTTACTGTAGAAGGAATATAATAAGTAACATTTCATACAAAAATTACGCAGTTTTTTCATCAACCGTCAACAATGTTACCGAGTCAATCTATGGAAACATAGATAATGACCACTATAGACAGGTAGCTTTTTTATGGACAGGTTCTTAAACTCCCGTTTCCTCCTAGAGGGTGGCAACATGTTATGCATTTCATGTTGACCTTTTATCCTCATCTCGTCATTTCATTCCTTTCATCTCGTGATCACTATAGAACCATCATACGACACATCAAACTTTGCACGGAAAACAGTTATCACATCTTTAATCACAATACATGGGCAACAATAGTCGATATAAATGAATTTTTATTTACACCTGTCATCCAGTATCAATACAAACAATTAAAATGCATCCTCTAATAGTAACTATTACTCAACTGATGAATTTTTACTTCTAGTTTTAAAAATAAACAGGTAATAACATTAGTTTACTTCACATAACTGCTAAAAGTTTAAGCAAATCTTTTTGATTCTCTGGAAGCGTTGTTACATACTCTTAATAATTGTCCCTTTTCTATTATTGTTCATTGAAACTTGGTGACAAAACGCTTCGCCAAAATCAAACTTATTCAACTTGCAAAATCATACAATGATCAGACTCGATCGCGAAGGAAAAAGAGGAGATGATGTCGCTTGTTTATGTCAATGAACATCTGCAATCTAAAATCCGAAAGAAATCTCAAAAGAAAGTGAATACATTTTTAGAAATCATAAATTCAAACAACAAAATATAATAATTGGATTAATTCATAGACGCCCTCATGGTCATATGAATTTGTTGTGAAGATTTTGAAAAATGCCTTCATACTTTTTCGGGAGAAGGTAAACAATTACATTTAATGGGTGATTTCAATATTGACCTGTTAATTGTCTGATAATAGCTATCATTATTTACTTCTTCATATATGACTAATTCTTATAGTACTGTTGTTTTCCACTTATAATAAACCAACTTGAATTGATAGTCAATCTTCTACCTTTATTACATTTGTATAATATCTTTGATAAAGACTTTACTAGAGGCTTAATTTACTCCGAAATATCTCATCAGTTGCTCATTTTTGTAACACATAATACTGATATTTCAATATAAAAAATCAGCTAAATCAACAATGTACAGAAAAGAAACACTCAAAAATATTGAAGTATTCAAAGGTGAACCAGCAACAGAACAGAACAGAATAGTTCAATTTCTAAAATGAGTCAAACGCAAACATTGTATATGAACATTACAATAGGCAATTATACAGCTGTATTATGACCAAAAATAATAAACGCAGTAAACGCAGTAAAAAGCAATTTTACGATCCATACATACAAGGAATAAACTTCATAAGGTTTATCTAATTAACCCTACTGTATATAACAAAAACAAATATAAAACATCGAAATAAACTAGGTAGCATCATCCGAACTTCTCGTAAAATATACTATATTCTGACAAACTTAATAGAGTAAAATCAAAAACGAGATCAACCTGGGAGATTTTATGTGATTTGATACGTAAGAAAACACCAAAATCGCCCAAATGATTATTTTACAATGGATGATATACAGTTATAAACTTTGTAAATGTAGCTGATGCCTTTAGATCCCTTTTGTAAACATGAGCACTAATTTAGCAAATAAACTTAAAAGGCCGAACGAAAATGTTACTACATTTCTTCCTGAACCTACAAAATTCATCACTTTTTTACTCCAACAAATCCTAATGAAATAACCGAAATAACAAACAAATCTTTACCGGTACTCAAGAAATCACAGGGTCATGATAGAATAAAAGTAATGCTTCCCTTCTTAAACACGTTATACATAGTTTCTCCTCTAACTCACTTTTTAATATGTACATATACACCGGGGTTACTCTCCTGAGTCCCTGAAAATTGGAAAGGCCCAGTATACAAAATCCAGTATTGAAAAAAGATAATCCTCACAAAATAAGTAATTACAGGCCTATATACCATTTTTCCAACCATATAAAAAATCCCAGTCAAGATTATTTACAAATTTAAAGACGTATACAAGTTTTTAGATATATTTTAATTGCTAAATTTAAATCAATACGGTTACAGAAAGAAAAAAACATTCAATATAGACCTAGCTGTACTACAATTATATTATGAAAAAACAAATGCAATGGCATCAAACCTGTCTATTTCTTTTATTTTTTAAATGATATATTATTTCCTTCCTCATAAATTCACATTGCAAGAAATTATCACAATAAGTAATATAAACAAGATCTTCGATACAATTAAGACATTCATGAATTACATCAATCAATGAACAATGAACATAAAAAAATCTCAAGTGATATACATGATTGTACATTTTTTCTTTCATATAACAGTTTATAATCAAAATAACAATAAAGGAAGGTATGAATTTACATAGTCTCACCCTATCACACACTCGCACAACCTCAACTCGCACCAAACAAACTCATGACATCCACCCCCCACCCCTCCCTCCCCTCTAGCCCACCCACCCCACACCCTCTTTCACACCAACACACACATCCATTAAAGTAAAAATGCATCCCCAGTTTTCCCTTTTTGAAGGCTATTTTATATTCCTCGTCTCTGTAATCTTTCAGCATATAGATAAGTGGTCAGCTCTATTGTCTTCCTCTGGGAGAAAACATAGCTGACCGCTATAGACAGGTGGCCTTTATAATAGAGGTGACCATTACGACAGGTTTGACAGTATATGAAATCGGCCTATTTCTTTGTAGTGAAAGTAGGCTACTTCACCTCCCATTCTCATTTTCCACGCTTGTCATATTCCATTACGCCGGAAAACGACCCTAAAGAAATAAGAATCGCGGGGCTAAATATCCGGAGATTCAACATGAAGATATCAGTCAAGTGCCTCATGACATGCACGAGACAATAGTGGCCTTTGCGTGACCGTATTTATGGCAAGACTTTAAACTTTACTTCGACTTTATGGCATTCCAAATTAAGCGCTTGGTAATTAATATATCGCCTGATATCGCTTTGCATGGGCAGTTGTTCAGGGGCTCCGGTTTAATTTGCACTTCATGCTGTGATATTACTGAAGCACAGGGGAAGAAATATCAATTGTGATTGTATAAAACTATGTGACAGGATTATGTATTTACGAAACAAATGTGATTATTATTTTGCCTTGGTCGTCGCCGTGCTGTTCATGGCACTACCTTCTGCCACGGAGGCTGGAAGTTTAGGTGAGAACTTATTTCCTCATTATTTTGTCTATCCCTCGATAATTTTGTTGTTGCTGTTCCTCTTTGCACGCACGCTTGGTATGTGCTGATGTTTTCTTCTTTTTCTTCTTCTTCTTCTTCTTCTTCTTCTTCTTCTACTACTAATAGCTACTATACTACTACTATTATTACTTCTTCTTTCTCTTTCTCTTCTACCTTTTCACTGCTTTTTGTGACTGCTTGGCACATTCACATAATCTGCTTTACAATACATATTCAGGGTTTACGAAGGACGTGCAGACTTTCAATTAAAAGGTCCCCCGTCGATGTTCAAATAGAAGAGTCCTCAAAAAAACAGAGAATGAGACGCATTTTCCCTTTCCTGTCTGTGTTTTTGTATGACGCGACGCATTTTTTGGTTACAACCAGTGGCGGATCTACGGGGTTAAGGGGTTTAACCCCCCCCCCCCTTGGGCTGCCAAGTGAAAATGTGATGTGCATAGAAAAACGCTATCATGTGTCCAGACCCGCACAGTATCCACATTGTCATTGGGTCAACCCCCCCCCCCCTTAGCAAGTCTGGATATAACTATATATTAAACTGTTACTTGATTTAAAAAGACGTTATCATGCACTGCTTTTTATGGTCTCCATTGTGTTGGTAGATGCCAGGAAAACATCACTAACGGGGGTTCAAAATAGCACCTCAAAAAATCGCCTCGCCGCTATGCGGCTCGTGTACGATGCTCTGCATCGTCATTGGGTCAACCCCTCCCCTCCCCTTAGCAAAAAGCTAGATCCGCCCATGGACAACGTAAACATGGTGAAGAAAACGGAATCGCTTCACAAAACCTTCGTAAGTATACAAGTTTACCTACATCCCATTGAAACGCTTAATATATAGACACAGCATTGCGTGAAAACTTGCAATAGAACTTTCCCTTTTTTGTTTATAATAATATGCAAGGTGGATTCGACAAAGCTTATGATGGTCCTGTTGATTTTTGGTATATTTTGTATGTAAGTGACAAAAGGTTGTTCTAGATAACCTAAGTCTATCATCAATGGACCATAAGTCCTTATGTGCTGTAACACAAACCATTTTCTGACCTATGTAATTATACGAGACATCACTAAGTCATGGTAGAGACAATGATTGTCACAAAGGATTGTTTAATGAACTAGTTTTTAGTAGTAAGTATGATACAAACAGAACAGAACGAAACCAGTACATATTTCATTTAGTTAATAACAACCAATACGGACCTACTTGGGCTATACGCCGTGTAATTATTTTGTAACGGTTTAGACCGTAATTGTACATGTATTATTCACTTCATTCATTTGAATATTTCATTTCATATAAGCACGAAGACTTTTCTTCCATACATAGCAATGTTAGAAACTTAACATGATGAGGTAATTATTTATCAAAATAATTATTGGCTAACATTTGATTTTAGTTGTGTAGCCCTAATAAATGAAATCAGATTCATAACTGTTGAATTTGATAATATAGCACAATTCTACAAGCTTTATAATTTCTGAAAGATTTATCTTACATCACTGTATGTACCGTTTTGTTTATCGATTAATTATGCTTTTAAAACTATCATTTTTTAGAAGATTTTCGTTTCTCCTATTATGTCTAGATTGCGTAAATACAAACAAGTTTATCGAATTTCTTGATCGAGATTATTACTTGTTTCTGTAGAAATAGATTTTTTTTTAATGAACTTTACAAAGCGTCCTCTACGCTTGCTCCGTTATTTGTTACACCGGCTTCAACTCCTTGGCCTTCAGGTTCACTCATTGCTTGCTCCTTTTGCCTTCTCTTTTCTTCCTTTCTATCCCTTCTTCGTTGCCTCTTCTCATCATACTTTGCCTTCTTCTCTTTGTTGACATAACCTATCCCAGAACCTAAGATGCCGAAGGCTAACCCCGTTGGCTTTTAATCCCTATACCCAACACCTCGAAATCGGGTGGTTCTTCACATCCATTTCCTATGGCTGCGAAGAGTTGACTGCACGTGATTCTGGTGTCTAACCCGAGACCCAGTGTGGCCAAGCAACTCCCGAAGATACACGAAGCAGCGCACAGCGTCAAGTCGTTACCAAGAAAAACCTCCCCATCACCCATACCGATATTGCAGCCAACGATTGGGCCGGAGAGTATGCAAGTGGTGAACCCGCTGCAGATACCTTTCGAGACCTCTCCACATTCTACCTCTGCTGAGATGCATACATCTTCACGATCTTCATCTCCTAGCTTGACCCCGACCGATGGACCTTCCGTGTCAAAATTCCCCGATGGTGATGGCTTTGGACCCTTAGGGGCCTTGCCGAATCCCGCCATTTGGGCTATCGCTCCTACAGCAGACCCTTGGTTGTACCCTGGTGAGAGGATTTGCGGTTGTGTCTGAATCGCTTGCGGATATCCCTGGTTGTAGCCTGGTGAGAGGATTTGCGGTTGCGTCTGAATCGCTAGAGGATATCCCTGGTTGTTGCCTTGGTACAGTATCGGCTGAGGTTGACCCGCTACAGGT
Source organism: Mesocentrotus franciscanus (assembly GCA_037976565.1). Lineage (NCBI taxonomy): Eukaryota > Metazoa > Echinodermata > Echinoidea > Camarodonta > Strongylocentrotidae > Mesocentrotus > Mesocentrotus franciscanus. The sequence goes on from CP137678.1 coordinate 12,743,893, forward strand.
GGACCCTGAGGCGGGTACGGTCCTGGAGCCCCCTGGTTGTAGCCTGCTGGCATCATCCCTTGTGGCTGACCAGCTATGGGTGGACCTTGATTAGGTAAGGTCCGGGAGGTGCATGCACTGATGGCCCAACTTGGAGCTGTGCCGGGCCCGGTTGCTGCGCCGGGCCTCGTTGCTGCACTGGCTGCGGTTGCTGCGCGCCCGGTTGCTGCGGGCCCGGTTGCTGCGGGCCCGGTTGCTGCGGGCCCGGTTGCTGCACCGGCCCTGGTTGCTGCGCCGGCCCGGGTTGCTGTAATACAGCTTTGTCAGGACGATTCTGCAAAATGAAAAGATCAGCTATTAAAATCAATTATACTTCTCTAAATACGTATTCGCTTAACACTTACTCAACCCCCTCTAACAAAAATGGATACAAGTCTCCTCACTTCTAATATCGTTCATATGAGTACCTTTTGCAGCGGTTTATGTGATTCGTTAGATTTTAGCATCATTACTCAAAATGTCTGATTGATAACGTAATCATGGTAAAGTGAATTGATATACACAGTCTAGAAATTATCCTGCCTTCACGAGTATCATGGGTATATGAAGGCAATTTTTCTTGGACTGGGGCTTTTAATTTTCAGTGACACATTTTGAAGAAAAACGCTCCCACAAAAATATGATGAAAATTAGCTTGCTGAATCAATGCGATTGTAGTGTTCGTAAAAGTCGAATTGACTAACAGCTTTATTCCATCATTTCTTAATTCAACGATGAAAAAATGAAAGCGCCTGCTTTTAAATAAATAATTATCAAAGCAGTTACTTAAATACCAAAACAATTTACCACTTGTCATATATAGTAGACCAGCCAAACATAAAAAAATTGACTCTAGAAAAAGATTCCACGGCATTTTGGGATAATGCATGGCATCCATGCTAAAACTCTTGCAAAAATATTAAGGGATAAGATACGGGTGGATGCCAAGTGCATTTTTTAAATATTAAATACGAATTATCTGATAAATACCTTTCAATTGATATAATATTTATTATGAGTTTGAAGTAATAAACCGTATGTGGCAATTCCCTCGTATTAGCAGTATTAGTTCATTGGCCCAAAACTGGAAAGACGCCAAACCCCCGAGACACAATAGTTTTGTTTTTTCCTCCCTTCCTTATTAGAACGCGCTTGTTGGCCCAAAGTTGCAGTTGATGTGACCACTATATAGGGCTATTACCATGGAAACGGATTAAGAACATTAGAATTTTACAAAATGTCATATATTTTCTAATTTAAGTTAAAAACACATTATCAGTATGTCAATATGTATGTAAAAAATAGACAACAAGAAAAACAACAAACACCTGAATTTAATTAAAAACACTGTTAAGTAAAAGTTTGCATAATTTCAAATAATTACTTTCTTCTGGGACCCTCGGGTATGATAATCTATATGTTTGCCATAGAGAAAGTGGTGGACGTGAGCGCTGGGCCGTTACAATGAAAACAAATCAAGAATTGTCCACAGACTGGATATATTGGAATTTTAGAAAATACATGTACTATAACTTTCAACAACATGAAACCAATTGTAATCAACTAATAAATTGAGCTTTCCGTTTGATTATAATTAAAATTTGAGTCATTTCAAGTCACAGAATGAGGCAATTGCCATGGAAACGGAATGTTAAATAAGTTGTTATCTTTAACCTCCCCCCCCCCCTCCCCTGTCCAAAAGAAGAAAAAAAATGTAACTAATCAATATAAAAAAATAAAACGAGTAGAATAAAAAAAAAATAAGATATGAAATTATACATGTTTGTTATCTAGTACCCTCAGCTATCAGAATCTGCTCGTTTTGTCATAACGTTGGGGGTGGATATGACGGTGGTGGATGTGGCCACCATGGCCGTTACCAAGTTGAATTTGAATTTTATAAATAACACATATCTATAAGTTAACAACAAATATGAAAACAAATGTAAGCATCTAAGTTTGTAGAATTGTAGATTCTAGTTTGATTGCAATCCAATCTTAGCCATTTGAGGTCACGATAAGGTAGAAATAATGTAATCAGTATACTGTATAAAACGTAATAGCAAGAAATTATATATTTTGGGAAAATATTAATGTAACTGATTGATATGAAAAAGAAATAGTAGTGTCTGTGTACAAAATTTCTAGCTGTTTACTTGATTCAAATCCAGATTCAGGCAATACTAATAGTCATGTCCGATTAGAGCAGTCGCTATGACACCTCATTACTGCTGTATTACCTGGATGTGCTACCACTTTTCTATGCTTTAGTTATGTCTCATGGTACATGTATAATCTTAAGAGAAAACAATCTTAGCAACGATTGTTGCTGAATTTGAGCAATGATCATTTTCCATTGCTGCTTTTAATACAGGAATGGCATGGAGTGTCAATTCACTCTTTCTGGGGAGTGTTTCACAAAGACTAAGATCGACTTTAAGTTGGACTTTACTATGACAGGCCGTTCATGCCACTGTTTGCTCTCACCATTTACTGGCATTGGTCTCTCAAGGGATGTACAAATCGTGGTCACAAATATACAGAATTTACCTTTTTTGATAGTTTATTATTGAAGGAAAAAATATTATCTAAAGATCATAATTGAGAGACCAATGCTGAAAGCAACCAGTGGCATGAATGGCCTACCATAGTTCAGTCCAACTTAAAGTCGATCTGAGTCTTTGTGAAACACCCCCAGGACTCATAATTAGGGATCACTTCATTTTAGAGTTGATTCCACCCTAAGTTTTAGCGGAATCACAAAAAGGAGTAGTTTAAAATAATCTTTTGAGAGTAAATTCCTATATTTTATACGTGGTTTCCACAAGATAAAAACAAGAAATATGATATTTTGATTTTTTCCATAACGGATGAATTATCTTTCGGTTGCCACAGTGGAACAATAAACAGTAAAACTTGATATACTTATCTCAACATGAACTTGATCGGGAAGAAGGGAACGTTACATTAAAAACAAATTGTCCGTTATCTTTTATCATTCTTCACAACAAGAAACTAGATTGGATATTTTCTTCAACCGTATTTTCTTGCCTTACAGACAAATCTAAGATGGGTCAATATAACATGAAAAACATGATGTAGTAATAATTATAATACTCTGTATTCATAGTGGTGGATTCATCTGCGCTTTTGATCAGTCGCTATAACTGTTCCCGACTCTTTCCTTGCAAAATAAGCAAAAAAAGTATGAGAATCTAGATCACATGACTGTGAAAGTTTGATCTACTTTAGCCGGTTCCAGGACACCTACCCCCTGGACAACCACCCCCGGAAAACCACCCCTAGGATAACCACCCTCTAGGACAACTACCCCCTAGGACAACTACCCCTAGGACAACCACCCTCTAGGACGACTACCCCCTAGGACAACTACCCCCGGACAACTACCCCCAGACAACTACCCCTAGGACAACCACCCTCCAGGACAACTACCCCCAGACAACTACCCCTAGGACAACTACACCCCGGACAACTACCCCCCGGATAACAACCCCCAGACAACTACCCCTACGACAACCAACCTTTAGGACAACTACCCCCGGACAACTATCCTAGGGGGTAGTTGTCTGGGGTAGTTGTCCGGGGGTAGTTGTCCTAGGGGGTAGTTGTCCTAGGGGTAGGGGGTAGTTGTCTGGGGGTAGTTGTCCGGGGTGATTGTCCTAGGGAGTAGTTGTCCTAGGGGGTAGTTGTCCTAGAGGGTGGTTATCCTAGGGGTGGTTATCCGGGGTGGATGTCCAGGGGGTAGGTGTTCGGATACGACTTTAGCCAGGGTATAGCCACATCATTATTAATACTGCTCTTCCTGCGGGCCCTGTAATTGAATTTGTATTACCCCCATCGCTGCCAGGTACACCTGGGTCGAGAGAGAATATATGGACAAACCGCCTTGCCCAAGGATGTAAGCAGTAGCACTGAGCAAATAACGCACCTTTTTTCATGAGAGTCAAGAGTCCTCACCAATATACCACTGTGATCTTTAATGTTATTTAGATATCCAGAAAGCTGATAAATAAATCTTTGACATTGTTTTCAACCTAATATTATCAACATTCTCTTCATTCATTATTTTGTAATGTTTCCAACTTGTGTTCGGGGGATTTAGCAGAGAGGGCGAGAGAGAAATGAATATTCTCACGATTAATTAACGACCATGTAATATATTTAGGTTTTCCCGTCCATTTTAACAATCAATTTTATACTTTTCTCATTCAATTTCGTCCTGAAACTTCCTAATCTTGCACATCTCATATCCAATTTCGTCTTTGGTCATCCATTTTTTAGCTTTGTCCAATCAATTTCATCATTGCGCCCCACTTTCGTCAAATTCAAACAAGTTCTCGGCTGCCATGATTACATTTATTTGTACCCATTTTGTTTTCATTATATTTTCATTTTTCTGAATGTTTTCAACACAATATCGTTTTTGTCGATCTTAGTTTTATATAGCCCTATGCCCATGGTAATTTTTAGGTAAAAGCAATCTGATGATCGTTGCTGAATTTTAGCAATTATTGTTCGCTATTACTGCGAGCATGACATGGACTAGCAATGCATTTACTCTTTCGGGACTCATAATTCGTTTTACAGTTGATTCCATTTGGTTGATTCCATTGTTGGGAGGAATTAGCACAGAGAGAGAGAGAGAGAGAAGCGAACATTCCCCCCGATGAACGACGATGTATTATTATTTTGTTCCCTCTCTCTACAATGCCATTTGTGTGACAATAAAACAACATTTTTGTTAAAGAGAAGGTTCATTGATTTTAAAAACTAACTTTATTGTCATTATTGCATCGGTGACACTTTGATTGGACAAGGTTATCGAAATTCAATGCTTGGAAATATTCGCAGTAATGATTATTATCAATTACAAAACGCTTAAATACAGCCCCGGCATAGCATCTGAAAAGCTCTTCGAACGCGCTGCTGAGATGTGTGACGTCACATGTTGAACATGATTTGCACAAGCAGACGATGTCCCATGACATCTCACACATTTTCAGTGCCTGTTTTGTCATCTTTTCTTCAGTTATTTCTCGTACTTCACTACCGTCAGGCTAAATGTTTAATTTATTGCCTCACTCTAAACCCCGCGCATGGTATTATTTTGATGAAAAATGCAGCGATAAAAAAATTAAGGAATCCGTCGCTTGTAAACAAAATAAGACGCCATTGTATTTTCAGCTGCATACACCGCGGTATGTTCGGCGTTTCAAGAGGGAACAAATGCCGTCATGCTATAATTCCGGGGGTCTTTTAATTTGAAAGTGTGGTTTCTTTGATTGTTCATTAACCCCTATCCTGTGTATTTACAAACAAAAGAATTTAATTATCAGAATCGGTTGCATATCCTTTTTTGAATGGTGTAAAATTCCATCACATTTATATACACTAAACTCATTATAATTTGAGAAATAACAGCATTGCAATTATGTTCATTCTTTATGGGATGTCGTCTGCTTGGACAGGTTTGGTTCATATTGTGACGGCATTAAAACATTGTTATTTTTCTGGCGAATCTCTCGCATATCCCGATGCTATGGAGGTGGTTTTATTTGTATTTTTTATAAATCACCCGATATGTATTTGTTGACCTAAAACTTGTACGATGGCCATCTGTCAGCTTACCAGTTTCTAGTAATACGTTATTTGCCATTTTTGTGATTTTCTTTGAACCCGCACTTTAATGTTAGGCTTCCTGGGGAAGTTTTAATATAGCTGTAAAGAAATTGTTGGCTTGCATCCATGCAGTAGATCCCGCTGGTGCCCAGATTTTTTTCCTGACTTGTTTTCAATTTACAAGATCGAGCACGCGATCTTAATCAACTGGGTGGAAAATCATAAATTTTTTACAACAATAAACAAAATTATGGTACTATTCTATGTGGCAATCACATGGCAATCACATCACAGATAAATTTATTAGTACCAGATTTTAAAGAAAACTGAAGTTGTACCCCGGGCCATGCTCTCTCTCTCTCTCTCTCAATACGATTGGGGTTGCATGTGCCCTGTTGCCCCCGAGCTACGTCACTGACTTAGTACTTTATCTATTTTATTCCAGACAGTAGGTCTTACAATTAAAAAAATGAAGCTGGAAACACGGATGATGAAGTAATTACTTGTTATAGCTACTGTTTCCCAGGTATGCAATTGGATGATCTCTTGAAGTTGAAACACCCCAGGACTCATAATTAGGGATCACTTCATTTTAGAGTTGATTCCACCCTAAGTTTTAGCGGAATCACAAAAAGGAGTAGTTTAAAATAATCTTTTGAGAGTAAATTCCTATATTTTATACGTGGTTTCCACAAGATAAAAACAAGAAATATGATATTTTGATTTTTTCCATAACGGATGAATTATCTTTCGGTTGCCACAGTGGAACAATAAACAGTAAAACTTGATATACTTATCTCAACATGAACTTGATCGGGAAGAAGGAACGTTTACATTAAAAACAAATTGTCCGTTATCTTTTATCATTCTTCACAACAAGAAACTAGATTGGATATTTTCTTCAACCGTATTTTCTTGCCTTACAGTCAAATCTAGGATGGGTCAATATAACATGAAAAACATGATGTAGTAATAATTATAATACTCTGTATTCATAGTGGTGGATTCATCTGCGCTTTTGATCAGTCGCTATAACTGTTCCCGACTCTTTCCTTGCAAAATAAGCAAAAAAAGTATGAGAATCTAGATCACATGACTGTGAAAGTTTGATCTACTTTAGCCGGTTCTAGGACACCTACCCCCTGGACATATACCCCCTAGGGCAAGCACCCTCTAGGACGACTACCCCCGTAGGGGTGGATGTCCAGGGGGTAGGTGTCCGGATACGACTTTAGCCAGGGTATAGCCACATCATTATTAATACTGCTCTTCCTGCGGGCCCCGTAATTGAGTTTGTATTATCCCATCGTTGCCAGGTACAGCTGGATGTAAGCAGTAGCACTGAGCAGGGAGGTGATAGAGAAGGAGTGGAATCTAGCCGCTCTCCTTTGACCACATGCTCCAAGCCGCCGAAAATTTATGCGCTAATCTGCAACTGTTGACCGGGGCGTTACATGAAACAATTAGTCGGTGGTTTTCACCGACTAATATCATTTTCACCGCAGTGGAAGAGCGGCTCGGAGCATGGAACTTCAAAGCCAAGTGGAATGTTACGCATCCCAGTGTTACGCTTTAGAACTCACGCATGCGTTCCACTCCTTCTCTATCACCTCCCTGCACTGAGCAAATAACGCACCTTTTTTCATGAGAGCCAAGAGTCCTCACCAATGTACCATTGTGATCTACAATGTTATTTAGATATTCAGAAGCTGATAAATAACTTATTGACATTGTTTTCAACCTAATATTATCAACATTCTCTTCAGCCTTCATAGTAAAGGGACATCTTATTTTTGTAATGTTTCCAACTTGTGTTCCGGGGATTTAGCAGAGAGGGAGAGAGAAATGAATATTCTCACGATTAACGACCATGTATATTCTGGTTTTCCCGTCCATTTTAACAATCAATTTCATACTTTTCTCATTCAATTTCGTCCTGAAACTTCCTAATCTTGCACATCTCATATCCAATTTCGTCTTTGGTCATCCATTTTTGTATAGCTTTGTCCAATCAATTTCATCATTGCGCCCCCACTTTCGTCAAATTCAAACAAGTTCTCGGCTGCCATGATTACATTAAATGTAAAAAGAATGAAAAAAAGGGTACAAATAAATTTTATTTGTACCCTTTTTTTCATTCTTTCTTCATTTTTTCTGAATGTTTTCGTTTTCGTTTCTGTCGATCATAGTTTTTTTTTAGCTTTATGCCCATAGTAATTTTTAGGGAAAAGCAACCTGATGATTTTTGCTGAATTTTAGCAACAGTTGTTCGCTATTACTGCGAGCATGACATGGAGTAGCAATGAATTTACTCTTTCGGGACTCATGATAATTCGTTTGACAGTTGATTCCACTTGGTTGATTCCATTGTTGGAGGAATTAGCAGAGAGAGAGAGAGAAGCGAACATTCCCTGGATGAACGACGATGTATTATTATTCTTATTTGTTCACTCTCTCTACAATGCTATTTGTGTGACAATAAAACAACATTTTTGTTAATTTTAGGCTTCCTGGGGAAGTTTCAATATAGCTGTAAAGAAATTTTTGGCTTGCACCCATGCAGTAGATCCCGCTGGTTCCAAGATTTTTTTCCTGACTTGTTTTCAATTTACAAGATCGAGCACGCGATCTTAATCATCTGGGTGTAAAATCAGATTTTGTTTTACAACAATAAACCAAATTATGGTATAGTATTCTATGCAGCGCCACATGGCAATCACATCACAGATAAATTTATTAGTACCAGATTTTAAAGAAAACTGAAGTTGTACCCCGGGCCATGCTCTCTCTCTCTCTCTCTCTCAAAACGACTGGGGACATGTACGTGCCCTTTTGCTCCACCCCGAGCTACGTCACTGATTTAGTACTTTATCTATTTTATTCCAGACAGTATAGGTCTTACAATTAAAAAAAAAGAAGCTGGAAACACGGATGATGAAGTAATTACTTGTTATAGCTACTGTTTCCCAGGTATGCAATTGGATGACCTCTTGAAGTTTAAGATTTACCATATTGACGATGAAAATGAGAAATGTTTCCATCACTCATGAGCATAGTGAGGACGGAATAATGTTTTGTTTACACACATTTTATTTAGCCTCAACAGTGTTAACACGGTTCCCTTCTTGAGAGCCCTTTAATCCTATTATTACAACAGGATTTAGAGTTCTTATTTTAATAAATGTTTTGACAATGGACGATATGTCATAAATTATTGTTTCAAGTGTACTCTTATTTTAATCTTTCCCGAGTTTTGCTTGGTTATTTGGTACAGACGGATTACCACGGTTTTTCGTTTACATGTCACATTTTTGTCTTATTCATTCTATTTCTAATATTTTCTTATTGTGTTCAAGACACTATCATTTTTGTCGGTTATAGTTCATTCAGCTTATGTCCCATTTTAATTTTAGGGAAAAGTGATTTTAGCAAGCAACGATTATAGCTGAATTGTAGCTATACAATCGTTCGCCATTATGCTCTCACTTTTTCAGGAATCATATTAATTCGTTTTAAGTTGATTCAAATGTTCTTACTCCGTTACCATGGTAATATATCTACTTGTCACACTGGAACCACCAACTTTAGGGCAAACAAGCACAATCTGGTCGCTTAGGGTCCCAACTAACGAAGTGAGCGAAGAACAGGTGATATATGGTCATATTTCCTACTTAATGTGATCAATCTAGCTGCTGAATTTTGGATGCGCTGGAGAGGAGATATATGAGTGATTGGGAGGCCGGCAAGGAGGGAGTTGCAATAGTCCAGATGGGAGGAGACGAAGGCGAAATGCGCGTGGCATCCACCCCTATGTTATTCTTTAGTGCTTTCGCAAGAATTTAGGTATGGATGCCATGCACTACCCCCAAGATGCTGTCCAAATTATAAAATCACGTATTGGTTAGTCTACTATAATTATGTTTAATGTCGACTTTGGTTGGTTCGTCGGTCTAAAATTATCTCGTGAGTCTGGCCAATTCGGTTGCATGAAATTATTCAGATCTCAAAATGAACAAAGGATTAGGTTCTATTTCTTTAAAAAATTACAATAATTCCCAAATTAATAAAGATAGATATTGCCACGTGGGAAATCGAAATTGTCAGACTGGAGAGATGTCCCCAAACCATTTTGTTTTGGTGAAGCTCTCAAAGTGAAATAAAGAATCGTATAGTAGATTTTGATCTAAAAATACAAAGAAATCACCTCACCGATTGAATATGAGGTAACGATTGCCCAAAATCAATGCTGCCTTATATACCCCTCATTCGAAAACCCATAACCCTGCAAAACTTGTAATATGGGCCATCACAGGTCTCACTATTGGTCTCATGGGCTTTCAGTCTCGTACGGTCTGTCGGTCCAGTGGGGAACCCTCTGAGGAGTTGTCAGGAGGTCCGTGAGACCGAAATTGTCGGTCTCTTGGGCTGTAGCCATTGTTATAATTACCTGGTGATCTTGTTTTCCGTTCGACTGTCCTTTGTCTTGCTTGGAAGCCATGTTTTTGTCTTGCTTGGAAGCCATGTTTTTGTCTTGCTTGGAAGCCATGTTGATCTCTTTTCCGTGATGATTCAAGCTGGTTAAAAAATTTTTTTAATAAATCAATCAATTTAGAATATACTCTATTTATTCGTCTCCACCAACCGTGTAGGTCGGGCAATCCGTAATGTTTGTCCTACCTAGGAACAACTAATGTATGCATTTCGCATCCTGACTATTGAAATATGAGTGCTCGTAACAAGTGGGTGACCACACACACACACACACACTCATCAGTCTGCAAGAATCTTCAACTGTGAAGGAGGCAGACTCAACCCAAAGAAGAAGAAGAAGAAGAAGAAGAAGAAGAAAAAGAAGAAATGATGCGTATATAATGAGGCACTTTTCAAAGACGTAAGCATTCAATTTGATTATATTACGAAAATGGCCTGTTGATTAATAACTAAGAAAAATCACGCAATATATCAAATTCAACACAAGTATAGCTTTTCTATATCACAGACGCCCTATAAAAAGTTTTAGCAACATGCATACAAAATTATTGCAAGTAAAAATCAGTGCGACATAAAATATTAAATACTTAAGAACAAAATCTTGATATAAATATATCGCATTATTACTGTTAATTCAATTTTTTCATCTAATCTATTATTTGATTCGTAATACCTTTATAAAATCATTTTCATGCAGAAGGTGATGTTTAGTTTGAATCTGAAATTGAAAATAAATTTGAACATTTTGGATGAAAAGATGATCAAAAACTGATTGAACTAAGCTATAACGGGATGTCGAACAGTAAAAAAAGGGGTACAGATTTTTAAAAAAACTTTAAAAAAAATAATAACTGATATTACCTGATGTCAACACAAGCAGTTTACGTTTCAATTTCCAACAAAACGAGTTGCAAGAACCTAGCCTAAATGGTCATTTTGTCTGATTAATATTGTCTAAGGGTATTGTCCGTGGTATGGTCAGCTTTCTGTCTACGCCTACAATTGACTCTGATTGTACCCAGGCAGGTTAGAAACTGAGTCACGTCTTTCGGAAGATGACCTTCTTGAAGCTCTGTCCCCAGCCGTAAATAATCATATCTGATTGATACGCGTCTGTAAAAGCCCAACCACTCCCCCAAAACACGTCCACACACACATACACTCTTGCTCCCCCTCTCTCTCTCTCTCTCTCTCACACACGCACCTCAACGTGAGAACATGAAGCGATGCCCTTGAAAAATACTTTTAAAGAAAGAACAATAAGTTTCCGGTTCTAAAACTAGATACAATGGCTTTGGCGTACCTTTTCAAATTGTTAAATCTTAGCAAATATCTGTAATTATAAGAAAATAAGAGGGGCATTCCCTTTTTTTCCTCTCCCCATTCACCGCATTCTTTGCATGCATCTTCCCCTGTTCAAATGCACAGCGGGACTTAAGAATTCCGTCACGCAGGCCTGAAAAGAATTTATTAGACCGGCCAAATATTTTGTTAATGCTCTAGAAATGATTTTATGGCATTTTGTCGTCAAGTTGACCCATATTTGCATCTCCTTTTTTTTTTACATGATCAGATTTATGTTTTATTCATTCTATTTCTAATGTTTACCTAATGTGTTAAAGGCAGTATCATTGTTGTTGATTATAGTTTCATCTAGCTATATGTCTCATTGTAATTTTAGGGGGCCTTTTTAATTAATGCACCATGGACTAATATTGATAATACATGTACCTATGAGAATTACAATATACGGTACATGTACACTGTAGATGTACATGTATACAAAATGTTTTCCACTAAAAATGTGCATCCTGTAAAAAGACATCAATTTATTTGGGATAGCATAAAATTAATTATCCATCACATTTTTTGATTTTGATGTTGATGGCATGACAACATACATAATATTTTCAATCAAGAAAAAGTGTTTCAATGGACAGCTTTATGATATTTTAAAAGTTTTGATAACCCCCTATTCCAAATAAGTCACACTTTTATGTTTCATTACGCCATACATAAGTATGTGTGTAATATCCACCTTTCAAATGTATATTCATCAGGTATATTATTTCAAACTCATGAACTCACAAAATTATATCAATTGAAAGGTCGTTATCACATAATACATATTCGGTCAAAAAATGGAGGAAAAATTGATTTTGGACATTCTTTCAAATTTGGAGTAAAAAAATGGCAATTCTAGTAAAATTCCACCCCTATATGTTATTCTTTAGTATTTTCGCAATTCGGTTTGACAGTACTTGAAATAGGCCTTTTTCTTTGGAGAGAAAGGACTTGACCCCGTTCTCATATTCCTTTACGCGGGCCTATACGCCGGAAAACGACGCTAAAGAAATAAAAATCCAGGGCTTAAAGCCCCACTGCACTACTTGTAGCTACTTACTCCCTCTATATAGAAAAAAATGCCTAATCGGTGCCCGTTGGTCCACCATGATCCTCTTTTTCTTATGTTAATTGAGAGCTGAGTTGATGAGATAACCACCTGTCAGTGACCATGCTAATCCCTCTAATCCCTCCTGGCCAAACTAGTGCATGGCTTTAATATCCAGCGATTCAACATGAAGATATCAGTTAAAGGAAAGTCTACCCTTATATTAAAGGTAAAGACCAGTTTTGGAAACGCCCCTCTCTCCAAAAATGAAATGGAAGCTCTCATTACCAATCATGTGAAAGAATATGTTTTGACTAATACGTGATGATACAAATTTTGCCGGGAAACCGCCTACTAATTTATATATTTGGTAAATTATTATATCTATTGGGACCAAATAGATATCGCGCACGTGGTCGCGTAGTCCCATATACATCTTTCTGTGTACAGTGCTTGTAACTTTACCAAGACTGGGCCAAATTTCTTATCATTTGATGATTCCAGAACCTTGCAGTACACACCAATACTTATATGCTAGATGATCAACCTTTTCTGATCGATTCCACAACGTTTCTTTCACAATGCAATAGCATGACCAGAACTCAACTTTATCTTTAAGAATAAAATCGTGATATAATTATATGATTTTTTTCTTTAAATCTCATTTATTATTTGATCCGTAATAGGCTACCCTTATAAAAAAAATGTGTTTTCATGCAGAAAATGATTTTTTTTTAGTTTGAATTTGAATTTAAAAATAAATTATGGTAAAGTATGGAGACTTTTTTCCCCAAAAGAAAATTCCGGGGGACGCCCCCCCCCCCCTCAATTTTTTTTCTGGGGGAGTCTGCATCTGTCCCCCGGATCACCGCTTGCGTGCATCTCGTTAAAGGTCCGACTGGGTTGAAATTTCTTTATCTCTTGCAACACACGTTTTCTACCTACTACTAGTACTAGTACTACCACACCTTCTACGATATTAAGTACTACATGTACTATCTACCGAGTGCAACGCACTTTCACTGAAGATATAGTAGTACTATCTACACAGTGTAACGAACTTTTCTTCTCCCATCAATGATGGCGAACTATCTTTCATCACGTGATTTACTTTTGACCAATCGTAGAGCAAGATTCTTAGTATGTGGAATATAATGACTTATACCTGTCAAACATTCCATGCGAGGAAGCGTAGCGATAGAGTGATATAATTTTCAGTTTTCTGAATAGTCTATGACGTTGTATTCTCTCACACATCAAAGCCTATATAGGTGTTGCAGCCTTTATTCCTCTTTCGTTACACATTCTATTTTTTGCTCTTACTCAAAATTTCCGGGAGAATACCCCCCTCCTTCCCCTCAAAAAATGTATTAGGTCTGTGCAGGAAGCAAACAATGAAACTATGTATGAAACTGAGTTAATTTTAAAAAGCTTATGCAATGAACACGATGGCAAAGACTTTCGATATCGATCTGAGGCAAAAGCATTGTCCACTATATTTTGTGTAATAATTATGCAAACATTACAAATTCAGTGGCGCATTTCGTCTTCCGGACCAAGGCCGGCTTGTTGACATGACCCATTTGATGGATGTCTTGAAAACAATCGCAAAGCAAAAACACAAAGAATAAAAGGGATTTTCTCATTCCCCCAAATATTTAATATAGGATTTCTCGGTCAATTTCGTAAGCTTTTCATTCGTTTTGATACAAAGTTCATTCAAATTCGCGAAATAAAGCTGCCGGCGTGTAAATTTCATTCAAAATAACACTTTTTTCAATGGATTTAGCACTTGTTTCATTCAATTTAACAACCGCTTACAAATGCGCAGTTTGCATTCATTTTCGTCAACAATGGCAAATCGGACGTCCGTACCATTCAATTTCGCTTTGGGTCATTCTAAATAACAAAGTTTTAATTCATATTCGCCTATCTTTACAAACATATGGTATACATGGTATATGCACATGTTTCTCATCTAAATTAAACAAATGAGTTATTGGTAATTGTGACTGTGACTGTGATCACGATCGTGATTGTGATTCAGTGTGATGGTGATTCAGATTTTGATGTGATTATGATTGTGATTGAACTGATACTCATAGATTGTTCTTCACATGTTCAATACTGACTAAATATAATTTACACAAATATAAATGGCTTCAAAGAGATTACGAACATCGAATAAATTATAAAAAACAAAACAAAACAAAACATAAAAAAATAAATCAATGTATAGAGTATTGATACCCCCTCCCACCGTTATGGTACGCCACTCCAATAAATACGTCTGTAGTCTGTAAACACACACTTTGCATGCACTTTTATCATTGCATATTCATAAAAAAGGACACTCTTGCTTATAGTTCCATGCTAATTCTATATTGATGTGGCTAGGTTATATCTACTTAACACATGATCGTTCAGTTGCTAAATAGTGATGATTTAGTGGGTATACACCCCTAGTGAGGACAAATAATATGTTTGTTGCTTACCAACCCATACAATTTGAAATGGATTTAGCATGGAACTAAGCTTGCGGGTTCTATATATGATCATACTGGGTAAGATTTACATGTTTAATTTGTCTGCAAAACGTGTGAAATTGTATGCAAAGAAACGAATTTGAATTCACGGAAGACGCTATTACGTAATCGCAAATCGTCTCGCTTTAAAAAAGAAACACGTTTTAATTCGAATGAAAATAAAATATTTTTGAATGATCGTTTTATGAATTCAAATGCTAAGAAACGAATTTGAACGAAAAATAACAGCTGCGGTGACAGAATCGGCGAAATTGAATGAACATAAAATGAACTTGTGTGGCCAACTTACGAAATTGACCGAGAAATCCTATATTTTCTATGACGATTAATTGGATAGAATCACATCGTGTTAACGGGGCTACAAGGTTATCACTTATCACGGTTCAATTTCTGTCACAATGGGTTTAGCCAAGTGGCAAAATAATGCCGCCATCCCCCCCCCCCCCTTATCATGTGAAACTGCAACCTAACCTCGAATTCCTGTGAATAAGGTAAATAGAATAGAGAGCGACTCGTCACCAATGCGTAAATTTGTTCTTTCTCACGCCCCTCCCTCTCTCTCCCTCTTTCTCTCTCTCTCTCTCTTTATCTACCTGTCTCTCCATCTTTATCTTTTTATCTCTCCCATCTCTCTATCCCTGTATCTATTTATCTATCTATCCATCTATCTCTTTCTTTCTATCTCTCTCTGTCTCTCTGTCTCTCTTTCTCTCTCTCTGTCTCTCTCTCTCTCTGTCTGTCTGTCTGTCTCTCTCTCTCTCTCTCTCTCCCTATTTCCTCCTATACCTTTCTCTCCTTCTCTTTACATTTCCAGTTTCGTCGCATGATGGCTCTATTGTACTTAGTCGATCTCGCCGTGGTCTCATTCAGTTTGACGTCATGATTTGGTGCACCACCTATCGCTCGGGCCTGTCTTACAATGGATACGGCTGCTACTGCGGGTACGGTGGGAGTGGCATCCCCGTAGACGGCGTGGACAGGTAATCATAAACAAATGATGCATGCGAATGGGTTCATTGTACGATCTATCCGCACTCTAATTGAGGCTGTATATATATGCATCCACCATGACGATAATTACGAAACCGTCAAGCTGTGAACGACATTTGCGCAAACATCCATATCAAGAGCAAATAGATACTGTAATGAAGGAATGTAAACATGCTTTATTTGATCTATACAACGAAATACCGAGACCCTTGTTATTTTAATGTCAAAAGAATTTATTTTAATTAAAAAAATTCGTGTCATTTAATATCGCTGATGAATAAAGCCCAAGGTCAATAGTCTTACTTTTGCGCGCAGAGATAAGCGTACTTACCTCTGAATTAGTATACGAGATGGGATTATTATGGGAATATGTTTATAAAATATAAAATGTAATTTTACAAAATATCAATTATTATGAGTATTACAATACATGACAATATTCAAGTCTCAATTTTTAAAGTTAATGAAAGATATTGTAATTAAAGGCACATGCATGCACGCAATATGTATCAATGTAACCTTTTTTTTAGGGGGGTCTCATCTTCTTTAGGTCAACTGATACGCATATATTGATATCGAAAATTGAGCACTCTAGTATTGTGATATATTTTGCCTAAATTCCCCTTTCATGTCATAGATCATCCGTGTATTCTTTTCTGCCACCTACAGATGTTGCGAAACACACGACAGGTGTTACAGCGACCTCTACGACGAAGGCTACTGCCCTAGAAACGTCGATATCTTCACAGCTCTGTATAAGTTCCGATCGCAAGACTGCCTCAATTCGTGGAGCCGATTTTTCGGCAGCTCCCGTAGCCCAAATATAAAATGCAGTGAGTATTGTGAGTCATTTGTTGCGTTATACCAGGATGGTAGAATAATATTTAGGCCCTAACCAGTTCTAAATCTCGTCTATCTAGGCGTATAAACCTGGAGTGGGGAAGGGGGTTGCAGTTTAGGGCCTCAAGTGTTTTTTAAATTACCAATATTCGGGAAACGATCACCTCATTATTTGTTGTGTTGAAAATTCAGCATACGTTATGGGTCCATCTAACATTTCGGTGAACTCGAGATAAACGCCCTCAATGTTCTATTTTTGTTTAATCGTTTGTTTCTTCTTCTTCTTCTTCTTCTCCTCCTCCTTTTTCTTCTTCTTCTTCTTTTTTTCTTCATCTCCTTCTTCTTTTCTTCTTCTTTTTCTTCTTCTTCTTCATCTTCTCCTCCTACTTCTCCTTTTTCTCCTTCTTCTTCTGCTAATCTTCTTCTTTTTCCTCTTCTTCGTCTTCTTCTCCTTCTTTTTTCTTCTTTTCCTTTTTCTTCTTCTTTTCTTCTTCTACTTCTCCTTCTCATTTTTCTACTTCTTCTGATAATGTTCTTCTTCTTCTTTTTCCTCTTCTTCGTCTTCTCCTTTTTTCTTCATCTCCTTTTTCTTCTTCTTTTCTTCTTCTTCTTCTTCTTCTTCTTCTTCATCTTCATCTTCTTCTTCTGCATCATCTTCTCCATCTCCGTCTTCTTCTTTTCTTCTACAAATCTTCTTTCTTCTTCTTCTTCATTTTTTTCTTCCTCTTCTTCTTCTTCTTCTACAAATCTTCTTTGTTCTTCTTCTTCATTTTTTTCTTCCTCTTCTTCTTCTTCTTCTTGCTATCTCTTCTTCTTTTTCTACTACTTTTTAGATGATAAAGTTAACAGCCGATGTATGCAAGCATTGTGCGAGTGCGACAGAGAAACTGCATTTTGCTTTGCTGGTGAGAAATACAACTCAATCTATAGTTTCTACGACAAGAAAAGAAAATGCAGATAGCACTTGTATGTAAAGTTCTATAATACTATTTAGTGTTTATTTTTAGAGCAACTCTACGTTTCTGTTCTTCTCTAGTCTTCTTCCTCTTCTCCTTCTTATTCTTCCTCTTCTTTCTGCCATGATTTGTTAATTATATTATTTTAACATTACAGATGCATTTTCGAACTGAATAATTACTACTTTGATATTAATTGACTTGTCTAATCATTTCTAATTTTATCATAATTGTGGTAAAACTTCGTACAAAGATTATTTTGCTTATGTCGCTATGAAAGAACTGCTGCTAAGTATAGATGAATGGGTAGCGTACTGGGGGCGGGTGGAAGGTGAGAGCTATCCTCCCCAGACACTCAGGGGGGCGGAATCTTGGCACCCGATATGATGTAGACTCACTGTATTAAAGTTGTATGGCCTACGCTGGATTGATTATGCCGTTTTAAACATGGGGGGTAGGGGATTTCCCCGGATCAACGTAATGTTGAATACGACACTGAGAAAAAACAGCATCTATTCTTGTACCTGTATTTAGATTTGGCTGTCGATTCTTATTCTTATATTTTCCGACGGATTCATATACTTCTGGTTTGTTAAGTACTGTACTGTAACTATGCTCTGTTTTGTATATGTTTTTATCATTGCGGTTTGTATTGATAAGATTTCAGATTACTCAACTGCACTAACAAATTTTAGTTCCGAAATCGCTCGAATGTGTTGAGAAAAAATATCATATAATATGAATTCTTAGTATGAATACAGAAATGGAGTTTATAACCCTTTAAATAAAATAAAGAAATGTGTATACCCCTCCCGAAATATTTCTCATTGTTTGCGTGTAAGAGTTTTTTTTTAAACTTCGGCAGGCCCCTCCCCCTCCCTGGAGTACAAGTCAGAACAAACTTTCATGATAGAGGGAACAGGGGCCCGTTTCATAAAACTTGTTATCTATAACAAATGCTAAATTTCTATGACAAATTTGCTCTCAGCCAATCAGATGCCGTGATTTTAGTAGCTTATAACATTAGCTTATAACAGTAGCTTGTAACAGTAGCTTGTAACAGTAGCTTATAACAGTAGCTTATAACAGTAGCTTGTAACTTGTTATTGATATCAAGTTTTATGAAACAGGGCCCTGTCTCTAATTTTAAAAATAAAACAAATTAATAAGTAAAAGCAGGGAGGAATGCGAAGCGGAATCAGTCACGTATCATCTTAACTGTTATGGGGTTCCATACGAATCATGTCTATCATATCAATGCAGAGGTTTTGTGGTCCAGAGGAAAAGTCTTTGAACTAGGACCACAAGAAACGGGGTTCGAATCCCTGTCGCAACAATAATATCCTGGCAAGACATTAATCTACATTTGCCAGACTCCACCCAGTTGAGGTAAATGGGAACCCGGCAGGAATTCGTTTCTCAGAATGTTCGAGCGCTGTAAAACCCGGGTAATAATATTGAAGTGTTGAGAGTGGCAATGTGCCAGACAAGGGCGCAACATGAGACTGTATTATTATTATTATTATTAATAACACAAATAAATCGAAGCATTAAAACTTACTGAACCAAAATGAAATAACTGTAGTTTTTGCTGTTGTGGTTGTTGTTGTTTTATTTATTTGTATTGTTGTTTGTTTGTTTGTTGTTGTTGTTGTCGTTGTTGATGATGAGGATGATGATGATACTGATGGTGATAATGATGATGATGTGCTGGCTGTGAACAAGACATAAAGGGCAAGTCCAATGAATAAATAGAGAAAATACACGAACTTGAAAATATAAGAAAGTTATAGATATTTTTAAGTTTCGCATAATTTCATGAAACAGTGATTTTTTTATACATCACATAGGCTCTATGCAAATTAGAGAGTTGACGATATCATCCCTTCACTATTCCCCGTATATTTTATTTCTAAAATATTAAGTTTTTTTGTTTACACTCCTGAAAATAAATCTTTCGCTATATATTATAATAAGTTACAGTGATGGTGACTTTGCACATATTCCACGAGGATTTAAGCCATGTTTTACGTAGTCCAGAATCTGGCCTATTTAGTTTTGATCTCCACCACACCAACGCAATGCGACCTCCCTACTTACTTGCTGCCAGCCGAAGATGGTGTGATTCTTAAATTAGGTATAGGACGCACGGCGTTCTTAGGCTGGGCTGGTGCATGAGCATAATTATGAGTTCGTTGATATTAACGCCATCTTCGGCGGCTTGAATCAAGTGTAGGGAATATAAAGAACTGGCCAGATTCTGGACTATGTTTTACATTCCGAAAGCAGAAAAGTAACACATTTATGAACAAAACGGATGAGGGGATGACATCATCAACTGGGTACTTTACATACACCATACGTGATACAAATCAGTGTTTAATGAAATCATGCGAGACTTACTCGGTCTCGGAATAAAACTTTCGTTGTTGTTATTTTGTTGTTGTTGTTTTTGTTTTGTTGTGGTTGTTCTTATTGCTTTTTCTTTTGTTGTTATTGTTGTATTTTTTTTTGTAATATTGTTTTTACCTTCAGATGTTACCAACACTAAATTTAACTTAAGATAGCGCAGTCAGCAGTGACTTAAATTTACCTACTTAGGGGTTGTCCCAGTAGACGGGCAGCTCATGAGACCAAAATAAATAAAGAATGCAAAAGATCTGGTGTATGATTCTTTCGAGGTTATAGTTATGACAAGAACTTTTAGATCATTCGAAGAATAGGAAATGATGCGGGATAGCTCAGTGGTAGAGCAATAGTCTCGTAATCGGAAGATCCGGGTTCGAAACCAAGTGGATGTGCTCGTGTCCTTTGGTAAGGATTCAATCCTCATTACCTTTACCAAGTCCCTCGGAGAGGACATAAAGCCATCGGTCCCCTGGCAGCTTACGTACAAGCATATACGTTCGCTTTCTTAGCAGTCACATAAAAAAAAAACAATCAAATCATCAACATGGCAGAAAAGAAAAAAGTTACAAAATGTTTGTGCACGAAACCGACGCGACGGCCCACGAGAACGAAGGCCTACGTTCTTCTGGTCGGTCTTCTGGGATATCGGTCTCAGACCTGGGCCTTCGGACTAGAGAATCCTAAGAAAGGTACATGGCTTGAAACCCCACGAGACTGAAACTGTCGGTTTAGTGGGCTGTTGGTCTAGTGAGCTGTCGGTCCTGCGGGATGTTGGTCTAGAAAACACTTATTTTCGATGATACAGGAATAGGCTATGCGTATATTTGACCTGACAACTCTGAAACAGATTTCTCTGTAGGTTTCTTCTTTCGATTTTGTTCTTCCACTACTTTATTTTGGTTATTATTTGTATTTATATTCCAGATATGAGAGGCGATATAGGAGCCTTATAGCAACCAGACATTCGACGGTAATAATTGTGGAATATTGAATTGCACTGAAACTGAAAATGAAACTAGTTCTCGATGGTTCCATTGTATAACGTTGAATCAATTATCTGATTTCCTGGTATGAAATCATGAAATCACAAAATCGAAAGCTTTTCCAAAAAGAAAAAGAAAAAACATCAAACAAACAAGGAAGTACATTTTCCTAGTACAAGTAGGAATGAATGTGAAATCGCTCTATGTGCGGTTATGATGATTCATAACAGTTGTTATTAGGGACTTTTTGATTTGCACGTCGACATAGTGGACTGCAACGTGTGACGTCCTTATAAGGCACTGAGATGTCCTTTTAAGGCACTTGGCCGTGCCCGGCAGTGCCTTAAAAGGACGTCACATTACCTTAAAAGGATGTCACACGTGGCGGTCCACGTTCTCGTCGTGTAAATCTAAAATTCCCTACTATTTGATCAACCGAGAACTAAGTATACATGACACAGCACAAATATTTACCAAATATTAGGCACAAAACGAGTTAGGCTCATGGTAGTTTTATCAAAAGAAGCGAACACAACAACTCCATTGAACCAGGTCCATGATTGAACCATTATTCTATCACATATGAGGTGGCTTGGTTTTCGAATATGCCAACGTAAATGTCGTGTGAGTTTTGTTTTATTATTTGTTTCATTTGTTAGATCTGTACCGAAAATATTTTCCATGCCTCCGCCCACCGAAACTGGTGCTGGAGGCATTATGTTTTCGGGTTGTCCGGCTATAAAATTATATTATATATTATATTATATTCCAGCTATTAGCCTCATTATCGCAAGATCTCTGGAGCCACTAGAGGTATGAGGCTCAAGCTTGGTGACGATATGTATTACCGTAGGAAGACGATCTGATCGTACTTTGGGTTGATATGTCAAAGGTCGAAGGTCACAGACTGAGGTCAATTTCTGAAATTCTAGATATTAGCCTTGTTATCGTGATATCTCAAGAACCACTGAAGATATGAGGCTCAAAGTTGGTGATATATAGAAGGATGATCTGATCAGATTTTGGGTAAATAGGTCAAAGGTCATACAGGTCAATTTCTGAAATATGAGCTTCAAACATGATGACAGTATTCATATTGGAAGATGATCCAATTGCATTTTGGGGCTGGTAGGTCAAGGTCATAGTCATCAGTTGACATTTCATTATAGGCTTTTTATTTTCATTGTGATAAGTTACAAATAAATCCATCCATTTCCTATACTGATTTTTAGGGCGGAGGCATATAGAAGACCCAGTCGCATTTGTCTCTTTTTTCATAAATGTCCATTGGCTTTACTTGTTGATGAAGGAAAAGATTCGTTTCCTACAGGGGTTGTGTAAAAACGTAGGCCTACATATAATTATGTACAAGGATGCATAGATGATATGATATATACTTATGATTTTTCCTACAGAGCAAATAGAAGAGGACCTCGAATGATGCGCCACAAAGATGCCAATTTGTGTTTGAATGATTTCAACTTCAAAAATATATAGATGTCTTGTTTTTATCAGATTTTGAACCAAACTTTCACTGATATGATTAATTCTCTGACTTTTCTTCTTTTTATTAAAGCTACCTTAATATCAAAATGGCCTCGAACCTCCTTAAATTGATATTTTGAAGTGCCTAAGGCCAAATTAATTTGATTCCTAGCTTATAGTCCGGAATGTTAAAGTGAGGAGGATAGGGTCCCACGTTATTTGATATGTGCATGAAATTGTTTTGGTGCCATTGTAACAATGACGACAACAAGAACACATTGACTGCCTTTAATTTGTTCATGTACGTCAGGAGTTAAAAGCAAGCTAGAATTGTTATATAGTAGTCTTTTGGTTAACTGTCTAGATATCCTCAGATGCTTTAAATATTTAAATTTCAGAACATAAACATCAAAAACAGAAGGAGACGGGCTAGCTGATAAAAGGATAAGGAGGAGGGAACAGGAAACTAAAAAATAAATTTCATTTGGCCTATAAATAATGATAGTGTAATTCGACAATCAGAGAGAGTGTATGTGTGAATGCAAATTATTTCCTTTTTTCTTCCTTTTATACAAAATAAATAATTTAAATAATGTACTTAGTTTCCTATACAATTACTGGAGACAGACTTTTACATAAGGCCCGGCCTTCCTGTCTAGTCTCCAAATACTTCCATTAATGTACATGTTTAAAATGTTTTCCCCTTGTTCCTCATGTCTTCTCCACTTGTGTTATTCTCATGTTATATATTGATACATGTATTATATTTTAACTTTTATATGTTTGTTTTCCTTTGTATATTTTTAATGAAAGTATTGAATAAAGTGAACTTGAACTTGAACTTGAACTCTTAAAATTGCAGAGAAAAAAGGGATACTGCGAAGAATGGACCGGAAGACATTGGTATCCGTTATTCTCTTAATGCCGATTTGCTTGTCATGGGCCCACGATCAATTAGGTGAGTCTTTTTTTCTTCTTTCTTTACAACTTATAGTCCAGTCGAAATAGCGTCTTAATATATAATTGCGCACTGGTCATATGATTACATTGTAAAATAAACCGCCTGAAACCAGTAAATAGGAATTTAGGTGGGATTTGTAAAAAAAAAAAAGGAGCCCAACATCTTGCTGAAAAATCACAGAAATGTGGAAATTACACTACACACACACACACACACACGCACGCACGCACACACACAAGAGTGGCCTGAATGTATGGTCCAAACTTTTCACCTATTTCTTGTCATATTTGAAATATATAAAGGCATTAGAAGAGCAATAATGTTCAGGGAACATTTCTACTATAATATCCTTCCACGTTAACACTATTAAAAAATGAGAATGAAATTAAAAGATATAAGAGGGAGTTCACAAATTCTGTCATCCACCTTTCCCCTCTTCTATAATGGTAATAATAATAGGCATTTATGTAGCGCTGTCTATCTAGACAATTTATTCCGAGGCGCGCTACTTAATTACTACCCCGGCTTTAGCCTAGCTTAGCTGCCATTACGGCGCTCTAGCATTTCAAGGAATTAATTCCTGCCAGGTACCCATTTACCTCACCTGGGTCGAGTGTGGCAAATGTAGATTAAAGCGTTGTCAAAGGACATTAGTGCCGTGTCGGGGATCGAACCACGACCTTTGAATTTCAAGTCAAATGCTATAAACCACTCGACTACGACACTTCTCTCTCTCTCTCTCTCTCCCTCTCTCTCCCTCTCTCTCTCTCCATTCTCTCTCTCTCTCTCTCTCTTTCTCTCCATTCTCTCTCTCCCCCTCTCCACCTCTCCCCCTCCGCCTATCTCTCCATTCCTGGTACAGGTCCGTCTCATGATGATTCTCCCGTTCTCATTCGACCACGACGCAACCTTCTGGGGTTCGCTGCTATGATTGGGTGCGCCACCACTCGCTCGAGCTTGGATTACATTTCGTACGGCTGCCACTGTGGGTATGGTGGGAGCGGTACTTCGGTGGATGAATTAGACAGGTGGGTTGTAGTGCTAAGAACTTTCCACCACCACCGATTACGCAAAATGTCACTGTCATGTATTATTATTATTATCATTATTACCATTGTTATATATTATCATTGTTATTGTTATTATTATTATTATCATTTTTGTTATAATTATTATTATGTTTGATATTATTATCATTAATATTATTATTATTAATATTATTAACAATAATATAATTTTTTAATCATTATTTCCATTATTATTATCATTATTATAATCATTATCACGTGTTATTATCATTATTATCATTATCAATATCATTATCGTTTCTATTATTACTATCATTATTAATATAGTTGATATTATTATTAGCATTAATATCATCATTATTATCATTGTTGTGTATTATTTTGAATATTATTATTTGTATTGCTATTATCATTATTATTTTCAGTAATTTCATTATTGTGTATCATTATTTTTTATTATTATCATTATAATTATCGTTATAAATGTTATTATTCTCATTATTGTGGAATATTAATATCACTATTATTATCAGTAGTAGTATTAAAATTATTGTTATCGTTATCATTGTTTTATTTTGAGGACATTTCTATGAATGAGCGGTCTCCTAAAAATGTGGGGTTTTTCGAATTCAAATAAATTGTTTTCATGGAGGTGTCGTGGTATAATGATTCATTCAATCCATGCCGGTTGGTGGTTCGAATCACAGCCCAGCATGTAATGTCTTTTGGCAATACATTAATCCACATTTTACACTCTTCACCCAGATGTAAATGAGTACCTGGACACAGCTGGGGTACTAATACTTACAGAGCCCACAGAAAAAATAGTGTTGATGCTGATGAGTGCCGGTTTCTTTCGTAAATAAATGTATTATTATCATTATATTATTACCAATAAAAGTAGTACTAGCAGTAGAAGAAGAAGTAGCATGAGCAGCAGCAGCAGCAGCAGCAGTAGTAGTAGTAGTAGTAGTAATAGTAGTAGTAGTTACAGTCAGGGGCGGATCTAGCTTTTTGCTAAGGGGGGTTTGACCCAATGACGATGCAGAGCATCGTCCACGCGCCGCGTAGCGGCGAGGCGATTTTTTGTTGTTGCTATTTTGAACCCCCGTAAGTGATGTTTTACTGGCATCTACTAACACAATGGAGACCATAAAAAGCAGTGCATGATATTTCTATGCACATCACATTTTCACTTGGCAGCCCAAGGGGTGAACCCCTAACCCCCCGTCACTGACAGCAGCAGCTTCAATAGTAGTAGTAGTAGTTATAATTGTAGTAGTATTAGTAACAGCAGCACTATTAGTAGTAATAGTAGTAGTAGTAGTAGTAGTAGTAGTAGTAATAGTAATAGCAGTAATAACAGTAGATGTGTTATTATTCCTCTCTACAGCTGCTGCGAGGCCCATGACAACTGTTATAAGCGCATCAAAAACAATTTCGACGGTCAGTGCAACGTGTATTATTCTTCATACAAGTATAGCTTAAGTGACTGCCTCACTACTGGGAATTCGGACCCTCACATAGAATGCAGTGAGTATTATATCCCCTATCATAAGATTGTTGCATTAGGAGTGTACACAACAAGAATAGGAATAGTTTTACTAGGAAAGACGTTTCCTGCCGAATAGTTCATTTTTTATTGCTGACGTCACGAAAAGTTCACCTTTTCCAGGAAAAAAGTGAACTAATTCGTTTTCCCGCCCCCCCCCCCACCCAAACTGGCAAAATTCAGTGAGCGTACGGGATTTCAAATGCCTCTAAGCGGGCAACTCCCTCGGTGTCACGGCGCTCACGCCGTGCAATTTACGCTGAGCCGCAGTAAATCCACTATACTACTGCAGCACCTATATAGCGCCAGCTAAACATATTTACATTACATCCTTCAATGTTTCATTTGAGCCGTGCAATTTTTTTTTTTTTTTTTTTAATGTGATGTGAATGTGAAAGTGTCCAAGGCATGATACAGGTGGAAGGTGTAATGAGTAGTATACCGCCAGCTATAGTTGAAGACATTCTCAATATGGCGATATGTGCATCGGCCTGAGACATTGGCAATCCTGATATTAAAGACTCTGTAAGTTGTATAAACTCCGAGTTATGTCCTAATTCATTGATGTCATGATAGTAAGACACATATATAACAGAAGGGATATAAAACAAATATTCAATGACTCATTCTCGGAACAAGCAAAAAATATTCGCACTCAGGAACATCAATAGTACTCGAGTGTCATTGTATATTTGTATACTATTTACCGGCTTACAGTAGAGCAAGAAGGACGTTGACTCTATGTTAACACGTATGAGTTAACGCCCTTCTGGCTACTAAAAAAAGATGGAAGATAGGTCTTTATTCCTCACAACCAACATTAGAACAACTATCATTACAAGTCAGAAGGACGATGACTACATTATTAAAGCATACACTCTACAAACAAATTATTGGGTAACATAATACCCAATATTTGGTCAATATTACCCAATTTCAGCTACGTGTTACCCAATAATTCCCAGAATCGGGTACATAATTATTACCTAGTTTTCGGTACATTTTTCTGCGTAAAGTTCTACCGATCAAATATTCATGTTCCTATTTTTTGTCACTGTTAGGGTACAATTTTACCAAACTTGTTGTAAGTAGTTTAACAATAAACCCACTTCTGGCTCGAAGAATGGATTAGGCCTATATGTTTTTTGTTTTTGTTTTGTTATTCCTCTCAACCAACATTCGGAGGGGGGTGCAGTCATTGAAGGGTACTGGCATCAGTGAGGGTGGGGGGGGGTCACTTTCCAACTTGCAAATGTGCTTTGGTTTTGTTTTGTTTTGTTTTATTTTCTGTTGACAAAAAATGTATGCTTACATATGAACATCACAAAACAATTATTCAAAAAGAATACCGCTGGATTGCTCTATTCAGAGCCATTTATGTAATGGCTCTGTTCTTCATAGAGGTCCGTTTGCAAGAACACTGATAGGGATAGATCGAGTGGGGGGGGGCTCGATTATTTTCTTGTTACTTTCCATTCCCCTTTCGTTTTCTTTTCCCCCTATTTTTTCCCTTATATTTTATGCCTACGCCAAACGAAGGTGGTACCAGAGGCATTATGTTTTGGGGTTGTCCCTATACGCCCGTCCGTCCCTCTTTCTCGTTATCACGATATCTTAAGAACCCTTGAAGATATGAGCTTTAAACCTAGTGATACTTTGTATTACCATTGGAAGGCGATCTGATTATATTTTGGAGTAAGTCGGTCAAAGGCTAAAGGTCATAGAAGCCAATTTCTGAGGATACAGGTTTTAGCCTCATTTTCACGATATGTCAAGAATCACTTCAGGTATCAACTGCAAACTTGGTACGAGTATGTCTAAACGTCGGAATACATGATTAGATTTGGGGAGGGGAAAATAGGTGAAAGGTGAAAGGTCATAAAGTTTTATTTTCCATGAGATCTCGGTGTTTTAGCCCTGTTATCGCAATGTCTTAAGTACGACTTGAGCTATGAACTTCAATCACCAAAATGAGACAAAATGATTAGATTTTAGGTCAAATAAGGTCAAATGTCAAAGGTCAGCAAGTCGATTTACATAAAATTAAAGGATTTTTAACCATGATAAATTATGACCGAATCAATGACTATTTTACGCTATTTAAGCTGTGAATTTAAAATTTGTAACTATAGTATGCATCACTGTAGCGAGACACGTGATCAGATTTTGTGATTTTAAAGTCAGAGGTCAGAGGTCGTAAAGATCAATTGACATGAAAGTATCTAACTTTTTGTTCTCATTGTGATATTCGAAGAATAATTAAAGCCTTGATCCCAACTGAAATTAGGCGGAGGCATATTGGAGACGCAGTCGCATTTGTCCTGATTTTACTTTTGGTCTCGTTCATTCTTTCTTCTTTTTTCCTCCCTTTTTTTTCTTCTTCTTTTCTTTCTTTTAAGACGGTACTTTGAACACCCAGTGCCTGCAGGAACTGTGCGAGTGCGACAGGACAGCTGCATTGTGCTTCGCTGCAGCGAGTTACAATGAGGAGTACTGGAACTACGACAAGGCTACGCATTGTCAAGATCCCGATCCAACTCCGACTTCAACTCCGAACCCAACTTTGAGAACTAGTCCTAGTTCTAGTCCTAGTCCAAGTTCTAGTTCTAGTTCAAGTTCTAGTCCTACTCACAAAACGAGTGCAGGTCCTCAATATTACTCACACTGCATCCAAATGGGGTGCATGATCTGCGTAGCTCTTGCATATGTAATGAGCTAGGTTTTGAACTTTAACCTTCGTAGAAAAAAAAAAGGACGAGCACGTTTGTCAGGACGGTGCATTTTTAGAAATGACAAAAGTTTTGGTTTGTTTGTTTGTTTTTTTAAAGCTTTTTGAGGGAATGTACCCCCTCCTCGGACATTATTGTATTACCGGAATAAAAATCATTGCTCGTGGAAATGATAACCAGTGTCCTGTTTAATCAAACTTGTTATCAATATGACAAGGTACAGTAAGCGTAATACGCAACTGAAATCGCCGCATTTGATTGGCTGAGAGCTAGTTTGTCATAGTATTCTAGCGTTTGTTATTGATTTAAAAAAATTATGAAACAGAGCGCAGGAACGTTTGAACTTTTGACCTGCAATGATACTATTTATCTTTATTTAAAAAAAACTCTCACTTAGATGCAGGAATTATCACAAATGCACTCCCTCCTCGGACATTATTGTATTACTGTAAACAAAAAATCATTGCTCATGGAATTGATAACCAGTGACCTGATTAATCATACCAGTGGCGGATCCAGGGGCCCGGGCCCGGGCCCTCCCTAGAAAAAAACAGGTAGAAACACCCTTTTTGAAAAAGAAGTTGGGGCCCTTCCCTGGCGCCCAAGGGGTGGTGGTGGAAAAAAGTACCCTTCCGGAGAAAAAATTTTCGGGTGCCAAAATTTTTTTTTGCTCACTACCCCCACTGAGCGAAAAATCGACCAGCACGATTTTCAAATTTTCGCACGAAGTGGGCCCCTTTTTAGGCCCCCTCCCTTGCCGCCGGCTGGATCCGTCCCTGAATCATACTTCTTATCAATGACAAGGCATAGTAAGCATTATAAGCCACTGAAATCGCTTGGTTGAGAGCTAGTTTGTCATAGGATTCTAGCATTTATTATTGATAAGTTTTATGAAACAGGGC
Source organism: Mesocentrotus franciscanus (assembly GCA_037976565.1). NCBI lineage: Eukaryota > Metazoa > Echinodermata > Echinoidea > Camarodonta > Strongylocentrotidae > Mesocentrotus > Mesocentrotus franciscanus. Next base: position 12,773,815 of record CP137678.1, read on the forward strand.
GCAGGAACGTTTGAAATTGTGACCTGCAATGTTACTATTTATCTTTATTTTTTTTTAAACTCCCACCAAAATGCTGGAATTATCACAAAGGTTTTTGAAAACAGGGAGTATCAAGAACATTTTATGATTGAAGTCTATTTAAATTGTCAAAATTGATTCATTGCCATTATGGTACTACTCAACCCAAACGCATTTCCATTTTAACCGATAGCAATAAAGATAACCATAATGATCATATCGGTTTTCTGAAAATATATAGGAAATGAATAATTTTAAGTTTACATGAAATGCATTGTTTTATACTTCATCATTATTGTATATCATTTGTGTTTCTTTTCTTTGAGATGCATACGTATGATTTATAAGATTTGTTTTAAAAAAGGGAAAATTATGAATAAATCAATGTAGAATTGTTTAGTTTTGTCAATTTTATGTTAAAATGTTATTGAGTATTTCTTTATACACTGTATGACATGTATATCAATTTTATGCATTTGGTTGTTAATTGTGGTTTTGTGGTCCTATATATAATTTGTTTTAAATATCATTTGGAGAACAAAAATAATTAGACGTAGAGGTTTTGTGGTCTATAGAGGTGTTATAGTCTAATGGATACATCATGGGGTTCACATGGTTTGCGGTTCGAATCCCGTCACGTCACTAATGTCCTTTTGGCATTTGCCACTCTCCACCCAGGTATAGTAAATGGGTACCTGGTAGGATTATTTATTCCTTGAATGTTTTTAGCACCTTAGGGAAGCTGAGCTAAGGTCAGGGCAATGATACTATTTTGAAGGCGCCATTACGACGCACGGATGCGGTGATAGTTCTGCATCTAGATAATTATCTAATTTAATTAGATCATTATCTGTACTAATTACTATAATATATTTAGTAATACGATAATTATGTAAATGAGTCAAGGTACTATCGTATAATTCGTGATATATACCAATTGAAAACGACGCACGGATGCGGTCATAATTCTCAATTTAGATATTTAGCTAATCGAATTAGATCGTGATCTGTAGCAAATGAATTAGACCGGAAATTAGATCACGATTTAAATGAATTAGATCTAGGTCTAGAAAAAACAATATTGTATTTATAAATTATTAAATGGCCTTACCCCTCCATACATGTTGTGGGAATTATCGAATAATTTTTCGATAATTTCAATCTTTAATCATAATGTCTAGGCTAACAGGGTCATTATGGAAAGTAGTTAAGTAACTGACAATGCTACCCCGTAAAATAAAAATAAAAATTAGTAAATAAATAAATGCAGTCGAACCAATCGTCTCTTTAAATACATACATAAAACGTAGGTTCTTACCCTATGCCCCAGCAACGGTTAGGTAGAGCAGAAAAAAGATGTGCTGTATCACTCCATCATACCCCAAGTAAGTCAAGCAGGAGCTGATGTTGTGACGTCTCGCTGAAAAGTGTTGGTAGTTTATCGAAGCGAGGGGTTGGTATAGCCCAGATCAAAAATTATATCCTTTGTTTCATAGATAAGTTATTAAAAAATTGTTTTCTTCTTCTTTAATATTCTTCGTATTTTCTTATTTTACCTTGCAAGCTATTGACTGGCTATAAAAGCTGTGGTCAAGCATGTCAAAGTCTGATCAAATCTGATCCTTGCAAGCTATTGACTGGCTATAAAAGCGGTGGTCAAACATGTCAAAGTCTGATCGAATCTGATATAATTCATTTATGTCATGATCATCATTATCTATTTCATTTATATCATGATCATCATGATTTAATGCATTCCGGTCATGATCTTATTCAATTAGATAATTATCTACATGCAGAATCCGTGCCTCATATTCAACTCGTAAATATCGCGAATTAGATAATTATCTAATTATCTAGGAGATAATTATCTGATTTTATATACCTCTCTTTAGAAATCTAGCCATCTGATTGGTCGAAATTGGAGTCGTGATTTTAGCCATGCCCGTAAAAGAAACGAACATTGCCAGTAACGGTCAATAGTTCATGAGAAAGATACCCGTTTGCTGAGATCCCCATTGGTTTACGTGTAAAAAGTTTCTTTGTGCGAGCGTACAGTGTGTGTGCGATTTGGTCGCTTAGTGTGTGCGATCCCGAATGATCGTAACATTCAGGCAACTTTCTAGCGAAGATTAACAGACAGTGTCCTAGATTTTCTGTGATATTTTAACCAATCTTTACTAAAGAAAAAGATGAGGCAAGAATTCTTTGTAGATTTTTTGTGTGAATTCGGTATATAAAAGATATATGGACTGCTTTAATATTCGAGACAAAGCTGTTTCTATACTGGCCCTCGGGGACGTTGCATCCTGCCATGACCCCGAGGCGTCATGGCAGGATACAACGTCCCTTGAGCCTATAGAAACAGCTATGCCTCTCATAGCAGTCAATATATCTATAGGGGCATAATATAGGATAACATCCTAATTCATTTGACAATTATCTAAATATTTGGGATAGTATCCTTATTCATTAGATAATTATCTAAATATTTATGATAGGACCCTAATTCATTCAGATAATGATTTTAGATAATTATCTAAATGGAAAATTATGACCGCATCCGTCCGTCTTTCGCCTTGAGAATCCACTGGAGTGGATTATGTGCGCAATATAAATGTAACTACTATTGTTATTATGATATCGGTGTTGATGATTACCAATAAGTTTGCTAATAGTTTAGTTTAGTTTAGTTTATTTCTTTATTAAAAAATCACACCCGTCATCAGACGGCCGGCCTAAAAAGGCCTATGAGTGATACTTTAAAAATAACAGTCATAAACAATTTGACATGGTAACATAGTACAAATATAAATATAACATAATCACAAACACAGAGAAAAAAAATATTCATGTATTACAGTGTAATTGAAAGTTGGTTGGCATGCACTAAAAACATACGAACAACAGCAACAAAAGACAGAAAAAAAAGTCTAATAAGTCTTAAGCACCAAATGTCTTGGATTGATCGAATATCCAATACTTTGTGTGGACATGAACTTCAGGAAATTGATTCTTTAGATATTCCAATCTAAAGATAAATATATACAATCTATTCTCTTAAGCCTTTGTAGATATATTTGATTGTCAAGTAGCCTTGATTTGATAATTATAGCACTTTGCTATTTCCCCTCACTAACAGTTTTTATATATTTGTTTAAAGGTATAGACCAGTGATCTGGCCATGCGATTGCATTGTGAAAGAAACGTGTAATCGATCAGAAAAGGTTGATCATCTAGCAAAATTATAAGTATTGGTGTGTACTGCAAGGTTCTGGAATCATCAAAATCATAAGATATTTGGCCCAGTCTTTGTAAAGTTACAAGCACTGTACACAGAAAGATGTATATGGGACTATATACGCGATCGCGATATCTATCCAGTCCAGATCGATATGATAATTTTCCAAATATATCAATTAGTAGGCGGTTTCCCGGCAACATTTGTATCACCACGTATTAGTCAAAACATATTCTTTCACATGATTGGTAATAACAGCTTCCATTTCATTTTTTGAGAGGGGGCGTTTCCAAAACTGGTCTATACCTTTAACTTACATGTCACATGATTTTGGGTAATAAATGAAAAAAAAAATGAAATAAAATTAAATTGAATGTTTGAAACTTTTGGCTTTAAATTCTACAAAATTTGTATCTCTAATAGTTATATTATTTTCTCTGAGGAGAGTTATTGAAGAAAAATTTAATAGTTTTTTTAAATGACAATTACGTGTTTAAAGGTAAAGACCAGTTTTGGAAACGCCCCTCTCTCAAAAAAATGAAATGGAAGCTCTCATTACCAATCATGTGAAAGAATATGTTTTGACTAACACGTGATGATACAAATTTTGCCGGGAAAGTCGGGAAACCGCCTACTAATTGATATATTTGGTAAATTATTATATCTATTGGGACCAAATAGATATCGCGCACGTGGTCGCGTAGTCCCATATACATCTTTCTGTGTACAGTGCTTGTAACTTTAAGACTGGGCCAAATTTCTTATCATTTTGATGATTCCAGAACCTTGCAGTACATACCAATACTTATATGCTAGATGATCAACCTTTTCTGATCGATTCCACAACGTTTCTTTCACAATGCAATCGCATGACCAGAACTGGTCTTTCTCTTTCATTTCATTCGGGTATATAAGTTGGGTCGATAAAAGATTGGCTTCAAAAAATTGTAATAGAAGATTTTTCAACGGTTTCCTGTAGTGTTTTACATCGGAAACAATTAACATACTAAACATCTAAGAAAACCAGACCCCCTGGAAAGTGGTTATTTTCAAAATGGGATCCTAAATAGAGTACGATACCTTTAAATAGCCATAAATCATGATATATTCACCTTATAGATGTGATTCTGGTGTCTATACTTAGTTTTCGGGGGTCTAAGAACCCAGTAATACCACTTATTATGGGTTATGGCCACCAGGAAACCTGGAAATTCAAAATTGCGTCCAAAATTACTTATTACAAGAGGCTTCCACTGATAACACCTGTCAGTTTGAGTAGAAAAAAAAATACACGTATCCTGAGGAAACATCCAGAGGCAGATTAATTGGCCGTGGGGAGTTTGGGGAATTTTACGCACGAGCCGCTCTTTACTTTGGCTGGATCAAAGTCCAGTCAATTTGTGGTATGAGGGCCACTTGATATATGTATCTTATAGTATATTGAGTGGGCTGGTCGTATCATACTTTCAAAACCAATTTTCAGTCCCTTTCCATCCCTAGAAATGAGTTTTGTGTCAAAGACATGGTGTATGCAAATTTAGAGGCCTTTCTAATTGCTGTAGTCCTGTTGTTTTCTGGTTATTTGATCCTTCGACAGAGCTGTAATAGTTTAGTTGATTTAGGACCTAGTGAATAGCCATCATTTTCTTGTTTTAATTTACCTCATTGAAATGGCATCCAAGGACATAATAGATTAATTTTGATAGTCAACTTGTGCTAGCGTGATCGGAAGTCGTCCGAATTTAGAAAGAAAGGCGAGTTAAGGCATTGTCGTGTCACCACTTTCTGCTTAGACGAATCCAAGTTGAACAAAATGGCTACGGTCCCCTCTGAGAGAAAGAAAGTTAGATAATGAAAATAATGAAATTAAATAAAAATCTAGAGGTAAAACGCTGGTCTGCGAACCCCTCCTTTTCAGAACCGCAAGAGGGCCGGGTAGTTCCCGTGCTGGAAACATTCAGAAACGAAAATGGGTAATTTATTCCCACGCCCACCCCTTTGGAGCAATTCACTAGGCTTTCGGAGTTATGATTCTTCTTTCATTTTAAGAGTAATGAATGCAATGGCATAACAAATGTGGGTATTCATATTTGTTTTTCCTCAGAAACATGAACCTTGTTAAAGACAGGAGCCCCAGGTCACGCCTAAACTAGCATGACTAGGGTGACAAATAGCCCGTATGATATTTGTTGTCCTTGAGATGACATGCTGAGGGTGCAAGACAAAATACAAATCCAACCATTGTGAGTGCAAACAAAAGGGCACTAGAAGTACTGGGATTTGGTTTGAAACAATAATTTTGGCAATATTGGCACCCCTGTTGTGCCCCTTGGATCGATGTCCTTTTCAACCAGACAGATTCACGACTCATGGAATACTAGATCTATATGATAGTTATCACTGTAAAGCCCTTATCACATTAGATAGTAAGACCCCATTTCGTCATTTTATTACAACTATTTCTCATTATAAAAATCTAAATACGAATTGCTTTTTGTATATACATGTATATTTATAAAAACAAATAAATATCAATGCAATAAACTGTATTCTGATGGTTGTAAGATAAGAAAGGTTTACCAAGTTAGCAAATAATTTATGTTAATTTGAAGGAAGAAATGTATCAGCTATATTAACACAACTAAAAAATACATTTTTTAAAGGTGGAAAACCATAGAGAAACAATTTTTTGGCTAAGATTTGATATCCACATGAAAAATTTTTACACCAAATAAACGCTCCGGGATTCTGCATGGTCTTCTGAAATCTTATTTGAGGATTCACAAGACCGGTATGTCACTCTTGTGGGCATTCTGACATTTTTTTCCGAGGGTTAAAGAGACCTACATTGTTGGTCTCGTGGGCTGTCTATATAATCCCAGCTTGATCAGAAGCAGGATATTTGTATTTATCTTTCTTTGATTATGTTGAAATATTTTGTCTTTACCATGACAAGATTTTACCAAGCAGTCAGATGGAGGGAGGTGTCAAAGGATAGTTGATAGTGTGTGTGTGTGTGTGTGTGTGTGTGTGTTGAGGGAGGCAACTGCCCATGCCCACATTTTCTGAAACATCACAGAGTATAGAATTACTTATCAATTGCACTCAGCACACCTAATCCTTTGAACTATCTACATTACTAAATATCCAATCACTATCGTCCAGTTAAAGGGAGTGTAGCATGACGAGACAGTGCTCGGGGCCAAACGGGCAATACGACTACGGACGATGCGACCGCAGCATTCACGTGCGTGCAAAATACGTGAAACCGAAGCGTGAGGAGAACTTCGATCTCTTTCGCGAACGCTAGCGCGCGCTGACCAAGTAGAGATTAAGTCGCTGACTACCGTTAATCAAGTCCATTCGTTTACGTGCAGTTGTCCAAAAGAAGACGTAGATGGCGTTAACCAGTATTTGCCATGCTACACTCCCTTTAATATACCAAGATACTGGCCAAAATTAGGGGGACACAGAAACACATTTTCAGCTCAAAATGTATACTCTACACTTTACATAACTCAATGAAATTGATATCAACTTGAAGGTATATTAATCATCCATCATATGACACCAAACCAACGGAGATTTGAAGTTTTGCCTAAAAGTTATCTTTAAATCTCGATTTAAACACACCAAACATGTCCTCAATACACAAATACGTGTATATGCATACAGTTAATACACATAATGGGCAAAAATTTCGTTTTTGTACAAGTCAAGTAAATAAATTTGGGTTGCTACAACTTTTCACTGAAAAGAAATATAAGCCTCTCCTTTGCACACGATATTGTCCTTGTTCATAGACAAATAAAGAAACTTCTCCGATTTGATATTTGCAAAATAACGTTTTTCATTAAAAAAAATGAAAATGAAAAAAATCACACACAAAAATCATGTTTCTTACTTAAAATTGCGTATGTGTATGTGTATCACAATGGAGATAATGTTATTATCTTTCATATGACACCAAACTTATGGTGGTTCAATGTTTTCTTAAAATATTATTATTTACAAAATAATATTTTTCGTGAAAAGGGCCGCTATTATTTTGTTAAGCCCCCTGCGATTTGGAGGTGACCGCTACACAGACACACACAAAAAAACCTCTGAAATATTGTGTATTATGATAGAATATTTCGAATACACAAGGTGTGATTAGTTTGTGTGGTAGTGGCAACCAACTCAAAAACTAAGCACGATATTTGACTTTGGCGCGCCGCTTAGTAGCCTCAGTATGACAAGAAAGTATGGGGAAGAGAGTATTGAATCCCATTTTAAATGTTGTATTCAGTATTAAGGGTGTGTTCTGCTACTGCTCAGTTATATGGAATGCTCAATCTAAGGGCGCTTTTGTGCACTTTTAAAAAGATTAAGCCTACACGGACTCTGTCTATTCATTCATTGTGTATGTTATTGTGGTGTGTACACGCATGTGACTTAAAATATGTTCTTTAAAAAATAACAAGAGACAGTGGTATGTAGCTTCACCAGAGCTGACCAACTGTTTACAATATACCATACAATACCAACATAGGAGTTGCTATGTCAGACGTGCTGGAGCATCACCAGGAAAAGAAAGGTAATGTGGAGGTATTGTATGAAAGCATGCAATTCTTTTGTGAGCATGTGCTGAGCTGGGGGAAGTTTAATACCACTGTCTCTTGTTAGCTCACTAATATTATTATTGACAGATGATGTCATTTAGGGAATGAGATCTGGAGCATATTTTTAGGGTGGAGCTCAGCAGGTCTGTGAAAATTATTTTAAAGATATTTAAAATTCTATGAAATATATTTAGATGTTTGAATAACAAAATATGAGTTGTATGCAGCCCTGCACATCAACAGGAATCAACTTATATTTGGATTTCACCCGACCGTTATCCCAGTATTAGAGTGATGTAATGCCCTTCCAGCTCTGAGCAGATGTTTTTCATCAATATACCGGTTTACTAACATTTTCAAATTGCATGCATACTTTTTAAACAAAGGTTGCTCTTGACCACCTAAATGATTGTCTGAGACTTGCCCGGCATAGCAACAAATTATCTATGCAGACTGGATTCCAAGTATTGCAGTTCATTCATTAATAACAGGTTAATGGAATACCTAGTTCCTGGTTCCTAGTTACTGGTTCCCCAGGAAAGACAAATCCATAAAATTTTATATGTTAGTTAGTTTTAATATGCATTGTATCAAATTGTAAACAAGTTCATTTTTTCTATGTTAATCATCCCGTATCAAATAACGAACCAAAGCTCGAGCCGGATGCAAATAAGGGTAAGCTTAAAGATAATAATTTATGACACATTGTCTATTGTCTTATTAATTATTAGGCCCGGTACTGATGATCATTTATCTGCCATGTCATTGCCATGTTAAAATAGTACCTGAGTGCCGTCTATTGTCATCAAATATTGTTCAAATATTATTGAAAAGACGAACAAATAGGAATAATAATACATGGCCGTTACTCATGATAATGTTACTTCTATCTCTCTCTGCTAAATAATCCGAACAATAGAATCAACCGGGTGGAATCAACTGTTTAACGAATCTATCATGAGTCCTGGGGGCGTTTCACAAAGTCAATTTCAATGAAAAATGACAAAAATCAGTGACAAATATCTGCTGATAACCAATCAGAAGCGGGGATTTTACTAGGTTATATCCAGACAAAAACTGTCATTTGTCACTGATGACAAGTTTGTTAAACACCCCCCCCCCCTGAAATATCAATTTGTGTCTGCTTGTCATGGTAGTATTGAAAAGTAGCAATGGCGACCGATTGTCGCTAAATTTCAGCAATCGTTGCTTAAATTGCTCTTCCCCAAAAATTACCATGAGACATAAAGCTAAATAGAACTATGATCGACAAAAATGATATTGTCTTAAAAACAGTCAGGAAACTTGAAACCTAGAATGAATGAGACATAATGCGATTATGTTTACAAGTTCATTTTTCCGTGGTAGTCATCCAGTACCAAATAACCAAGCAAAAATCGAGCGAGATGCAAATAAGGGTAAGCTTAAAGACAACAGTTTATGACATATTGTCTATTATCATGATTATATTCTCTACTTCTTTACATTTTACTTTAATTTAAAATATGAATTCTTATGTTTCTTCTTTGCTCCTGATAATATTTCAGCAACGAATTGAGAGTTTTGGTAGACATCTCTTACGTAGTAAAGCAATCAATCCTGGGCACATGACGTATTGCAAAAGATAATTATGATAATTTGGATAAGAAGAATAATAATACTTAAACTATTCAAAATAACAATAATAATTACGATAATTACTTTTATAGTAACAACACCAATAATAATAATGACATTAATAATAATTATCATGATACTGCTGCTATTACTACTACTACTAGGAAGAAGGAGATGAAGAAGAAGGGGAATGAGAAGAATCATTTCAGCGATATTCATAATCATTTTCTCTATGATCGAGTGTGTGTGTGTGGGGGGAGATTTTTACAGACGTGTATCAATCAGATATAATTATTCTGGGGACCGACCTATAACGTCACCATCCGAAAGACGTCACTCAGTTTCGAACCTGCGTCCTCGGCTGAATCAGTTCGTAACTTCCACTGTTAGCTGGATTACAGACGCACGCCACAACGCCTAGTTGTGGCATACACATGCACATTATATACTCCGTTCAGTTGTAAGAAGGAAGAAGTAAGAGAAAAGGAAGGCAATGACAAAAGACAGTGAGAGAGAGTATAGCCCGGGTTCAAAATCAGTTTTCATTAAATTATTAAACCCGGTACTGATGATCATTTATCTGCCATGTGATTGCCATATTAAAAAGGCGCACAATCCCGCCAGTGTAGTTATCGTTGCTCTAGTAATCGCCATCTTGGTTCCGAAGATCGACTTGTAATTTGCATACAGCTGCCAATCAAAGTTCGAGGAGGGGGGCGCACGCAGGGGACTTACGTGAATGTAGTACGGCCTGCCTTCGCCAAGCCAGCTGATCGCTGCCGATCGTGACGTCACGAAAGTGGGCGGAAACAGCAGCCGAATCTTAGAGCCGAGCTGCGATTGGTATTACTTCGGCACATGTATGCGATAATCAGCATTGTTCGGGCATTTGGAACATGCCATCTGCGTAAGAGCCGTATTCTGTTGGTGTCAATATGCAGCTAGCACCGTCCGCCATCGCGTACGTATTTTGAACGCCCTCTGGAATACGGGGAACGTGCGTCTTTAAAATAGTACCAGACTGCCGTCTATTGTCATCAAATATTGTTCAAATATTATTGAAAAGACGATGAACAAATAGGAATAATAATGTCGTTAGCCATGAGAATTTTTACTTCTATCTCTCTCTGCTAAATAATTTAAACAATAGAATCAACCCGTTGGAATCAACTATTTAACGAATTTATCATGAGTCATGGAGGGCGTTTCGTCTATTGTCATCAAATATTGTTCAAATATTATTGAAAAGACGATGAACAAATAGGAATAATAATACAAGGTCGTTAGCCATGAGAATTTTTACTTCTATCTCTCTCTGCTAAATAATTTAAACAATAGAATCAACCCGTTGGAATCAACTGTTTAACGAATTTATCATGAGTCATGGAGGGCGTTTCGTCTATTGTCATCAAATATTGTTCAAATATTATTGAAAAGACGATGAACAAATAGGAATAATAATACAAAGTCATAAGTCATGAGAAAGTTTACTTCTATCTCTCTCTGCTAAACAATCCGAACAATAGAATCAACTGTTAAACGAATTTATCATGAGTCCTGAGGGGCGTTTCGTGAAATGCCCCTGAAATATCACTACCATGACACATAAAGCTAGATAGAACTATGATCGACAAAAATGATATTGTCTTAAAAAACAGTCAGAAAACATGAGAACTATTAAGACATAATTCGATTATATTAACAAGTTCATTTTTCCGTGTTAGTCACCGGGGTTAGTCATCCAGGGGGGTGTTTCACAAAGACTAAGATCGACTTTAAGTTGGACTTAAGTATAACAGGCCGTTCGTGCCATTGTTTGCTCTCACCATTATGATCTTTAGATAATACTTTTTCCTTCAATAATGAATTATCAACAAAAAAAAAGACGCACGCCACAACGCCTAGTTGAGGCTCGTACAAACATATATAATAAACATACATGTTGTTTCTTGGTTAGTAATCATAATATAATCAATATATCTATTGCTAAAACGTGCATGTAATTGTAACATGATCAGACAAATAATCTATTGGTCAATAATTGCCGAAGGAAAATACAAATTACAAAATTGATGTGCATTGTCATAATTTGCTTAACAAATCATGATAAATGTATTTTTCTGTGACACGTGTAGAGTATACTAATGAATATTCTTGAGATACAAAGATCTGTTGGTTTCTATTGGTTAATATTGGACCGTTTCTATTGGTCCTATTGGTTTCTATTGGTCTTATTGATCATATCGGTCCTATTGGTTTCTTTTGATCTAATTGGTTTCTATTGGTCCTATTGGTCCAATTGGTTTCTATTGAGCATTGGTCCTATTGGTTTCTATGGGTCCTATTGGTTGAAACCAATTGAACACCAATTGAATTTTCAATTGGACCAATTGGCCCCATTAGACTTTAATGGGATTTCAATTGGTTTTAATTGGTCCAATTGGCCCCATTAGACTTTTAAAAAAGATTTCAATTGGTTTCAATTGGCCCCATTAGCCATGGGATTTCAATTGGTCCAATTGGCCCCATTAGACTTTAAAAAGGATTTTAATTGGTTAAAATTGGACTAATTGAAACCAACTAAAGTCCTATTAAAGTCCCATTGAGACCAATTAAAACCAATGGGAACCAATTGAAACCAATTGAAAATTCAATTGGTGTTCAATTGGTTTTAATTGGATTTTCGTCTTGGGGGATGATACGTTAATGTGCTGAATTAATATGCATTCTGTAAGCTAGGTGTGGCATATTATCTGTTTAATCATTAGTAGGTTGATTTCGTTGGTGGGTTAAGCATTTGATTCTGATTTGGTAATAGTAATTTGAGATGATTTGAATGTTACTATGTTATACAGTATATGTTCTAGTAATCTTTAGGAGTTATAGTTATAATGTGTTGTTATGGTTAACTCGATTTGGATAATCACATTTTGCGAAACAGATAAAGTAATATTTTGAGAGTTAATAGTTTGCAGTTAAAGTCGTTGAATCATTTTCAGTGTTTCACAATAATTTGTATTAATTATTATTCCTTTAGGTGTAACAGACAACATGTACGTAAGAAGGAGGGTACCATCAGAGGAAACGGTCCTCTAGGCCAGATTGCCAGGGTGAGTGGTTATTATAATATAAACCACCAATTCAATGTAGTTTTAATCGAGAATTATGGTTGATTGTTTGATAAAGTTCACTTGATGGTTGTATTCATTTATTTGTTGGGAGAGTTAATTATCCATGAAGATGGAAGAACTTTATTTGTGATTAGATACTGGTTATTTGCATGCAATATTGGTTAAGTTTTAATGAATGGAATATAAACAACCTGTTCATCATTTATTATTATCAGTCGGCTTGACGTCATATTGTTCAAATTCGTATCTCGGAGTCATAAACAAATAATATGTTTATTGCTATTATGTGTGTTTTTCAAACATGTCCTCATTTCTATTTAATTGTTTTAACTTTGTTTATTTATTCAGGTTTATGGTTTATTTTGCCTTGTAACTTGCACATGAAATAAAATAAACCACAACACAAGGAATAGTGTGACGTGTCATCTGTACCAGTTTCCGCGTGTTACAATAATAATGATAATAATAATAATAATAATCATATTCATCTTGTTCATATTCATAATGATAACAATATCAATAATAATACTGATAATCATAATAATTATTATTATCATGATGATAATATTACAAATTAGAATAATAATTATAATATTAATAAAAATGATAGCAATGACAACAGTTACAAAAATAACAATAATAACACCAACAACAATAGTTATAATATTAATTATTATTATTATTATACTGCTACAATTACTACTACTCCCACTACACTGTACAAGGAAGAAGAAGACAAGAGAAGAAGAAGGGGAACAAGAAGAGGTAGAAGAATCACTTCAGCAATATTAGAGATTATTTTCTTTATTATCAAGGCATACACATGCACAGGGAAGTAAGAATGGGAAAAGGAAGGCAATGAAGAAGAGAGAGAGGGAGAGAGAGAGAGAGAGGGTGTGGCCCGGGTTCAAATTCACTTTTTTTAGTCTTAAGCTGCCATGTGATTGTCATGTAACGCTACATAGAATAGTACCTCAATGTTGTTTATTGTTGTAAAGAAATTATTGGCTTGCACCCAGTAGATGAAGATCATTTGCTCGATCTTGTAGTTGAAAACAAGTCAGAAAAAATCTTGGAACCAGCGGGATCTACTGAGTGGAAGCCAGAAATTTCTTAACAACAATAGACAATTCTCCCAGAAAGCCTAACATTTAATTTTTTCCCTCAATCAGGTAGCATTGTAAAGACGATAAACAAATAAGAATAAGAATACTACATCGTCGTTAATGGGGAGAATGTTCACTTTTATCTCTCTCTGCTAATTCCTGCGCAAAGAGCAATCAACCGAGTGGAAGAGGGGTAGAAGTCATGCAAATACAGGGAAGTGATCAGACATATCACTTATTATTATCCCGAATTTAATTTTTTGTTCAAGGAAGTTGGTGAAAACGTTGTCAATAAGGGTTATGTAATTGTTTGATAATCAGGTTTTCCCGCCCAATTTCATCAGAGTTGCATTCGAAATCATGAAAAGGCGTTCAAGTTCGAACGATTTTTGTCAACTCTCTGCTCTCGAGGTTCATTTTCATTCTTTGAGCATTCAATTTCGTTTTATATCATTCCTTTTCCATTTTATTTCATTCAATTTAGAGAGAAATCCATTCAATTTAATGACGCGAAGTTGTCATTCAATTTCGCGCCAGCTGGAGAGACGTTCTATTTCGTCCTTAATACCAACTTCAATTTAATTTATAGGCACACACCTTCGTACTTTCAACGTTCGAATTAAAATTAACATAAACAAGTTCTGTAGTTCTATGTAATTCTTACCGCAATTTTTTCACGTCATATTTAATTTTTGTCACTGTTTTTAATTATATAATTTCATTTTTATTGTTAAAGTTTCATAATGTTTATTTTAGTCATATTTTATATATTTCTTTTCTTTCTATTTGAGATATTCATTTACTCTCCTCGACCCGCCGCCATAGTCATGTATAAATGAATGTATGCGTATAAAAGTGGAGTTATACGAGCTCTTGCTTCAATGACAGTTTGTCAGAGGAATGAGATATTTCAATATAATATAAGGCAAAGGTTCCATAAAGGTACATAAAGTTTGCAAAATTTATTCAACAGATGCAGATTGCAAAGAACATAAACAGTAAACAAAAAACAAACAAAAAATGCCCAAATGCTAAAAATGCTTGCCTATTCGTGAATTTGAATACCTTAACGTTCATCAGGGCGGTGCAGGCCCCTTTGCATAAAACTTACCATTGATGGTAACTTTGCCATCAATAGCAACTACCATGGTAACAGGGCTCAACAGCCAATCAAAATCAAGGTTTTCATGGTAGTTACCATTGATAGCAAAGTTACCATCAATGGTAAGTTTTGTGCAACGGGGCCCAGGTGCGAATTTGAATGCATTTACGTGCATTTTTTTAGTTTGAACGCGCTTTTTACACGTTTTTGTGAGAAAATCATGAAATCGCATGCTAATACAATTAAATTGAATGAACTAATTAGCTTTTTGAATGTTGATGTCGTGATCATTCAAATTCGCTCGAAATTGAATGATCGCATCGTTAAATCGGATGCAACTCTGATGAAATTGGGCGGGAAAACCTATATAATTGAGGTTGGATTTTGATGGTTGTATTAACGAGCAGCAATAACTGTTACATAATAATCAGTATCACAATAATCATTGCGAAGATTGCTTTTGGGACATTAAGCTAGATTAAACTGTGATCGACAAAAATGATATTCTTTTGGATTTTGTTTAGAAAACATTGGAAATATAATGAATAAGACATGGCAGCCGAGGATGACAAACTTGGATTTGACTTTGACGAAATTGGATGCGAAATGATGAAATTGATTAGACAAAGTTTTTAAAAAATGAATGACCAAAGACGAAGTTGACTAGGAGATGTGCAAGTTTAAGAAGTTTCAGGACGAACTTGAGTGAACAAAAAGTATGACATTGATTGAAAAGGTATTAAAATGGACGGGAAAATCTAAATATACATGGTCGTTAATCGTGAGAATATCACGTCTCTCCCCCTCTCTGTTAAATCCTATGAACACAAGTTGAGAATATTTTGTTTTTAATTTCCCTTCATTGTGAAGATTGAAGAGAATGTTGATAATATTAGATTGAAAACAATCTCAAAAAGTTATTTATCAGCTTCTGTATATCCAAATAACATTATAGAGCACTGTGGTATATTGGTGAGGACTCTTGACTCTCATGAAAAAAGGTTCGTTCATTATCAGTGCTACTGCTTACACCCTTGGGCAAGGTGTTGTGCTTAAAGATTATACCATGAGACATAATTAAAGCATGTACCTTTGGTAACACATCCTAGTAATAATGAGGTGTCATAGCAATTGCTCTATACGACATGACTTTTACCTAAAAACAATCTTCTGGATCTGGATTTGAATCAGTTAAACAGTTGGACATTCTTGTACACAGGCATATCAGTCAGTTACATAAATATTTTTCCAAAATATTTAATTTCGTATAATACGATTTTCAGCATTAATTAAAAATGTCTACATTCGTCAAATCGTCAAAATGCCTCAGATTGGATTGCAATCAAACTGGAATCTAAAATGACACAAATTTAGGTGCTTACATTCGTTTTTATGTTTGTTGTTAAATTATAGAAATGTGGTATTTTTTTTTTTTAATCAAATTGTTATCGGCCATGGTGGTCACATCCACCACCAAATTCATGACAAAACGAGCAGATTCTGATAGCTGAGGGTACTAGATAACAAACAATCATTTTATATTGTTTGTTATTCTGCTCGTTTTGTATTTTGTATTGATTAGTTTCATTTCTTATCGTTTTTGGAGGTGGGTGGGGGTTCAAAGATAACAACTTC
This sequence comes from Mesocentrotus franciscanus, assembly GCA_037976565.1. Taxonomy (NCBI): domain Eukaryota; kingdom Metazoa; phylum Echinodermata; class Echinoidea; order Camarodonta; family Strongylocentrotidae; genus Mesocentrotus; species Mesocentrotus franciscanus. The sequence goes on from CP137678.1 coordinate 12,790,269, forward strand.
TTTAACATTCCGTTTCCATGGAAACGGTCTTATTTTCTTACTTTAAATGGCTCAAATTTAAATAATCAAACGGACAGCTGAAGTTATTAGATGCTTACTATTTGTTTCATTTTGTTGAAAATCATAGTATTCCCTAAAATTCCAGTATTTCTTGATTCGTTTTCATCATAACGGCCCGGCGTTTACGTCCATCACCTAATTTATGTCAAGCAGACAGATTATCTTACCTGAGGGTCCTAAAAAACAGAAAGTCATCATTTAAAATTCTGCAAACTTTTATTTAAAATATTTAAAAAAATCATCTTTTATTTTGTTTATTTCATATTATCTTTTCTATTTGTTTAATTTTGTTTTTACATATATTGACATTATTACAATATGTTTTAAAGGAATAGTAGGAACAGCCAATGCCGATGTATAATACGCACAACCAGCCGGCCCGTGTATTGTTATTATCAATTAATTAATTAACGGTCACCATATTTTTTTGAAAGTGGAGCTGAATTGGTATGACCGTATTGGCTAAATTCCACACACTTTGGGGTCTAAAATTACCTTTATAGCAATTTTAGGTCATAGAAGAGCACTAGAAATGTCATAAATAATGATAACGCAATAACCATGCACTTTGAAGGCATTTGCGGTCTTAAACAAGAACTCAACTTTCCCTTTAACTTAAATTAGCAAACATGGTTAACATGGTAATAGCCCTAGTGTTCACATCCACCACAAACTTTAGGGGCAACAAGCGTATTCTAAAAGGGAAGGGTCCTAATTAACAAGGGGAAAATCTTTCAAGATTGTGTCTCAGGTGGTGTGTGCCTTTCCCGTTTTTGGCCCATGGACTTATACTGCTAATATATGGGAATTACCATATACGGTATACATGTTCAGTGTGTTTCATCATCCTGTTAAAGTACATCAATTCATTGGGGATAACACAATTATTTATCCATCACATTATCTGATTATCTCAAAACCGGATTTTGAAAATCTGTCAAAGGAGGGGGTGGCATTTTAGACGCCATATTACACCCTGCATGATTATATTAGTATGCAGTAGGCTTGCGGGTGCACTATGTGAGAGAGAGGGAGGATTGAGGAGTTCTGAAAAGAACTCTCTGTAATCTTTCTTGAGGGTGTGTAGTCATGAAAAGGACTGTTGGTATGGAAGGCCATTTGTGCCGCAGCACGCGGCGTGACGTGTTTTTCTTACACCCAAATCTATTTGTAATATAAAGCAATATCTAGTGATATTTTTATAATTTGTGGTTAAAAATAAACGTTTCAAAATGTTTTCTACACCAACCTAACCGAATTCGTAACACCATCGGCTGAGCAGTACAAAATCGGTCTCTAGCTTAGAGTATAATCATGTTACATAGCTCGAGTGTCGTTGGTATCTTATTTTAGAGTATGCCAGAGCCTAAATAAATTTCATAAAAATTGATTAATAAGTACACATATTTGTAATATTTTGTACCGAGGACGAAGGAATCTGATGTGATCATTTGAAGTGTCAACAACTGAAGTATTGAAATACAGACCCGTTTTTTAAAACCATATACATGATATTTGTGCCTAGATATAGTTTGTTTAGTTCAAACATTCTTTTTAGATGTAGAACGTTGCAAAAAAAAATGTTTCTGTAAAGTTCAGGTTTCTAGTTCTCAATCTTGTCAACATCAGCTTAACGTTTAAAACCCCTCTTAGGTTAAAGTATAGCATACCATAGCTAAATGCATAAATGTAGTTAAGTTTTTACGTTTTAGAGTTTTCACTTATTTCCTGAATTACATTATGAATATGAAATTATGAAATCCTGTTAAGGATGGTGGACCTGAATATCAGTTAAAGTGTCGTAAACTGAAGCCAAAATATTGTGTCCATTTTTCAATTCAGTTGTATGTCTGTCCGAGTTTTCTCGTATAGTATTTGAGCGAGGAATGTTTGAATCAAAGCAGAACGAAGTAATACCCAATTTTGACAAGCTTACACTTCAAAGTTTCCATTGTAATTTTACTCTAAAGAATCTATTCGACAAACATGTTTTTGAGCTTTTAAGCACCCACGCTCCTCAGGTTACAATCAGTGATTATAAAAAAAAAATCTTAGTGCAAAACCAATTAGTGTGATCATCATTACAAATGGTGCCAATCAAGGTACGTTTCCTTTCAGAATTTTCCAGAGCGTGCCAGTCCGTATATGATGTTTACGCTTCAAGGTTTTCCATTGTAATTTTACTCTAAAAAATCTATTAATAGGGATCGGACATAGATTTGCGTGGTTTCAAGGCCAAATCAATATTTTTGTCTCTCTCTCTCTCTCTTTGTATTAAAAAATCCAGGGTTCCATGAGTAAACCCATATCGTTTACATAATATAAATTAAGAAGAAGAACAAAAAACACCACACGCACAATCAGCTCCATAACACAATGTTTTTAATTTAGAGAAGAAAAACTTTAGGCTGCGAGCAAGGTCATTTGTAGAATCGTCAAAATAATGTCGGGTGATGATTTCGTCTTCAAATTAACATTGAAAACCTCCTCCCTACATAATGCAATAATGACATACTTATTTCATGGCTTTAGTGATATTTAAAAATATTAAAATAATCCCTCTTACACGTCAACATGGTCAATCTACTTTAAGCACAATCTTAAGTTGATTCACCCTCCCGCTACAAGTCAAGAAAGTAACTGCCCACAATGTAACAGACAGACTCAAATATAATGAGTCTTACGGGAATTTCCATCTTGAAAAGAATGTCAAAAGGACGTCTGGATTCGATGATTATTTGCTTGGTGTGTGGAACAGCAAACATAACAAATTTTCCGTATAAACTACACACTCACCCACCCACACATTCTCCTTTTCTCTTCTCCGTTCCCCTTCACGCACACTCACAGCCACCATGGCTGGGGACGAAAATGACAAAGAAGGGACATGCAAAGTAAGGCTAGATTTTTGTTCTGCCACATTTGAATTTCATGAATGGTTTCTCAAACGTTGTGGTGGAATTATCGTTGAGTTTAAGTTCCTAATTTTAGTATAAATTTCCTTAGATTCAGATAGTAATACATTAACACATGTATAACTATTATAATAAAACGAAACTCGAAGGTAAAAACTCAAATCATAATCAAATAGTGACTGGGAAACCAAAGCCTGGCATACCCTTAACCCCCAAAATAACATGTTTACATTTGCAACAGAAGATTTGGAATTGTGTAGATTCGCTAGAGTAGTAGATTTAAATGATTTAATTGTGGGAAAAGTACTCAGATGCAATGGCAGTTGATATACATTGAAGTCCCCTCTAACACCCCACCCCCTCCATCGTCATTTAAAGTAGTTTCTTTTCCGTCCTGGAACAGACTAATTGGTTTCCACTTGTTGAGCGAAATGCCCAGGCCACTATATCACATGATATTATTTGCATCACAATGCCCATCAGGACCAACTAATTAGGCGAGAGATAATTCTGTATTCTTTTGTTTGGTTGGTTAGCTCTAGTTATATGTATTTTCCACTGGTTTCGTTTTTGGACCACATGATCCAACCATGGACCTATCAGGTACCTGCTCAATGTCACGTCACCAGACGGTGAAATACAGACTCACGCAGCCTATATAAGTCTTTCATTTCATACGGGTTATACGTCACTTCTACATGAACATCTGATGGAACGGAGCACATTTGGGCAAAGGGAATCTGCATTAGATTGATATCTAGATCATTTTCTTCGACACACTGCATGTTTTAGCATCTGTCAAACCGGATTCATGACCCAGAGACAAACTCACCTCTTATCTTGCGAAGGAGACATTGAAAACGCCTTTATAACACGTTCTAGAAGAGACCTCTCAAGTCACTTGCTACCAGTTACTTTTAGCAGGATCTAGACAAAGAGTGAGTATAATATATCATTTCAGTTTACAAAATTTCTGAGCTCGAGCAAAGCAAGCACAACAAATGTAGACATCTTTTTGTATAGATATTATACGTGGATAATGGATCAAATATCACATTTCCTAATATTAAAAAAAAATATCCGCGAACGTTGATCACCCCCATCATATAGGCAAGGCTCACGCTTTCCGGAAGCTGGAGAAGAATCATTTTGGCATTGTATACTAATTATAATTGCAATGATTTACACATCTATCCAATCTGTCGCTATAGTATAACAGTAACGACATATCTATGACACTAATAAACGATGTGCATACATGAGACTATTTTTTTCGGTATAATTTGCATATATGCGCAGATTGAAAAAAAACAAAAAAACAACAACAACAACAACAACAAAAATTCAAATTTTAACTGACAGTTCGTCTTCTGCGCACCTGTATAACCGAATAGAGTATTTTTAGCCACATTCTGGCGATAAAAGTGTGCAATTTTCTGAACAAATTAGGCTGTTACGATCGCTTTTACGGGACTGATTGTATGAATCCACAAACTGCCTAATTCTGAAAGTTTACCGACATTCTTGACGATGCCTCCGTGTTTTTACTTTATATCGCATTTGCTATTTTTTCGCGCTTTTTTGCTGAATTAGGTTCGCTAAATCGCGCTTTTAGGTGAATGTGGTCTCGCATTTAGCAGGAAAACAAATTGAGTTTTTTGCCGGGGCCTTAGTTGGGACCCTCAATATTTACTTGAGGACCCACCTTTTTGTTTTTCTGCCAGCTCAGGGATCCCTAGGGACCTCCGAGATTAGTTGGCCTAGTGCGACCCTTGTATATAGACCCTATATGACTTTTGTATACAATTTTAACACTATGATGCAGAAGCGGCGAAGTACCCCTAAAGTGCCCATTTTTACATAGGAAACGTGCCCCCTTTACTTCAGATAAGTGCCCCTTTTTATTTCTACTAGGTGCCCGTTCCACAGTCTTATAAGTGCCTCTTGCCACTTCTGATAAGTGCCCCCTAACCGATGATAATTGCCCCTATTCAAATCTGAGAGGTGCCCATTTTACTTTAACGAGTTCCCTTTTCTTTTGTAATAAGTGCTCCTTTCCCTTCTGGTGAGTGCCCCTTCTCAACTCTCATAAGTGCCCTCTTTTATTTTTACACGTGCTCCCTTATCTTTCTAATAAGTGCCACTTTTCTTTCTGATAAACGACCCTTTTCTTTCGTAATACAAGCCACTTCCCTTTCTCATGAATGCCCCTCACACGTCTGGTAAATGCCTCTATAAAATTACATAGCTGCCCCTTTTCTTTCGACAAATGCCCATTTTTCCTTGTAATAAGATCCCATTTCCATTCACACAAGTGCCCCTATTCATCTCGGGCGAGTGCCCTTTTCAGATACAAGAAATGCCCCTTACCACCTCTGATAAGTGCCCCCTTCACCTCTTATAATTGCCTCTTTTCAAATCTGAGAGATATCCTTTTTATTTTGTCATGAGACAAGAAGTTAGTAGGCTGTTTAAAATAATTAAAGGTTATTCTGTCGATTGAAACGAGGTTCTGAGAAAGCCTAAATACATTACATCAATTTAAACAATATAGCACTGAAGCACGAGGCACAATTTAACTTTAAAAAGGATTTAAGACCAGAGAAGCACAAGCATATGGCCTGACCTACATAGGTCCCTAAAGCCCAAACTTGGAACAAGGCGATTTTGGCAACACTTTTTAAAGACCCTGGTGCTCATTTACCCGGGGCAGAAGTATAATGAATGGGTATCATTGGACCGGAAATAAGTTATTCTTCATCATGAAAGTAATTCCAAAGTCATATTGGTTAAGACTTTTCAATTACGAGCTACCAAAGTTGGGTACACTTTTTATTGATACGCCCTGTTTATATTGCTCTACAAAACAAATTTGCCACAAACTTCAGAAATATGTGAAAGGAAGAGATGATACAATACTCGCTTGTATTATATTTTAAACAGAAATTTAATTTTCACCTATAAAATGTGCTCATTAAAACAAAGGGTCAACGTTAAATTTTCTCCTTTAAATGAAATATTGCTTCAGACCATGATTTACGTCATTAAAACAAAAATATAGTAACCTGACAGACTTGCCAGTGTCACAAATAAGGTATCAAAATATGCTCATCTGACCGTAATTAAATGCCTAAAACACTCCTGAGCTTCAAGGGGCTCAGCCCCCTGGACCCCACGTTAATTTATGCTCCGCTCGCTACGCTGTACCTGATCGTGAATACTTTAGCCCCCTCCCCCCCACTTCGAAAAACGTTCCGCGGGGCCTGCATTCACTATGTAATGCATGCATTGACGTCAGAGTTTTCGGACGACAGGCCAGGTCGGCTAGCCAGCCAAGCGGCGCGCGAGCGCGCTACCACCCCGCTGGCATGCAGCAAACGGGAATTGGGCTCGAAATACAGCATCAGTATAGATGTAAGCGCTGTACGTTTTGTGCCGAAAGAGGAAGTATGCCGACCGTTACAGATTCAAAACAGTTAAAAGTGTATGGCCGACGGTTTAAAAAAACAATATATAAATATCTTCATAATCAAACAGGCGAATGACTTGTAAAACTCATGGGATTCCTGACTGACCTAAAGGTTTATAATTATGATTGCAGCATTAGCTAGATCATTGATTTTGTTTTGGATCCGAGGCAACGTTAGCTTTTCCCTTTAAGTGAGGAGGAAAGGGTCCCATATTATTTGATATTTGATATCATGTACTTTGAATGGTATAGGTTCCATTTTAACAGTAACATCAATAATACATTGACTGCCTTTAATTTTTTCATGCACGTCAGGGGTCCAAAACAAGCTAGAATTGCAATATTAGTCTTTTGGTTAACTGTCTATATATCCCCAGATGCTTTAAATATTTCTTTTCAGAACAAAAACAACAAATAACAAATGAAGACAGACTGAAAAGGGGTTAGGAGGAGGGAACGGGAAACTAAAAATAATTTTCATATGGCCTAAACTATGATACATGTAGTAAGTAGTTTAATTCGACAATCAAATTTTGACCGTTACTCTTATTAACATAGGGGGTAAAAAAGGAAACTGCGAAGAATGAATCGGAAAACATTGGCATCAGTTATTCTCCTAATGACGCTTTGCTTGTCTTGGGCCCACGAATTAGGTGAGTGCTTTTTTCTTTTCTTCTTCCTTTCTTTCTTTTCAACTTATAGTCCAGTCAAGATATCATGACGGGCAAAGAAAGAGGACAAAATATACAATCCTCATTCCACCCTCAACAATTGCTGTGGTAGACAAAGGAACATCCCTTCACTGCTATTATGTAAAAATGTGTAGAACAGGTGTCACATGCATATTCACCTGTTCTACTTATTTTACATAATAGCAGTGAAGGAATGTTCTTTTGTCTACCACAGCAATTGTTGAGGGTAGAATGAGGAATTGTATATTTTGTCCTCTTTCTTTGTCCGTCATGTTCATAGTGATAGCGTCTCAATACATTGAACCTTGTACACTGGTCATGTGTTTACATTGTGAAAGAAACCGCCTGAAACCAGTTGGGAAGGTTGATTTATATTCATTTAGTAAATAGGAATTTACGTGGGATTTCTATATATTTTCTTTAAGTCGACACCTTGCTTTTAAAAAATCACACAAATAGGGATATATACCCACACACACACACACACACATATGGCATGAGTGTTTGGTCCAAACTTTTCAGCTATTTCTTGTCATATTTTAAATATATAGGGGCATTTGAAGAGCAATACTTTTCACGGAAGATTTCTACTACGATATCCTTCTAAACAGACATTAAAAGAAAGAGAATAACATTTAAAGATATAGGAGGTATAGTTCACGAATCCTGTCACCAACCCCTCTCTTCTCTCTCTCTCTCTCTCTCTCTCTCTCTCTCTCTCTCTCTCTCTCTCTCTCTCTCTCTCTCTCTCTCTTTCTCTACCTCCCTCTGTCTCTCTCTCTCTCTCTCTCCCTTCCTCCCCTCTCTCTCTCCTTCCCTTCCTGGTACAGGTTCGTCTCACGATGGTTCTCCCGTTCTCATTCGAAAACGACGGAACATTTGGCAGTTCTCTCGTATGATTAATTGCGCCACCGATCGTTCGGCCTTTGATTACAACAATTACGGCTGCCACTGCGGGAAAGGTGGGAGCGGTATCTCGGTGGATGAAGTAGACAGGTGGGTTGTAGTACAAAGCACTTTCCACCACCACCGATTACGCAAAATTTCATAATCATGTATCATAATCATTATTGATATTATTATTGATATAATTGTTAGCGTCGTTATTTGTATTATCATTATTATTATTATTATCATTATTTTCTTTTATCATTAATATTGTCATTACCATTATCAATATTAGTATTACATTATCATTATTATTATTATTAGGCCTATTATAATTATCATTATCATCATCATTATTTATATTAGTATTATTATTATTAGGCCTATTGTTATCATTATTATCATTAATATCATTTTTAATAATATTGTGTATTATTTTGATAATTACTATTATTTGTAGTGTTTTTACTTTTATTATCATTTACAATGTAATTTGTTATTGTTACCATTATTGTGTTTCATTATCTTGTATTATTATCGTTATAATCATCATTGTTAAAAATATTATTATTACTAGTAGTAGTAGCAGTAGTATCATGATTATTATTGTTATCATTGTTTTATATTGAGGATATTTCTATGAATGAGCGGTCTCCTAAAAAAGTAGGGTTTTTTCAATTTAAAGAAATTGTTTTCCTGGAGGTGTCGTGGTATAGTGATTCATTCAATACATGGGTCGGTGGTTCGAATCACAGCCCGGCATATTACGTCGTTTGACAATACATTAATCCACATTTTCTACTCTTCACCCAGATGTAAATGGGTACCTGAAAACGGCTAGGGTACTAATCATTACAGGGCCCACAGAAAGAACAGCTGATGAGGGTTCATTTCGTAAACAAATGTATTATTATAACTAGTGGTAGTAGTAGTAGTAGTAGTAGTAGTAGTAGTAGTACATGTAGTAGTAGCAGTAGTAGTAATAGTAGTAGTAGTAGTAGTAGTAGTAGTAGTAGTAGTAGTAGTAGTTGAAATAGTAGTAAATGCAGGAGTTGTAGTAGTAGTAGTAGTAGTAGTAGTAGTAGTAGTAGTAGTAGTAGTAGAGTAGTAGTAGTAGAAATAGTAGTAGTAGCAGGAGTTGTTGTTGTAGTAGTTTTAGTAGTGGTAGTAGTAGTAGTAGTAGTAGTAGTAGTAGTAGTAGTAGTAGCAGCCAGGGGCGGATCCAGCCGGCGGCAAGGGAGGGAGCAAAAGAAAGGGCCCAACTTCATGAGAAAATTTGAAAATCATGCCGGCCGATTTTTCGCTCAGTGGGGGATTTTTGCCCCGAAAATTTGCAAATCGCGCCAGCCGATATTTCGCTCAGTGGGGGATAGTGAGCACAATTTTTTTCTTATTCTTTTTTGCCCCCGAAAATTTGCAAGTCGCGCCGGCCGATATTTCGCTCAGTTGGGGGGAGGGGTCTTTTTTGCCCCCGAAAAATTTGAAAAATCGCGCCGGTCGATATTTCGCTCAGTGGGGGGTAGTGCCCATCAATATTTTTTTTTTTGGCCAGGGGAGGGGGTCCCTTTTCTTTTTTTAACAAAAAAGGGTTAAATTGAAGTGTTTTGCCAGGAGGGGCCCGGGCCCTGCCCCCTTTGGATCCGCCACTGGTAGCAGCAGTTGTTGTTGTTGTTGTTGTTGTTGTTGTTGCTGCTGTTGTTAGTTATAATTGTAGTAGTGTTAGTAGCAGCAGCAGCAGTACAAGTAGTAGTTTTAGTAGCAGTAGTACATGAAGTAGTAGTAGTTATACTTGTAGTAGTATTAGCAGCTAAGCTAAGCTGTCACCGTGTCCCTAAGGACGTTGGCTCCACATACATATTCCGTGACATCCTAGTAGGCAGCCAGCACCTTCCACTATGCATATATCAGTAGCAGCACTATTACTCTATTAGCAATAATAGTAGTAGTAGGCGTAATAGTAATAGTAGTAATGACCGTAGAGGTGTTATTATTTCTCTCTGCAGCTGCTGCGAGGCCCATGACAAATGTTATGATGACATCATAGCTGACCGCGGCCGTTACTACCCGTATTGGACTGTATACAAGTATAGCTTAGATACCTGCAGAACTGATGAGAATTTGGACCATGAAATAAAATGCAGTGAGTACTATTTACCGGCTTACAGTAGAGCAAGAAGGACGTTAACTCTATGTTAAGACGTATGAGTTAACGCCCTTCTGGCTACCAAAAAGAGATGGAAGATAGGTCTTTATTCCTAACAACCATCATTAGAACAACTCTCATTACAAGTCAGAAGGGCGATAACTTCATATCAAAGCATAAACTCTAAGAAATATATATATATAATACAAAATCAAAAGTGGATAGTAAGTGATATAAAACTCAATTTTCGTAAATTTTACTCAATTTGAGCTACTTATTACCCAATAATTCTCGGTATCGCGTACATATTACCTAGTTTTCGGTACATTTGCGTATTAAGTTGTACCGATCAAACATGCATGTCCCTATTTTCGTCAATATAAGGGTACAATTTAACCAGACTTATTGTAAGTAGCTTATCAATAAACCCACTTCTGGCTGCCAAGAAAAGTGGATTATAATGTTTTTTTGTTATTTTTATTCCTCTCAACCGTTATTCGGGGGTTGCGGCAGTCATTGAAGGGTACTGGCATCAGTGCGGGGGAAGGGGGTCACCGTCCAACTTGCAAATAAATGATAGGTCAAAGGTCATAAAGTTTAATTTCCATGAAATCTCAGTGTTTTAGTCCTGTTATCGCAATGTCTCAAGTACGACTTGAGCCATGAACTTCAATCACCAAAGTGAGACAAATTATTAGATTTTAGGTAAAAGAAGGTCAAATGTCAAAGGTCAGCAAGTCAATTAAAGGGTTTTTTAATCATGGTATGACCAAATCAATGACTATTTTAAGCTATTTAATAAGCTGTGAATTTAAAACATGTAACTATAGTATGCAGCACTGTAGGGAAACAAGTGATCAGATTTTGGGATTTTCACGTCAAAGGTCAGAGGTCGTAAAGATCAATCGACATGTAAGAATCTGACTTTTTGTTCTCATTGTGATATTCCAAGAATAATTCAAGCCTTGATCTCAACTGAACTTAGGAGAAGGCATATCGGTGATGCTGTCGCATTTGTCTTGTTTCTCCCTTTTTCCCCCACCATTTGATTGTGTTGGGGACTATTAGTGCCCCCTGGTCTCTATTCCCTAGCTATTTACACGCTTCGGGCTCTATAAGGTTGGAAATGGGGTATTATATATTTCTTTCTTTTTCTTTTTGCTTGTTTTTGTAACAATACTTTAAGATGTATGTTTCAATGTGCAACTAATTGTTCATTAAAAATCATTTAATTTGGCACTAAAACAGGGATTAAAAATAAGCTTCCACAAAATTCCTAACCCGGAAATGGTGGTTTTTCAAACCGGAAGTGGTATATATTACCAAATTCCATCCAATTTTGCTCTATTTTTTAATTGAAAAATGTCTACGAACATCCATACTCATGTACATCTCAGACTGCAGTGCATTCAGCTCATTTGTAATGCTGCCATCTACAGTTTGAATCATGCATAATCAACAATATATGGCAGTCTGCATTCAACATTATATACCTCTCTTTAGAAATCTAGCCATCTGATTGGTCGAAATTGGAGTCGTGATGTTAGTCATGCCCGCCTACCAGTCAATAGTCTTTTAAAAAATGCTCGCATGCCCCGGTTAACGGGCCGTATAAACTTTTGCAGAGATCCCCTTTGGTTTACGTGTAAAAAGTTTCTTTGTGCGAGCGCGGAGACCATACAGTGTGTGTGCGATTTGGTCGCTTAGTGTGTGCGATTCCCGAATGATCGTAACATTCAGGTAACTTTCCAGCGAAGATTAACAGACAATTCTTAGATTTTATGTGATATTTTAACCGATCTTTACTGAAGAAAAGGATAAGGCAAGAATTCTTTGTAGATTTTTTTTTTAATTCGGTATATAACAGATATATGGACTGCTCAGGGCCCTGGGAACGATTTTTTTCACCGAGGGTGCTGAGATATATATATACGTATATATATATATATATATATATACGTATATATATATATATATATATATGTGTGTATACGTATCTATATATATATGTATATGTACTCTTCTACTTCTTCTTCTCCTTCTTCTTCTCCTTCTTTCTTTCTTTTTCTAAGTCATTATGTCAAGGTGCATTTTCCCGTCTGGTACTAATATGTTCGTCTGAGTGATTGATCTTTGTGAAGATTAAATAGTTTACAGAAGTTGTAGCAAGCTGACCTTCCTGCCCAATATCGTCTAACCATAATTTGCACATATCCAAATTATCCCATTTATCCATGGTTTCCTTGGCAATTTAAGAAATCTAATTTTTCTACATCTATTAGCTTAATGTGATCACCACTTCACAATCACTAAAAGACAGGAACACAATGAATAAATTTATCTGACCTTTATGAAATAGTACCAGTTTAAACATAGCTTCAACTTTATTACAGCAATCAGTCTTCGCCACTAAATAATAATCACCTGTCTGCGCAGCAGGGTATTATGAGGCTGAGCCTGAACATCGTTTGTAACAATATAGTTTATCAAGTTCTCAATTCTCAAATGTTCAGAAAGATACAATTTACTTCAGCGATGTTTCAGTGTGTAGGTGTTTATCTTTCCATTCAAACAACACTGCATAATTTATTTATAATTCAACAAAATGTTTAAGATGTTACGTCATAGATTGATGCACAATATTTTGATTATTCAAACTCAATTGCTCATGGCATGAATCTCACAGAGTTAAGAGTTTGCGAGAGAGTAAGAAAGTGGATGCATCTCTCCCATATCTTACTTCTGAGTTGATTTATTGGCATTTTATTACATCTTGTATTCTTGTAGGCATTTAATCATTTTCGAGCATTCATTTCAGTGGCGGATCAGGAATTTCTTACCGGGGGCACAAAATCGCATGGGGTGAAATTTATGAAAAATGATGGAGCGAAGCGACAGAGCGAGGCGACCAAGCGGGGGTGGGTCTGGGAGTGGGTAAGAACCCCCTCCCAGAGTAGGAAGCATTTGCAATTTTAGAACCACATTAGGCGCATTTTCAGACACTTCCTGGAGTAATATGACGTTAAATTGCTTTCTCCTACCCCCTCCAAGAGAAGGGAACCAGAGGCGGATCTCGCTTTTTGCTAAGGGGGGGTTGACCCATCGACGTCCACGAGCCGCGAAGCGGCGAGGCGATATTTTTGGCTTTTTTGAACCCCCGTAAGTGATGTTTTCCTGGCATCTACTAACACAATGGAGACCATAAAAAGCAATGCATGATAACGTCTTTATAAATCAAGTAACAGTTTAAGGGGGGTTGACCCAATGACGATGCGGAGCATCGTCCACGGCATCATGTTAAACTGGAATGATTACTATTGATGTTGTTCCTTGAATTTAAATCATATTAATTTGATTTTGTAAATGAACCGCGCCGGTATTGAGTGTCGCGAGTATTATTGGGTCGCGTGCCAGCTAGGGATACATGTCATAGGATTTTGTGAAAGAAAGTTTTTTTTTTAATATTAAAAAAAGCGTCATTTCTGGCTGTCGGCTGTGTGGCAATTTCGTAAACGAAGCATAATGATATATATTAGATATATCATACAAAAAAAAATTCCGGGGATGCTGCGCACTCCCTGAAAAATTTCCGGGGGTGCTGCAGCACCGCTAGCACCCCCGCTTCCCAGGGCCATGTGACTGCTTTAATATTCGAGACATGGCTGTTTCTATACTAGCTCTCATGTATACCCCCGCGCACCTCGAGGTCATGGCAGGATTCAACGTCCCCTTGAGCCTATAGAAACAGCCATGCCTCTCATAGCAGTTAATATATCTGTACTAGTATCAGCTGGAAAAAAATGTTGGTGTCTTGACCTAGACAGTTAGAGATTCTGCTCAATTTTGTGAAACAAATACAAGGAGAAAAAGATTGCTATGAAATTTGGCATGTCTTTGCACCTTGACATGTTTAATAATGCTATTAGAGCATTTCACACTTAGGGGTGTAATGATGACCCAAACAATCTTTTTTTTTAAACATTGTATCTGATTTTCGCTAAAACTCAGTTTGGTTTCTAAACAACAAAAAAAACCAAGAAATGGTCCTAAAGGTTAATTCATTATAGATTATTCCGAAATAATCAGAAGAAAAAATCAGATAAAGCACTTGGAACTTTTGAGGAGATACCTTTTAAGATTTAGAGTTTAAAAAAAGAAAAAAAGCTTGATGACCCCAAAATTGCCCCTAATTTGCATAAATTTGGATACGAATTTGCAAAAATATTTTTATTCACGTAGCCCATACTGCCAGCTTTCCATTGATATATAATTTGTTAGGGTATAACCCTGTAGGTATTTATCAGCATTTTTTATCATGGGGCATGTCGTTTTCAATTAATAATACCCCACCTCCAACCTTAAAGGCATCGTTTAACAGTGTTAAATCTGAGATGCATGGCCCTACATGTTATCAGTGTCTGTGATATGGTGTGATATTGAAGCCCTAAAAAAAAATCGCTTCAAAACGATCATGAAGTGCCTCAAAAAAGTAAAAAATCTTTGAGTGACCGGTTTTACCATACTCATTTTCTCCAATAGACTGTAGTGTTATCAAAACCGTTAGGAAAACGATTTTTTTTTATTTCGATTTCCAATCATAAATATCTTGATAATCAGACAGGCGATGGGCTTGAAAAAGTCATGGGGTTCCTGACTGACCTTAAAGGTTTATGATTATGATTGCAGCATGAGCTAAATCCAGGATTTTGTTTCAGAATCTAAGACAAAGTTACCCAATCCCTTAAGAAATATTTGTTCCTGATTCTCGTTATGAAATTGACGAGGGTGATCGAATAGATAAGGGTGCATACTTTTGGCTCATATTTTTATTAGAGACCTTAGAGACCGATTTCTCTAATTGTGATATTTACATGTCGGAAATATTTAAGACCATTATAACATACACCCTATCACGATTATAATAAGCCAAACGTTTAACTTACGTAAGGGCATCAGGGAAGGAGATTCTTGGAAACATGTGGAATTTATACAAAACTATTGGTGAAAAGTAAGCAAATGACGTCACAAACTCATTTGTCATTTCGTCTAGTGATTTACATAGGCCCGTAATTTTGAAATCATGAATGGGTGTTATTTCTCCAAATTTCTGTAAAAAATTTGATTTTACTATTGGTCTCGTTCTTTCTTTCTTTTTTAAAACTTTTTCTTTTGGGCTTTTCTTTTTAAGACGATGATTTGAACACGGATAAGCGAACACTGTGCGAGTGCGACAAGACAGCTGCAGACTGCTTCGCTGGAGCGAGTTACAATGAGCAATACAAGGGCTACGACAAGAAAGAGAATTGTTAAGATCCAGATCCAACTGCGACTCAACTCCGACCCCAACTTCAAGTTCTAGTCCTACTCCCAAAACGAGTGCCGGGATGTGTTTCATCGAGCTTTAAAATTGATCTTAACATTGATCGGATCAAATTGATTTCGAATTTAGGCCCTGTTTCTTTTAAAAAAAGTTACAAGCACTGTACACAGAAAGATGTATATGTGACCATATACGCGATCGCGATATCTATCCGGTCCAGATAGATATACTAATTTACCAAATATATAAATTAGTAGGCGGTTTCCCGGCAAAATTTGTATCATCACGTATTAGTCCAAACATATTCTTTCACATGATTGGTAATAAGAGCTTCCATTTCATTTTTTGAAATGGGGGCGTTTCCAAAACTGGTCTTTACCTTTAACTTTAAGACTAACATCCATTTTGGTTTGTTTGTTTGTTTGTTTGAAGTTTTTTGGGGGGATGCACTCCCTCCTCAGACATTATTGTATTACTGGAAGAAACAAAATCGTTGCTCGTGGAATTGATAACCAGTGTCCTGTTTCATAAACCTTGTTATCAATATAACAAGGTACAATAGGCGTTATAAGCTACTTAAATCGCCGCATTTGATTGGCTGAGAGCTAGTTTGTCATAGGATTCTAACATTTGTTATTGATAACAAGTTTTATAATTCAGGGCCCTGGAAAGTTTGAAATTGTGACCTGGAGTGTTACTATTTATCTTTATAAAAAAAACACCCACCAAAATGCAGGAATTATCACAAAGTTTTTTTTAAACAGGGAGTATCAAGAAACTTGTATGATTAAAGTCTATTTAAATTGTCAAAAATGATTGATTGCCATTATGGTACCCAAACGTAGTTCCGTTTTAACGGATAGCAAAGATAATAAAGATAACTGAATATATAAAGTAAAAGAATAATTTAAAGTATATATAAAATGCATTGTTTTATTCTTCATCATTATTGTATATCATTTTTGTTTATTTTCTTTGAGATCCATAAGTATGATTTATAAGATTTGTTTTAAAAAAGGGAAAATTATGAAAAAAATCAAAGTTGTTATTTGTGGTTTTATGATCCTATATATAATTTGTTTCAAATATCATTAAGAGAAGAAAAATTAGACGTAGAGGTTTTGTGGTCCATAGAGGTGTGTAGTCTTATCATTGTTTTATGATATCGATGTTGATGATTACCAATAAGTTTGCTAATACGTCTTAAGCACCAAATTTCTCAGATTGGTGGAATATCAGGGACCTTTTGGACAGGAAACTGATTTTTGTTTTTTATAGATTTTCCAAGAAATTTTGAAATTGGAAATATTAGGGCAACTGTCACCATCATAATTATGTGCTACGATATTTTTCTGATTTGGAAATCTCATCTTGTTTATACAAATTAAAAAGTATGTTACATTTAGAACATGTTGGAATATCGATATGAAGAGTTTTAACTGAAACCGATGTTATAAAACCAAAAATTTATAGAAAATATAATATTTTCAAGTTGTAGAAGAAGCCGTCAATAAATGGGAAAGGGCTTTTATTGAATATTGCAGATAAGTACAGGCAATCTAAAACAAAATCTGTAAAAACAAACACGTGGTTAAATGAATTCCTTTTACAATAATGAAAGAGAGAGACAAAATTAAGAAAAGGGCTAAATAATCTGTTTTACAAAAAGACGAAAGATTATGGAAAGAGTAGGCCTATATACAGACGCCCAAGAAATAAAATCACATTTAAAAAAAGAAAAGATAAACGAAAGTACTTATACGAAAATTATGTCAACACCAAAGTAGAAGTGAATCTTGGAGACTTTTAAAATGTATTTGTTTCAAATGAAAATATATTTTTATACTATTCCTATATCTCCTGCTGACACGTTTCACATGGCAAACGGGCTTATTTTACATTTTGCTAATATAGCGAATAACATGTTTAGTGATGATTTAACAGACTATTTCAAATATATATTAACGATAGAATTGTTTTATGTTTGGATTACTTAATACGTCAAGTCTTGTTCGCACGTTTCAAGTAGGTGAAGCTTAAAGCTGTCGAAATTACGTTAGGGTGATTTTCGAGGGAAAAAGTGAATGCAGTGCACGTTCTATGGATGATGAATAGCAGTGTAAATAATAGTGTGGATAATGGTATTGATGAGAGTGTGGATAATAGTGTGGATGATAGTGTGGAAAACAGTGTGGAAAATAATGTAGACAATAATAGTGTGGATAATAGTGTAAACACCGAGAGTGTGGATAATGGTGTGGATAATAGTATCGATAAGAATCTAGATAATAGGAAGGAAAATAGTGTTGGCGATGGTGTGGCTTATAAAGTGTGAATAATAGGTAAACAGTAGTGAACATGATCGCAACTACCTTCGAAAAATCCGCAGTAAAACTGTATCTAGCGAGATTAACGTTTATTTTTTAGAGGTCAGAATATTCACATATATATTTTAAAGTGTCCTAAAGGTTAAGAGTAGCCTTACACTCAAAATACCTAAAATGGCCGCCATTTTGGAATCGAAGATGGCCACCGGAAACTGAAATTGGGCCATACATCGTGATATATCT
Organism: Mesocentrotus franciscanus; assembly: GCA_037976565.1. NCBI lineage: Eukaryota > Metazoa > Echinodermata > Echinoidea > Camarodonta > Strongylocentrotidae > Mesocentrotus > Mesocentrotus franciscanus. The sequence continues at coordinate 12,808,326 of CP137678.1, forward strand.
ATCTCAGAGAGGTTTCGGGGGTCGGCAAGTCCATTTAAATTGTTGAAATGTGTTATGTCCACCAGAAATCAAAGATGGCGGCCCAAATGGTCGTCAGCTAGTCTCCTTTAAATGACCGGAGGGAATGACTATTTACAGTAAAGCTGAACTAAGTTTATTAACACTTCAATTATGTTTTAGAGATTAGAATATTCATTGGTATGGTTTGAATAATTATAAAGGAAGAGAGGAACCTTATACTCGATACCGTACCTAATAAGATTGCCGCCATTTTGGAATTCAGGTTGGCTGCCGGAACCTGAAATTTATAGGAAATATTCATGCACTGTCATTTTTTTGTGTCAATAAACCTAGGCTTTTCGGGTCGTCAATCCATTCAGACGGTGTATATTTATTATGATGGTCAGGAAGCCTGAAAACCCATGATGTTGTCCAAAATAGCCAGAAATTATATACCCGGATTTTGGTTATTTTGCATAATACGATGTTGTTAAAATCCAATGTAATTTTGAGCTATTAATTGTTGGTCATTGATATACAGCCATCCTAATTTCCCAAATGGCGGCCATCTTAGGTAAGGTACCGAATACATAAGGTTACCTCAGCCTTGATAATTATGTAAACCATACCAATGAATATCCTAATCTCTAAAACATGATTTAAGTCCTAATAACTACAGTTTTACTTTAAATAGTAATTCACTCCGCGGTCATTCATTTATAGGAGACTGGCGGCCATTTTGGCTGCCATCTTATAGATACGGTGTCGAATATAAGGCAACTCTAATCCTCTATAGTTGTCTAGATTGTTAAAGATTTCAGAACTTCTGGGGACATCGCCCCCGAGATCCCCCCGGCAAAGGCTCTGCCCCTGGAACCCATCCGCAAAGATATGTGGTTCCACAAGACAATCTTTTGTTGGATAATATTGTCATCAGGAGAGGAGTGCGAGTTTTATGTAGTTTAAGCTTCTAATAACCTTAACATTCAGGCTTTCGTCCACTCCTGTGGACTTCTGATTATTCTAAAAATCAAAAATTAAAAAAATTACGGAAAAACAAAAAAGTGAGGGAGAGATCGAGAGAGCATTCCAAACAATTTCCCCTTAGACCAGATATAGACCTAAAACAAGCCTCATTTTTCTTAATTATACAAGTGTCATTATTGTTAATTTAAGGAGTAGAATATCCGAGTCTGAAACAAAATTGAGTAATTTAGCTTACATGGAAATCACATCTGGACCGTCAATGAAAAAGTTGGACAACCCACTCTCTTTCACATTATCCCTCTCACTTTATTTTTGGCCTGTCCCTCCGCCCCCCCCCCCCCTCCCTCTTTCTCCTTTCAGCCACAACCCCTTTTTCACTATAATTTTTTTATTTTCACTCTTCATTTCTCTCTTGCGCTCTTTCTCTTTCTTCTCTCCCTTCTTTTTCTCTCGTCTTTCCTTTCTTCTCCCTCTTCCTTTTCTTCTTCTCTTCCACTCTGTAATATTTGTACCCTTTTCCCTCTTTTTCTAGACAAAATGTAGTCAAAGGTAAATGATTGCTGAAATATTATTACATTATTTAATTCAACGGGATTCATTTGTTAATTAACAAAACACCACAATACACACATGATCGCAAGCATTAAAAAATCCATAATATGACTGAAGTTTATGGCTTGTAACATGATTGAATTTACAGTTTCATAGTTTTGGTCACTCGCCCAAAACATGTACAATAAACAGAGGTCATCAACGATTTAAAGAGAGAGTTGACTTATGGTAAGATGGAGAAAAAAAAACGATTTATGAGCTTTCTTATTAGTCAAACCTGTCTACAAAGACCACATTCTTTGTTTCCCCTGAAAATAGTTTCTCATTGAAACATGTACTAAAGGAACCCGTCTACAAAGACCACTTTTTGTGTTTCCCTTGGGTGGTCGATATAGACAGGTTTGACTGTATTTGTATGTAACCTTTGGAGAATTTCATTGTAGAAGGATTTCCCTTCAAATATTCAAAAAAGAAGAATTAAAACGCTCAAAAGATTGGACCAAACATTTGTGTGTAGTCCCATATGTATTCATTTCTGTGTGCAGTCAATGTGATCCATTGCAAACCTCCAAGGGCAATCGTCGTGTAGGCCTACTACTAAATCAATCTTTCCCCCGATTGTTTCCAGACAGTGTCTTTCACAAGCCAATCACATTCCCAGAACTCAAATTTATCTTTAAAAAAATCTGTGGAAATTATGCCCATACCATGGCACAAGAGACTTTATTTCTATTGCATTGTTATCTTCGCTACTTTACCATATTGGAGGAATGAGTGCATGCGTCAGTTAACCAAAGCAATGTTTGCATTGTGTATTTTGCATTCACTCCGTATATATACGATGTCTACGATTTTCCCTTTCACATGGCGCGTCAACAGCTGCCATGTTTGTCGGCAACAGTCAATGTCAACAAAATGATACCTCGTGGACCACGCGCATTACAAGTTACAAATAGCCTCTAATGACGTCAAAATGATCATGTTAATATATCAAGAGACACATGCATATCATAAAAGTACTTGCGACCATGTCAAGTTCCTTTTCACATGTTCATGAGATTTATACATTTTTAAAAGACAGAGACGAAATGAAAAAGAAAGAATGCACACTTACATGAAAATGGCAAGAAGAAAAAAAAATACACACGACTACCACAATGGAAAGAGACAGTTACAAATGAAGCTAAAATATATACAAACAAAATATGTACACAGTGGTCAAAAAAAAAATGGGTTTGTAATGGTAATACTGATAGTTTGTCTGAAGCACACAATAATTGATATTACAGGGAAATATCACCTTGATATCAAGTTGCTTTGAAGGAAAGCAAACATATTTAGAGATCAGGGGGGTGTTTCACAAAGACTGAGATCGACTTTAAGTTGGACTTAAGTATAACAGGCCGTTTGTGCCATTGTTTGCTCTCACCATTATGATCTTTAGATAATATTTTATCCTTCAATAATGAATTATCAAAAAATGTAAGTTTTGTAGATTTTTTACCATGATTTGTACATCCCGTGAGAGACCAATGCCAGTAAATGATGAGAGAAAACAATGGCACGAATGGCCTGTTATACTTAAGTCCAACTTAAAGTCGATCTTAGTCTTTGTGAAACACCCCCCAGATGTAGGAACAAGCATACAACAGTCTGAATGAATCAAATAAAGAAAGAGAAACTTACAATATTTTGACCAAAAAGATATAAAAGTCATTTGAACCAGATCGTAAATGCATGAAGTTAAAAAATGACAGGATTTTGTGAAAGTTGTGACATCGTTATTGAATATCGTCTCTTGAGAGTAAGAGGGGACTTAACCCAGTATTACAGTGACGTAATGAACTTCCAGCTCTGAGCAGATGATAGGCATCAATAGACCGATTTAATAACATATTCAAATTGTATGCATGCTTTTTTAACAACGCTTGTTCTTGACCTCCTGAATGCTTGCCTGAGACTTGCCCGGCATAGCAACAAATCATGTATGCAGACTGGATTCCAAGTATTGCAGTTCATTTATTAATGTAACAGGTTAATGGAATACCTTGTCACTAGGTCCCCAGGAAAGAAACATCCACAAATTTGTAAATGTTAGTAAACCGGTCTATTGTTCATTCCATTATTATATCAGGTTTCACATTGAAAGGGAATTTACATGAGATCGCAATCAATGGTAGAAAATCAGAATATTAGAAAATCCATCGAATTACATTTTAAGTGCAACGTAAATGCAATCATTCATAAATATCACCTTAAAAATAAGTAGATGTACTACTTTTTATTAAAAAATCATTTCGATTCTTCAAAAAAATTGATTACCGGTACCATAGCAAAAGCAGCAGCGGTTCTACAGGTACAGTCTAAATACATTCACTGGAATTTGAGCAAAAAAAGGTTGAAAAGAGTGGTCTTTGGTGTACAAATCCTTAAAAAAAAACATATACAATTATCCCTATCATTATAAGCACACAATTTTATTTCAAAGTTCATTGATTAATAAAAATCACAGCTTATATGTAGCTACTGTTAAGGTAAATGCCCAGAAAAAGTTCAACCAAGACAACGTCTGGCTGAACAACACGTACATGTAGGTGGGTACAGTCTTGTATAAATAAGCATATCATAATAATTATCATGATTAATCAACACCATGGCCTATGAAGATGGAATACATATTTCTTACCTTATTTCATGATATGATTTATGACAATATGATTTATTCTTGATGGATAAAATTCATACATGTATCTTCTAGGAACATTATTGATCAATCTTTAAGGATCAATCTTTACGGATCAATCTTTATTGATCAGTAAAGTTCTGAGAGGTTATGAACTTTATCTATCAAGAATATATCATAATGTCCCAATCATTCCATGAAAAGAGGTCAGAAAAATGATTTCAACTTTATGGGCGACGATGCATGTATTTTCACTTTCAACTGTGTGCCATTATCCTTCAAATCCATCAAATTTCAAAACATTTTCAGTTCCGCCATCCAAAATTTATTTGAATATTTACATTTTAATTGCCACACTGACGGTTTAAAACTTTTAAGTCATTAAAATTCATGCTAAATATACATGTACATCTTATCATTCTTTGCTGCCAAATGATCAGAAAACATCGATAAAACTTGGCCATGTGTAGTCAATTTGAGGAATACAGGTGGTACACAATATCAATTAGACATTTCAAAATTCATTATCTCTTGCGGGTCTGCTTTTTGCACAAACTTTTCATTGAATTTAAAAACAAAGTGACATAAAAATCCATATTGATCAGAATTCTAACTTTCCATTTAAAAGCCAACAGACTCACTTCATAACATTGGCAAATTTTAGAGGTAGAATGTCTTTGCAGCTTTGGTAATGAACTTGACTTACTTCAAACTAGCACCAGTAAGAAATTTGGAAACATGTTTACACACGTTTTTAATTTTGTATTGTTTCACTTGGCAATCGTAGTGAACTCAATGGGGGACCCAAATTAGAAAGAAAAAAGGTACAATATTTGTCAGAATTAAAAATTGAATCTTGTCAAAAATTAAATAGGATATATCAATTGAATTAAAACCAATGGTAACGGATGCCTTGATTAAATATTTTGAATTGGAAAGGGAGTGTTTCAATTGTGCCAACATCAGTTCTAAAATGTTTGAAAAGAGCAAATAACAGAGTTTCAAGCAAAATGATTATTGCAAAATGTGAAACTTTTGCAAAATTCATGAGTAGTCAAGATTTGTGAAAGGTTTTATGCTTCAAAATATGTGTATATCACAACAAGTTTGGCAATTTGAGAAATTTTCTTGAGCAATATACAAAAAGTTTTGTTTCATAAAAGTTGTTTCTTTAAGCCTCATTAAGATGTGTGGTGATAAACCGCTGCGTTTGTTATGACATATGTGTCAAACCTTTCACATAACACAGAGCTATGTGAATACATGTAGGTCCTTTGTTGCAGGCTCTTGCAATTCATTTACACTTAAAAGAAACGCAGGATTTTTTTAATCGTCATATCTGAACAGTGAACTTGTCAACGAGCGTATGAAAAATAAACTTTACTTTCAATAAAACTTACACGTAACAAGATTAAACAATGTTGGATAATATTGCTGCAATGCAAAGGACATCGGAAGAGCAAAATGTCATGAAATTTAACTTGTCTAACACTTCCATGCATACACCCTTTTTCATCTATCATCTTATTACATCTACAGTTAGAACCCTATTAGTATATTTCTACCACAAGTAGTCCTTGGGATAATAATGGATGGTTTTGGTCCACTGGTTTCCCCAAAATACAGATTTGCATCAGTAAAGTGTCCCACCGCAAAATAACCCCCCACTACAAACTAGGATGAAGGGTGTGTATACATATTCCTAACACACTTTGAATGTAAAACACTCAACTCAAATGTGGTCCTACGCTTTGGACATACTTCACTATAAAAAAAAAACTCCCTCCATAAAGTAAAGGAATACAGAGAAAATATGAGGTAAAAATGTGTTAAATACATGCAAAGAAGGAAGAAATGAACAAGCAATAGTCTAGGTATATACAAATCGTTTCATATGCAAATGCGAACACAACGTGTATTCACCATCAATATAGAAGAGAAAATAGTAAAAAATAAGAGGCAAAGAATAACTGCCTATTATATTTGTTGTCATTAGAGAACATTTCATGCTCTGTTCACAGTGAGACTGTATGATAACTTTCTTATAAAAATGGTTATCCTCAACAAACTAAAACGCACTCTGTACAATTCTGGTTTTCAGTGTGAACACATCACTGATATATTAGTAAAATACTATATTAGATAGCTGCTAGTAGTTCCACAAAAAAAAGGATGGCATAAGGTCATAATTCTAAATCAAGTGAAAAATGTTTGCTATAGAAAAATGTTTAGAGAAGCATTTCATTCAACATCTTTCTCAATAATTTATTGTTTTTTATTCACATTCCTGTTTCAAATTTTCTCAAGGTTTTCAAGATGCTTGATCTCTTTTTTTTTGTGCCTTGTGAAATTTGAATATTATAAATAGTAAAATGAGCATGCCATGGAATAATACAAGAATAATAAAGCAATTTAGTGCAAAAATGTAATAATTTTTTTTGGACAAATCTCTCAGCCTTTCATACAAATAAATTACAAATTTCATCTCTGCAGTTTCCAAACACAGGTTATACATGAGAACCGCTACAAAACGATGCAAATCCCTTCACTCGCTAAGGAGGTGAACATAAACAGAGACTTAAAGCCCCACTGTACTACTTGCTCCTCTATATAGAAAACAATGCCTAAGCGGTGCTCGTTGGTCCCCCATGATCCTCTTCTTCTTATGTTCATTGAGAGCCGAGTTGATGAAATAACCACCTGTCAGTGACCACGCTGGGAGGCCTCATCCTTCCTGGCCAAAATAGTGCAGACGGGCTTTAAGACATTAAACTCTTTCTTCAGTTTACAATCCCATTCTACTTTCTACCACATCGTCGTACTGCATCAGCAACAGCGCAAGTTGACGACGTTAGATCTGAAGAAGCTTGCAGCATGGCAATTTCGAGGAATTAATTCCTGCCAGGTACCCCCATTTAGCTCACCTGGGTTGACGGTGGCAAATGTACCTTTCGGGACAATCATTCCACATTTTGGGGTTTGGCTCAATAAGTTAACATTCAAAGCTCTAAAAAATGTGTGTTTTTTTGGCACACATTGCATCCTTTTTTAAAGAATGTAGAAATAAAAGAAAAATATCATTGTTGCCAATTTGAGAAACATATGGTATCAATATAGCCGTAATATAAATGTTGTCCTGAAAGGTTTTGTGTCTAGGATATTAGTACCGTTTTCGGGAGTCAAATCCTTGAGCTTCGTAGTCCAGCGTTCATGTATAATTAGTAGGGCAAACCTGATGTTGTGCTAACAGGTTGGATTGTGTCTTACGACCGTTCCTCCTCGTGCCGTCCCGTCAGCATGAAGAGCGGTTGCTCGGCAGCTACATTGGCCGTCTGGAACTCATCGCGTAGTCTAAATCTCCACTGCTCCTCCAGGTCTAGTTGGACAACCTGACGCCGCAGGGAGTTCCGGTCTGAACTGATCAGGCATAGCCGAGCACCTGGGCAAAACAAATAGTAACACTACTATTATAGCATTTACATTTATCATGTAAGTCATACAAATTACTAACATGTACATTATACATCTTGCCATAATCAGTCTAGTTAATAGTGGTTGTCAGTACAATGAATCAAGTACAACTTAAGGCGGATCCAGATGATCTGAAATTGAGAACTCACCATTGATAAACTTGAAATGCTTGAGGAACTCCCGTTCCATTGTGGAATGGCACATGAAGAGAAGAAGGCCACTGAAGCGGGTATTCTCAATCAAGTCTTCGGATGGCGGTTGACTGGACGATGCAAAGTGCACTGGAAAAATGACAAGCAACATTATACATGATGATATTAAATGTAGTTTAAAGCATATTCTAGAGAAAATCTGTAACCATTGCATCTGCTGCATAACATCATAACCCTTTTAAAGCCTATCTGCACTAGTTTGGCCAGGAGGGATTAGACCTCCCTGCATGTATGTGGTTATCTCATCAAATCAGCTCTCAATTAACATAAGAAAAAGGGGACCATGGGGGACCAACGGTCACCGCTTAGGCATTGTTTGCTATGTAGAGGGCACAAGTAGCTATAAGTAGTGCAGTGGGTCTTTAAGACATTCATCCTGCCTTGTGCGGTTTGCCGAGATTTACAAGAAAACTTCAAATTATATTGGCCTCCTATCTGGTCCCAGGACAAGATTGTTTAGATCCAATTTCTAATCCACATTTCTAATCCTTATCATTAAGTTTTTCCTTGCCGCATTACAGAATAAAAACTAGAAATATCGCAATCTGTATTGCCGCGCAATGCGAATGTATCCCCCGGCAGTGGCAGCTAGTTTGTGTCATCCTTATGTTCAAAGGAGGGACAAAGATCCCCTCTCCCCTCCCTGAAACAAAAGGACGTAGAGATCGCCACTAGTGGCTCGGACTATTGTCAAGACTAGGAGCAGCATCACCATAACAATATGTGTGTAGATTAGAGTATAATGCATCTCTGTAGAAAATTTGAAAGAAATCTGTCAAGAAATGTGGCAGTAAGAGCGCATTAAAAGACATATATGGCCTTTGACCATATAAAAGATGGAACAATGAGGGCAGCATCGCCCAAAAGTGTAGATGTGTAGATTGTACCAAGATACATCTCCATACAAAATTTGAAAGGATTCCGTCATGAAATATGACCTGCAGATAGAGCGCACACTAGACATCCACCAAAATATGACCTTTGACCCTATAATAGACGGAACACTGGTGGCAGCATCACCAAACACTAAAGATGTGAAGATTTGATCAAGATACACATCCATACAAAATTTGAAAGAAATCCTTCAAGAAATGTGACAGTAACGGCGCACAAAAGGGACAAATGACCTTTGACCTTATAAAGGATAGAACAATGAGGGCAACATCACTAAAAAGGAGAGATGTGTAGATTGTACCAAGATACATCTCTATACAAAATATGAAAGAAATCCGTCATGAAATATGACCTGCAGATCGAGCGCACACTAGACATCCACCAAAATATGACCTTTGACCCTATAATAGACAGAACGTGGTGGCAGCATCACCAAACACTAAAGATGTGAAGATTTGATCAAGATACACCTCCATACAAAATTTGAAAGAAATCCTTCAAGAAATGTGGCAGTAACAGCGCACAGAAGGGACAAATGACCTTTGACCTTATAAAGGATGGAACAATGAGGGCAGCATCACTAAAAAGGAGAGATGTGTAGATTGTACCAAGATACATATCTAAACAAAATATGAAAGAAATCCGTCATGAAATATGACCTGCAGAGCGCACACTAGATACCCACCAGAATATGACCTTTTGACCCTATAGAAACGTGAAACACTGGTGGCAGCATCACCGAAAACTATAGGTGCAAAGATTTTACCAACATACACTTCCATACTTAATTTGAAAGAAATATGTGAAGAAATGATGCAGTTAGACCGTACACTAGAGTGCACACAAGACATCTATCAAAATATGACCATCGACCCTATAAAAGACGAAAAACTGGAGGCAGCATCAGCAAAATCTATAGGCTTGTAGATTATACCAAGATACCCCTTCGTTCAAAATTTGAACAAAATCCCTTGAGAAATGTGGCAGTTAGACCGCAGTTAAACCATCCACAAAAATATGGCCTTTTACCCTATAGAAGACGGAACACTGGGGGCAGCATCACCAAAAGTTATAGTTCAGTAGATTATACAAAGATACACCTCCATACCAAATTTGAAAGAAATCCGTCAAGGAATGTGGCAGTAAGACCGCACACTAGAGGGCACACAAGACATCTATCAAAATATGGCCTTTTACCCTATAGAAGACGGAACACTGGGGGCAGCATCACCAAAAGTTATAGGTCAGTAGATTATACAAAGATACACCCCCATACTCAATTTGAAAGAAATCCGTCAAGGAATGATGCAGTTAGACCGCACACTAGAGGGCACACAAGACATCTATCAAAATATGGCCTTTTACCCTATAGAAGACGGAACACTGGGGGCAGCATCACCAAAAGTTATAGGTCAGTAGATTATACAAAGATACACCCCCATACTCAATTTGAAAGAAATCTGTCAAGGAATGTAGCAGTTAGAGCGCACACAAGAATATGACGCAGCAGGGCGGACGCGGCGTAACGCTGCTGAATCCAAAGTACGCCACCGGCATACTGCCGGGGGATACAATTAAAAGTCCACCTATCTAGAAAGGTTGCTTTACTTCTCTACCTTGATTTTCTGCATGTATATCATAAGGGATTCAATGCAGTCTCAAAATAACAGTTTCCTAGATCAAATACGTCTAAATTCAATGCATTTGAGATCAACTTACCTGCTATCCGGGGGCCTAGGTTGAAATAGCAATCGACTGCCAGCACTGGATTATCAGCATTATCCACCGCTGAAGGAAAGATGCGCTTCTCGCTCATCCTCTCGAGAAAGCGCTCCATCAGGAACTGGGGCGGGGCCGCCAGGGGGATCAGCTCCTCCGAATCTGGGGCACGGACATAGCTGGAAGGGTTGATGGTGTGGTGAGGAGGGGGCTTCTTGTGGGGCGTGGCCATTGGGTGGGGCTTGGGGGTGAAATGGGCCAGGTTGTTAGCCTCGATGGACTTGACCATGACGGAGAGGTAGTCCAGGCGAACTAAGGTGTGGCCTTCTGATGCGAGCTTCAAATTGAAGTCGATATCCTCGTTGAAAAATCTGGAGAATAACATTTAATACTTTAATTACTGTCGTGTTGCTGGAAAACAGTTGACCAGCGAAAGACTTCTTTCCAAATATATTACAACCTACATGTATCATTTCCAACTCTCTGTGTCTCTCTCTACCTCTGTACTCTTTCTTTCCCATCTGTCCACCTTCTCTATCTCCTGTTTTACCATTCTCCTCCCCCTCTCTCTCTCTCTCCTTCCCCCATCTCTCTCTCCTCCTCCTCCTTCTCCTCCTCCTCCTCCATACACTCTGACCCTCTCTCTTTTCCACCACACCATATTTTCCTCTCCCCCTGGGTATGTCTCTTTCTTTCCATCTATCTATATCCCCTTTTTTTCTCCATCTCTCATTCTGTTTCTATCTCTCCCAATCTCGGTTTTTGTCACTTTCTGTTTTTGTCACTCTCTGTTTTTGTCATTCTTTCACTCTCCACTTACCTATTAAAGCCATAGTCCACATTCCTGGCTCTGTCCACATTGAGGAAGATCATGTTGAAGAGGTGACACTGGAACGTCGGGGTTGTGGTGGTCATCGATGTTGAAACGCTGCGTGCCGGTTGGCTGCTCCATTGCTGAACACCGAGGGCGGTGTATGTCTCAATGTCTGGGATGACTTCTATCATCTCCAAGACGGTCTTCAACGGCACAACTTTGTCGCTCCTGGGAATTTGTAAAAACCAGTCATCCTCGTTTAAGCCCGAACGAATTGTTAGACAGAGCATGCATTGACACCTGTATATAAAGACCACTTCTTAAAGAGAGGCAAGGACGGAGCTCTCTATCAATCAGATATGATTATTTACTTCTGGGCCAGGATAGACCTTCAACGTCAACGTCAGAAAGACGTGACTTTTGTTGTTCGTGGGTGAAGACAGAGAGCTGACCAAGTGAACGCACCACTCAAACAACTCACATCTCCCTAAAAAACTAGATAAAGGACTAGCTGGGAGTTGAACCCATTATCTTTGCAATGTGAAGCGATCACTTGTCCACAAGACCACTTGGCCTATCTATTGGCAGGTGACCTTTATGTACAGGTTCCTTTAATACACATCTCCACGAGAAATACAGTGCAAGGGAAGCACACACAAAAAAGGCCTACACCGACATATGGTGCAACATCCTAGCTGTGCACATTTGACATGGAAGGCAACCTGGGAAGGGTTTCACGAAACCATCATAAGTACAAGTTCACCGACAACCAGTTGAAATGCGTGTGTTAAATTTTTGCAGGTGTTTCAATGAAATGTCGGTGAACCTGTATTTATCGCGGTTTCGTGAAATGATGCCTAGAATACTCGAAAGGAATGACTCGAAAAGAAGCAAGGCATGAGATTACAAATACCCTCCATTTAACATAACAGGTATTGCATGCTTCAGTGGCGGATCCAGGGGGCCCGGCCCCTCCCTAGGAAAAAACAGGTGAAAACACCCTTGAAAAAAAAGATGGGCCCCTCCTGGCGCCAAGGGTGGAAAAAATCACCCTTCCCGTAGGGAAAAAATTTTGTGCTCACTACCCCTGGCGCCCAAGGAGGTGGGGGATGACGATGGAAAAAAAAATTTGGCCTTCCCAGAGGGAAAAAATTTTTTTGGGTGCCAAAATTTTTTTGCTCACTACCCCCACTGAGCGAAAAATCGACCAGCACGATTTTCAAATTTTTGCACGAAGTGGGCCCCTTTTTAGGCCCCCTCCCTTGCAGCCGGCTGGATCCGCCCCTGGCATGCTTATCGTCATGCAATATACCACATAGTGCATCGCGAACAATAATGACATATTTAACTTCGGCCTATGACCTCAGTGAAATATGACATAACTCATACATTCTGAATCTGTTGGTTCACTTAAATTATAAAATTCATACAATGGCTAATTGAACTTACTCGTGGTGTTCAGCACCACTGCCAGTGGTTAACCTCCAGGTCACGCAGTTGTCCTCCATCAGAGCTATGAAAGGCCAGACGACATCGGGCTGTAGGCCAAGCTTGCTCTGACGATTCTTCTCTAGTTCCAGATTCCTGGACGCAAGCTCTTTGATGAAATACTTCGCAGCCCCTGGAAGGTAATAGGCCGAACAGAGTTTGAGTAGAGTTGAAATTAAATGTGTAAAGGTTACTTAGAAATGATAGTTATTAAACAAAAATCCTCAATTAATTTAGAGGGTTCTTGAGATTGTAGGCTGTAGGCCTAGGTAGCTAGCTCTAATGTCTTTTCAAGCTCTAGGTTCATGGGCATTGTTTCACGAAACCGTCATAAGCACAAGTTCAACGACATCCCGTTGAAACATGTGTATCCAATTTAACACGCATTTCAATGGGATGTCATTGAATTGGTACTGATGATGGTTTTGTGAAACGATCTCCCGGATGCCAGTTACTTGATGAAATACATGGTCGCACCTGACAGGTTAAAGGTTAAATAGAATTTGGAGTTATGTTGAAAATTGAAAGGCACTGTCTATAAAGATGTAACTTGAGTGGATGATTGATTAAATGAAAGCCCTCTCGTATGCAGAGGTTCTATTGAACAGTTAGAAAGTGGAAATTGTACCGTGGCATCATCAGACTAAAAGGCAGTTTGAAGATAAAAAGAAGTGTATGAAGAGACAAATGTCATTTGTACCAAACTGCAAAGACAACTGCAAAAAACAAATACTTCATACATGCTCATAACATTTCTGTAACCGTTATCTACTATGTAACCATGGGGCAATGGGACAATAGAGGTAACAAAAGCTATTTAATTCATGTAAAAACACCTCCGTCACGTTGGGAGTAATTATTGTAAAATACACACAGTGGAGACATCTCCATATTCAAAACATCTCTGAATATTTGCAGTACCGGTACATGTATTTGTACTGTGTGCTAACTTTGACAAAGTATTTTGCACTGCGATCATGTATATTGTTGAAGCCGTTTTTACAATCCACATAAGGAGGCGCGATGGCTCAGTGGTTGAGCAGTGGTCCAGTAACCGGGAGGTCATCAGTTCGAAACCAAGTCGAAAGCCCTTGGTTCCCTGGTTGCTTACTTACAAGCATATACATGCTTTCTTAGCAGTCGGGTAAAAAAAAAAAAAAAAAAAAAAACATGGACATGAAGCGTACATGTACAAGTAACTTAAATCATCTGACATTGTTCAACCCACCTGTCCCTGCTTCATTGGCCACAGAGGGCAGTATAAGCAGCACATGATTCGGCCACTGCTTCTCGTAGGCCAAGGCATCCTTCTGCTTGCAGACTATGATGTGAACGTGTTTGCTGCCCTCCATGGTGTGATAGAGGTTAATCAAGGCTTGCTCCTGGCGACCGAAGGATGGCATGAAGATGGGTGTCTTCACGGCGTTGGGACCCTGCAAAGATGGGAGCAAGGGATAGATCCACTTTGTTCAGTCACATCAGATGCACGGCAACATTCAAGGCCAAATACAGTGTTTGAAATATTTCAAATCCTTAAATTAATCCCTAAAATCCTAAATGACCTAAATTATTTGGTACCTTTATACAAGTTTTTAAAAACATGCGAGAGCTCTGCTAGCTATTGGAAAAGGAAGATTTACCAAAGCCATTTTCACACACTTATCTTAAAAAACGGTTTCTGCACTTTGTGGGTGCATTTCCCCTTTTCTATCATGCCGACATAACAAAGCCTGTGAGGAGCATACATATAATACCTGTTCTTGTTTAGTAGGTAGGACCATGCTGGAAAGCTGACCGCTTTGCTGGACGAATACAAAGTGTTTCTCCTGTTGGGCTGGTATCACAAACTGCATCTCCACCTCACCATAATACCTGGTGTTCAGCTGCACGCTGTATGCCTTCGTTTCCCGTGCCTGCAAAAATGTGGAAAGTAGATGCATAAAAATGACTTTGTGATATTTGCAAACAGTTAATACATGTAAATTACACTATGTCTTAACTGCTTTTTCAGGTCGTTTTCATTCTTCTTTTTTTTAGGGGTGTTTTTTAACCTAACACTTTATTTTTCAACAATCATCTCTTGATACCTGAAATGGCCATGTTCGCAATTGCAACAAAAAAACATTTCTATCAACAACAAACAAGGGTAATTTTCTGTATTTATATAGTGCCGAAATATATCTACAATAGTTCTAAGCGCAACTGAAATATTGTTCTGGTCGCTTCTGTTAGGGATCCTAGACATCTGGTAGCACAATCAGCCTTTACACAGTCTAACCATTTCCTGGCTGGTCTATCCCGGGGTCTATCACCATGAATATTTGAAGTCAGGATTATCTTTGGGTAGCGTGATGGTCTCATCCTGTTAACATGTCCAAAGAATCGCTTTTTTTGGCTATTCTGTCCTGCATGGTTTCATCCAGTCCTAGAGTCTCCCAAATTGTTGTATTTCGTATATTATCTAGTCTGGTAACACTCAAGATTTTTCAGAGGCAGATCATTTCAAAGATCTTCCTTATCTTGTGATGTTCTGGTCGCTCAAATGGGCATTTTACAAAAAAAATAAAAATTTTTACAAAAAAGTGAGGGCTTAAATCAAGGTCCATCCATGTAGATCTACATCTACATTAACTACGAGTGAGAAGTTGACCTACCTCAGTAGCTGTCAGGTACTTGTAATGCTGACATTGCTCACAGTGGTGGAAGGCATTATGAGCACTGTATTTGGTCAGTCTCATCGACGTCGTCTGCCTCTTCTGATCTTTCCTCGGATCCAAGGCAGAAAACACTGCATGCAATGAACAAAGAGATTGTACTTGACTTGGGTCATCAAACATTCAAGATATCATTTGATCAGCACTAGACACTAGCCTCAACCCTTTCACAACAATTCTGCCACATTTTGTGGTTTGGCTCAATAAATTGTGATTCACTGCCCCAAAAAATATGCCAGATGTGCGAGTAGAAAGGGCAACAATTTCTGCACACACTGCATCCATTTTCTTTCATGACAATATTGCATTTGATGCAAGGAATTTAAAACAGGAAAATAAACTTTAAAATCCTTAAATTGGCAACACATTGAGAAATTCAAAATCATTGCGTTTTTTATAAAAATTTGCCATTTATTCAACTTTTCGGCAACATTCTTGCCCATAAACATTGTTTTCAGAGACATTGCATTTTATGTTAACACTGGAGCAATAAAGGAACTAGATGGAACTTCGACTGTGCGCAGTCGAAAATGATGCCTCCGCCATAGAGCGATATTACAAACCAAAACGGAAACAATTTTTAATATTCAAGTTTGATAGTAATCCATTAACGGGTTCTCAGAATGATATTGTGATTACAAGCTCTTTTTCATATACATGGCTCTGCAAGAAAAATTCCTATCCTGAGTTTGATAGTTATCCATCTGTCGGTTCTAATTATAATGCGTTCACAAGCTATTTATATGCATACATAACAGAGCTGCCAACCTCCAGAACAGAAAATCAGTAATCACAAGGCTCAAAATCAGTAATTTTGGGAATAAATCAGTAATTTCCTATGCAGCGCTATGAATTAAAAAAAAACTAGATGGAACTTCAACTGCGCGCAGTCGAAATTGATGCCTCCGCCATAGAGCAATTTTACAAACCAAAATGGAAGCAATTTTTAAAATTCAAGTTTGATTGTAATCCATCTGTTGGTTCTAATGATAACGCGATCACGAGCTATTTTGCATACATAACGAGCCCTGTGACCTTTGACCTCGTGACCCCAAAATCTAATCAGTTCATTAGCTCTGCAAGATACATACATGACCCAAGTTTGGCGGTAATCCATCAATCGGTTCTTGAGATAACACGATCACAAGCTATTTTTGCATACATAATGAGCCCTGTGACCTTTGACCTTTGACCTCGTGACCCCAAAATCTAATCAGTTCATTAGCTCTGCAAGATACATACATGACCCAAGTTTGGCGGTAATCCATCAATCGGTTCTTGAGATAACGTGATCACAAGCTATTTTTGCATACATAATGAGCCCTGTGACCTTTGACCTCGTGACCCCAAAATCTAATCAGTTCATTAGCTCTGCAAGATACATACATGACCCAAGTTTGGCGGTAATCCATCAATCGGTTCTTGAGATAACGCGATCACGAGAACGGGACGTACGTACGTACGGACGGACGGACAACCAGAAAACATAATGCCTCCGGCTACTTTGTAGCGGAGGCATAAAAACAGCGCGCCAACACTGCGCGGATGCATGCGCATGATTATCTAACAATTTTGGTAATTTTACTCACACAAAGTTGCTAAATATTGATTTTCAGGTCATCACAACACATCAGTTTTCCATGAAAAATTGGCTTCTATTAAGAGAATACTTCATACTTTTCCGTCTTTCTCAGCGAGTGTTGGATGGCCGCCATACTCTACAGCACTTACATGTAATTGCTACGATAAATCATATTTCGTTTTTTTTTAAATCCGTAATTTGAGACAACATTCCGCACTGCCGTAATGATCGTTAATTTCCGTACCAATTATGGGAAATCCGTACTAGTTGGCAGCTCTGACATAATGAGCCCCATCACCTTTGACCTTTGATCCCATGACCCTAAAATCTAATCAGTTCATTGGCTCTGCAAGATACATTAACATGTCTTGAGTTTGATGGTAATCTGCGTATCGGTTCTCAAGATAATGCGATCACGAGCTATTTTTTAATACATAATGAGCCCCACGACTTTTGACCTTTGACCTCATGACCCTAAAATTTAATCAGTTCATTGGCTCTGCAAGATACATACATGTCTTGAGTTTGATGGTAATCCGTCCACCGGTTCTAATGATAGTGTGATCACAAGCTGTTTTTGCATACATAATGAGCCCTGTGACCTTTGACCTTTAACCTCGTGACCCCAAAATCTAATCAGTTCATTGGCTCTGCAAGATACATACATGCCCTAAGTTTGGCGGTAATCCATCAATCGGTTCTTGAGATAACGCGATCACGAGAACGGGACGTACGGACGGACGGACGGACAACCAGAAAACATAATGCCTCCGGCTACTTTGTAGCGGAGGCATAAAAATAGTATTATTGCCAATTTGAAGAACAATATGTGAACAAATAAACCCTATAAATAAATCCTGTCCTGAAAGGGTTAACACTTATTCTACCTCGTGGTCCTCTTGCAAATGCACCATGTCTACAATGTATACCTGATGACAACTGCTCTGCTGTACATTTTTAACGATAACCATTTTCAAAACTTCAACCCTGGACCTTACACTTTATAAAACATAAAATTCCAATTGGGCTTAACTTTAGAATATCCCAACAATATGTACATGAACGTCCAAGACCTTGAGTTAGAGTTAGGGATAGGGTTAGGGTTAGGGTTAGGATTCGGTTTAGAATTACCTAAGAAACTTAAGTCTTCAGATTTAGCTCCTCCAATTGCAACCTCAACGTTCAATCTTTAATGAAATAGAAAAACCCTGGAGGAAATGTTGCCAGAGCATGTGTTGGATCACTATTGCATTGCTTGAAATGAATGGCAAAAAGAGAAAAATAAGGATAAATTTCAATTGTACCCTGCTGTTTAATGCCAGATTGCCAGATCGGGCTATGTCCCTTGAATCTGCCTTCACGAAGTTGACGATCAAATCCTGTTCGCCCGGCGAAACCATCGGCGACCTCCTCACTCTCGGGATCTTCCGCAATGCCTTCCAATGCTGGTGGGATGTCGAGGTCGGGTTCGTCAAAGACTTCCACCTCTTGCAGTCTGATGAGCATGCGCAGGAGGACGCGGGCAAAATGAAGGTAAGCGCCAGTCTTGCCCACCTTGTATTAAAAACAGAGAGGCAAAAATTGGGATGGTTCGTTCCACGAGGTTGGGGAAAACAAAGTGGACAAAGTCTACTGAACACCGTTTTGAGATATTGTATTACACAGTAAATATAAAATCATCTGTTGAAAATTGTTTTATGCAGTGTAAACATTCATGCCTGCCAGAATGTTGCTTGTTTCAGACATTAATGGAGTCTTTTAAGGTGAGCTGATAACTTTAAAAAAATATATATTTTAAAGAATGAAACAATACTAGATAGTAGAAACTAATGTACCTCACCAACTTCAATACATTTCAGTGTTTCAGGCATGCCCTAGAATTCCCTATGAAGAAAGATTGAGAGGCGGTTGTGTTTGGAGAACCTGAGATGCTGCTTTGTCCAAGCGCAACTAGTTCCAGAAATGTCCACAAAGTCCATTAGCATGAAATTCTTAATTAAGCTTAGGAGGCAGCGTATCAAACACAGGCTGTTATCACATGACGAAGAGCCAAGGGGGGGGGGTGACTTACCTGAGGTGGGCCATAGAGGAGCAGCCTCCTTGGATGATAGTTGGCGGAATCCTCGCTCCTCTCGTAGTCATAGTGATAGGACTTTGGCTCTGTCCACTTCCGGTAGAAAGCACTCTTGGCCGGCCCGGTGTTCTTGGGCAGCACTGGCCTGAGGGCCAGACCATGAGGTGTCCAGACTCGAGGAGAGAGCAGCTATGGCAGGGGACTGCTGTTTGGAAAGAAAGAAAGAAAGGAGGAACGTTCATGACCCGTTCATTTACAGTGAAACCTGTCTATAAAGACCACCCAAGGGAGACAAGAAAAGTGGTCTTTAGAGGCAGGTGGTCTTTATGTACAGGTTCCTTTTAGTACATGTTTCAATGTGAAACCATTTTCAAGGGAAGAAAAAAAATGTGGTCTTTGTAGACAGGTGTTCTTTCTATACAGGTGGTAGTTAAAGCAGGTTTGACTGTATTTATATCTAGCATTTGAAATACAGAAGAAATAAACAGTTTTGAGTTGAGATACTCGATCGTTATGAGAAAACTGCAATCACAATTGGGTGTTATACACACAAATAATATATATGAATATCAAAAGACATGATTATAATATTAGACCTAAGAATTTCAAATAATGATCAATGCCTTCATTGACTATGAGCAGTATGTTTCAATTTGTTGCAATGTGATAATACAGGCTCAATATGACTGCTGTATAGACACAATCTGGCCTTACTCCCACCCTCCCCACAATTTTGTTGTTGTAGATCATCAGGGGCTGGGGGGTGTTTCACAAAGACTAAGATCGACTTTATGTTGGACTTAACTATGGCAGGCCGTTTATGCCACTGTTTGCTCTCACCATTTACTGGCATTGGTTTCTCAAGGGACGTACAAATTGTGGTCACAAATCTACAGAATTTACCTTTTTTGATAGTTCATTATTGAAGGAAAAAGTATTATCTAAAGATCATAATTGAGAGACCAATGGTGAGAACAACCAGTGGCATGAATGGCCTGCCATAGTTAAGTCCAACTTAAAGTTGATCTTAGTCTTTGTGAAATACCCCCCAGTAGTATAACCATGAAGAGATTGCCTACCACTGATTCTTTCTTGTGCAGTAGGTTGAATACAGATCCTGACAAAATCATCATCGGCAGTTCGTCTTCACTTCCAGCAGTCTGTTTATCATCCTCTCCCTTGCCATCTCCTTCCTGCATCTCAACATCCTCCTTAGCAACCATTGGGGCATCCCCAATCCCTTTCCCTCCCCCGGCAACGACCTCCATCTCCGCCACCGCATCATGCTTTGGGTAGCCGTTGCTGGTAGGGTTGGGGTGGTCATGGACCAAGGGGGCAGGCGATTGGGCCTTGGTGGGTGTGAGAGACGGTGGTGGGGAGCTGAGGTGCATTCCAGGGCTGGGGACGGGGCGGGTGGTGGTCAAGGGTGGCGCCCCTTCCACTGATGGGGGTCGGGATGTTTCCATGACCGATGACTTGGGGGTGGAGCGAGCACTGCTCATGTTATCTGCTAATCAACAATGTCATGCAATAATATAATAATAATAACTGGAATAGTCAACGCAAAGCGTAGCATCCCCTCGCAGGGTACAATAGGCCTATATACGTCAGAACAAGTTATCTCCATTAGACTATACTATTATATTACTAGGCAAGGAAGTTAACCACATTTTTACATATATAATTGGTGTTTTGCATATTTAATGAGCTATGGCCTTTGACCATTGACCTACATACTCCGAAATTGAACTTAGCCTGTATTTTGATACCATGTATCCTCATATCAAATTTTATGAAAATCCATCAAACATTAGGCCTACTGAAGTTATCGATCGGAAACCAAATTTGTTACGGACGGACAGCAGCGTTTCTATATCCCCTCCGACTTCGTCGGCGAGGGGATAATAATTAAACGTTTTCGTATAATAAGGCATAATTGCATGGCTCTATGCACTTTACAAAACAGAATACAGAATACAGAGTAGAAATGGTGCATTGTGTTCAGAAATGTGAGATCTTACAAAGTACTAAAAAGATGTGCTTTCAAATTACTTCTGAACTTTTCATATGTTTCTATAGTTCTAAGGTTTTCTGTCAAGTTATTCCATAAACATTGGATGCACATGAAAATGACCTTTCCCCGTAAGATTTTGTAACATGTACTTGTGTGTTCTGCGTAGATTAAAAAACGTGCAGACCCGTGCATTCGACGCAAGAATTTTCTACGAAATCCGTCGTAGAGCAGACGCAGAGAGGTGAACGGCCAGTTGGTGACCATATTTGAAGCTGATTTTGTGAATATACATTTTGGGATACCAGCATGGAATAAAAAACATATGAAAAAAAAAATAATTTCGTTGATTGCCCCCTTCAATCTAGCATGCATAAACCTGTTGGATTTCCACTACACTAGAGGATTCTCATTACCTGATTTAGTAGAAGCGTTATCCCCTCCAACATGTGACGAGGCGACATCGATCTGCAAGGGGTGCGGAGACCCACCCATTTCGTAATCCATCCTCTCCTCAAAGACCCCATCCTCCTCATCATCATCGCCATCGTCGTCGTCATCGTCGCTGTCCTCAGCCACGGTGACCACCGTGGGGATGGCCGAGTCAGGGCAGTGGGTGCAGCCCAGGCCAAGCTCTTGTTCCAGGCTGGTCAGGTCGTAGACGCCGTGGTTGACGAGTCGCAGGTCAACAACCTTTAGTGACCTAACAAAAGTTGAAAGCAGAAATACATGCGTTCAAATCAATCAAAGTAACATTCAACAACCATTTCTATACTCTCGCTCAACTAGTTTCTTTTGTATGATTTTTACAGCACACATTGTCCAATGAGTATTAGAGGGATCCGGTAACTTTGTCTCAGATTCTGAAACAAAATCCTGGATTTAGCCCATGCTGCAATGATATTTATAAACCTTTAGGTCAGTCAGGAACCCCAAGACTTTTACAAGCCGTCTGATTATCAAGATATTTATGATTGGAAATCAAAACCAAATTTTGCGTTTTCTTAACGGTTTTCATAACACTACAGTATATTGGGGAAAACGAGTATCGTAAAACCGGTCACTCAAAGATTTTTAATTTTTTGAGGCACTTCTTGATCATTTTGAAGCGCGATTTTTTTTTTTAGGGCTTCAATATTACACCATATCACAGACACTGATAACACGTAGGGCCGAGCAACTTAGATTTAACATTGTTAAATGATGCCTTTAACAAAATAAATGGCAAGATAATAAAGGCATTAAATTATTCCTTCAAAATATCATATATGCTCTAAAAACTGCCCTGCGATCAATATCCTTAACTGACCGAAATTCTTAACTCCAACCTTGGATTGAACACTATACCTAACCCCATATCTTTGGCAAAACAAAGTCCAGGGGGTGTTTCACAAAGACTAAGATCGACTTTAAGTTGGGACTTAACTATGGCAGGCCATTTATGCCACTGTTTTCTCTCACCATTCACTGACATTGGTCTCTCAAGGGACGTACAAATCATGGTCACAAATCTACAGAACTTACATTTTTTGATAATTCATTTTTGAAGGGAAAATTTTTATCTAAAGATCATAATAGTGAGAGCAAACAGTGGCATGAACGGCCTGCCATAGTTAAGTCCAACTTAAAGTCGATCTTAGTCTTTGTGAAACACTCCCCAGAACAATTATCATGGGAGCGTCTGTTGGAGCCTCTTTAAGTTCACTCCCTTCTGTAATTTCTAACTTGGCCATTTTTTCTCCAGCAAGATGCTTTCAGGCTAGTGACACCATGCAAGGCAATCTTTTGAAGGCCCTCATATCCATTACACATTTCCTTCAATATAGCATTCAATCAAATTTCAATTAATTCCTTTCCGTACCTACTCAGACATAGTTTCTCCAGCAAGAGTATTTCCAGCCAGTACCATAAAGCAAGGCAGTACATGCAGGTCCCCAGAGTATACAGTATACATATCCGTCAAAAATGCAATTCAAACACCGTTAATTCTCTCATTCCCCCAAATTTTGTGTACCGGTACTCACTTTGGCATGGTTTCTCCAGCAAGGTGCTTGCCAGCCAGTACCACAATGCAGGGCAGTCTATTGAGATCTTCATAGCTCTGTGGTCTCCAGTCCGAGTCTGTGTCTCTCCATCCCTGTTCGAGTCACATACAAAATAATAATTCCAGTGAAACCTGTATACATAGACTGCTCATAGGCTCAAGATAGGGGGTCTGGAAGTCTTAACATACAGGTTCCTTCAGCGAGGTTTTGATAAGAAACGTTATTACAGGGGAAATGCAAAATGAATCAATAAATAAATTAATTAATACAGATATAAATAAATAAATAATTAAATAAATGAATAAATAAATAGGCAAATATAAAAGAAGAGAGTTCAAGGTCCATACCTGAAGTCTCTTGAGGAAATAGTCATCCAGAAGGATCTCCTGGTCCTGGGCGCAGAGGACAATGTCCATACGATACTGGTAGCCGATCTTATCCCTGACGGCCCTCAGCTTGTCGTGGGCCAGGATGGCCAGCTGCGGCGACGGGATGCGCAGGAGCACCATGTGGCCAGCCCCGTTGGGGGTCTGGAAGGGCGCTAGGGCCAGGTCCCGAAGGATCTTGTAGGTCAGGCTGGTAGTGTCGCTCTGTATCTGGGGGATACCGGCCAGGGTCATCAGGGCAGCGGAGTACTGCCGAATGAGGAGGTAGGTCCGTACCACCATGCTGTGAAGTTTGGGGTACCTACATGCACGGAGACAGGGATAAAAAACAATCAGGCCAAAAGGTACCTTAAAGATTGAATCACAACACTAAAGAAATTGCAAAACTATATTTTTTAAAATCATTTCACAGTTTGACACTTTCATGAATCTTAGTAACTCTTAAAATTTGAAAGTTTCAGCAAGTCCTGATTCATTATTCAGATACAAACCTCCACCTTGATGTCTAATACCTTCAATAATACAATTTAAATTTCCCACCCACTTATCTATAATCACCAGTAAGTTTTTAATTGAATTGAATTTAATTGAAATTGCTCACTGATTTAAATAATCCTCGCAGTCATAAAAACACTGAATTGTGATTTTTGTACAATAACTTAGATCGAAAACATACATACCGGTACATATTACTTTTAATTTGTTAAATATCTTTTTTAATTATGCTGTAGAACCATACCATACTGTTCGATGCTCTTATATGTTTTTATGTTTTTCATGTTTATGTTCTCATGTTCTCATGTTCTCATGTTCTATGTTTTACGTATTGTTTCACCAATCTCTAAATTGTATGATAATAATGTAAAAACAAACAAATACATAAAACTAGGTGTACACACCCTAACAAGCCACAAACCTGGCTTTCATTGTGTTCACCATTTTCCAATTACCCACTTATGTTTTTTATGTAGTCTGTCAATACTGATTTATGTGTTATACGGTCTACTTTTCCCCTTTCTTCACCTTGTTTCTCATTGAATGCTGTACTTGTTTGTTTTTTATCTTCTTAATCGTTTGATTGAAATGTCATAGTTTTATAGTGTTTTTATTGCCCATTGACTGTTTTTTACACATTGTTTTAATTGATGTTGGAATTTGGAAATAAATGATTTGAATTTAATTGAATATAAGTAGTAAATTTAAATAAATAGAATGATAAATTTGCAACATAATTTTGAGCTAATTTAGATTACGGTAGAAGTTGATTATATTGTCTAGTAATGAGACAGACTTTGAAGACGGGATTACTGTAATCATGTTTTTTTTTTTATTTGCACGGGAGACGGGTTAAAACGTAAGAGAAAAAAAGGAAGAAAAATTTGAATACAAATTTTTATTATCACATTCTCATCTTACCTCTTTGTGAGTGAATCAGCCATTGTTTCATATCCATCATCGCTCTGCAGCAAGGGCATCCTGTTACTCCACTTCAAGGTTTCCCGGAATTTCTGTATCCCGAAGTAGGTGAGCGGCGCGTCAGAATCCGTCTACGAACAAAAATTGAAATGGTACGGTACAGATACACTCTAAAAACCTGTATGCAAACATAGATTTTGTGCGAGAAGCTCTTTTACTATTGCAAAGCCTGAGCATAGCGATGGCTTAGTTGTAGAGCAGTGGTCTCGCAACCGGGAAGTCCCGGGTCCGAAACTAAGTCAAATCACTTGTGCCCTTTGGTAAGGCATTGATCCTCATTACCAAGTCCCTCTGAGAGGCCTTAAAGCCGACGGTCCCCTAGTTGTTTACTTACAAGCATATACAGTGAAATCCGTATATAAAGACTGCTACAGGGTAATATGAAATGTGGTCTTTATAGGCATGTGGTCTTTATCTACAGGTTTCGATGAGAACCCAGATTCAAGGGAAACAAAAAATGTGGTCTCTCTATACAGGTGGTAGCTAAAGCAGGGGGGTGTTTCACAAAGACTAAGATCAACTTTAAGTTGGACTTAACTATGGCAGGCCGTTCATGCCATTGTTTGCTCTCACCATTTACTGGCATTGGTCTCTCAATGGACGTACAAATCGTGGTCACAAATCTACAGAATTTAACTTTTTTGATAGTTCATTAATGAAGGAAAAAATATTATCTAATGAGCATAATTGAGAGACCAATGGTGAGAGTAAGCAGTGGCATTAATGGCCTGGCATAGTTAAGTCCAACTTAAAGTCGATCTTAGTCTTTGTGAAACACCCCCCTATGTCTGACTGTTTATGTTTTCTTAGCAGTCACGTAAAACAATCATCATCGTCAAACATCAAACAAATGCTGGGTCGCCACGTTACCTGGTCCGGCATGGTGGCTGCGTGCGGCACCGAGACGGGCATGGAGATCTCATTATGAGGAGCAATCCTAGATTTCTTGGTCTGTAGGCTGTAGGGTTGGCTGCTGATGTGCAGGGTCAGGAGGTTGGGTGCGTCCAGCACGCCGTGGCTGTTCACATACCTGTGAGCAAAGCCCCCGGCAGAGGCTTGTTGGCCGGTAGTTGCCACCCTGAAAAAGACAAAATACATTTCATAATGAAATGTTCTTTTCATTGTGGGTTGTGACAAGAACTTGTAGATCGTTGGAAGAAAGAGATGGTCTCAACGTTCTTGACAGTTTGCTCTATCCGTTGTCAGGAGAATTTAATTATACAACAGTCTTGTATAGGTTTGTATGGTGAGGTAGATGAGTCAGGAAAACTTATCAACGGTTAAACCATGTGTGTAGTCCTTATAAGGACTGGGGTATTCTTTCTCGGTGAGATGTGTTAGTTGATAAAAGAACTGTTGAATAATTCTGTTGTGGGTTGTGACAAGAACTTGAAGATTTTTGAAAGAAAGAGATGGTCTCAACGTTCTAGGCAGTGTGCTCCGTCTGTTGTCGGGAGAATTATACAACAGTTCTTTTAAGGACTATAAACACATCTCCCCAAGAAAGAATACTCCAGTCATTCTGAGGACTATACGAACGGTGTACCCGGTTAAGTTTTCCTAACACATTTCATAATGGTTAGAATTATACTGATAACATTCAGGTCTAGTATAGAAAAGGAACTCTGGACTGGAAAGTGTTGCACATCTTTCCAATTTTATCAAGAGATATACATGTATGTGGCAGATATTTACAACTTTTTGCTTTTTTTTTTGTTTCGCTTTGTAATGAATAAGTACATATACTTATCTATTTGATTTTATGGCCACATATTGCAATTGTTTTATCTTTATGTTACAATTATCATTTTTTGGCTCTGAAAATTAGACTACCCCGTTTTGAAAGAAAACTGAACATAATACCTTTAGTACATGTACATGTCTAGGTGCCTACTGAACTCCCAACATTGCTACCTTAAAAAAGGTTTGTACAAATGGTGAATTGCCGTTTGGTCTACACCCAGCCCGTCTACTATCCACATGGGCTAATAATCATTTCATCTTCTACCCAATTGGTGTATTGCTCATTTAGTCTAATAACCAGTTAGTCTAATTCTCAGTTCAATTGATCTTTAATATTTATGATTAAATGATTATTAGAACATATGGATAGTAGACAAAATGGGCATTAGACAAACTGAGAATCAGACCAACTGGAAATTAGACTTAATGAGCAATAGACAAAAAGGGTAGTAGGCTTATTGGAGATTAGACCAAATGGAAATTAGACAAATTGGCTTTTAGCCTAGATGGTCACTAGACCAAATAATATGTATACAAAATGATTATTAGACCATATGGATATGCATACAACTTTTACAATGTATCATGCCATCCGAACCCCCTCATTCTCCACTCTCTATCTCCCCTAGACTAACCTTACATCAAGATGGGCTTGGTCCTGGACTAGA
Organism: Mesocentrotus franciscanus; assembly: GCA_037976565.1. Classification (NCBI taxonomy): domain Eukaryota; kingdom Metazoa; phylum Echinodermata; class Echinoidea; order Camarodonta; family Strongylocentrotidae; genus Mesocentrotus; species Mesocentrotus franciscanus. The sequence continues at coordinate 12,835,845 of CP137678.1, forward strand.
ACGAACAAAGTGTGAGGCATAGTCTTGACTTTGTTGATAAACATGTCAAACTTGGCCTGGTTCTCTGCGGCACTGTCGCACTGCATCACGTAAGGCTCTGCAGACTTCGCATCATTGGTGGTCACCAGACCCAGGTCCACCAGAAGGTCTACATATGGCGGAAGGAGGGGGGTAAACAAAAATGGAACCATTCATACGAAACATGTCCACTGAGGACATCAACAGGGGATTTTTTTTTTTTGAATGGGGGAAGGGGGTAAACAAAATTTACCATTCATATTAGGAGCCAGAAGGGCATTAAAGCTGCGTTAAATTATGAATTAGCATCCTTCTGGCTCCAAACGAATGACCTGACATACATGTACATTAGGCAAAGTTTTTTCAGGAACACACCTGGACATGTGTCCCTATATTTTTTATTCACAATAGGGCACTACTACAATGTAAATAATGTTTCATCTTAAAGATGAAGTTGAGTTCTGGTCATGCGATTGCATCATGAAAGAAACGTTGTGGAATCGATCAGAAAAGGTTGATCATCTAGCATATAATTGTTGGTGTGTATTGCAAGGTTCTGGAATCATCAAAATGATAAGAAATTTGGCTAAGTCTTGGTAAAGTTTCAAGCACTGTGCACATAAAGATGTATATGGGACTACACGAACATGTGGCATAAAAATCTGTCCTGATTTTTATGATGTTACATGCCATATTTAGAATATGAAGGCATTTGAAGAGCCATGCTTTTCAGGGAACATTTTTTCTCTGATGTTCTTCCACACTTGCATAATAACAATGATAACAATCACAAATTATTTTTCACCTCTTCCCAGAACTCAACCTTCTTTTTAAGGAGTACCCATTTTGCATGTTACTCCACTTTCCAGGTCAATAAATTCATCATCATCATCATCACCATAATCGTCATCGTTACCATCACCATCATCATCATCACCACCATCATCATCATCACCACCACCATCATCATCATCGTCATCATCAAGACTGCTACGTGTGACGTCCTTTCAAGGCACTGCCATTGCCTTAAAAGGACGTCACACGTAGCAGTCCACTATGTCAACGTGCAAATCGAAAAGTCCCTAATATCATCACCACCGACTTCATCATCATCGTCGTCATCATCATGCCACTACCTTCATCATTATCATCATCATCACCACCACCTTCATCATCATCATCATCATCATCAACACTTATTCATCATCGACTTACTCGACTGAACAAGCCTGGTCAGTGTCTGACTATAGAGGGCCTTGGAGGGTGGGACAATGATGAGGAGATGGACCTGTATGAACCGGCCCAGGTCCAGGGCCATCTGGTCCGAGTCTGCGATGGTACAGACCTGGGACAGGATCTTCATGGCTGCAGTGATCTGGGCCTGGTGAAGGGTGAACATTGGTTCTGGTTGATCTGAAAGAAGAAGCATCAAAGATACAAAGTATTTAGTAATACTGCTGCCATAACCAGAAAGCCTGTCCAACTGTTTGCATTGTACAAATAAAAACTAATCAAACATGCAAATTTGAATGGCAAAAAAGATTCATATAAAATACGGTTTGTAATTGATTTATGTCTATGGAAGCTTTTCATGTGTTCCAGTCTGGCAAGAGATAGCAAATAGAAATATAAAATCATACATGTACTACAGTACCAACAAAATTATACTTTCTTGTATATGTCTGTTTGTGATGTTATATACTAAAGGTTCCCTGTGGAAGGGTATAAAACATTTTCATAAAAAATTGAATATATCAAGGAAAGACATTGACAGGTACTGTAGTACATTCAGTCGCTCCACACCTCTGGAACTCCCTCCCTCCTATTCTTTGCGACACTGACAATCTAGAAAGCTTTAAGTCAGGCCTCAAACCCCATCTTTTCAAGCAAATGTGTAGTCATGATTATTGGCGGAGCGGGCGCCTTTGAATGTTTGAAACAGATAAATGGCACCAAATGCCTTTGGATCATCATCCATATATAAAGAGGAAAAATGCTTTCATTCTGAGGAACAAGGGTCCCAGATAAATACACTATATGGTTGAAACAAAACATGAGCAGCACATAGTGCAAGCTACTGCTCTACGTGTTGCTCAGGGGGAGCTAGTTAGTGGAGCACAATCGCTGTTTCACAAAAAATAAAAAAAATACACGATGTGTGTGTTGTGTACAGAGCATTTAAATGTACATCCACTGCACTGGCTCATTGACAATTTGCAAATAAATGTAGGATGGGGGTCGTGTGCTCGGACACTACACAAACATAGAGCCTTCTCTTTTGCCTTCCGATCGAACAAAAAATGTTTATCAAATAGCACTACCCATTATGAATATTTTTCCTTTGTATTGTCCAACACAAGTCTTAGAAAAGTTATGAAATATTGCTCGTAAACTTCTTCAAATTGCTGTTTTAAATCAACTGTCCGGATACACAACCTGCCCGGACACACAACGTCTGGATATTCTTGCCAATAGACTGCTACTGGCGCGATAGCTCAGTTGGTAAAGCAGTGGTCTCTAATCCAGTAGATGCGCTAGTGCCCTTTGGTAAGGCATTAATCCTCATTACCAGGTCCGATGGAGAAGACCTAAAGCCGTTGATCCTCTGGTTGCTTACTAACATGCATTTATGCTTTCTTAGCAGTCAGGTAAAATAACCACCACTACTACTACTAACCTTTAGAAATGACAATCATATCCTGGGCAACAGTTTCTGGTGTCTTCTGTAAGATGTCTCCATCGAATGGAATAAACACATCTCCTCCGAGACTGGCCGAGAAGCTCTCTAGGAGAGCGTCAATGTCATGTCCGGCTAAAACAGAAAGGGTGAGAGCAAGAAAATAATTTGTGTTAATATTCTATGTACCTACAGCCAGGTTTCTCAGCATTAAATGATTTACTGGTGGTCCCAATGAAGGCTTGGAGGCCCCCCCCCCCTATGATCTCGGCCGTCGAATGTCCGATGAACATGAAAATTTGTATGTTTGTAAATATTCATGTAAGGAACAAGATGGTATAATTAGGCTATCGAGGAGCTGCATCTTGCCCGTGATGATCTCATTGTAAGCTTGAACAACAAACTTTGATTCAAAATCTGTGATTGACCAGACTACCGGAGTAATGGTCAAGCCTCAAGGGGGAACCGATGACTTACCTGGACTATTCTTAAAGAAGTGGCTATCCAGGAGCTGCATCTTGCCTGTGATGATCTCATAACTGATCTCCTTGAACGTCTCTGCGGTGGAGAGCTTAGACTCTGTGATTGCCCGCACCTGGTTGCTACCTGGTTAAACACAAACACAAAAACACACAGGTGGGACTACATTATACGCTGTTCACATATGTCGTGATATTGGTGGGAATGTAAAACCACAAACTTTCGCGACATAAAACTTTTATGAATCCTCAACAATGACAATTATGTAAATTGAAAAAATACAACAGTGTGTCAGAAATCTGAGCCATTTGGAAATTGGTGAAAGTTTCATTCATACATAAGATTCTAACTTTACAGACAGTAGATAAACGGATCTCTGAATGACTAAAATTCAGAAAAATAAAATGTTGAATCATCAAAGAACCTACCGTACACCTGAGACTCAAACGGTTTTAAGACACTTTGGTTGAAGTCTGCTAGGGAGCTGTCTTAAATTTAGGGTAAAATACTTAGCCAAAAGCTTGAACTGAATACCAAAGTTTGCTAAGTATTTTGTTAAACAACACAGGCTACGGTGACCATTGCTGAACTGCCAATTTCCTACACTGTTCTTATTTCCTAACTGCAACCATGGACCCAACACTACACTTAAACCTAACATCAGATTCAACCTAGAACCTGATAGCATCCGTAACCTTAACCCTAACCCTAACCCTGTATCTCAGACAACATCAACATTGTCATTGGAGCGAACGTCAGATCACCCCTTAAGTTTCATTCAGATATGACTCGGCAAGACCATGGCGGGTTTCATTTTAAGACAAAGTATAATATGCTTCACAACACAGAGCTCAGTGAATACGAGTAGGACCATTTCTGATCGAGCCTGGTAGATCGATCATTTGAATGTTAGGCTTCCTGGGAATAATTTCAACTTGTGAAGAAATGTTTGGCTTCCACCCAGTAAATAAAGAACGTGCGCTTGATCTTGTAATTGAAAAAAACTAATCAGAAAAAAATCTTGGAACCAGCGGGATTTGAACCTGCCATCTACTGCTTGTTTTTCAATTACAAGATCGAGTGCGCGATCTTTATTTACTGGGTGCAAGGCAAAAAATTTCTTTACAAATTGAAATTTCTCCCAGGAAGCCTAACATTCAAAGCTATTGTCCTAATGGACAATAATATTAACAAGTCAGAATAAGTCAGGAGAGCTGAAGAATTTGTTTCCAGTTCATCGTGACTGCCATGGACCAGTGATGGCCTGGTGTTAGAGTCACTACCCGGTAAGCAGTAGATGGCAGCTTCAAATCCCGCTGGTTCCGAACAAAATTCTGACTTGTTTTTCTTTAGCTACTGGTAGTAGATCCTTACCTACGACAGCGACGCAGAACTCTGTCCCTCGTTGTCTTGACACATGAATGACCACTACGTATTTGGGGCGAAGTGCCTCCTCTGACATGGTGGCGAGCCATTTCAACATATCACTTAGACCCTCTGCAATGGAAGTCTGTATAAAGAGATGTAGGCCGATATACATAAATGTACATGTACAGATATTATGTATACCAAAAATGTCATGATGTTGCCTACATGTATATGTGGCATAATAATGATATTTTATTGCATTTAAGTTCATAATAGCAAGTAACTATTAAACAACTCTGTACTCTTACAAAGTTTTTTTGTCCACTTCAAATGGGAAATTAAGCAGATTTGGAAAAAGTTCATAAGAGAAATACACATCAAATCAAATCAAATCAAGCATAAGGTAAAAATAATTTACATTGGAGGGCAGAAATAGCACTACACAGGTGTATAGTGCACATAAAGCAACACGATTACAGATGTGTATGACACTCTGAGATTACTGTCAAATGCCGGGTAGCCTTGAGTTGGCATTCCTTTTACATATCTGCAAGTATGTTACAATTCTTTGGAAATCGTGAAAACAATATATTTTTTTTAAATCGCGTACATATACATGTACCTTTGTAGTTTTAAACAAGCGAGGGGAAATGGGGATATAGACGTATGCATTAGATGTAAGATTCAATCACATTTCTTTCTTGCTATCACAACTAAAGTCAACAATACATGTATACATGTACAATATATGTGGTCAATCTAATTTGAGAGAGTGAAGGTTGACTTTTCATGCAACTTCCAAGAGAAAAACAGTCTCCAAAGTTTAACCTCACCTGTGCAATCAGGATTTTGACACGCCTGTTGGAGGAGGCCACGGCCAGTTTGGCCAGCAGAGGGAGCTGTGCGGGAGCGACGGTTGTAAACTGTGGAATGTTATGTTGGCCTGTGAGGTCCTTGATGGACGTATCCTGTCTCGCTCGAAGCATCGCAGCATCAAGCTCTCCTTTCGTGGGTGCATCGTCCCCTGGTAGAACAACAAAGAATAGTCAAAATATTCAGTATTTTTATAGCGTTGATCTCATAATGATATAACATCTATACGTACTTTCATGCTGCATTTTCATAATCACAATATTCAGTCTTTTTATAGCACATATCTCATAATAATTAAAAATCTCTATGTACTTTCATGCTACATTTCAACAGCAGCTATCATCACACAGTGAATTTTAAGAGATAAAGTCTAATCATTTGATACTTGGGTCAATAGAGATGAATATCGATACAAGGACTTGAGAAAAGAAATCTGCAATTGACAGGGACAAAAACATGAAAGAACCTCTATACCGCTACATGTTTGCTCTTACAAGAAGCAATGAAATTTTGCATTATGTCTTTAACTTCGTATGAGGAGGACAATTTTCTTTCTATCAAAACATAATATACCTCTAGATACAGAATCAACATTTAGGCTGGAACAAACAAATGCCTTTAATTGTCACTGAAAGGGTTAAAAAAGGGTTTACAACTAGTGCTGTGATCAAACGTTTAACCGTCCGGTATCCGACCGTCCATGGCACTATCCGTTTTGAATGTGACGGTTTTGTTTACCCAATTTTTTTTTTAGTGTAAAAATTTCAGACAAATTTTACAATATAAATAATGAAATAATATATCCTATAGTATTTTAATTTATTTATTCCAAAAAATTACGAGAACAAAATTTAACTTATTGAAAATAAACATTAATGGAACGAGCCTTAGCTGCTATCTCTGTGTATCATAACATGTACATCGGTACATTCAATATGGCAGCCTTCATGAATCGCAACTTTAGACAACAACACTTGGCAAATCTTAAAAAATAATCAGTTTATGTCAAATTGAAATCATGATTCTTGTACAATTGCAAATAAAACACGAGTAAATACGGAAATATGAATGTAAGTAATATTTTTCTTCACAAATTTTACGTTTTTATGTGAAATTAGTGCCGGTCAAAAGCAGTGTTTTTCATCAGAAGTGGTGGGTGAAAATCCCCCGCGCTGGTAGGGCCCGCGCCCGCCCAGTGCCGACCACTATTCTTACAATCAGCGGCACCCTTGGCAAAAGTGAGTAATTTTCGTTTAACCGAAAACCGTCCGGTTTTGACTAGTGGTTAAACGGGAGTTGGAAATATCCGTGATGTTACAACACTATTTACAACAAAGTGAAATAAGATCATAAATTAACTATTCCAAACAAACTAGGTTGGTATGCATCAGTTCCCAAAAAAGTGAAATTTGATTTAGTGTACTGTCAGTCTATTTTCGGTCTTGTAGTTGTGACTGAAGATTAAACAGAGGGACTCACCAAGCTGAACAATGTACTGGATCATCAAGAGAGCCGTGGTCTCACAGCTCTTAAAGCCCCACTGCACTACTTGTAGCTACTTGCTCCCTCTATATAACAAACAATGCCTAAGCGCTGCCCATTGGTCCCCCATGATCCCCTTTTTCTTATGTTAATTGAGAGCTGAGTTGATGAGATAACCACCTGTCAGTGACCACGCTGGGAGGTCTCATCCCTCCTGGCCAAACTAGTGCAGACAGGCTTTAAAAAGGCTTTACAAAGTACTTGAATACTTGAATTACAAGATGTTACCTGTATCATTAACACACTGTAGCATGGTTGATGGGAAAGAATTTCTAGGGGATTCATTTTGGCAAGAAAGTGATAGGAGAGAGACTCACCAAGCTGAACAATATACTGGATCATCACCAGAGCCATCGTCTCAAAGTTCATACTCTGGACCCCGACCAGCCCCAGATTCTCGGCCAGGTGGGGGGAGATGTGCTGCCTCGGCTTCAGGCTGTCCCTGAACTGCATGCTAACCAGAATATCCATCATGTTGCCGTGGAACACCGGGAGGTTGCCGCTGCAGTCCAGGATGATGATCTTGGTCCCGCAGGCGTCGGCCAGACCCGGGGGCACAAAGGTGCAGTCCTGCACCGCAGCCTGGACGGGCGGGGGCACAAAGTTGGGTGGGTGCATGAGGGCTGGTGGGGGCAGGGTGGGAATGGAGGCGCGCTTGAGGTGGTGGGTGGGGCGCAATTGTTCTGCAGAAACCGAAAATGGAAAATGAATAAATGAAAGAATACAGATGGACATGTCTTAACTCACTATGACTTTAAGCAAGTTTACGGGTGCACAACATAACATAATTTTGCAAAGAGGCACATATTTCATCCATACATAATAGTATGATACCTGTGCTCTCATGTTTGTGTGTAATAGAACACTGTATACATGACTGATACACTGCCAACAATCTATTTGTATGAAGTGTACTGGTGTAAAACACAGAGAAGTTGATATGTTCAAATTAAGTTTGCTTCATGTGCAGGAATCAAATACACCTCGAGATGTCAGAGCTACAGTACACGCACATGTACACTGTATCAATAACCATGCTCCTATACCCAATAATCCATGCTCATACTCACTTCAAGGGGAAGGCCACCCTGGTTTTTTACAACAGAAAAATGAGAGGAGCAGGTCAGTGAAATTTTGAGCAAATTCTGATTAAAAGTAATGAAGTTATGAATTTTTGGAGTTGCGATCAATCAAACACAAATTGGAAACACTGTGACACATCTTGCATCTTTTTCTTTTTTTCAAATCATATATGCACCCTAAATATAATCATTGCAATTATGTTTCTATACAAACCATGTATGGAGAAAAATCTATTCCGTCATCAATAACGAAGAAAATGAAAGTTGGGTGGGGAGCTCGCAAGATACGCAACAGAGTTGCCAATTTGTGTTTGATTCTTATTTTTTAACAGAATTTCCTCAAACCATCACTGACCTGATTTTTTGTAATGCTTCTTAAAACTAACTTAATATTAGGGTATATATACTTGAAAGCCCTTCAGCAAACAGTCCATTACCTTGCCCAGGACGTAGCTTTTCATCGTCCATGCTGTGAAACCGTCGTCTCTTCTTCAGAGGTTGTTGCGCCGTGCTTGGCGACTCCAACTCTCCTGGCCGGGGATGGGCCTCGCCAGACGACGGGGACGAGGCCATCCTTCCAGCCCCGCTGTGAGGATCCAGCCCCTCTCCACCAGCCTGGCCTGGTGAGCTGGTGTGGCCGACGGTGCTGTTTCCATAGTGATTGATGTTGGCCGATGGGGACGTTCGGGGTTGGGCAGAGTCTTGGCTACCGGGGGTGAGAGTGCTTGGTCGGCTTACAATCACTGTTGCAGAATAGAGCAAATGAGAGTACGAGACTTGTTGTAAACACCTCAAACAAGTATATGTTATGAAGGAAAAAATTATGGTCTGTTCATTAAGGCCACCAAAGGGAAAAAAGAAAGAGGAAATTGTGTTCACATCATATTTAGGCTTCTTGATTAACATCTAAGGAACAAGAATTTTGACAAAGGTTTTAGTTGCTCTTGTATTGTTAGGTCCCTACCAGATGAGCGTGAACACAAATTCTGATCATTTTTCCCACTATTTTATTAGTTTCACAATACAATGACGAAAAAATAATAATAGTCACATTTGCATAGCGCTTAATTCTACGTTTTTATTAAGCGCTTTTAATACATACATTGTAATCGATCATTGGATTCAATTGCTAATCCGCACATAGTGCACACGCTCTGCTCCCTGGGGAGTATTCCGGCCAGGCGCCATTTTCCAAGCACACCCATGCCAATCCAATAATAAATAGAACCATTCACTTCATCAATTTAGATGTATGGATTGAAGTGTCTTGCCTCTTGGCATTCATTTACACAGCACAGTAAGTTTAAATGCAGCATTATCTTTTTCCTCTTTGAGGTGATGTAGTGAGTTGTGTCTTCATAGGGATTTACTAGACCTGAATATGATTATCACTCGAACAAAGTGAGGAAATTTAGTGTACCTGATGTTTGCCCTGCCATACTGGGTGAAAGAGCCCCATGGTAGACAGCCGTGGATGAATAGTTGGTCTTTCTGCATTCTGGGAAGGGTTAAAAAGAAAGACATAGAATGAAATTTAATGGTTTGAAAAAATTTAAACGGGTTACAATACATATCAGGACATAAATAACATAGCCTCAATTAATTTCCTACTAAGAAGTGTTTCATAGATTTATTAGGTTTATTAAATCAAACAAGCATAGTCTAAACCGTTATAACATGGACATTATGATTTCTCACAGTCCCAGAAATGTTAGGAATACGTAAAACATAAGAATCATTTTGTTATTCATTATTACCACTACCTTTCCAGGGTATGTTAGGCCCCCTGACCAGGTGCCCCTGCTTGTTACGCACGATGTAATACTTGAGATGCTTCTGCTTCTTGGCTTGGGTTGTAAGCTTGAGATTGATGTGATGCGAGAACTCTGTGAAGTATCGGAATCCTTTCTCTCCACATCCCACACAGTTACCACTGAAACCTGGGGTTCAAAGAATGTCAAGGGGTTAAAAATGCAAATTTAAAGAAAAGAAGCAATACCATCATCACCATCATAATCATAATTAAGATTATCATTGTTATCTCCACCATCATCATCACCACCACCATTATCATCATCTTTTTCTTTGAATGTTTTAACAGAAATAGAAAGATTAAATGAAAACTTACCGTTTGAAATTTGATCTTTATTTTATGAGGAAGTTGAAGAGGGAGATTACGTGAGAAGCCCGCTCTAGCATGTAAGTCAATCTTTGAAGCCGAATGGGACTACTAATCCAACAACGTTGTAATCAATAGAAAGATCTCTATAAAAGAAAAAACTCGAACTTTAACCGTTTGGGAGGGAAGCGGAGGGCACGTAATCTCCCTCTTCAACTTCCTCATAAAATAAAGATCAAATTTCAAACGGTAAGTTTTCATTTAATCTTTCTATTTTATTTCGTAAGTCTCGACGGAGACTACGTGAGAATTTAAAGCCAGTAGTCCCATTCGATTCTATGAGCAATTACCTAATTGCATAAACTGGCATAGAGAAACTCTATAAACAGAAAGTAATGCTAACTTACTACTGAATATATATTATAACCTTGCTGTAGGAACACGAGTTCGTATCTTTAGACACTCTATTAATTGCTGTTAAGCACCGCATCCGTAAACTTCTTGCCCTTGCTCTCCAAAGGCCTGTCATAGAACTTTTGGAAAGTATTTTCCTTTGCCCAGCCTGCTTGAGCCAGTATGTCTTTAAGAGGTACATCCATCCTCTTGGCAGTCGACGTGGATGCTGCGCGAGTTGAGTGTGCTTTAAACTCGGTGTTGACACCTGCGCTTCTCATCGTTAATTTTATCCAACGCGAAATTGTTTGAGAAGACGCACGATGATATGGCTTGCGATAGCAAATTAGAAGGAATCTCTCCTGACCCCTAATATCCTTGGTTCGTCGAAGATATTCTCTCAAATACCGAATGACACAAATGCGGCTATCCGCTTTATAAGCCGATACCTGAATGGAGCAACCACTACGCCCAGGTTGATTTTGCTTAAGTTTCTTGTCGAGAACACATTCCATATTCTTGTCTGTCAAATTCATCTTGTCCAAGTTCATATGGTATAATGTTTGAACTCGTTGTGCTGAAGTAAGTGCTAGAAGCATAACCAGCTTGTGTGTCAAATCCTTAAGCGGGAGCTTGGTTGCTGGATATAGCTCCGTAAGTAGTTCAGTACAATTCCAACATCCCAAGTCTTGGTATATCTAGAAACTGGGGGCCTAAGATGAAAAACTCCCCTCATGAAACGGCTAATAGTTGTGTGCGATCCAACTGTATGAGAATCATTCTCCAGAGTTAAGAAGGAGGCCAATGCACTCCTTGCCGTGTTAATGACACTATAGCCAGCATTGCCATTATAGAACAAATCACTTAAGAATTCTAACACATTCTCAGCTTTTGTCTTGAGTTTGTTTAAATTCCTCTGCTTACAAAATGACTCCCATTTCTTTATGTACACTTTATATTGTCTTTTCGTTGAGTCCTTCCAAGATGCAGAGATGATATCAACAGTTTTGCGCTCAGGCCTTGTTGTCGGTAGCAGCAGCTCCAAGCCTGCAACAAAGAAGATCAAGATTAGACAAAGGATGAGAGAGGTTTGACACAGGCTGTCTGAGAAGTTTCTCACTTTTGGGTAGGAACAAAGGTTCTCCAATAATCATATCCTTCAAGAGAGGGAACCAAGCCTGTGTAGGCCAATTCGGGACTACTAGTAAGCCTACTGCCTTATCGGCCATAATTTTTTGAATGCATTTTGGGACAAGACAGAAAGGAGGGAAGGCATAGAAATTCAGATTTCTCCAATCTAGTGTGAACGCATCCACTGCCAAGGCATGGGGATCTGGTCTCCATGAAACATAAGTAGACACCTGTGCATTAAGCCTAGAGGCAAACAGGTCTATGTCAGGGATACCGAAATGTTTAGCAATGCGTTCAAACTCCCTTTCATTGAGCATCCATTCTGTCCTATCATTGAATTTACGGGACATAGTGTCTGCTTCAACGTTATCCCGGCCCGCTAAATGTGCTGCTGTTATCCAAATGTCCCTTTCTATACACCAATTCCATATGTGTGTGGCAGCCTCATTACAATGTGGGGATTTCACGCCCCATTGCATTGACATACGCTACCGCGGTGGTATTGTCAAGCCGTAAAAGGACATGCTTATGAGACATATTGGAACAGAACGATTTAAGTGCCAGGCCAGCAGCAAGAGTCTCTAAATAATTAATTTCATTACCCTTCGCTATCACTGCCTCTTGACTGTTCCACCTACCCCCCGTATGGGTGGTCATGTTAGTTGCACCCCATCCTGCCCCACTGGCGTCTGAGCGCAATTCCAAATCAGGGTTTCTACGGTTTATCGGCCGAAAAGAAGAGTCAATATGACCAATCCACCAAAGTAGTTCCCTTCTAGCTTTGTCCAAGAGTTTCATGGGCCTATCAAAGTGGCCCCTATTTAGTCTCAATGAAACTATCTTTCCTCTTTCTAGTTCGCGATAATGCAAAAGCCCATATTGAGCTGCCGGAAAAGCTGCAACTAGTTTTCCTATAACCCTTGCAACTTGCCTAATGGAGGGAGTGGCATTTTCAAGTAATGCTGTACATGTTTCCTTTAGTTCTTCCTTCTTATCTGAAGGCAAGGTCACGGTCATGTCAATAGAGTTAAGCACAAACCCAAGGAATTTGATTTCTTGAACCGGTTCTATCACCGATTTAGTGGGATGAATAATGAACCCCAATTCAGAGAGCAGTTCTGAGGTAGCTGTAACCGCCTTTGTGGCCTGTCTGTGAGACCTACCGATAATAAGGGTATCATCTAAATAGCCTAGTACAACATGGCCTGCATTGTGTAGTGAGGCAAAGGCCGGTTTCAGCAGTTTGGTGAATAGGCGAGGAGCAGAGCTAAGCCCATTTGGGAGTGCTTTATATTGCCATAACTGTCCTTCCCAGATGAAACGCAAGTATTTGCGCGACTCTGGGTGAATTGGTACTGAATAGTATGCATCTCGGAGGTCGAGAGAAGCCATGAAACAATCTGGCGATAGCAGTAAAACTGCTGAATTAATGTTATCCATCTTGAAGTGCTGATAGGCTACGCTTTTATTCAATTCAGACAAGTCAAGAATTAGTCGAAGACCCCCACTCTTTTTGGGTCTGGTAAAGATGTTAGAGATAAATTCTCCTTGTGAATGACTACAGCGTTCTATCACATTTTTTGTCTCGAGACTCAGAAGCTCTGAGCTAATTTGTCTCGACTCTAAAGCATTACGCTTGAATGTATGAAAAGGTTTCTCCCTCGAGGGAAATCGAGCCGGATCAAACTCAATTTTGTAGCCTTGAACAGCACTCAAAATGTATGGATCATTGGAAATTGCACGCCATTTATCATGAAAAGACTTTATTCGACCTCCGACAGGCAGTGTGTATTCACTAGAAATAGAAGAACAATTTTGACTCACCTGATCACTGGAGTCAGGTGCCTGTTTAGCGTCTGGGACTACTTTTTCCTCCTCGGAAAGGCCTGCGTTGGCCCGTCTGGGGTGTTTGAGTGTGTGGGGCTGGTCTGCCCTCCACGACGGGCGGCGCCCTAAAAGGCCTGTTAGTGTTCATGTTACCCGCTCCAGGGTTGTGTCTTGCTGTGTTGGAAAACCAACCAGCATCTCGGGCCTGACGTTTTGCAGCCTCTGTATATCTCCTGTAAGGATGGTAGCTGGGTTTTGGAAAATTTGCGGCACCTCTCATAACACCTGCAGCCGCCTTATGTTGGTCCTGAAGGTCTTTGACCTTTTTGCCCAGTTCATCCCGAACAGGAGCTTTGTGACCGGGTTAGCCGGCTTGCAAAGATGAGTATAGTTCTTATTCATGTCTGGTCTAATCATGTCTTTTCTCATGCAGTTCATTTCAAAGTTTGCATTACAGAGGAGTGCGAGAGCATCCTGTTGCGTATCAGACATGTTGTGAGAGTCCAAGGTTTGGACGAAAGCTCCGATTCCCTTTGTCAGTGCTTTTGAATCCGCTGAAGTTTCAAATCTCTGCTACGAGTCTCGGCGGGAGATTCTCCCAAATTGCGGTATTCACTTTTGGAGCGTCCATCAAAATGCAATTTGCAGGGCATGGGTACTTGGTAGCTGTTTCGTCAATTGTTTTTTCCTCCAAATTATGTCCCATCAAATAAGATGCGGCGCTTGCTAGCTCTGAATCGAGCGGCTTCCCCACGCCTGTTGGCACTGCAAATTTTGCGGCGAAGGAGGGACCGGAGCGTCGTCGCTGTCAAGCCCAAATCCAGCGGGTTCCTCACCGGGATTCCTCCGTGTTCCTCACCGGGTTTCCCCGTGTCGGCTTGCAGCGGCCGCTGCTACCCGCTGCCATGTCATGATCATGGTTATCCCAAAATTCATCCGCCGTTGTGAAAACGTTGTCGCCTTCCCGCTGAAAATGCGGATTTTCTGAAGACGTAGCGTAAATGTCTGTTTGGGCAATGCATCTACCACTTTAGTGAGGAGTCCCTCAAAGTGATTCAGCCGCTCTTTGAGCGATCGATCTCGGGATTTGGTTCCACATGCTTTTTCTTGGAACTACATTTTTCGGCGTAGTTAGTGAGGTAGACGCTTTTTGCTGAGTCGGCACTGTCGGCGCTTGGGCTCAGGATGACAGGCTAGTGAAACCCCGCACCAGGCTTGGCTGGATGCGACGGCACGTTCGTTTGCTTTGCCGGGAGCACGCTCCCGCTCGGCCGAGCCCGATTTATCTCCTTCTGACATTTTCTTCTTAGAAGTAGACATGAATTGAAAGTTGTCTAGCAGAATCAGTATAATCCAGAAAATAATCCAATTTGGAAGGGGCTAACTAAAACCCAGAAAAACTGACGAAAAATCGATAGATTGACGAGTCGATTGTAGTTTCCTGCAATCATTGACCACGCGAGGAACGAATTGACTTACATGCTAGAGCGGGCTTCTCACGTAGTCTCCGTCGAGACTTACGAAATAAAATATGACATCATATCAATGCTGTGAATCACAATCATCATCATCATCATCACCATCATCATTATCATCATCATCAACATCATCGCCACCATCATCATCATCATCATCATCATCATCATCATCATCATCATCATCATCATCGCCACCATAATCTTCCTCCTGGTCTTCATCATCATCATTTGTTCACTCACCTAGGAGAGCAAGATTAGTGTTGGGGTCTGGGAGGAACCTTGCATCCACCGCTGCAACCAGGATGTTCTCTGGGAGGTAAGGCGACTTGGTGCCTACCAGAACGAAACCCTTGGGAACCTCTATCTGTTTGTCGCTGAGCTCCGTCAGACGGATGTCAGATCCTGCCTGACAATAGCCTGTTAGGGAAAAATTAATTTTTAGTTTAAATTTGAACTGGCATTGAAAAGGTATTTGAGTGTGATACCAAGCTGCTCTGCTGTACCTTTTTTTTTTTTTACCCTTGGTCCAAACCGAGTGAAATAAGCCTTTGCAGGATATCATAGAGGGTGGTTTGAGAGGACCAAAGTCATTTCACAGTTTGGTTGGAAGTATGCACTGACAAATTTTATATCATGCATGTCATAATCCTTGTCAGGGAGATTACCCTTGGTTCTGTTTTTTTCCAGCTCTCCCTCCTACTAGCTATCTGCACCAAATGTGTTAAAGGTACTATGTCCCATTTGCAGGCCAAAAAAATGAAAAGGTTAAATTCCAATGGCATTTGAAAAATAACTTTAACTCTAATTTAGAACTTCCCTAAAAAAAAGGGGGGGGCTTGAAAATGTCTTTAAGTGGGAAAATAACGACTATCAGTTGTCAAATCGACTTTAGTGCTACGTGCTAAAAAGTGTAAATAGTCTAGATTTTCAGACCATGGTACCTAATGGTCGTACATTTTGTGCTGCGCAAAGATCCAATCAGTTAATTTTGGCCATTACAAGAAGTGGGTTATTGATGTAGACAAATGCTCATGTACCCTTTACAGCTCATTTTATGTATGTTATTACCAAATGTGTCTGGCCAATTTTGAGTACTTCTTGTCTCACAATTGCTACTGTAATGCCGTAGACAGTACAGCCAGCGACGCGCAGGGTGATGGACAGTTGTAGATGCTTGAGAGTTATGGGAGATCAGGTTGGATGACACATGGGCTAGCTGTAACTAGTAAGTAGGGTATAACCTGTCTTACTAGAGCACCTGTGAATGATGTTCTAGCTGGTCTTGTACCTTAAATTGCTGGAGAACGGTGCAGCAAGATCAGGCATTTTTTTTTTTTTTTTTTCCCCGGTAGGGTAGTTCGTAGTTTAAGGTGCTTGCTATGTGTCATCATGCCATTCTCTTCATGCTCGTGACAGCTCAACTGAACCATCACCCGAATAACATAGGGTGTGTAGCCATCCTACAGATCTATGTATAGAACTTAAGGGCGGATGAGCTCACATAGAGCCAACGGCCAGCTACCATGGAAGAGTTTGGTACCTCACCATGTATATTACCATTGTCTGCAACATCATGAATAAGTACAAACGGAAAGAAAAACGAGATGCAAGCCTGACTGGTCCCGAACATTTAGTCCTGCTGTAAATAGCCTTCGGGAAGAGTTGCTGCCTTTTGCAAATAAGGTACATGATAATGACCAACCTAGTTCAAAGCCTTCGGGAAGACTAGGTTGTGATGCTCTGTCCCTGAAAACAAGAGGAAAGCGACTGCGCATTGCGACATGGAATGTTAGGACGTTGTATAAGGCAGGAAATTAGATAACCTCATTCAGGAGGCTAATAGGATGAAACTAGACATTATAGGTATTGCGGAAACTAGGTGGACTGATAATGGATGCGTGAAGAGAGATGATTACACCTTCATATACTCCGGAGGAGAAAAACACCAACATGGTGTTGGAATGTTAATCAAGAAAAATCTCGAGAAACACATTCTAGGTTACTGGACATTAAATGAGAGAATAATGTTAATGAAGTTGAAAGCTAAACCGTTTAACCTAGCAATAATTCAAGTGTATGCCCCAACCAGTGATTACAGTGATGAACAAGTAGAAAAATATTACGATCAAATAGACGAAATGCTAAAGCATTGTAAATCAACAGAAGTTGTTATCGTAATAGGTGATTGGAATGCTAAAGTCGGAGAAGGTAAGGATGGAAAGATTGTTGGACAATATGGACTAGGCCATCGTAATGAACGGGGTGATCGACTTGTTCAGTTCTGTAAGGAACATGATCTAGTGATAACCAACACCTTTTACCAACAACATAAAAGAAGAACCTACACCTGGAAGAGCCCAGGAGATGTAAATAGAAATCAGATCGACTATATTTTAATAAAGAACAGGTTCAAGAATTGTATCAAGCAGGTAAAGACATGCCCAGGGGCTGACATAAATTCTGATCACAACCCGGTGATTGCAGAAGTTGAAATAAAGCTAAAGAATACACCCCCCAGAACAAAAAAACTCTCTTCCGGATGTCACAGCTCTAAATAAAACAGACATAGCAGAAAAATACCTTATGGAAGTTAGAAATAGGTATAATTGTCTAGTCACAGAAGAAATAGAACAAACAAATAATGAAGTAAATGACATTGAGAAACTAGAAGTGGAATGGAAATGCTTGAAAAAAAGCATTCAGCATGGAAATAAGACACTACCAACTAAAAAGAAACCAGCAAAACAACCATGGATGACAGAAAAGATTCTGAACTTGATGCAGGAGAGGCAAAAGCAAGTCAGAAACTCCAAATCATACAGAATCATCAATAAGGAAATTGATAATGAATGTAAAAGAGCAAAAGAAGAATGGCTAACTCAAAAATGTGTTAGAATTGAGCATTTCTCCAAGACAAACCAAACAAATGAAATGCACAGAGAAATCAAGCATTTTAAGAAGAAGAAAAACAAGGCAGCAAGCGGATGTATCAAGAACAAGGATGGAACATCTTCCCTCTTTGAAAAGGATGATATTAAACAAAGATGGGAAGAATATATCCAAGACCTATTTGACGATGATAGAGGTCCAGAACTTCCAATCACTGACAACGAGGGTCCAAGTATACTTGAATCAGAAGTTAAACAAGCTCTGCATTCACTGGGAACTTCTAAATCTGAAGGCCCAGATGGGATAACACGGGAAGAACTTGTGGCCTTAAAAGAATTTGGGATTGAACATTTGACTAGTATTTGCCAAATGATATACAATACAGGTCATATTCCTGAAGATCTGAAAAAGTCGATATTTGTGCCAATTCCAAAGAAGCCTAAGGCAAGTGTATGTGAAGATTTCGGACAATTAGCCTTATGAGCCATGTAACCAAGTTGCTCTTAAAGATCATTCTCAACAGAATAAAAATTCAAATTGACAATGAAGTAGGTAAGGAACAGTTTGGTTTTAGACCTCAAAGTGGTACTAGAGAAGCAATATTCTGTATGAGAATGGTGACAGAAAGGTATATGGCAGTAAATAAAGAAATATATATGTGCTTTATTGACTACTCTAAAGCATTCGACAAAATTCACCACGAAAAATTGATTGAAAGCTTACAAAAATTAATCTAGATGGTAAGAACATACGTCTCATATCTAAACTTTACTGGGAGCAGACAGCTGCCATCAAAATTAACAATGAAATTACAGGTTACACAAAAATCAAAGAGGAGTACGTCAGGGATGCGTAATGTCTCCATCCCTGTTCAACTTGTGCACAGAATTGGTATTCAGGAAATTTCAGATATGAAAGGTGTTAGTATTGGGGTGTAAATATTAATAATTTACGTTATGCTGATGACACTGTACTTTGCGCAGAGAATGAAGCAGATTTACAACATGTATTGGATATTGTAAAAGTCAAAAGTGAAGAGTTTGGTCTAAGCATGAATGTCAAGAAAACTAAATCAATGATTTTTAGTAGAACAGAGAACAAGCCTAGAATATGTTTGAAACTCAATGGACATATCATTGAGCAAGTCAGTAATCACATCTACTTAGGACAAAATATCACAGATGATGCCAGATGCGAAGCAGAAATAAAAGAAGAATAGAAATTGCTCGGAATACATTTCTGGCAATGAAAGGATTATTCACAAATAGAAAGGTGAAATTTGCACTTAGGTTGAGACTAGTAAACTGTTATGTATGGTCTGTCCTATTGTATGGAGCAGAAACATGGACAATAAACAAGGCCATGGAAAATAGAATAACATCTTTTGAAATGTGGATCTACAGAAGAATGATGAAGATATCCTGGAAACGAATGAAAACCAACAAAGAGATATTGCACATGGCAGGGCGTAAACAAATTGCACTAGTAGGATTAGTTAAGGAGAGAAAAGTCAAATACTTTGGTCATGTTAAAAGGCACCAAAGCCTCTTAAAGGATGTATTGGAAGGAAGAGTGGAAGGAAGTAGACCTAGAGGGAGACCCAGAATCAACTAGGAAGAGAATGTCAAGAACTGGAGTGGACTAAAACTGCGAGAGTGCACCAGAATGGCAGAAGATAGAGTGAAATGGAGAGATGTTGCAATCAACCTCCGAACTGGGAGAAGATACTTAGATAGTATAGTATTACCAAAGAAAAAAAAGCCAGTCACTCACTCAATAGTGTCTGACGGTGAAGTCTAGCAAGTAATCGGGTTTCCTTGCATAATTTGAATATTAGGACACTGCTAAAGTTTTAATTTCACAGATAGGACATACATGACATATTCATAATTCCTGCAAAGTTCTACAGATTTTTATGTTGGCTGCAAAAGGGACATAGTATCTTTAAGCACTGGCAAGAACCGTGATTGCAACAAAACACAATGTAAACATAGATCTATACATACATACATACATGGGCAAAATAAGAATAGCAATAAAATCATGGTATGAAAAGGTGGGATATCTTTAAAAGCAAAATATTTGTGGACAGGGACCCGGTAAGTTTCAGTCTGTTTAAATAGTGGACAAAAAGCATAAAGTCACGTACCAACTTCTTGACAGCCTCTAAGAGTAAGCGCCCCATACAAGAAGCTGGAGTTCTCAATCTCCTCCCGCCTGTACACGCTCTCATCCTTCATGAGCCGCGGTGATGTCGTCCGAGAGGAAGATGCGGAGCCGGGCGCCGTGGAAACAGTGGATGGGATGCTAGCCTGTGAGATGCGGGCCTCAGGGGCTGGTCTGGAGGACGAAGACGGGGGCTGCTGGATGAGAGGGGGTGGAGGGTGGGCGGGATACTGGCCTGGTATGATGAATCTGGACACACAGAAGTCACAGAGAGAAAAATAAAAGATTTAAAATAGCGTGAATCGCTGGCTACAATGGTATGTCTTTATACACTGAGATATCATTTCCATATAATAGGTAGAGCCTTGGGTTGTACACCATCAAAGCTACTCTATGTAAGAACCTGTAATTATTTATACATGTACGTGTATACTCATGACAATTTTCTTTTTATTCCTTGCTGTATTTAACCATTGCCAAATATGATCATGACAGAGAATCATGCAGAGAAAGCGAAAGAGGTGGAAAGAAGAATACATTTAGAGATATATATACAGTCAAACCTGTCTATAGCGACCGCCCAAGGGAAACACAAAAAGTGGTCTTTGTAGACAGGTGGTCTTTGTAGACAGGTTCTTTTAGTACATGTTTCAATGAGAAACCATTTTCAAGGGAAACAAAAAATGTGGTCTTTGTAGGCAGGTGATCTTTGTAGACAGGTGGTCACTAAAGCAGGTTTGACTGTATATATTTATATTGAAAGAATACTATCATAGCAATGAAATATGAAAATTAATGCTTTTTTGAATTCTACTGGGTAGCCATGTCACACCTGGGTGGAGAGAAGCAATGCAGATAAAATGACTTGCATAAGATTAAAACTCTTACCTTTGGGCTGGAAGATAGGGGGATAGAGGTAGCCTTGGTGATGGGAGCATGACTGTCGGGATACCGGGCTGGGAAGGATGGACCACCGATGGGTGAAGCCCTAGGGGGCTAGGTAAGGGGGTCTTCGGGTGGGGTGTGGTGTAGGAACTGCTCCCACCACTGGTTCTTGGTTCCAGGGGGGTCTTTGGGGAGGGGGCGGCGGAAGAAGAAGTAGAAGGCATCGTTTCCTTGTTGTTGTTATCGGTGGGAGCGGATGAGACGGATTCCTTCCTCCGTTTGGGCTCCGAGGAGCTCCCGTGGGGCTCAATGTCTCGCACATTAGGCTTGATATCTTGGGAAAACACACACAAATGTATTTAAATATGTTGAATATTTTTAAATGCATCTTTTTATTAATTAATTTTTAGAGGCAATGTAGTCATGAACATGTACATATGTATATGGACAGTAAGTAGGACAGTGTTCATGTAGGCAAATAGGAAAAAGGAATAAATAACGCCTGGCTTCTAAGCTTTTTAAACTACAGAGTAACCTGCAGACAAAGATCACCCAGGTTAGCCAAAACATGTTGTCTTTATAAGCAGGTGATCTTTATGTGCAGGTTACTTTTGCACTGGTTTCAATACGAAACACTTTTCATGGGGGAAAATCTAGTTCGATATACAGGTGGTCACTATTATTAAGGGGATTTCCCTACATTTTCTTATCATTTTTCTATAGACCCCTATTGTACATATGTATTTGTACAAAGTAGCATTTCAAAAGGGTTGGTAAATCCAACAGATAAACGGAATGATTATTCATGACCTTTGCCCCCTAAGTACCTTTGAGTGTGAATGCTGTACAATGAATTACTACTAGGAATCTAAACTTCTTTCTTTTTTAGTGAATCAGGAATAGGTACATACCTACAGTACAAGTAGTAAAGTTTACAAAGTAAAGTTATTTCGTGCCAAAGTCACATGTACAATGAAAAAAAAATACAGGTAAACCGGTATATGTTAATTTTTTTGGGGGGGGGAGGAGGGGTAACATTTGACTTTAATAACAACAACCAATGTGATCCCTTTGAAATTGATATTTCTCTTGGATAATCCCATTGCTTGTTGTTGTTCTTCCCTTTCTTTCTTTTTTGTTATTATCATTATCATCATTTTTGTATGCTTGAATTGTCTATTTATTTTATTGTTTGTTATTGAGTCTCTGAAATTTGAATAAATGAATAAATGAATAAATGACTAAATAAATGAATCATGATTAAATATTTGGTTTAAATTGTTTATGTATTTCTTGTATGTATGACTTGTTTCCTGATGTAATTTACATTGAATTTTTATAATATATATTTGCAATTGTTAGACATAATATTTTGTAATTGTCATATATATTTTCCTATGTTATAAATTTATTTTATTGTTGTATTGAAAATATTTTTTTTTAAGTTGCAAAAACCCCAAAAAATTGTCAGGAAATTAATTTATAAAAAGAAAAACATTTTTGAAAATCAAATTACAATAATTGTCCATTAAAGGTATTACAAAGTTTTGGTATGGGGTCATGAATTTGGTTCAAATGAACATATTGAAAGCATATGCGATTTTACAATATTCAATGATCGTTGTCGCGGTTGAAATCGAGTCTAAAGTGATGAAATTGTAAATAATAAACTCTTTATCTTGTATAGCGCCCTCTCAAGACTGATATTACTTTAGCTTTAAAACAAAGTTTCTTGACTACAGTAGACTGATTTGCTATTCCCATTCGGAGATTATATATCGGAACTGCATATTCTGAGATTTTCATGGTCGCAGCTACCATGGAATGGCCTTAGGCGCTATTTGAAATATTTGAAATTTACCGGGAGCACCGGTAAATTTTTTTATTCAATTTGCTCGAAAGCAGAAGTGTTTTAGGGGCTAATTTTTTTAGTGCTTATAATACATCCACAGGGGCATCCAAATATATCAAAAATTTAAAGAATTACTATCCATACAATTTCAAAATTTCCCAAAACTTTGCATTACCTTTAACTTGATGGCATGTATATATATCTTTGTACCCTGTTCTTCTCACAGCTAACTACTCACTGGGACGTTACAGCTGTACAAACAAAACTGTCAATTTCAAGTGCCCAGATGTACCTTGGTTCCTGTCTTCCTGATATGAAATACTACATGTACGTGTCTGTCGGTCAAGGGCCTCTTCATATTTGAATTTGATGGCTATGTATGTAAAAAAAAACGAGTAGTGATCCCAGGTGTACACATATGATGTAGGTATGTAACCTCTGCATAGAAGTTGTAACAAAAGGCTGTTATATGATTTCAAAATTACTAATTTCTTTGGGGAAAAAAAGGTAAAAATTTAAATTAAAAAAAATATATTTCTTGGACATTAACCCTCTATCTATTTTGGGGTGTTTTCTTTATTATCATATATTTCATTATTGCTCTCTTTAAAGATACTATGTCCCATTTGCAGGCCAACAAAATGAAAAGGTTAAATTCCAACGGCATTTGAAAGATAATACTAATTTAGAACTTCCCTTAAAAAAAGGGGACTTGAAAATGTCTTTAAGTGGGAAAATAACGACTATTAGTTGTCGAATCGACTTAAGTGCTACATGTTAAAAAGTGTAAATAGTCTAGATTTTCAGACCATGGTACGTCATAAGTTTTTGCTGCGCAAAGATTCAATCAGTTTAATTTTGGCCATTACAAGAAGTGGGTTATTGATGTAGACAAATGCTCATGTACCCTTTATAGCTCATTTCATGTATGTTATTATCAAAGAAGAAAAAAAGCCAGTCACTCACTCAATAGTGTCTGACAGTGAAGTCTAAAAAGTAAACGTGTTTCCTTGCATAATTTGAATAACGTTTTAATTTCACAGATAGCTAGACATACATGACATATTCATAACTCCTGCAAAGTTCTACAGAATTTCATGTTGGCTGCAAAAGGGACATAGATATTTTTGTTCTTGTTTTTTTTTTGGTGGGAAGGGGGTGTTTGTATCTTCTTACAATCAAGAAGAAAAAACACAAAGAATGAAAAAGAGCTAGCTCATGCAACTCAAATTTCCAAATCAAATTCTACCTTTATCTAGATAAAGCTGGGAGAACACGGGTTGTGGTGTGGCTGCACTGGATCTCAGCGATTGCTCGATGGACATATGAAGAGCGGCTTCGAAGCGGGAAGACTTCAGCTGGCCCTGTGAGTTTCCCATGGTGCTAAGCAATGCTCAGATACCCACTGGAAGAAAGAAAGAAGACAAGACAGATACAAATTGGGAGATCATGCCATCATCATCAATGTCACAACTCACATCAATAATATCAATATTGATGGCATTCCATTCTTTTAAAGCCCGTCTGCGCTAGTGTTGCCAGGAGGGATTAGACCTCCCAGCATGGTCACTGACAGGTGGTTATCTGATCTCATCAACTCAGCTCTCAATTAACATAAGAAAAAGAGGATCATTCATGGGGGACCAACGGGCACCGCTTAGGCATTGTTTTCTATATAGAGGGAGCAAGTAGCTACAAGTAGTGCAGTGCATGGGGCTTTAAAGCACATTATAATGTAACATAACATATTATAGGTATCTTTTGAGGAGGCGCAATGGCCCAGTGGTAGAGCATTGGTCTCATAACCAGTAGATCCCGGGTTCATGACCAAGTCATTGCACTCGTGCCCTTTGGTAAGGCATTAATCCTCATTACCGAGACTGGTTCCATAATTATAGTCCATTCACCAACTGCTTTGAATATTTCTACTAATTTTTTCCCATTTTATTCCCCAAAAACAAAGTCTTTGCCTGAGCTATATTGATGTGCATATGGTTTTGTACAAACATCTTCATACTTCTTTTCCTTTCATGTATATCTTTTTTTTTAAACATCCAGAAAATACTAATGTTCCACTTTTAACACCTTTTATACATACTAAAAAAACTCAGTGAAAGAAAAAAAAAGTAATCTTCTTTATACAATGTATACAAAAAAATGTTAGCAAAATAAGGTTACATTAAAAACTTTCTAAAAATACATGTTCCAAGTATTACTGTTATCGGCCTTTGTACATTTTGTAATCAAATTTCTGAGACTGAATGCTCAAAGGACTACTGCAATAGCATTGTTCTCTTTTCCTTTCACTCAGAGAAGACTGTACAGAGTCTGAGAAGTAGACTACCAAACCAAGCCTCCTCCTTTTCTAAAAAGCCAGGGGGCCTGAATAGCTCTCTCTACTTACTGGGCATAATAGGGGGGCTGTAGGACTGTTTGTCTGGGGAACAATAGTGCTTGCTATAAAGAACTGCCACATTTCACTATGGCCTTGAAGTACTATACAGTTGTTGAATGGGTCATCCTGACCAATTGACCACTTGACCAATGGGCAGTCCGCTTGACCAATAGCCGGTCCGCTTCCCTCTTTCCTTCCTCTCGAACACTCACTCAGGCGTTTTGTGCTGGCGTCGGAAAGTGTCCCGCCCTCACAACAGGCAGAATACAGGCTGGATTTTGTACAAAGTACTGGTAGAGGGGTCCATGGCATACACATGTAGGCCTACAGTACACTACAAACCTGCAGGGCATTCCTGGTAATTACAGCTCACCTCTTGCACATTCTCTTCCCAACCATTTCAGATATTCAAATATAAAATTATTTAAAAAAAAACAATCCCAAAATGTACAGACACATTGTTCTGCACACATCCTCTGTTAATTTAGAGTCAGAGAAGACAGAAGGACATTAACTCATATTCTTTAAAGCCTGTCTGCACTAGTTTGGCCAGGAGCTAGGGATTAGACCTCCCTGTGTGGTCACTGACAGGTGGTTATCTCATAAAATCTGCTCTCATTTAATTTCTTATTTCTTTCTCATTTCTTAATATCATTTTGATGATTCCAGAACCTTGCAGTACACACCAATACTTATATGGTAGATGATCAACCTTTTCTGATCAATTCCACAACGTTTCTTTCACAATGCAATCGCATGACCAGAACTGGTCTTTATCTTTAATAGTAATACTCAAAATAATACCAATATCACTATTAAATGATAATAATCTGTGTACTCTAGAACTATAGAGGCTGTTACATCTTGGATTTTTCTTTGTTTTACTGCCTATAGCCTTTTTTTTTTTGTCTGCATTGCAAGCTAATTAAAGACTCAAATTTCACACTTTACCACAATTCCTAAAGTCTTGAGCAGATCCTATATCTGTCAGTTACAGGCTGTGTCAGGAGCAGCTCAAGTGTAGAGCCTATTGTAGTCTCAATTTGCAGACACTGTTACGCAAAAATGACTGACAAGGGTTTGTGCCTGCAAACTTCAATTGTCACAGGCCGTATAAAGGCAAGAATTTGGGGATGATGCCCCCCAATAAAACATTACGTGTTACTCGGACGGCGACTGTTCATCCTTATTCAATTCATTAGTGCTCAGTGATAAACATGGTTTACACTTTTAAAAGTTCAGTATGCAACTCATTGTTGTCAAATAATTATAAGGGGGGTATATAGATATTTGGAAGCAATCAAAACACCCTTAGCCCCAAAAAAAAAAGTGGCAGAGCTAGCTAGCTGTGAAACAAGGGAACTGGGAGCCAAAACCCCACCCCCACACACAGACAAAACACACACATATAGTCATATACCTTTTTGAGTAGACATGAACTATATCAATAATGGCATTGCAATAAAAATAAGAATTTTGTACATATACTCACCCCCCACTTCCATTTCGAAAAAAATACAGCAAGACACATAATACAAAAATCATCCTTTCTTTTTTCGGGCCAGGCAGGGTATAAATCACCCTTCTCAGCCCCTACATGTAGATAATATACAATTATACATGTAAGTAAAACTGAATTATAGTTCCTCCTTCCTTTTACTCCCCACCCCCTGACCCTCTTTTCTTTTTTCTGTCTTGATCGATTATACAACCTCCTTTTTTCTCATCATTTTGTTTCGACATGAAATGAAGAAGTTTCAGAGGGGACCTAGACAACTCGGCAATATGATAATGTATTTAAATCAGTGTACACACCTCAGCCCCCAATTACCAACTTGTTTTGAGTCTCTACATTTGTAATTTTATCAAGAACTTTGTGATGAATCTGACCATAGCCCATACTCATCCACAACTTTGGGGGAAATAGACAATATCTATGTCATGGCACTGATCACCCCTCAACATTTTTTTTTCTCTCTTAAATATAAATGAGAAACTAGGAGTCATAATCTTACTTGGTCTAATATATTCCAATGCCTCCTTTTTTTTCCTCTTCTTTTTTTCTTTCTATTCTTCTTCTATTTCTCATCCTTCTTTTCTTTTCTTTTCTTTCTTCTCTTTTCCTTTCCTCCTCTTTTTTTTTTCTTTCTCTCCTTCTTTTTGTCTTCTTCTTCTTCTTATAATATATATATAGGCCTACCAGAGTCCATCATTAAAAATCATCATCTCAAAAGTTTGACTCAAAGCTAAATTGAAAATGCTCCATTGGCATTGGAGCTGTAGGCCTACTCAACCTGCAAAATTCATTTTTTTAACCATATTTATGATATTAGAAATAGATGTTTTGAAAATTAAATTCTGTCTTTAAATAATAAAAATTAAAATTTATGGAAAAATCTACTTAAAACCATCTCATCGGTCCATTTTTGGAATGGAACACCACTTGTTTTATGCCAGTCCAAAGAATTGGTCATCTTTATTTTTATTCATTCAGTGAGAGTTATCAAATTCTTCTAAACCAATGACTGTAAGTCATCTTTAGCCACTGGCTCTGGTTAAAAGCACAAACATAAAGAGCTGCCCTTATTCGAGCAAGAACATACGATATGGCTGCAACGGCAAGAAGATGAAGAAAGTCGATTAAAAACCAAAGTCGTACACCCACGGCCCACAAG
This sequence comes from Mesocentrotus franciscanus, assembly GCA_037976565.1. Taxonomy (NCBI): domain Eukaryota; kingdom Metazoa; phylum Echinodermata; class Echinoidea; order Camarodonta; family Strongylocentrotidae; genus Mesocentrotus; species Mesocentrotus franciscanus. The sequence continues at coordinate 12,863,695 of CP137678.1, forward strand.
CTCTTGTGACTTTGTGTTTCTCTGCGCTACACACACATAGCGCGGTGGATATGTTTGCCTCTCAAGGACATCAACATAAAAAAGACGGCGAATTGGGTCGTCAATCGCAGGGTCGTTCACGTGTAAATCACATCTTTACATAATAAAATCACACTCAAACTCTTCACACAGTCATGATCTAAGCCATGGTCATCGTATTTTCACATATTTAAGAACGAAAATGGTTGAATTTTGTGGTATTTGTGAACTTACCACTTCGTACAATCGTCGATTGAGTCGCCCGCACAGGACAAGTTGATCCCCGGGATTGTCTAGACCGATTCGTGACGTCATGGTACGTCGCGTACCGTACCGGACCAGACGTCCCTTGCGGCGGGCATAATACTAAGTAAGAGGGGGGAATTAGTCATCTATAAGTGAGGGACGACGTGAAGATGCTAACAATATCAACCTTGAAATTATATAACAGGCAGGATATTGATGATTTTTAGGGCAGACAATTATATATTCGTGAGTAAACACTTCTGACCGGAAGTGACCACTCTTTAGCAGTGTTTTTTTGTTAATGTTCGCGTCCCCCTACTCGATTCATCAAAATGAGCGCGCTGTGTTGTTACGAAAATTCACAAAGTGCCTTTCAATGATATTCAATGGCAGAGAGTATATAAGCTGTATTATACCGTTATTCCCAAAATGGCTGCTTCTTTGTGGACAAAAGTAACGGGTATTCGGTCCCCCCTCTCTCTCTCTCTCTCTCTCTCTCTCTCTCTCTCTCTCTCTCTCTCTCTCTCTCTCTCTCTCTCTCTCTCTTTCTTTCTCTCTAACTATCAATTTCTATCTATATCCCTCTCTTTATCTCTCTTCCACGCTTTCCTCTATCTCTTTCCTTTTCTCTTTCTTTCTCTTTCTCTCCACCCGATCTTTAATTCCCCTCACCTTCTCGATCTATGCTCCCTCGATCTCTACCTCACTTCCTTCCCCTTCCCCTTCCCCTTTTCCCTCTTTCTCTCTCTCCCAGTCTTTCTTCATCGACCGCCCACCTACCTTTCTCTTCCTCTTTTAATAATCCTTATGACAATATAATATTAATGATAATGATGATATTAATTATTATAATTTTTTCTTCTTTTTTCCCTTTTTGTTTGTTTGTTTGTTTAACATACTGATAACAAATCTGTTAAGACAACGAAAAGGAAATCGGAATGAAATTTGTTGAAAATAATACCATTAATTACAAAAGAGATATTGGCCAGACATGAACTATAAATGCGATGAAAAATGTAGATGTATAAATAAATGTATACATGAATACATTAATGAATTAATAAATAAATAAATAAAAGAATAAACAAATAAATAAACAAATTAATTGATTAAAGCCTGTCTGCACTAGTTTGACCACCCAGCGTGGTCACTGACAGGTGGTTACCTCATCAACTCAACTCATGGGGGACCAACGGGCACCGCTTAGGCATTGATTGTGCAGTGGGGCTTTAATTTTTGTTTGTTTAATAATTATGAATAAATAAACAAATAAATAGATAAACAAATAAACCAATCAATAACTGAATAAATAAATATATAAAAAAATAATTTATATATTTGATAGTCAGATTAGGAGGGCTGGAAATTTATCAGGGAGTAAAGAGCTGACCTCCCCTCCCCTCACTCTTGATACGCTGGTATCTCTAATGAATGGTGAATTATTGTAATGTACTTTTACTCATGAGCATAATTAGATCGCAATACAAGTAACATTATATGATACATGTATATACTGTTTTCCATCACATTGATGAGAGTTACTGATTAGCAGGTATACCCCAGGACTTTGAATTCCTCGGGCAAGGCCCAGCAAAAAGTTGCTCTGAAATCAATATACAAGCACAAGGTAAATTATATTTTGAAATGGTTTAATTTCAGGAATACGAATTATAACAGAAAATATAAATTGACGTTGCCTTGAACAAAGAAAACTGACGACCCAGAGGGCGGTATAATAGAATACGAATGGAGGGGGTTGAGAGCTGCTGAGAGAGGAATGTGGGGTTGGTGGCTTTAATTCAAGCGGTCGGAGAAAGAGAGAGAGAGAGAGAGAAAGATACACTGCAAAAACCAGAGTGTTAAAATTAACACCAAGGGTGTCCAATTTAACACTTTCTTGGTATCTATATCGGGCAACTCCTCTGGTGTTACTTAACACCATTTTCTGGAATCATAACAAATTCAATTCCACTTTTGGTGTTTATATTCTTGTTGATCCATTAGAGATTTTTCTATGGGTTTCTAATGGTCCCACATTCCGTATTCCCTCTTGTCGACCATGGTAGAAGAACCAGTGGTAAACTGATAATTCATAATCGATGTTGGCAACTGTTAATTGCATTAACTCCATCACATACATGTATATCATTTGAAGTAAATTCAAGATTAACATTTTAATGATACAGGCTGGTACATGAATATATAATAAACATGCACGTTGTTTCTTGGTTAGTAATCATATAATCAATATATCTATTGCTAAAACGTTAATGTAATTGTAACAAGATCGGACAAATAATCTATTGGTCAATAATTGCCAAAGGAAAATACAAATCACAAAATTGATGTGCATTGTCATAATTTGCTTAACAAATTATGATAAATGTATTTTTCTGTGAACACGTGTAAAGTAATCATTAAACGCGCGTACACTCTGTGAAAACTTATTCGACCAATCAACCGCCTTAAACAAAATCACGTGATGATACTTTCAACACCGAGCATAAAACTCCACCATGTTACTTAACACCCAGTCATTATTAATGCATGCTTAAATCTGACCGGTGTTAAAAATAACACCAATGAGACAACACACCTTTATAATCAACACCAATGGTGTAAAAAAAATTCAATACCATACTGGTGTAAGAATTTTTACACCCTGGTTTTTACAGTGGAGAGAGAGGGAGGGAGAGAGAGAGAGAGAGAGAGAGAGGAAGAGAGAGAGAGAGAGAAAAAAAAAGAAGAGAAAGAGGGTGTGAATTAGGAAGCAGAAATCCATATTTTCTGATGATATTACTGTATCGTCGAGAAAAGTACGTAATTTAGGGCCCCTTCTTATAAAGAGATCAATCGCAAGTTCTCTTATCAATCGCAAGTTTGCAGCATCCTATCTCTTATGTACATAATTGCGATTGATATTAATGCCAAATAAATTGTGATTAATCGCAACTCTTTATAAGACGGGATTTTTTAGAGATTAGGATATTCATTGGTCTGAATAATTATAAAGGCTTAGAGCAGCCTTATATTCGATATCGTACCTAAGATGGCCGCCATTTTGCAATTCAGGATGGCTGACGGTCTGACGGAGCCTAAAATCAGGAAACATTCATGGGGGAAAAGAGTAATGAATCCATAATAGACCAGTTTAATTGTCTTGTAGATCCAAGATGGCGTCAAAATGGGGGCATAATCTCTAACCCCTACCCCGAAGAGAGTTAATAATCATAAAAGAAATGTCTTTCGTAATTTCTTGAAATCATGAGTTTATACATATAAAAAATGTAATTAACTACTTTGGTAGCCTTATGATTCAAGATGGAATTTTCTAATTTAGTAACTGGAAGAAGAAGTTTTGGGTCGTAGTGGCTGCTGTTCGAGTAACTGTTCAATTTATCTGTCATGGATCCCATTGTCTATTTTTTTTTAAACGGTCTTTTGCAGTGTATTTACATTTTCATCATGGTAAACATCACCCTAATCAAACTTTCTTTTTAAAAGAGGATGAAGGTATGCCTATTATCATGTAGGCCTAAGCAGACCGGTATCACTATACAGTCATGGCATAAGACTGATCCTTGAATAGGATGGCATAGACAGTGATGGACAATTTTTTTCTAGGTTTTATTTTAAACATGTTATAACCAGGCGCGGATCCAGGGGGGCCGAGCGGGCCTTGCCTCCCCGCAAAAAGAGAGAGAGAGAGAGAGAGAAGGAAAAGAAGGGAAAGGGAAAGAAAAAAAGAGGAAGAAGAAAAGAAAAGGGGGATCCGAAAGGGCCTTGCCTCCCAGGCTGTTGCCTCCCCCCCCATCAAAAAATAAGAGAGAAGGAAGGAAAGGGGAAGAAAAAAGGAAAAGAGGAGATAAAGGGAAGTAGAAAAAGAGGGAGAAGAATAGAAAAGAAGGGGGATATCAGTTGCAATTTTCCCGCCAACAAGTTGTAGATCGGGGGGGGTAAAGGCCCTTGCTTCTCCAACCCCCCGCCGCCGCCAAAAAAGAGAGAGAAGGAAAGGAAAGGGAAAGAGGAGAGCTAAAAGGGAACAAAAAAGAGGAAGAAGAAAAGAAAAGGGTGAAAAGAAGGGGAGATCAGTTGCGATTAATCCCGCCAACAAGTTGTGGATCGGGGGGCCCAAGCAAACCTAAAAGAGAGAGAAGGAAGGGAAGTGAAAGGGAAAGAGGAGAGAAAGGGAAAGAAAAAAAGAGAAAGAAGAAAGGAAAGGAGATCAGTTGCGATTTTTTCCCGCCAACAAGGTGTAGATCGGGGATATTTGCCCCCAATAAGATTTCACAATTCGATACTAGTGATTTATGAATGTTGCTGAAATGACGTAATTTTCGGAAATTTTTCCTCACTTTTTAGTGAATTATATTTTTTATGCGTTTGTTGGAAAATAACAAATTCCTAAATATACAGTCAGGCAAGAAATATGCTTATTTAGAGGCTTACATGTCAGGGCCCGCGGAACGGTGGTGCTCGGGGCTTCGAGCTCCCCCTCCACTTTTTTTGAAAAAGTATATTTAAGAAAAATAGAGAGAAAGAGAGAAAGAAAGGAAAAATAGTGACCCGTCAGTGTCACAAAATAATGATGTATCAAAATATGCTCATCTGACCGTGACTAAATGCCTAAAACCCCTGAACTTCCGGGGCGCTGCCCCCTGGATTCCACCTAGGGCCCTATGGCGGGCCCCTGGATACTCATCTGACGGTAATTTAATGCCTAAAACCCCTGGACCCCACGTCAATTAGTGTCCTGCCAGTTTCACAAATAAGGTATCAAAAAATGCTCATCTGACCGTATTTAATCGCCTAAAGCCCCTGAGCTTCCGGGGGCTCTGCCCCCTGGACCTAACCAAGGGCCCTAAGGCGGGCCCTGGGTACTCATCTTACCGTAATTTAATGCCTAAAACCCTTGGGCTTCCGGGGGCTGCGCCCCTGGACCACACGCCAATTAGTGACCTGCAAGTGTCAAGAATAAGGTATAAAAATATGCTCATCTGACCGTATAAACGCCTAAAACCCCTGAGCTTCCGGGGGCTCTGCCCCCTGGACCTAACCAAGGGCCCTAAGGCGGGCCCTGGGTACTCATCTTACCGTGATTTAATGCCTAAAACCCTTGAGCTTCCGGGGGCTGCGCCCCTGGACCCCACGCCAATTAGTGACCTGCAAGTGTCATGAATAAGGTATCAAAATATGCTCATCTGACCGTAATTAAATGCCCATACCCCCTGAGCTTCCGGGGGCTCCGCCCCTTCACCCCGCCGGGGCTTTGCCCCTAGACCCCACGCCAAGTTATGCTACGCTCTACCTGATCGTAAATACTTTAGCCTCCCCCCACCCACTTTGAAAAACGTTCAGCGAGGCCTGCATGTAAGAGTGCATGGGGTGATGCGGATTTTTGTTTCTACCCCCCCCCCAAACATTTTTTGCTCATTACGTCACTGGTCACCATTACGTACTAATAGTTGGCTCGCATAATTTCAAGTTTGGGCCCCTCCCCCTAAGAAATCCTGGATCCGCGCCTGGTTATAACTGTATACATATTGGAGAAGTTTTATGACAATGTCACAATGAATAAAAATTTCTCCGGAGAAAAAAAACACTTCCAGTGGAATATTCAGATATTCAGAGTCCGGACCGCAGGCATGCCAATCCGGACAGCACGGGACAGAGTCTCCAATTTTCTCATTTAAAGGAAAATACGAAATTCCTAAAGTGTCAAGGAAAAAAATGAAATTAAAATTAAAAAATCGAAAGTATGAAAGAAGGCCGCCATAAAAAGGGGATCGCGACCGATTCGGCCCTCACCTGGATCCGCCACTGTTTCTAAAGCTAAACAAATAAAATGATAAAATAGTGAAAATTTTCACTTTTCAGGATTTCTTACATTCCTCTTGAATTTTTAAATTGTTCTTTAAATTTCCTTTAAAATTCCTTGACACTTTCAAAATTCTGTATTTTCTTTAAAAACTAATAAGGCAATTGGAGACTCTGTCCCAGGCGGTCCGGATTGGCATGCCCTGCGGTCCGGACTTTGGGAAGCCTTGGGACCCGTTTCACAAAGCCTTTTTTCAATGACAAATGACACAAATCTGTGACAAATCAGCTGATAACCAAACAGAAGCAAGGATTTCACTAGCTTATAACAAAAACTGTCATTTGTCACTGATGACAAGTTTTGTGAAATGGGGCGCATGTGAGTGTGCATTCATGTCTGAGGTTGAGTGAGGTGCGGATGGTGCGATGGGGGGGGGGGTATAATAAATACAGTATGCATCATATTATAACTGATTTCATTTCTGATTTCTCTTATTTTTTCGATCGTAATTTATGAATTGTACATGTAGTAAGTTAATTGAATTATGTTATTATGATGAAAAGAGATTTTATTTTGAAGAATGTTTTGTACTGTTTTGATATTGAATGAAACCCAACAACAACAACAAATAACGGACAAACAAAAAATTGAAGGAGAGATAGAGCATTTTCAACAATTTCCCCTTAGATCAGATATATACGTAAAATCTACATCATTGGTAAAATAAAAAATCATGTCAGTCTATTAGACCACCTTCATCCGAAAAAACACGTCATGGTTAAAATGACGGAATGAACGAAATCGTTTAATAGTAGGAGTAACAGGGATCTTTTTAACTCTGATGTCAATGTTATATTTTATTTCTTTTTCCTCTATCTATTTCCACCCAAGATAAAGACAAAATTATGCAACCTTCATTACAAACATATATAATGAAATATCTTAAGTGGGAGGACCATAAAAAGAACATAAATGGCCCGTTAAAAACGATCCTCACCGAATATACAAAATTGCAATAACTTAACAATATATGATTTACACAAAAATTAGGATTACAAAAAAAGGAAGGTAAAGAAAATAACGAAAAGAAGGAGGAAACATTGCATAAACATTGGCATTATAAGTATTAAAATATTTCAAAAATAAATTGCTTATAAAATTATAGTCGTTTAAATTGGTTGATTGTCTAACTATTCTTAATTGATATAGGGAGGTTATCCCATAAAACTGAGCCTTTATAGAAGATGGAAAATATAAGAGAATGATCACTGTGTCCAGTTGATATCACATCGTGATGAAAATGTTTCTTCTCCAAAGCGAGTAAAGTCAGATCAATGCATGTTCTACTATTTTTTTTCTTATTAGTTGATTCGTTCACTATTTGATTCAATTGCAAGGAGGCGCACGTATTTTACAGTTTAGATAACAATGGGTTATCAATATCAGTAATCATGATTACGATTACAAAACTCCAAGGATAATAAAATGTGAATTCGACTGCACAATATCTTCTAACTCTCTTTTACAAAACGAACAATTTTCATCATTAACTAGTTTCATTTGGCACAGTTCCTTGTTTGAAAACAAATCTTATTTACAACATTGTATTGAGTATATGTTATTCCAATATCAGGGGTAAAACGAAATATTATGGTGTTCTTTGTTTCTTTGAATTTTCAGGGGTGTAAACTAAATGTTCCCATTTCAAACAAATTGAGCGGATACATTTTGTTTTTCCTAGATGTGTTTTGTGTATGTATTTACAGCCTTGTATTTTGCTATGCGAAGGCATCATGGGGTCTCATAGATTCTTATAACATTTTCTATATACATATAACAACTACTAACTCTATTATCTCTACTATCTTATCTATTCTTCTTTTTTAATTTGTATATAACTTGTATTTATTTCTTTTAATTTGTATTTATTTTGTGTAAATACTTTTTTTTTAAAGTTTCAATATCACTTTATTAGCCAGTGGCGGATCCAGGGGGGACCCGGGGGGCCCGGGCCCCCTCCCCTAGAAAAAAAACATGTAAAAACACCCTTTTGGGGGAAAAAAAGAAGATGGGCCTGCTCCCCTGGCGCTCAAGGGGTGGTGGTGATTTTTTTAGGCAAAAAATTGCTCACTACCCCCCCACTGAGCGGAAAATCGGCCGGCACGGTTTTCAAATTTTCGCACGAAGTGGGCCCCTTTTTCGGCCCCTCCCTTGCCGCCGGCTGGATCCGCCCCTGTTTATTAGCAATCGTGATTATTAACACATGAAGTAATACATACACTTGTATAGATACTACAAAAACGTATATAAAAGTAGAAAACAGAAAACATTGTTAACAATGAAGGGCTATTAAATACTTCATATTATTCATAATGAAATACGTGATACAAAATATACAAGAATATTAACGGACACGTTTAACATCTCGTCTGGTTGGGGTCATAAGGGCGCTAACTCCATGTCAAAGAAATATGGATCAATGCCATTGTGGCTCCAAACAGACGATGTTACATAATTGCGAAATGCCAAATGGATATATATATATAACTTAGAAACAATATAAATGTGACTGATGTGTATGTGACATCAAAGAGAAAACAAACAAATTTAATCTGAACTCTGCATTCACATAAAAGCTGTTGCACGAGTATGAATGATGAATGATAAAATAATTTATATACCTCACTTTAGAAATCTAGCCATCTGATTGGTCGAAATTGGAGTCGTGATTTCAAGCCATGCCCCACTCACAGGGCATAGCAATAGCCCACAGGGCCTAGTTAAAAGTTTCTACCCTCATATCCTCATTATCCTGCGATTCCCATTGGTTTACTGCGATCCCCATTGGTTTGCGTGTTAAAATTGTCTACGTGCGAGCACGGACGCATACAGTGCTCTTTGTCTGCGATTCCCAAATGATTGAAACTTTCACTCATTTTTTAAGCTAAGATTAACAGACAGTGTTTCAGATTTTCTGTGATGTTTTAACAAATTTCTACTCACTAAAAGGCTAAGGTAAGAATTCTTGGTAGATTTTTGTTTTAATTCGGCATATAAAAGTCATATCGACTGCTTTAATACTCGAGGACTAGCTGTTTCTATACTGGCTCGCGGGATAGTTGAATCCCCTGCTATCACCCCTCGGCGCGCCGCCCACCCAGGCGCGCCTCGGGTTGATAGCAGGGGATTCAACTATCCCTTGAGCACTATAGAAACAGCTAATATTCTCGTAGCAGTCGATATAACTATATTATAAAGAACCGGCCAGATTCTGGAGTGAGGCCGACACGGAAGCCATAGGCCCTGAACAAAAGAACAAACTCGCTCGCTCATACAAAAGCAAATAGGCCTGCTATTTTTTTTCTTCATTTCATGTTCTTTATTCGCTTAAATTTAAAAGCACATATACAAAAATCAAGGTTACAAAATTGAGGTTAACATGATGTAAACAAAATTCAAAACATTGATACAAACAGAGTTCAGTTATCAGAGTTGCAACACCTTCAGGAAGAGAAGCAAAAATACCAATGATAGTTTTGCAAGTAAATAAATTAAGCAAATGCAATCTTGTTTAAACAATCATCCCTTCCCCCACGTCCCAATCAGGAGGCAAAAAAGTTACCGCCCTTTTTTTCTCCATAGTTCTTTTTATTGATTCAAAAACCAAAACCAAAAAAAACAACAACAAAAAAAATCATTTTTAGAAATACAGTTGGTTTTCATCTTGACATAATTCAATAAATTTTCAATTCATAGGTTGTACGATTGATAAAAAATTTAAAAAATGAAATCAGTTGTAACATTAAATCAAACAAATTACCCCCACACAAGTACACACACAAGTACCCAACCCCCACACACACACGCGCGCGCAAACACACATACACACATCAAGGACCAAGGGACAGCAAAACGAGAAGGGGAGATAGAGAAGAATAAGGGGAGATAGAGAAGAATAAGGGGGAGGCAAAGGAAATAAACATGCACACGTACTGACACATAATACGTCTTAAAAAGAACGTAACTAGGGACTTTTAGATTTGCACGTCGACGTAGTGGACTGCGACGTGTGCCATTCTTTCAAGGCACTGGCCCGTGCGTGCCCGGCAGTGCCTTAAAAGGACGTCACATTACCTATAAAAGGATGTCACCGTGGCAGTCCACGTTCTCGTCGTGTAAAATCTAAAAGTCCCTATTATAAGACAGAAAACAAAAAGAACAATGGCTGAATATGGGCGACCCCGGCTAACAATAAATCTGTTTCCATGAAGATCCCAAGCTAGGCTGGATTATGCAATGAAACCAAGGACATATTACAAAGAAAAGAAATTCCTTGGATGAAATTCTCGAATAGTTTAAAGTTGATACTTATAGGAAATAAAATCAAATAAAAATAGTTTATTTTATAATTGAATGAGTTATTAAAGCAATTTATGCAGCTAACATGCCATGAAAGTGTGCAGTTTTGTGTTTTATGAAAATCAAATTTCACTAAATTGACTCTATCCTGACCTACGAAATCGCCTAAGGGAAAGTGGCTTTGTGAGTGACGTCAGAGCCGGGATATGCTTCACGCAGCTATAGAGACTAACTGCGATCTACACACAAATGTTCATAGAGTCGATGTCAGTTCCACTCTCTCAAAACGATTGAAATATTGCCTGAATGGTCAATATCTGGCATACAGTTGTCCTCTCCCGTCCTGAAACATATCCTAATGTCAATATTCATGTCATTATTGGCATTGAAAAAGTGACAATATCCGTAAAATAACTGTTTACAACTCAACTTTTTCACCGGCTTTAGCTTGCCAGCTGAGCTGTATGTACACGGAGATAGCATGAAAAATCAACCTAGCTGTGTTTCAAAACAAAATTACCTTTAGTAGAATCATGTTCCGAGGTGGAATTTCCTTTGACATAACAATGAATAATGTTTCTTCTCCATTGTCATTTGTCGATAACTATAATTACATAGAATAGTGTATTTCTCGCCGTTTTGTTTTGGTTTGGTTTCGTAAGGGTTTCGCGACTGAAATGCAAGCGTACAGTATACTGTGTGTGTGCGGTGTGTGCAGTGCAGACACGTTTACGTGTGTTTTGATGTGCGCGCAGGTAATGTAAATCCGCCAGCGATACTAAATTCAATCAGCGATCAGCCGTGTAGGTAATGCGGCTGCCAAGAGCCGCACTACTCGCAGATGAATCGTAACAACAGCAGAATCGCCTCGATTTTTCCAGCTAATCTAGCCATGATACGATCGACTAAATGAAATATTCTTCGATTTGTTTGAATTTTATTTTATTCATAATAATGATTAAATCAATACTAACTGTGTTTTTTCCATAGTGGAAGAGGTGAAGTCTTCGACTGATATGTCAAAGTGAAACTACATGGTGGTAAAAATCGCCGGCACCCAAATCCATTATATATGCAGGCTCGCTGTACAACAAAGCCGGGGACACAGCCATAGTTTCACCTTCTTTTCCCCATTTTTCAACGTTTTTATTTCACAAATAATACATTTCTTAGAATATAAAGATGGAAATATTAATGAGAAGTAACTTACAAACGATGTTGTATTATAATTTATTCTATAGTAAGGGTAAAATAACACATAAGTTGAAGCTGTGTTTTCAGCCTTATAATGTTATACATGCGTTCTAGTAGATTCTACTAGCCACGCTTTTCCTACGTCACAGCTAAAGGCCGTTTCGGATGACAATAGGGCAAATTTGTCCCAGAGAATAGGGTGATTGTTTTCACCCTAATTTCGCTTTTTCGGAAGTGTTATATTGTTTGAATGTCATCCAAGCTCATTGTATGGCTTATAAGCTTAGTGTAGATATGAATATCTTCATATTTAGGGCTCTTCTATGAATATCACCTTTAAGTTAATGTCTTTCTCGCCACAAACAACCTAGTGGATCTGCAACAAATAGTTGTTTGTCATTAATGGTATCTTTGTATTAAAGAATATATAGAGTCTGTGTAGAAATGAATACACATAAACATGTATCCAGCAGTGGCCTCGATGGGTTTTACAGTTTTGTACAAAATTAATGAACCGTATCTGCCCATGCGCAAAAAGTATCTCCTTATTGGCTTATTGCAAATCACACAAATGGGTGTGGCCCAGATCTTCGGTAGTCTACCTCAGCCACACCGCTCAACCGACTCATTCAATTTCTATGTTCGGTGCATTCACGGTGTGGTGTCGGGCTCGTTGGTGTGACGGGGGTGATACGATCCATTTGATTTATACCGTATACCCAGTTATTTATGGTCATTCTTCAATCATTTTGTAGAACGACGCACATCCACTTGTTTCTCGATCTTGCTGGCTTCTGTTTCTCACTGACACACCCAACGAACTTCAATAAAAATGAGGCAACTTTGTGCCATTTTGCTCACCGTCCTGGTCTTTGGAGCTGTACTGGCAGGTAAGCTTCAAGCAGGGCAGTATCACAGTTTTAATATTGAAAAATGGGAGCCACAATTCCGCCCAAATTTTTTTTGTCAAACAGCTAGAGAGAGAGAGAGATTGGGGGGTATCAACTTGTTTGGTAGTAATTTGCACGAAATTATGCTGACAGGCACAGACAATTGCTGAAAACAGACAAAATAAAGTGATAAAAATTTGTTTTTGAGGTTGTCTTTGGAAAGAAATGCACATTTTCTTTTTCATGCTTAAGGAATATCGTATTAATTTTAAAGAGAGCACGGGCCAGTTCCCCGACCCCAAATTTAGCCGGTGGTAAGAATAATATGATTATAAGGAAATAAGCTAATTTTCAGCTTTCATAGGTCATTCTCTCAAACTATACATTCTCTCTCTTGTATATTCATGATATAAATGTATAAGCCATGCACGCAACTTGGGTGTAATCATGGATAGGCCGAGAGAGATTCGAGAGAGAGCCTCAACCCTAATAAGGCCGGGGGCCATCATGGCCCCCTCCGCGATTTTCTGATTGTTCGGGAACGCATACGGATGACGCCCCGCCGCTTCATGACTTTATTCTTTCGAGTCTTGCGCATCTTTTAAAACAATTTTTTTGAAAATCAGACCTACCGTTACAAAGTCACGTGACCTTTTGTCTTTACATGTCGGCCCGAAAATCGCTCATTTTCGTGATTTGTTTACAAAACATATGGAAATATCATTTTTCCTAAAAAGAGATAAAACATTGGTTATTTGGTCTTGTTTAAAGTTTAGGTGTTTGTTTTGGGGTCAAAATAGTTGAATTATAGTTAGAAATGAAATAAAACAACAAAAACAATAAAATACATAAGTTAAAAAAACAATGAAATACATAAGAAATTATCAAAACAAGAGATAACATAAGGAATAACCTAGCTTTCCAAAGTTTTTTTCGTATTATCATTCCAAATGGTCTAACAAATATATGTAGTGGAAAAGAAAGCTTAAATATGAAGAATATATGATTTATGGGTAAAAATATGAATTTTTTGACCTTATTTGCATAATTACCATAAATATGCAAATGAGTCATTTTTTCAAAAAAATGAAATTGCTATAGTATTCTTTACACTTCGCTTGACATGCATGCAAATTTTCGCGGCGATCGGCCGTTTCACGGCCGAGATCTTAAGGGGGGCCATAATGCCCCCGGCCGTATTAAGAACTCAAATAGCCCGGCCTTATTAGGGTTAATTAAGAGAGCCTTAAAAACACACCTTTTCTTACAATATAGTGTAACAATTCTTGTTTTGATGTTTCGGTGTTCATGTAGTGGTGTTATTTATCCTCTTATTATGTTGATGTAGGCCTAGATTGTAAAGCATACTCCTTTAATGTAAAGCGCATAGATAATTGAGTATTAATTATTATGCGCTAACAAAAATCGAAAGTTATTATTATTATTTATACCTTACGAATTAAATTAATCGATAAAATTCATCGAGTCACCATCGGCTTCTTCCTGATTTATCCAGTTCATATCTTTATTAATTTTGCGCGCATGAAAAAAAGTATGTACCTAATGTCAGAGCAAAGAGTTTTTTGTGATAACTCTTTGGTCAGAGTTAGACCCTATAGCGAGTACAAAGAAGGCATTGAGGGCTGATGGATCGGAAATTTAAAGAAAATGTCGTAAATCACTAGTTAAAAGCTTTGAATTTATCCCACTTTACAACTTGTGTATGCTTTGTGCATTCTGGCTAAGGAAATGAAGCAGACTTGTCTCGCCTGTTAATGTTGCACACGTGGCGTCATTTCGATTGCGCCATTACCTGCGCTAAGTTAAGTCCTTGAAGGCAATAAGCCAATGCGCTAGAAGTTTGCATCGTTCATCTTACATTCACTTTGTAGCCGTACATCTCATATGAATCGTCAAAGACCGCGCCACGTGCTGGCGCAGTTCTACGTCAGGCAAAATTGCAGGCAAGACATTAATCGATGTATCCTGTTCATTACTTTAATTGCTCTTTGTGTGTCACTCCCATATGACGCGTCATAGACCACCCCAGCCAGTGACGCAGTGCTACGTCAGACAAATGACGCCTCATGTGCAGTAGGTAAATAGTGAAAGTAATGTCCCTTGGGAAGGAACATGCATACATTTGAATATTATCACGGAAATTACTCATCCAAATTTCTTGCCTTTTCAAATGTCAGATGCAGTCCGTCGCCAGGAACGCCGGGATAGCCGGGATACTCGCCTTGAACGCCGGGATACTCGTCGGGAAACCCGCCGTACCGAGATGCGCCGTGACATGCGCCGTGACATGCGCCGTGAGACTCGTCGTGACACCAGACGTGACGAGAGGCGTGACGAAAGACGCCGTATTTCCTTCAAGCTGGGAGAAGACTCCGGACTCGAAATCTTGGGTAAGATTTTGACTTGTGATATATCATATAGCAAGTGTGTTTGTTTGGAGTTTGGATAAAATACCCGATTGTACATTTGAAAGGAGACTACATAGAATAAACAAAATTATGTAAAGTATCTTTACGGCACTTCAGTTCAGGTCTATCCCATTTGAATTGAATTGAATTGAATGATCATTGAGAATAGGTCTAGACTGCATGTTCCATTAATTATATTCTTGAATGAATCAGAAACCGTAAATAATATCTATATGATCACAGTTTAAGATGCGAGGAGTAATTCTGCTTTTTTCAGCACATTAACAATGAAACGTTTTTTTAACGCCATGTTTACTATTCAAACTTCGCTTTATGTGGAGTATGTTTTTTTCAAAATCAAGCGCACCCACGCAAATTATTTTGTCCTCTTTTAAACAAGATTCTTCTGTGTTATTGCAGTTACCGTATGAACACATACAAATCAAATTCCAGGCCTCCTGGATTACACTGAGAGGAATGCGACTGCTTTACAAACATATTTTCATTCATCAAATTTTGTCTATGCAAATTTTAACCTCAACTAAAAGAGAATCGCTTTTAAAAATACCAAGCAACATCGCATGTTCTTGAGTAGAGGGGCAATTTTCCACTGACCTTAACGTCCGCTTACCACGTACCGACCACGTAGCGGTAGTGTCCAAAAGTTTTTAACGGGCGATATTTTGACTGGTGGAGTTGTACAAGAATAGCATCACAATTTCATGAAAATTATTCCTTAAAACTGTGTTTGGAAGTCCTTCCATATAGTTTAATTTTCTTTTGTTGTCTTTCTGTAAAATTCTCTTTTGGACAGTGAAAGACGTTACACCAGAGAACTCCGTCGGAGCCAGCGCCTTCGGACTTGGTCTCAACAGCGGTCGTTTTGAACTGTAAAATTCAGTCTTCCGCCCCTTTTGCAGCTATAGTCAGTTTCTAAGAAAAAGGGCTTGTGGTATCAATACATTTATAAATAAAATATATTCTGTAATGGGAAATGTTCTGAGCACAGGTATATACCCCGTTATAATGAGTACGAAGTGAAAGGAAATTCGGACACTCGGTCTTTCTTAACGTCACTCCATAACCTATTTGCAGGTTAATCAAAAAAATAGAAATGTAGGGACAATAGCTTAGACAAGATTTAGACTAAAAATGAAGACAAAAGGGCCTGATGTCGTGGCTCCTATAAACCGATATGATGGAGACTAATACAAACGTAGCTTGATATTTTTTATCATTTTGTAATATTTCTTATTTCCATTTCCAACTGACATGAAAAAGTATTACATTTTGTAAGAAAATTTGCATACTTCAAGATTTACAATGAATGTAAACGAAAATAATTAAAACATATCAAAGTCACAAAATAATTTGACTGTTTGCTGTGCTTTGTTTGGTTTGGGTTGCTGTGGCTTGATTTTGGTTTGTTAAGCAAAATGAGATGCATGAAGTGACGTTCTAAAGTGAAAACCTTTGCATTGCGCTAAGACGAGATAGAGAGAGAGAAAAACAAATAGCAGAGAGAGTGGGGGGTAGACAGAGAGAAAACAGTTGGCAAACGAAAAGATGGAGAGGGAGAGGGAGAGAGAGAGAGAGAGAGAGAGAGAGAGAGAGAGAGAGAGAGGGGGAGAGAGAGAGAGTCGGACAGAGAGAGAGAGAGAGTCGAACAGAGACGGACAGAGACGGACAGAGAGACAGACATACAACCGAGGCAAACGAGACAATCGAGAAAAAAAGGAAGAGGCAAAAAGACAATCGAGAGAGAGAGAATGGTTAGGGGTTTTCAGACGAAGCAGTCGAGAGAAAGAGTGAGAGGGGCCCTCTTTTTTTTCTTTGCATTGACGCTTTTCGTCAATGCCTTGTTTCTGTTCGCGTTCTGAGTTCTTCTTCTTCTTTGAATCTTCTTCTTTGACAAGTCTTCTTCTTTGAATCTTCTTCTTTGAATCTAATTCTTCTTCTTTGAATCTAATTCTTCTTCTTTGAATCATCTTCTTCTTTAAATCTTCTTCTTTGAATCTTCTTCCCTAAAATCCTATTCGTTCTTGCACGCAGTGCATGTGAGATCTGTCTAGGTCACAGAACTGTCAAATACGTTTTACAGTTCTGAGGTCCAAGTCCCTGCCTCCTGCGCGATACCTTTCAAACTTCGTAGGCATAATGTCTTGCATCTGACTTTTCGTTTTCAGAAATCACTTATGGATAAAAGTCCAGGCGCCACTTTGTATGTTTCTTGTCCATTTTAAGGCCTTTCTTTCTTCCTCAGTCGTATCTCCACTAACAGACTTCTAACAAATTCCTCTAGATAGTCAATGTTCTTTCATCTGCGACGTATAACCTAGCTGCCCTTCAAAATGTCATCTTCATACTCTAAATTGAAATCCGAAATTGACTCCGTCGAAAATCTCTAAACTAACTGTTTTTTGTTTTAATTGACCCCTAAAATTGAAAAGGACCATAACTTTCTTACATCAATTCCGTTTTTACTCAGATTTTCACAATCTTTATTTTATCGTTCCACATAAATATTTCGAATTTCACGCACCAACGGTTACGCATGATAAATAGCGCCCTCTAAAGTCCTGAAAATGGCTTTCTGTGGGCGTAGCTCCATCGTGCCTTTCCAATCCCGTACCTTATTGGGGATTTAGATACTTCAACATATGCCCTTTCCAGCCAAATAACAAAATATATACCCTATCACTGACTGAATTGCGAAATAACTTTAACTTACTCTAAAATAGCGATCTTTATACCTATGTCAATGAAACTTAGCAGAGATAATTATGTATCCATACAGTCGACAACAGTACTGTCTGCCAAGTTTTGTAAAATTTGATGACGTCATCTCAATTTTATCGCCAAAAAGGATGAATTTGCTGTGCATTACATACCAACCCGCTATAAATGCTTGCGATAGGCTTACATTACGCACAGATGAATATGGCGTCAAAATGACCGCAAAATGCCGTTTCGAATGATACCAAACGCGGTATAAATCTATGTTCACGCAGAAAATTTCGAATAAATCGCGTTTGAACAAGGGTCACTATACGGATTCTGCTGAGTTTCTAGTTGTCTATGTTATTCAAGTAAAAAGAGAGAGGGAGAAAATGAGAGGGTGAGGGAGGGGAGAGACACTGATAGATGAGAGGCAGACAGAGAGACGGATAAGAAGAGAGAGGAAGGGGTGGGAGAGAGATAGAGAGAGAGAGAGAGAGAGAGGGAGAGAGAGAGAGGGAGGGGGAAGAGAGAGAGAGAGAGAGAGAGATATAGAGAGAGAGAGAGAGAGAGAGAGAGAAAGAGAGAGATGAGGAGGGGATCAGAGGGATAATGATAATAATTTGTTATTCGGGAAAATGAATTAGTAGTCCTTGTAATGATTTCTGTGTGACTTTGTTGATAAAAGAATACGTGTATGAAGTAATCCCCTTGTGCTCCCAACAGCAAATCGCAAAGAGGCACCTTAAAAACATATAATGGTAGAAAAATAACTTCAAGGCATACTTTTGAAAACAGAGAATAACTCATTTTTAACCCCCTCGACGGCGACAACCTGAATAATAATATTGAATAAAAATGAATTTACCAACGTTTAAATTAGATAGAGAGTAGGGAAAGGAGGATAAGATTGTGTGTGTGTGTGTGTGTGTGTGTGTGTGTGTGTGTGTGTGTGTCTTTTTTCCTCCCCCTATCACATTTATTTCCTGGTGCCCTTTGTTTCTCGGTCAGTGTCTCAATTTTGAAAATAGAGGGCGGCAAACTCATCACCGGTTGGGAGCTCGTCGTCAGGAAGAGGCCCCCAATATTAAAGTCTTAAAGATAGAAAATATAGTTTATAGAATAAATTAGAAGGATAAGAAGATGAAGAAGAAGAAGAAGAAGAAGAAGAAGAAGAAGAAGAAGAAGAAGAAGAAGAAGAAGGAGAAGGAAAGGAAGGAAAGGAAAAGGAGGAGGAGGAGGAGGAGGAGGAGGAGGAGAAGGAGGAGAAGGAGAAGAAGGAGGAGAAGGAGGAGAAGGAGGAGAAGGAGGAGAAGGAGGAGAAGGAGGAGAAGGAGGAGAAGGAGGAGAAGGAGGAGGAGGAGAAGGAGGAGAAGGAGGAGAAGGAGGAGGAGAAGGAGGAGGAGAAGGAGGAGAAGGAGGAGAAGGAGGAGAAGGAGGAGAAGGAGGAGAAGGAGGAGGAGGAGAAGGAGAAGGAGAAGAAGAAGAAGAAGAGGAATTACAAAAGAAGAAGAAGAAAAGAAGAAGAAGAAGAAGAAGAAGAAGAAGAAGAAGAAGAAGAAAAAAAAAGAAGATAGAAGAAAAAGAAGATGGAAGAAAAAGAAGATAGAAGAAAAAGAAGAAGAAGATGAAGAAGAAGTAAAGAAGAAGAAGAAAAAGACAAATGGAAGAGAGAAAGAAAAAAAGGAGTACAGAAATGGGGAAAAAACAAAGGAGAGTAAGAATAATCATAATTTTATAATCAATGGTATCATGTTGGTCCAACCAATGAGTATTATGCTTTGTTATGCATTTGTAATAGTTTAATAACGAGATGTAAAATGGAAAGGTGAATTGTTATCATATATCGCATTTATGTTAAAGTAATGTAATTTCAATATATTATAATATGTAAAATTATATATATATATTATCATTCTGTTATTATTTTGTGTGCATTGAATGAATAATAAAATATCTTTCAAAAACAAAATGAGGGGCACTCGTGTCGGGGTGGTGGGGGAGGGGGTGCGCATGCCTAAGTTTGTTGGTAACTGCCGTTGAGATGAATGCCACCTCTGTTGAAGGGAAGAGGCATAATTATATTATGATGGGGGTTGATCATCCTCTTCCTACTACCTGAATGGTTGTTCACTGACCTTCAAAATACATCAAAGTAGAGAGTACAGGCATCTTTTTTTCTCTCAGTTTAGTGTATGTCTTTTCTGGGTTTTGTTCTTCTTCTGTACGTAAAGTCATTATTTTAATTCAATGGACCTTAACGAAACAAACCCAGCTTTTAAGTAGGTTCACTGTTCATTCCGGTTTTTAATGATTTACAGAACATTCTTTCATGTCATTAATTACAGGATTGTTTACTTCCACATTACTTAAAGACAATGTTAATATTTTGCAAAAAGTAGCATGCTTTGTTATTTGGCATGGAATATAAATAACAAAGCAAAAAAGCAATCAAACAACAACAAATTCAAACAAACAAACAATCAAATAAAAACGACCGCAGTCTTATTTGATTTTATATTTCATTTGATTTGATTTGATTTGATTCATTTTCTTCTGCATTCCATATAAATTTAAACAATTTTTGGTAACATAACAAACTTGCAATACATAAAAGTACTTTCTGACAATGAGTCGTGCATAAGCAAATATACATAACAATGATTATTTAAAAAAAAAAGATAAATTGTCAGAGTATCATATTTCATCAAACCAGGGAGGTGATCAAACTTTCTAAACTTATTTGCGGAAGAATGACTGCCATTATAGGCAAAATGCTTGAAGATATTACAGCCAAAAACAAATCTTATGAAATAGATGAACAATATTGTTTAAAGACCCTGTCCGAAGTGAAAAATTAAATAGATGAATGATATATCGAAGGAAAGCTTACAAGCCATAGAATTACAACAATACCAATTATATGCTACTTTAGTGCCTGTTAGACTAGTAACAACTCTCTGAAAACTCGAAATCTAAAGCTTTGAAAATTGGGTTGTTGACCTAAAAACTTGCTATCGAATTGATGACATCACCGTATGTGGAGTATACGCATATTGACTTTGCATTAATTAAGCACGGATCATCGCCTCAGCTATATAGGCGAGCACATAATAGTGTCGTCACTGTAACTGCGGCAAATTTGACCCCTGTTGACCTGTAATTTGGAGAGTTGCGGAAAATAAGGTTTAATTCACTTTTGTGCAATACTGAAAGGGAAAATATTCTGAATTCCTTTATATTTGTGTTCATTCAGCTTTCCAGTGATAACAAGTTGTATTTTCATCGGACTGGGTCTGACATAATTATTTGTGGCTTACACCCAGTAAATAAAGATCGATTGATCTGTAATTGAAAACAAGTCAGAACAAATCTTGGAACCATGCAGCGGGATTTGAACCTGCCATCTACTGCTTGCCGGGCAGCGACTCTACCACCAGGCCATCACTGGTCCATGGCACAGTCACGATGAACTAGAATCAAATACCCAAGCTCTCCTGATTCATTCTGACTTATTACTAGTAATATTCATTAGTCCGCCATTAAGAAAAGAACTTTTATAAATGTATAGTGAACAACATTTTTAATCATAATGGACAAAATTGAAAGCATTAAGACAGTAATATACAAGGATAAAGATGATTGTAATGAAAGAAATATATTTCTGCGAAATTTGTTACAAGACTTGTTTATATCATACAGGCCTATACAATCATGTCAAACACGTTTGGGCCCTTCAGGCTTCAGGATGAGCTGTATAATATTTTGTTAACTTACTGAAAGTCTAGCAGGAAAGTTTTTTTGATGGATATGCTAGCTGCTTCTCTCCCCGAAATAAGCAAAGTTTATACCGTAACCCCTCCCCCACCCTCCCCCCTCTCCGGCTCTCTCTCTCTCTCTCTCTCTCTCTCTCAGTCTCTCTCTTTCACAACAAAAGAAGAACATGAGGGGTGAAGAGAGAGAGAGAGAGAGAGAGAGAGAGCGGAGAGAGAATGATATCCGAACCCAAAGACGAAGGGAAACATCACCTATTATTGAAAACCAGCAGGAGTCTGGTGGGGTTTTTTTAGTGAAAAGAAGCCGATTCAAGGGTAGTCCCTAAATTTTCTCCGCCTACGTAATTTATACGAGTGGCGTAAAGAATCTTGGTAACATAATACATGTATATCATAGATTTAAAATAAGTGTTGCCAAGCAGATCGGATGATCTCGATCACCAATGATATCGAAAATGTTACGGTGATTTTTTTTGGTGAGAACAAATTCAACCTTATGCCCAAACCAAAATTTTGTGTTTTGAGGGATTTTGTTGGTGTTTTGGAGAAAAAAATAACCACGTAAATATTAGATCAAATACATAAATTAAAAATGTAAGAGAAGAGCTCAGTTTGTGACTAGCGCAGCCGTCATCCGATCGGGAGTTTAAAATGGGCATGGGGCACCGGGATGGGGCACCAGCAAATAATGAGTTTTATATCTATTTTAAAACATATGAAATTCGCGACAAAAATCCAATAGCCAAAAATCTCGGAATTGAAATTAAAAATATCTTTTACGAATATGAGCCATTAAATATTGGAATTGATATCGGGCAATCTTTTATTTATCCATTTTGGGGTGAATTTATACATTTTGTGGTGATTCAGTTTCGCAAGCCGTTTTGGTGATATTGTTTTGATGCGACCTGTACCTGGCAAAACTGTATGTTGAAAAGCGCCATCTCGAAGCGAACTTTATTGCCATAATTATAACAACATCAACAGCGCAGATTATATATCATATCAGAGAAGAAGCTAGCAGATTGCCGATTAGCTCTGTATGGTGTGGAGGCAGACCGCCCAACAACCGATAAATAGATCTACATTGTTCACCGTATCCAGATGTCTAATTCTGTGATTTAGGCACAAGGTACTTCTTCTTTCTCAGGTAAGTTTCCTGGATGATTCTGTCTTTGGATTGATGTTTTTGAATACAGTGTTTGTGAGGTCGGAGTGCAGTGGCCAACCGCACAGTGCACAGTCAGGGCAGGGCTAGCGCTAGCTACAGCATGAGCCCCATCGAGGAGGCGTTGATGCCATAGCCAGCGAGTACGGGTCGAAAGTTCACCGGTAGTCGATAGGATCGCGTGATGACTATGTACCGGCTGCTCGCCGGTACACAGTTACATTCTCGCTGACAAGATTACATTTATAAGTTTACATTAGAAAACCCACAACCTTCAGAGAACATATACCATGTGAAAAAATTTAGTTTTGCTATATTGAAACATTTTCAATTGTAATCATAAAGTTAAACTAAAGATTGCCTTGTTGGTCTTGTGCACCATTTTGAGAGGGTCGAGGGGGTTGTTGAACTGGAGCCAGTGGAGGGGAGGGGGTCGGGCGAACTCGGCCTCGCTGTAAAACGATCATTTTTGCAGGTTTAGGGTTAGGTTTAGGGTTAGGGTTAGGTTAGATTTAGGGTTAGGTTAGGGACCGTTTTACAGGAAGGCTGAGTTCGCCCGTAGGCGAGTTAGCCGGATTCGGGGTGTCATATTGTTGGCATCAACTTCAAGTTAACATTAGCAGTAATAAATCTTAATTCAGGTTTTCAAAAGTACTGAATTTTTTTTAGACACTTCTCTATAGATAATTTTGCATTTTCTTCAGAGAAACAGGAGATGATGTGATTTTTCGATGTGTTATCACAGTTATGTTCATGGCTTGCTTTTTCTTTTTCTTTTTTTTGGGGGGGGTTGACCCTTGAGGGAGGGGCAGGTATAATGATTGTTTTAAAACCGGTATGCTAATACTTGGAGATCTGTAAAAAAAAAATATCTGTATTTTCCTTTTAGACTATTTTAGTAAGTCTAAATTATTAAATGGAGTGATGGACATGTATTCTGTGAGTGTTTCTCTGTAACTGTCATGTGTTAATTCATGTGGATTGTAATATTTTGTTGATGTGTGAATTCTTCAAATTTGTCATTTTCATCAGAAAATGAGGGATGTCTCATCATGTCTGAAATCATGAAATATGACGGATGTAATGTTATGTATTGAATTCTGAGACTAATACAAGTAGTAGAACTAGAGTAGAAGAATGTACTGTATAGACCCGGTTTAATACATCATTACTGCTTAATATGAATTGGAACAAAATGCAGATGTTTATTTTCTGCATCTGTATTGAATTGTAAATAGCTAGGATTAGATAGAAGAAACGATTGGTAAGGCAGCATGCACCTATTTCAAGAAAAGGGCACACATGTTTTTTGTTGTTAAAGCACTGAACAAAAATAGGGACTTTTAGATTTGCACGTCGACGTAGTGGACTGCAACGTGTGCCATTCTTTCAAGGCACTGGCCCGTGCCCGACAGTGCCTTAAAAGGACGTCACATTACCTTAAAAGGATGTCACTGTGGCAGTCCACGTTCTCGTCGTGTAAAATCTAAAAGTCCCTAGTATCTATTTAAAACTAAGCTGGAGTGGAGAGTCAGGACTAATTATGGCCCTCAGTCACTGCTATTTCTGGCAAGCAGGCCAAGGTCTGAAAAAGAAGCATGACCAAACTCGTGTGATCACGGTATGGAGTTCATTAGCCAGTCCAGGCCATGCTTAGCTCGTCAACAAAGCTCTTTCCTGTGTCATTCAAGATGAGTGTAATTACCATAGGATGCTATGTGTCAAATCTTGTTAGAATGGAGATGCTGACTGTGGCCTATTGGACTGAAGTAGCATTTTTATTGTAATCCATTCATTCAAATCTTAATGCTTCTATGGGGCCTATGGTCTTGAACTGCAGTAGCATCGTTTTGATTGTACATTTGTACATTCAAATCTTGTTAGAATGGAGATGCTGACTGTGGCCTATTAGACAGCAGTAGCATCATTTTGATTGCAATCCACTCATTCAAATCTTAATGCTTTTGTGGGGCCTATTGAATTGCAGTAGCATCGTGTTGATTGTACATTCAAATCTTGTTAGAATGGAGATGCTGACTGTGGCCTATTAGACAGCAGTAGCATCATTTTGATTGCAATCCATTCATTCAAATCTGAATGCTTCTGTGGGGCCTATTGAACTGCAGTAGCATCGTTTTGATTGTACATGTACGTGTATTCAAATCTTGTTAGAATAGAGATGCTGACTGGCCTATTAGACAGCAGTAGCATCATTTTGATTGCAATCCATTTATTCAAATCTTGCTATGATGCTCTAGATGCTCACTGTGGCCTATTGAACTGCAGCAGCATTGTTTTGACTGCAATCCATTCATTCAAATCTTGTTATGATATTCTAGATGCTCACTGTGGCCTATTGAACTGCAGCAGCATTGTTTTGACTGTAATTCATTCATTAGATTCTAGTTCTATTCTAAATGTACAATAGATGCTCTGTGGGGCCTAGTGGACTGCAGTAGTATTGTTTTGACTGCAATTCATTATTTCAAGTATTATTTGTAGTTTTTTACATTAGTTGTTGGACTGAAAATTCAGTCAGTGACATATATTTTTGCCGCTGAGACTACATGTACATGTATGTTTGAATCCTGTCTTCAAGGAGAGCATCAAAAGACGAAAATACATGTATGCTAAAATAACTCCTCTAAGCACACATGTATATTTTTCTGTCTAATGATTGCAATACTGTGATTGCATTGAATCCATTTATATTAAATTGAATGGACCGATGGAAAACAAAAAACAAAAAACAATCAAATCATTGCATGTTTAATACTTTCCTGCCTCAACTTAATACAGCACATGTGTACTTATTTTCAGATTATTTTCAGAAAGCAAATAAAAATTAGTTGTGAAAGAGAAATAAAACAAACTGTAAAATATTTCAGTAAAGTTCTTTTTACAAACAGTTTTCTGCCATGGGCTTAAGGTATATTGGAGGTTCATGTATTTTGGGATTTTCTAGGAATGAAACTACAGATCAAGGTTTTCATGGGGCAATTTTCATATGATTTTTAAAATTATTTTTTTAAATAATTTTGTTTTTGTTTATTATTTTGTTGGTTTTATGTTTTTCCTGTTGTTATCTAAAGCTACATGTACATCGGCCATTGATTGTTCCTCTGTACCTTCATTTACTACTTCTGCAAGTGCTTTTGATTTATGTACAATTACATGTACATACCTTGACAGTGTGATCTATCTGGGCCCTGTTTCATGAACCTTCTTATCAATTGATAACAAATGCTAACTTTTTAAGGAAAATTTGCTCTCAGCCAATCAAATGCCATGATTTCAGTAGCTTATAACAGTTATTGTAACTTGTTATTTGGTCCATTTACACAGCCAAAACACAATTTTGAAAAATGATCAATTTTTTGGTACTGCCATTTTACTCTACTAGTAAAACTCATTAAAAAAATATATGTTTAATCATTCAGATTTTTCTGGTGAGTAGTGCGCATGCCTGACTTCTCACTGCTCTGCATGTTATCGCACGGAGATGAGGAGAGTCATGTGACCAAAAACGGAATCATTTACCCATGTTTAGAGAGCGGGCAAAAAAATCAGTGAAATTTCTGCCGGGGTTTTAAAAAAACCACACTCCAGAGGTGGATTTTTTTTATTTTGGTTTTTCACCCAGTTTCTACCGACGAAACACCGAAAATATGAGAATAATCAACGTTTTTTTGTTTGCAGTGTAAACGAGCTACTGATAACAACCAGTTTTATGGAAACAGGGCCTTGATATTTCATGTACATATAGGAGGAAGAGATTACCACACAATGGACTTGTACGGCAGGCTGTAATCATCGACCTAAGTTGTGATTTGCCTTGTGGTAGAGCATGATGGTGTAAATTATTCATGGTTTTCTTTACTTCAGGGGAGAGTTTGAGCCATTTCACATCAGCCATTCTCTTCCCCACTGCTTGTCTTTATAAAATTCTCAATACATCTCATGATCTCACCAATCACAAGCTTAAAAACATCAAGATTTAGTTGCCAACAGTTTGAATAGAATACATATTTGTTGGTCCATACAAGTCCGAGAAGCATTCAGTGACAAATAAGAAATTCACTCTAAATGATCCCGGTTGCATATAATTGAGAAGAAAAAAAACTATTTTGAACTACATTTGAAATCATGATACATGTAGGGAAATATTTAAAATTTGACCACTAAATATTAACCACACACTATACATGTCTACCCGTATTTATAAGGAAATAGTCATTATTATGCTAAGTGCACATATTATGTTTCCAACTTCCAATACTGTACAGTATGTATACAGTGTATGTTTGACCCCGTTCTCATTCACTTCGTTGGAGCGGTCTAACTAAGACCCGTTCCTCAGGAGCGGTTCTTAGGTGAGTGAGAACGGTCAAAGTGGACTTCTGGACCGCTCCAGAAGACCACCTCGGGAGGTGGTCTTGAGGAACGGGTCTTATTAAGAAACGTGCAATGTGAACGAAAGCGTACTTTGAACGGAAGTGAGCTAGTGACGTTCCGCGCGAAACATGTAGTACGGCACATACGGTTTGTATTCGCGTGAAAAATTGACCCGCTGACCTGAGCTGCCATAGCAACAAGACCACTTTGACTCGTGGAGCGGTTTGAGCCATAAAAAACTGCTCGGAGTGTGAACGCTCGCAAACCATTCCTCAAGACCCGTTCCTCTGGAGCGGTCTAACTAAGACCACTTTCAAAGTGAGTGAGAACGGGGTCTTTGATTTCCCAGGTTTTATCAAGGCGTTGCATTACACCTTACATTATTAAACACTGTGGCAACACTGGCAAGGGGCTCTATTTACTTTGGCATTGAAATAATATCCTTCATGTATAAACCTCAAGGCCCATCTCTTTCAAAAGAAGAACTGCAAATAGTCTATTTTGCCACGGACTCAGACCTTACATGTACATGTACCTGTACCTGTACCTGTATTGTAAAATTCTATTTTAGGGTGACCTTTGTACAGATATTTTGTGGAGTTTTTCTTGAGTTGAGTGGCGGTATCCTCGTTATTTTATTTGCTCTCATTATTTGATCAGCTTAGGTACAGTATAAAAACAATTGAAGATACCATGGAATCTAGTGTAAAGTCCAGTGAATAGATTTAGTCATGAATATAAGCTGTGAGCCTATTAATGGATAAAAAACCTGTTAGTGTTAAGCTGTTTTGCAACACCAAAAGGCGGTGGAAGAAATGTGAATGGGTCTTTGAGGTGTGAATTGGGTAAGTTACCTCTTTCCCATCTCTCTCTCTCTCTCTCTCTCTCTCTCTTTCTCTCTCGATCTCTCGATCTCTCTCTCTCTCTCTTTCTCTCTCGCTCTCTCTCTCTCTCTCAATCTCTTTCTCTCTCTCTGTCACTCTTCTTACCATGCGAGGACTCTTCATTTTCTTCCTTGCTCTCTGTAGGCTACAAATCTTCTCATTTATAATGAATGTTTAGATAGTAATTGGTTCTCTTATAAATTGACGCTATGTTGATATAATTTATGTTTCATTTTCTCTTTTTCTACATGTACATGTGACTGTACATGTAGCCACACATTATACTATTAAACTTCCTGATGTGCATAGATATGTACAGGGACACTCAAAGCAAAATAATGTAACATTATTAAGGATCTTTTTGTCATTCTAAAATCTACATGCACATGAAGTATTACTAGCATTTTAAGACATTTTCAAGTACGATGGTATTAATTAATACATGCGGCTTACATGTATAAACCCCAGGACCCCCTTTCCCCTTGTCTTCCATATGGTTACCCTTTCAGTTTCACAAATGTGCATCATACATTATGTCAGAATGGAATTAATTCTTTGTGAAAGTAGATACCGGTATATGAATATGATTTCATGCCCATCTGAATCCCAACAGACAATTTCTTCACTCTCTCTCTCTCTCTCTCTCTGGTGCCCTTCTGTAAAGCTGGTTTAAAGCATGAAAAGCACTCCATCCCCCCTTGTCTTTAGCTCTTTGCTTCATCTTTTGGTATACACTTACATGTATCCTTTACTTTGATATTATCCAACATTATAATTCTTTTCCTTCCCATGGTCTTTTTCCTTCCATCCTTCCTCGATGAGATCTCTCAGGAGTCCATCATGTCATAGAATATGCCCACTCCATTTCTTCTGCCTCTGCTTTCGGGTTTGTCACTAATGCTGCTCCTCCCCCACTCTCTGTAAAACTGCATCATTTGTCACTCTGTCCAAACGACTTATCTTTGCCATCTACCTCCACAGCCACATTTCAATACCCTCTATTCTAAACCTTTGTATGTATGTACGTGTCTGCCGTTTTCAGAGTCCATGCCTCTGATCCGTAGAGCAACCTCAACATGTAGGCCTATATACTCGTAGGTTTAATAATCATCTGGATTTATATAGCGCTTATTAAATACAAAATACAGTCTCTAAGCGCTTTACAGATATTATTACTCCGGTCATCGGATTCATTCACGCATAATGTGCACCATCTCCACTCCCTGGGGAGTATTCCTACCATATGACCACCGTGAGGGTATATTGCAATTACTACCACAAAGGCTTTCGCCATCCTACTGTACCGGGTCCCCACTTTTCTCCTGGGTATGGAGTGGCAAATGTAGCTTAATGCCTTGCCAAAGGACATTAGTGCTGTGTCAGGGATCAAGCTTACAACCTTTGCATTTCAAGTCAAATGCTTAAACCACTCGACTATGACACTTCTACATGTACATTTTTGCCTAGAGAATTTTGTTTGGGTCACTTCTCTCAACTGCAAAGCTCTCGTTACATGGTTGCATCCTCCCTGAATGCATGTTACCCTGCCATCTCAACCTGTTTTTAATTCTTCATTACATTCATCACAGGCCACCCCCCCCCTCCATCTTCTCTCTCTTTCTCTCTCTCTCCCACCCTCCCCCTCTCTGTCTGCATGGCTGTCTCTCTCCCTATCTCCCCTTTTCTCTCCCTCCCTCTCTCTCCCTCCTCCCCCTCTTTCCCTCCCCTCTCTCTCTCTCCTCTCTCTCCCCTCTCCCCCTCTCTCTCTCCCCTCTCTCTCTCTCTGTCTGCCTGTCTTCCCCTCCCTCCGATCCTCCCCCTTTCTCTCCCTTCCTCCCCTCTCTCTCCCTCTCCTCTGTCTCTCTGTCTCTCTCCCTCTCCTTTTCTCTCTCTCTCTCCTTTTCTCTCCTGTTTTTTCTTTATCTCTCTCTTTCTCTCTCTCTTTCTCTCTCTTTCTCTCTCTCTCTCTCTCTCTCTCTTTCTCTCTCAACCACAACCACAATTCCTCTGGGTTCTTGGGCATTTAATATGGATGTGAAGTATGAATCATAGCATAGTTGGAGAGGAGGAAGGTGTAATGTACAGTGTACAGTACTAAAGCACAAGCACAAAGTTGGTAGATTGACATTGTGCATGTACTTGTACATTGTATATAGCACAAGGAACTCGTAGTTTTACAAGAATTTATGGGGGGCTCAGAAGAGAGAAGATCATCAAATAATAAAGAAGAGTCTTCTTCATGTACTGTATGTACAAACATGTACACAGACGGTATAAAGGCAGAATGAAAAATACTTTTTTAAACCTTATACAGTGTACTGAAAAAGAAACTGTGTTATATTTTTGTTAGTTACTATAGAGCTCTAATTATCCACAGACACATGCACATCGCTGACTGCTCATGTTTGTCATTTTTCAATCGTAAATTACTTTAAAGTTTGTGGCACAGTGAACGTTTATGATAAGAACATTGAGGAAATAAAGAACCTTTGAAAAAAGGTCTCCTATTTCTATGTGTGGGTGGGAATGATGTACTGCGGACCCGATGTACATTAGATAACCTTTCCATTCGTGAATATCTCACTGCCTCTCACTTCTTTTGAATTTCCCAAAGCCGGAATTCTGTATTTAGTTTTCAGTGGATCAGAGAAAGAAGTGCAGGCAAGGGGCCTAGCTGGGCTGAATGAATGGCCACTGTGTTTATATTTTGAATGCCACGGACGGTCGTGAGCGTAACTCACAATTAAGATGCAGAAGAGTGGCTATGCCATTATATTGGATTTTCGTGACTCCTGGGGAGTGTTTCACAAAGACTAAGATCGACTTTAAGTTGGACTTAACTATGGCAGGCCATTCATGCCACTAATTGCTCTCACCATTGGTCTCTCAATTATGATCTTTAGATAATATTTTTCCTTCAATAATGAACTATCAACAAATATAAATTCTGTAGATTTGTGACCATGATTTATACGTCCCTTGAGAGACCAATGCCAGTAAATGGTGAGAGCAAACAGTGGCATGAATGGCCTGCCATAGTTAAGTCCAACTTAAAGTTAATCTTAGTCTTTGTGAAACACTCCCCTGCGCAGTTGCCCAGATGCTGAGGGACTTGTTATATGCAAGAGCATAGCTCTGTGGGTATCATTATAACACGACGACGAGCTGTCAAATTTGTAATGATGTTCAAAGCATACAGTGATGTGCATACTGTGCGTGAGCATGCATTAATGTGCATGTATGGCAAAGTGGTATTCTGGAGATGGTCTACCGGTAGTACATGTAATGTACATGTACACTGTAGGCCTATACACTGTACAGTATGTTGTTCTTTATTAAGAACAAGTACTGTATGCTGAATGGTTTTTCTTCACTCGGTCGTATCCTGTCCAATATGATTCATGAAACAAATATGATTGCAGTTCTTTATTCAAAATTTCTTAAGTTTAAACCGTCATTTTAGTATTCAAGTAGGCTACATCTGTATACCATGAGCATCATACATGTACTTTACATACATGTATTTTTCATTTTAAAAAAATAACAAGGATGATAATATTCTGGGTTGATATAACACTTTACAATGTCTCTAATCATTTTCATTAAATCATTCTCAAATACAAATAGTGAAAAGAGTGTAATTTCTAACTATTATTCTACAAATCCACAAATAATGAAATATAGGCCTACAAACATGTGCATACATGTACATGTACACATGTACATGTACATACAGTACTATGAAATTTGATCATTGAGAAGTAATAATGACATTAAAGTGGAAGCAAAAAAGAAATGTTTTTTTTTATTTTTAAATATACATGTACATGTACATGTACACATATAATGTAGATATAAGTACAACTAACTCTGCCAAAATCCATCAAAACCCCTTGCAGTTTGAATACTTTACAATTCATGGTAGAATTTACTCATCGTATTTGTCCTCGACACTCTTGTATTTGAAGAGCTTGTACGTACAGTATAAAATCCCCTACGAACACTAAGAAAGTCAGATCTCCTGATTGTGATTCATGGCTCAGCTCATAACAGGATGTGGCATTGATAGTGAGCAATCTTATTAAGGATGTCCATTTTAGGATGTCCATTCAAATTATGTCTGAGATAAAACTGTGTTTGCTTCATCATGGTTGCTGATTGAATATTGTTGTTGGGAAAATATTTTATTGATAGAAATTAGAATTTGTGTTTGCTTCATGGTGCTCATATACCGTATTTGCCAGCGTAAAGGCCGCAGTATTTTCGGGCGGGAAAATATCAAAAAGTCTGGGTGCGGCCTTTGCGCAGCAACAGTAAAAAATCATCGGTCAAAACAGCACGTCCATTGGTACGTATGGGACTACAATGACCATGAATGGTACAGGACATTTCTAGAATAACTCCACACATCTTACCAACAATTTTATGTTTCATTGTTGACATGAAGACTAAAATAAACTTCATAACTTATTTTCTAACAAAATCTACCGGGAGATCTACATGTAGATCTAAGTTCGTGACCTTGCATCGCTAAAAAGTAAAAGAAGGGCCATTACGGAGCTACATGTAGCTGCCGCGCAACGCAACTGCGCATCTAGCCGAAGTGGCAATTTCGTATTACACCGCACATCGTGGTAGGGTATGTAGGATACCAAATCTGCCTGCGATACAGTACTAGCTTAAAAACTTTTAAAGAATTTAATTTTGTTTTAAAA
The DNA here is from genome assembly GCA_037976565.1 of Mesocentrotus franciscanus. Taxonomy (NCBI): domain Eukaryota; kingdom Metazoa; phylum Echinodermata; class Echinoidea; order Camarodonta; family Strongylocentrotidae; genus Mesocentrotus; species Mesocentrotus franciscanus. The sequence goes on from CP137678.1 coordinate 12,896,305, forward strand.
ATAATGTGAAGGCTCATGGATTGGTAGATGTACCCAAAATTTAGGTATAACCAGGAAGACGAGAACAAATGGAGTGCCCATCTCAAAAGATTTTCTGGAGGGACTGATATTCAGGATTAACTTGGCTTAACAACAAGAAATGTAACCCTCTCCAGCCATCAAATCCATCAACAGCTGCCCTTATCAGACCACAGATCCCCTCTGGCAATGAAATGTTACGCAACGCCGTCTGCTTCCCTAAGTTCTGTAAACACTCGGTCGTAAAAAAAAGGCTTAGAAGCCATGCGTTGCACCGCGCGAAAAACGTCATACTCAGTGAAGATGTATACTATTTATCAATAACAAATGCTAAATTTCTATGACAAATTTGCTCTCAGCCAATCAAATACTAGTACTATAATTTCAGTAGCTAAATAACAATTAGTGTAACTTGGTATTGATGACAAGTTTTATGAAACAGGGCTCTGGACTAAAGAAGTACTGTTCATGTAGGGGTGCGTTCAAGCGACACTTTTTCACCCTAGAAACGGTTTTCAAAGACGTTTAGTTTAAAACACGGTTACGTTCAAGCGATTTCAAGCGATTTTTCGTCGGTCGTAAAAATAAACGTGTTTCAAAACACAAACATGAAACGCTAAATAAAGATACGTTTTGAAACGTGATTCTGAAAAATCATGGTCGCTAAAAATCGCTTGAACGAACGGAGGTCTCGGTCATAAATCTAGGCCTGCTTCCAGTTCCAAACAGCAGCCGACAGTCGACCGTTCAAAAATTCATAAAGCACGCGCCGAAGTTGACCTATATTTCCTGGGTCAAATTGCAGTGTGATGCACAGTGGCTCGGCTTGAAATGAGCAAGAATCAGCGTTGATGGAAAATCAATTGAACGATCTCGCGCAGTAACCGTGTTTTGTAACAGTGTTTGGATTTGTGATTCATGTTTGTGATTCTATGTAGCTTCAAAAAATCACTTGAACGCACCCATAGAAGTTTGACTGAAAGTGTTAATTGACCTCCAATACAAGATTATACTGTGCACATGGATTGCTCAAGGACAATAATGAAAGAGTTCCTGTGGTTTCAAAACAAGCTCGGCTTTGCATCTGAAACTGCTAGAGCTCCTTAGTCATGAAACTGCATTTACTGCAGACTTCCTTCATTTATAACCCCACGAAACCTTGAGTATCAGGAGGATATTTATGGATTGTATTTTTCTTCGTACAATGGCCTCCATCCCTTTCCCTCAGTGTCTCTGCCAAGTTTTTAAATAGACCTCCCAAAATAGCTTGTACGCCGGCTTGTTACTAATATTAGCGGGATCAGGATACAGCGTCTTTGAATGATGCCTGTTTTTGTTGTCTCTAAGCAACATTGGCATGACTGAGTCCCCCAGACTTTGGCTTTAGACTTCACTAGAAAATCTATAGTACATGTACATAAACACCAACCAAAACTGAACATGAATATCTTTCAGTAGATGCATCTAAACAAAATAGTTTAGTCTTAAAAACCGGGTTTGAGCATTTGCACTTTTTTTTTAATTAAAAATAAAAAAATAAAAAAATTATCGGCTGAGTGATAAGTTTTCTGAGGTGAAAAAAATGAAGTAGGGATCAAAGTGTTTGTTATTAAAAATGAAATAAAAAACAGAACAAAACAAAACAAAGCATGGTAGTAGTTTTAAGAGCGGTAAGGCTTGAGCACTTTGATACTTTTGTGTATGTAGATTATCTTTTCTATCTCAATGCTTTTATCAGAGTTACATACATGTACATACTAGTTTCGTATTTCTACTGTTTGAGATGCCCTCACTCTGCAGTGGGTGCCTTTCCATTAGCCTGGACTAGCTTGAGATCTTTAATAAGAGCATTTACCATTTACATGTACACTGTATTGAAAAGTAGTCTGAACTTAGCCAGGTTCACACGAGAATTTGTAAACTAAAGTTTAGCTGAAGCTTTAAATGCTTTACTGACTGTATAGCCCACTTTTTGTTTTTGGCCAGACAGCTGGCTTTGAAGAAAAAAAACTAGCTAACTACATCTTCAATGCAAATTACAGTGTAAAAATACTTCTCTGTTATGTGAGAGCTCTTTTAGGTTTTGATGTTGTACTGTATATTAAGTGCGATTTTCTCACAGTGATATAATCACTTTTTCAATTTACCATCTTGAGCCCTAAATCGCTCCCCGCTGCTGTGTATTTTTTCCCCCTTGCTTCAGCTAGTTATTATCAGGCTAAAATCTCGCGGATTGGCATTGTGAAACTCGGGCTAATGAAGACGGGCCTTTCGTTACGAACCGAAAGAGAGGCAGAAAAAATTAAGAGAAATCCATCTGGTTCTTGACATTCAGACGAGGCACTTAAACGGAGAGACAGAATACTGTCCTCCGAGGAGGATGAGAAGAGAGGAGGCCTGCTCATGGCTAACTGATTGTGACCTTATATGGGGAGATAGCAAATAGGTCACGCTGCTAGCTAGCTAGCTAGCTGAGCAGCACTCATTTTTATCTGTGACATTTGCACCGTTAGTGTAAACCAAGTGATTTTACGGTATTCCATTGCATAATTATGTGTAGGTCTCAGGCAAAAGCTCATGTACCGAAAAATTACTGGTCGTTAGGAATTTTTGTATGTAGGGCAGTGTAGGCGTAGGTGTATTTAAAGTGTAATGTACATGTACCAATCATTTAAGAACCAATCATTTAAGAAATAATAGTTTAAGAAATAAAATAAACCTTAGAAATAATCGTTCAAGAAATAAAACAAACCTTTTAACAACAACAATAAATAAAAACATAGAAAAAAAATTGTGTTTATCAAAAATGTTTATAAATCAACCTCAAAAAATTTACGTCATTCTATTGGCTAACAGGAAAGGAGTATATGAAGAAAATAAAGAATAATACATGTAAAACCCGCGCACTGAACCTACAATTGTAAGTCTAGCTTGGGTTCTGTGCAGTCTACTCACCAGTTGCTAATTTGTTTAACTGAGAACATCTTTAAAATTACATATTTGAAGCTCATATCTTGAATAGAGCCATTGAACTCCTAACATACAAAACAATTTTTTTTTTTGGGGGGGGGGGTGATCGGTATATAAAATGCCCAGATGATACAACATACATACTGAAATATAACTTATTTTCTACATTTTCTTTTCTAAGAAAAGTCTGGCATTTCAACCTTTTATTCACCATATTGAATCAAGATGATCTGCATATTAATATGCAATTTGTATTAAAAAATACTGATACTGTGTAAATGTACTTTCTAAACATTTTCCTCCCTTATTTTGAAAAATTATTATTTTGTGATTTTTGTATTTATAATCTTGAGAAAATAATCACTGCATAAAATAAAGGAATCAGCAATCAATATAAAACCATAACATAACATGTTAAAAGTATTTTGCACTTTTTAGGCTACTCGTACACCGAGTGAAATTACAGTATCACATGTAGGCCTACATGTAGGCTTATTTCCTTTGTAGAGGAATGGGGGTTATGTAAATCCTGTCAAGCAAATCCTCATTATAGTCTCTCTTCTCCTATGAAGTTTAATTTTTAGACAACTGCGTGACATGTTTTTGCAAACAATTTCTCAGAACCATCTTCCCCCTGCTGGTCAAAGCTAATTTAAATGTCCTAACTATATACTGCCCCCACCCTTTTATTGTAAATTATCTTTCATCATTTGGGCACATAACGCCTACCTATGGATTTAGAATGGCAAACAATTTATCCAAATCATCTCCAAGATGCGAATGTTCACAATCCCCCTTTTTTGTTGTTGTTATCATCTACCATGATAATTTTGCTCTCCTTCATCGTACCTGCATAGGGCCTACCTACATGTACACGTAGTGCGTCATAGATACACAAAACCCCACACGATCCCTCCTCAAAGCGGTTGGTGCGGTAGTGCCTTTTCCTTGAAGAGTTTGCACGATCCAAGGCTGGCTGACCTTTAAGAAAGCGGGAAGATGTGACTGCTTCAAAAAGCCACACAAAAAAGAAGAAGAAGTGTGTGGAGAAAAAGATTATGGGCTGTCAACTGTGCTACATTTGTTGATCATAGAAAGTGCCATGGATTAAGTCAATACTGTCAGTCAGTGCAAAAGAGGGAGAAGGCTGGAAGGCAAAAATCATTTGAAATGTGGCGTTGTACTATGATTTCAACAACAAAAAAGAAAACCAGAATTTCATCCCCCCCCCCCCCTTCAACCCAAGTATTCAGAAATCTTTGAGACGGACATTGCATTGAAAATATTGAAATGTTTTTAGCTACATGTACCCATCTAAATTGAAATTGCGTATACATGTATGAAATTGTATATTTTAAATATTGTTTTAATAGAATCTACACATATTGTCTTTAAAGAAGGGCAATTCTCAAGGCATGTTTAAATGCAATTACCTATAAAAGTCTGTAGAAACTTGCATTTTTTGCAAGGTATAGAATCATCAAAGGGGAAGAGATATTTTTTTTGAAGGTTTGCATATCTTTACACTCTTATAAAAGCATATTATCTTCTGCACGTGCAGTGCAAGCCGATCAAAATACCAACCCCGTCCAGGTGGATTTCATAGGAATGCATCCTCGTCTTGGCCGCAGTATCGGATTTTCTTTTAATCTATTTGCAAATTATGAGCAGCTTAGAAAGGGAAACTTGCCACTGGGTATGCAGCGCTAATCCCAGCTGGCAATACTCTTGCAATCCTCGGACAGGATAATGACTTCTCCTACGCTACGACACCGCATCTCACTGCTCGCTTTCAGCCCTGCAGTATACCGTCAACCAGCCAGACATACATGTCCTGTCATATTCCTCCAACACCACCCCCCCCCCCCTTCACTCACCCATCCTCCCACAGATACCTACTGTGCTAACGTCATGAGCAATTTGCGTTGAACAAACACACGACCGCTATTTTTCCCCGGGTCTGCAGTTGCGATGGTGGTGTGCCGAGCGTTGGACGCATGCTGACAAATTGCTAAGCCGCATCGTGGTATTAGATTGGAGCAAGGAGGAATGTTAAATAGGAGGTAGAAGCGGACGTGGCTCAAGCTAATGATTTGCTCGCTCATCATCGTGAATTGATCCGTCTCTGTGCTGTAGAGAGACGTTCTTATACTCAGTAGATTTACATGGATGCTTGTACAACATTACAAATTGACCTATAATGGAACTTACTAGTAATGAGGATTTCGCATTGCTATAAAGGAATACAATTATTTGAACAGGTAAAGCCTAAGGGTCATTTGGATTACAGTATTTTTCTCCCTGTTTTGCATTTTTAATTAGTATGAATAAACCTTGTTGATACAGTTCAACATACAGTACCTTCAGATTTAGCGTTTCTGACCATTATTGATATATTGGTTGAAAAATCAGTCTAAAAGGTGATTATTAGTAAGTGCTCAGGTTTAAATTAATGATAGCAACAACAAAAAAACTCTTCAAAATTACTCTTTTTGTTAATTAAAGATGATATCTACAATATTATACAGATCTGTACAGTACTGTTCATACTGTAATAGACTCCTGTTATTGAAATTAATTTAATTATCCACTACCTAACGTTGAGCATTTTCATTAAACTTTCAGGAATACTTATTCTTTCATGTCTTTAATAATAATAATAGAGAACATTTATTAAGCGCATAAAAAATTGAAAATTTCTCTATGCGCTTTATAATCATGACAAATTTGAATAAACAACATAATAAATAACAAAGTATATATAAAGCAAATAACAAAAAATATTTACTTAATTAATTCACCTATAATTACACCTAAGTAAAACTATTTGACATAACATATAACAAATTCAACAAATAGACACCCATTATGTCGAACCAACCTCCCAATGTCTTTGTATCCAGTATTCTCTGTATACTGCTTTGTACAAAATGACTTTGCCAAAAATGTTGTATACAGTAGAACCTTTATCCCCATGGGGGCATGCTTGTTGGCAAAACCAGTTGCATAATGCATATACCCCCTGCACCTGTACATGTAGTTCAAATGACACGAGTGAATATTTGTGATAAGAATTTCTGAGACTTACTGTTGTGTGCAGTATATACATTGGTTTACATGTACCGGTACAGTATTCTGCTGAGACATGGCATTTGGTAATGAAGGGGTCCGGGTTTTCTGTGTTTCCTTCTCGAGCTGGTGTAGATGTTATTTTTTAATTCCTAGCTATCACCTGAATGCATCTACTCCATCTAGACAAATTTTGACCGTGACTTGACGGATGTGTCTCGACAATCATGATTCAAAGTGAACCGGAAAGCAAAATGCAATTGGATAGGTGCAATTTAGGAAGTCGGAATCCATCTATCTATATATTTGTGGAGAAAATATATGTACATCATGCATGCATGTACATGTACTAGTATTTGATATGTTCAAATCTACTGCTGATAGCAAACCAAACATTAGGGCGTTCACACCTAGAGAAAAAAGTGAGATTTAAAATTCGATTTTAGCATCGCGATCCAAAAATCTGTTTTTTTGTGTGTGTGGACAGAACAATTTCACTAAATTAATCTTCGCGATTCGCATCGCAATCCAATCGCAGTAAGTCTTGCGATTTTTCAGAATAATCGCAATAGTTTGCCGGGTGCTATGTGTGTGAATGGCAGTGAGAATCAAAAATCGAATTATTTAATCCCAGGATTCCAAGCGCGCATACATCGTCGAGATTCATGCATGCGCAGTTCAGACGTTCTTGCCGTCGAGCGAGAATTCTCCGTGTGTGAATGGTCGCCAAAAAAAAATCAATCTTTGCATCGCGATCCAATCCGCACTAAATTGATGTGTGAACGGTCGCAAAAATAAATAAATCGATCTTTGCATCGCGATCCAAATCGCACTAATTGTTATGTGTGAACGGGCCTAGTGTGTCTTCTCCTCAGAGTAAATTTTGTCTGGTATCATCCAGACATATGTTATTAAAGGCTTTAGTAGATGAGGAATGTTCATGATTTAATGTACATGTACCTGAATTACACAATTTAAAGAAAAAATATTTGCCAGCTGCAATGACCTACAATCATTCAGGCCAAGATAGTGACATCTTACAGCTCCTCTGTAATCTTTAATAGACAGGATAGATATTTACACCCAAAGTAGTCAATACTCAAATATTTTACCTTTGTGTTGATTAATGCTAGATTTCCAATTTGCGGTTTTTCAGTCAAATTTGCAAATGACTGCAGACATGGATTTCGTTTCATCTATTTCTGGCTATCGTCTATGAGCACCGGTAGATATCTTTTTGTGATACTGAGTAGAGAAATCGATATGCATCAATATAAAAGGAGATTGGAAAGATAAAAATGCTATTTTAAATCAAAATTTGCATGACCTATGGTTGTAAATATATTTAGAAGAGGATGTAGCTCGGAAGCTTCAGGATGTATTCAATGTGTGAAGCTTGATAACGGGGGAGGGGGAGGGGGGTACACTGTAAGGTTTTCACATTACAAGCTACCGCAGCCTCCATTTCCTCTAGCTTGTCATTAATGTCATATATCTAGGTCTATTTTGATTCGTCTTCTGCTCATTTCCACCCTCAAGCTGTATGTATGTTGCGGCGGCGGCGTTACATTTCCAGCATCCTGACCCAATTTCCAATCCAGGGATGGCGTGTATGGAGGGGTGCTAGTGGGAGAGAAGTAGGGTAAGATATGGGATAAGCTGGGGAGGATACGGATGGTGGGTATGTAGAGATACATCATGTGTATGAAAGGTGGGATGCAGCAGCAAAAAATAAAGATAAACACGAAAGGTGAGCGATCAACATCTAGCTCTGGAAAGCTATATGTTTGAAAGAGGTCGGGAAAATGTTATTAAAAAGAGCCATGGTATTTAAAATATGCATCATTCAAGGATATGGGAAAGATGAAAATTGTATTTTAAATAAAAGTTTGCATGATCTACATTTGTAGATGTATTTAAGAGGTGGTATAGTTTGAAAGAGAGTTCTTGTGAGCAATATTATAATGAAAATATTGTGAGCAAAATCTGAGCAAAATCTGAACCAGCTGCATCGTGCCTTTTTAAGTCCTCTCTGAGGGACATGGCTGTATTCAAATGAAATAGAATAATACGCCTTTAAAGTTTAAACAATTGAGATTTAACATAGATGGAGAATGAAGAACGGAAATCTTATATGATAGGATAATAATTGCTCTAAAAAAAATAGATATTGTGAGTTGTGAGAAATCTTACTGTAGCACAGATTTTTATAGAAGAACAACTGTTTTTCAATAACAACCTAGAAAGGGCTTACCTGTATGCTTGTGACATGAAGAATTATCTCCTTGAGACATAAAGAATTACCTCCTTTTACTTTAACTCATGATGGGGGTGTACAAGGAAAGCTGTAAGTTCTAGTTCTTAAAGGCATCGTTTAACAATGTTAAATCTGAGATACACGGCCCTACGTGTTATCAGTGTCTGTGATATGGGGTAATATTGAAGCCCTAAAAAAAAATCGCGCTTCAAAATGATCATGAAGTGCCTCAAAAAAGTAAAAATCTTTGAGTGACCGGTTTTACCATACTCGTTTTCCCCAATAGACTGTAGTGTTATGAAAACCGTTAGGAAAACGTAAAATTTGGTTTCGATTTCAAATCATAAATATCTTGATAATCGGACAGGCGATCGGCTTGTAAAAGTCATGGGGTTCCTGACTGACCTAAAGGTTTATAATTATAATTGCAGCATGAGCTAAATCCTGGATTTTGCTTCAGAATCTGAGACAAAGTTACCGAATCCCTTTAACTAAACTCCAACATGTACCTAATCACTCATTGCTGAATAATGTTTAGGATGATCGGCAGAATCACCTCCTTTTACTTCAACTCATGATGGGGGTGTACGAGGAAAGCTGTAAGTTCTAATTCTTAAACTAAAATCCTACATGTACATTGTACATGTACTTAATCACTCATTGCTGAATAATGTCCTGGATGATCGGCAGACTCCGCAATCAAATACCAAGGGTTGAGCCGCTTGGAAGGTCGGCCGGGCCGAGGAGACTTGGAATGAATTTTCTGAGAAATGACGATCAAGCGAGAGGAGAAAATGGGGTTTGTGTCTTGTTGGGGGTAACGATGTTTAAGCCTAGAAAGGCATGTACATGTAGATGGAAAGAATGTGAGGCTGGAATAAGGAATAAGGTATAAGCGAGGAGTTTCAGGGAAAGAACCAATGAACATTGGTAAATGTACAATGTCATGTACAACATAAATGTAATGTACAACGTAATGTACAAGATGAATGTATTAAAGATAAAAATAATTATAGAGAAGGAGAATGTACAGTATACTGTATGTGTGAAACAGAAAGAAAGGGCACCAAAAGTGCAAACAGTTTCGGGTACATAGTATATCTGTAAAGTGCTTTAGAGACATTTATATAAAGCGCTATATAAAAGCTGAATATTATTATAAAATATAGAAAATTTAGAAAAACTGGGGAGTGTTTCACAAAGACTAAGATCCACTTTAAGTTGGACTTAACTACATGTATGGCAGGCCATTCATGCCACTGTTTGCTCTCAACTTTATGATCTTTAGATAATATTTTTTCCTTCAATAATGAATTATCAAAAAATGTAGATTTGTGGCCATGATATACGTCCCTTGAGAGACCAATGCCAGTATTTAAATTGGTGAGAGCAAACAGTGGCATGAACAGCCTGCCATAGTTAAGTCCAACTTAAAGTCAATCTTAGTCTTTGTGAAACACTCCCCAGGTTACGATGAAGACTGCAAGATGAAATGAAAGGATATTGTCTGTTCAGAGCCAGAAGGGCGCCACTCTGTGGTAAAGTATACAGTATGAGTTAACGTCCTTCTGGCTCCGAACAGACGATATCTACTTGTAGATGAAATGAAGAGTGAACTTAGATCATTTACATAAAACATGAATATACAAATATATTTATATTAAAAAGAATTAATGAGCAATAACTTAACAGTTTCTCAAATAGACATACAAATGAGAGAGAGAGGGGAAGGGAACGTTCGGATAGAGTGAGCAAGTTAGATGATGAGAAGGGGAAGAAAGGACGGAGCGGGGGAGGGGGAGGCTATTAAAGCAACCATGATGATATTGACTAATGGTTGCCCCTAGTTACAATGGTTTATCTATATTGGACGAACGGAAGGAAGGTATGGTAGAAGCGTCCAAGGTTTCCTGCAAGATTTTAAAGAGTGGGCGGTAGGAAGAGATTTTCGCCATGGGACAAGGACAACCGATCTATATTGATCGTCGAGAAATCTCTTCAAACTCTATCTGGGCATATGGTTGGAGTGATTAATGCAGGATGGCTACGTGTACATGTAGATGATATTGATGTTTTAACACAATCTTTCCAAGAGTGGAAATATTGCCTTTGAAAATGAGATCTTCTAATGTGGTATATGGTTGCTTTTTCAAAGGAGATGCTGATTTCCATCTCTTTGGTGCGATTCATTTTTAATTTTGTTTAATGTGATCTAAATTCATGTTTTGTATGGATGTAAACATAAAAATTCTCAATAGTAAGCTTTTGAAAAATAATACAATTTTGACCTTTTCTAAATGCAAGGCCCTCATGGAAAAAACATGTATTGTAGGCCTATACAGTCAAACCTGTCTATTAAGGCCACCCAAGGGGAAAACAAAAAGTGGCCACTGTATATAGACAGATGGTCTTTATAGACAGGTTCTTCAAGACCCATTTCCTTCTAGAGGGGGCCAATATCTGTGATTACTATAGACAGGTGGTCTTTATAGACAGGTTCTTCAAGACCCATTTTCTTCTAGAGGAGGCCAATATCTGTGATTACTATAGACAGATGGTCTTTATAGACAGGTTCTTCAAGACCCATTTCCTTCTAGAGGGGGCCAATATATGTGATTACTATAGACAGGTGGTCTTTATAGACAGGTTCTTCAAGACCCATTTCCTTCTAGAGGGGGCCAATATCTGTGATTACTATAGACAGGTGGTCTTTATAGACAGGTTCTTCAAGACCCATTTCCTTCTAGAGGGGGCCAATATCTGTGCCTACTATAGACAGGTGGTCTTTATAGACAGGTTCTTCAAGACCCATTTCCTTCTAGAGGGGGCCAATATCTGTGATTACTATAGACAGATGGTCTTTATAGACAGGTTCTTCAAGACCCATTTCCTTCTAGAGGGGGCCAATATCTGTGATTACTATAGACAGGTGGTCTTTATAGACAGGTTCTTCAAGACCCATTTCCTTCTAGAGGGGGCCAATATCTGTGATTACTATAGACAGGTGGTCTTTATAGACAGGTTCTTCAAGACCCATTTCCTTCTAGAGGGGGCCAGTATCTGTGATTACTATAGACAGGTGGCCTTTATAGACAGGTTCTTCAAGACCCATTTCCTTCTAGAGGGGGCCAATATCTGTGATTACTACAGACAGATGGTCTTTATAGACAGGTTCGTCAAGACACATTTCCTTCTAGAGGGGGCCAGTATCTGTGATTACTATAGACAGGTGGTCTTTATAGACAGGTTCTTCAAGACCCATTTCCTTCTAGAGGGGGCCAATATCTGTGATTACTATAGACAGGTGGTCTTTATAGACAGGTTCTTCAAGACCCATTTCCTTCTAGAGGGGGCCAATATCTGTGATTACTACAGACAGGTGGTCTTTATAGACAGGTTCTTCAAGACCCATTTCCTTCTAGAGGGGGCCAATATCTGTGATTACTATAGACAGGTGGCCTTTATAGACCGGTTTGACTGTGCTTTGAAAACCTTTATGAGCTATCACAGTACCATGGTGATCATAGAGTACATTCATGTACGTAGACATGTACCACTAATTCAATCACAATAACAACATCATATATTGACATAGAATTTGACTGTGACTACGACTATGAGAATGTCTCAATTTGTTTGACAGTGCCATCAAAGGCCCTACAGTCCGTATACTGTATCATGACTTATTATGAAAACTGGATCGAGTATATAAAATAGGTATAGCTATTAAAAGACACATGTAACCCAAAAGATTTCCAAATTGATAAATGAACAAACCCATCGTAATGACTCCATTTTAATGAGGTCTTTCGCTTTTAACCTCGCCTGATTTTCATCCTACGTGAAAGGTTTATGTGGGTGGCAATATTCAAAGGCTGAATGAATTGAACTACATTTTTAAGGCCAGAGAGCTTTCCATGCGACTCGATTTAATTCAGGTTGGCAATTCAGCCATTTCTCGTGGGTGAGTGATTTCCATGGAAATAGGCCAAAGTGGTTTGTGAAATGACAGTTCTCCTTGTTCATGGTCTTGTATGCTTGCAAAGTGTTTTAAAGGGCAGAATTATAAACGAGATGTAACTTTTGTTTGTAAGGCCCAAAGCTTTAATAATGAAGAATCTTTCTGATAGGGATGGCATTTGAGTCTGCATGTGATGTACATATATTCGGCATAACTCCAATTTTCATACCCGTTACATATGTTAAAGAACGTCTGTATGAACTTGCAATGTACTTTTGCTCACATAAAACATACTTTTTTTGTTGTTAATAGAAACATTAATTAAATAGCCATTTCCCATGATGCAGTTTTTATCCTATTTTTTTCTTCTTTTTTTAATAATTTATTGCATATTTTATCAATTTTTTCTTCTTCTTCAAGTAAACCCTCTTGACATTTCCAGATCTAAATCACCTGCTGCTTCAAGTGATATTTTAAGATTAATATCTTATAGTCTTCATGCACATGTATTACTGTTTCTTCATCTCAATTCAAATCTTTTATTCAATCTTTATAAAAAAATATTAAAAATGTACAGTGACGATATATACAAGATAATGGTTATAGGACCACTAGGAAGCAGAATTCTGCTTGAAATCGGGACCTACATGTAGTTACAGACGAGAATAAGATGATGAACAAAATATCTAAAAACTTGCAATATACAAGCACGCACGCACATACACACTGACACACACACATTCATAAAGAAGGTATCAAAGAGAGAATAGAAAGGAGAGAAAAATAGGATAGAAAGAAGAGAAAAGAGAAAGGAAAGAGAAGTATACCTACTCAGCCATGGATATCCGGCATTCTTTGGAAAATACCTTTATTTGTTCATCGATTTAAATCTGGTAGTTGTAAAACTGGATCTAAGGAATGACTGAAATGAATTAAATGAATTCCATTCACATACCCCAACATATGATATCTCTCTTCTCTTGTTATTTTATCTCTTCTGGCCCTGTTCAGACCATATACAGTACAGGGTGAATAATTAATGTATCTCAATGAATTCTGCTGATTATCCTACATACAGGTACGTGATAATAATAATAATAACTAGAATTAAGAACGCTCTCCGTAGTATAACTATATCACAGAGTTTACACAAAATAATCACACATAACATACAGTGTACAACTGAATTTCATCAGAATAGGTACACAATGTTTGAAAAGGATAGGAAAAAGAAAGGGGCTTTAATATAACGTAACTATTCAGGGAAGAAGTATGTTTTCAAGAGTTTCTAAAATTGGTCTGTGGATTTTGCTGCTTTAATAAAAGAGGGGATATTGAAAATAATATCGCTAGTGATATTCGTTTGTCACGCAATGTACATATCTGCCAACCCTTCTGAATAATCCATAATATTCTGATTTTCTGGATTTTAAGAACCTACATGTACAAATTCGGAATATTCAGATTTTACAAAATTTCAATTTTTTTGTTTTTTTGTTTTTTTTGTGGTTTTTTTGTTGTTGTTGTTGCTAAAGTTGCTAAAGTTGCTAAAGCCAAATTAAGCTTGTTTTATCATGTGCCACGATTTGAGAGTTCATGTATCGCGTGCGTTGAATGGCTGCATGATCGAGCAGCGAATTTGTGTTCGCTTTTTGTACAGATTTACCACATATTGCCAGTTACGCTGCCGCTGTATGGGCGATTTCTTATTTTTTTGAAGGCATACCGTGCTAAAAATTCCTAATTCTTATTTTCAAATGTTGGCAGACAAGCCAGACGTGAATGTATGGTCAATAAGGAATCTTAAAGATCACGACGTTTTGTGCGCCGCTACAACATTTCGTCAGGTGATAAAATCTAGAGGGAATATTGTTCCATTCTTTGGATGCAGTTACAGTAAATGTGTGATCACCATGTACAAGTAATAGACTTCAAGTCTTCAATTGGGTGAATCCATGTAATGTGTCATGTACGATAATATCATATATATATATATATATATCTATTTATTTCATCCAAAAATGAAAGATATCTTGACATGACCATTTAATAATGTTAGTGATATAGGAGAAAGAAGCATTTATAGTCAGTGACCCTATAAAGTGATTTTCATTTTAGGATAAAATAGAAATATGACCATTTTATAAAGTAATACCAGAAAGAATCATTGATGGGCTTATCAAGACATTTTTCTTTATTTTTGGGGATGAATCATGTTGAAAAAATTGCAACAATGTTGTCAGGACACATTGTATCTAATCCCCCAAATATGCTTACCGCCTTACCCTTTGAAAAAGCTGAATTATTGAAGTCAATTTTGACAATCACCCAGAGGTCATGTTTAAGCACACAGACAGAAGAAATAGCTGACACGCTATATTTATTCAGGCATGAAATTGTTGTATTGTAATCTGAGCTTCACGTCATATTGCAATGTCATTCCAAACTTGCTCAAATAAATATTTGCGGTTTAGATAAAAAAAATAAAAATTGTGGGTATTTTGTTGTTGTTGTACTGGTGACGTATTGAGAGATGTGCAGGGTTAAACTGTAAATAGATTTCATATCTCTCCACTTATCTTGAGGTTTACAAAGTACATATACATTCTATATTTGAGAATTATTACTACAAACCACCATTTGTCACAGATAATATTCTCATGTACATGACTGTATAGTTTGTAAAATGTGTAGATAATAATTTCTTCTTGATGGAAAACAAATTGTAAAGTTGAATGTACGGTGTTTTTGCTTTTTTGAGCATGTATGTATTATGTAAATCTAAGCATGTGTCAATAGATCCCTTCTTATCATCATAAGGACATGTCAACTTCCATTTGTTAGGTATATTATTAGAAGAGAATGCCCAGAAAACAGGATACTGATAGGGAAAAAAAATCCATGGAAAGAGAAGCAGAGGGAGACAGCCAATTAAATACATGTATGGATAAATTCATTGGGCTGTCCGGTAACAGAAGTAACGTCTCATTACAAAGAACCAGAGATAGAAGTAGATGGAAGAGACAAGGCACATACAGTATAGCAAGCAAGCGATGTACATGTACACTCTACAGGTGTATACCCAGATGTTGTGTGTCCGGAGAGTTGATTTGAAACTATAATTTGAAGAAATTTACACGCAATATTGAATATTCCATAAATCTTTTAAGACATGCATGTTAGTATGTAAGGCAATATTATAAAAGATAAAATATTTATGATCGTTAGTGCTATTTGATGTGGATACATTTTGTTAAATTTAAAGGTAAAAGTGTTGGCTTTATTTCAGAGTCTGAATTTCAGACACACAACCCCCCCCCTCCCAAATCATACTACTGTGTATTTATATGCAACATATACATTGCACAGTAATACTGTGTTGTTGTTTTGTAAATCTCTCAGAAAGAATCAAAACAAAGGGGGCTGTGGTAATTAGAGATAATTGGCACTAATTGAGGAGTCCCGCTGATGGTGTTAAGATTTACCTATCATCGCAACAAGTCACTTCAGAATATGGTCCTAAAATACTTCGTCAGCTGCTTGTTTTTGTGTGTGGACTGAAAATGCATGTAAATATTATCATGCCATGCGGTAATGCTCCGAGCTGTTTCTTACTTGAGGTCTTATAGAGTACCGAAGCTATGACGTCATAAAAATCTATTTTTGGAATTTCTCAATTTTTTCTTCATTTTCCGAAAGAGCACCAAAAATAATGTCCAAATGTCGAAAACCAATTGAATAGGTTAAGTATTTGCCGAGATATGACCATCTGAATAAAAAGATTGCCTATGGGAACTTAGTGTTATATTGCTCTGGCTCATAAGGAGCCAGAGCAATATAACACTAAGTTCCCATAGGCTATCTTTTTATTCAGATGGTCATATCTCGGCAAATACTTAACCTATTCAATTGGTTTTCGACATTTGGACATTATTTATGGTGCTCTTTCGGAAAATGAAGAAAAAATTGAGAAATTCCAAAAATAGATTTTTTTATGACGTCACACTTCACCACTCTATACCCCTTTCAAACTGGCCTGATTTTCATCGTATGCATCCGGACGCATCCGATGAAACGGCCACTATGAAAGGTACAGAGGAGAAAAAGCTGATAGAATAGCTGATGAAAAGAAGAGAAATAGGCGATTAAATTCTCCTGCTCAAGAGGAGGAGAAATTCTCTTTCTATCGGTGTGACACCGATGAAACAGCCACTGTGAATGCGTTCAGGAGAAAACACCGATTAAAAGACCGATGAAAATGGTCAAAGGTCGCAGTCACGTGCGCTTTATCGTAACCAGCTGTGTTTGTTGACTTTTTGTTGAAGATGATGCATGCTAGCTATAGATGGGGCGGGGGCTTATTAATTGCGCAATAATTCTTCACTTCCGGCAAGGTCTCGCCACAGCGAGTGAATTTCACTGGCAGTATGAAAGCTACAGCGGGGAAAACGGCAGTTTCACCTTTGTTTACATAAGGAAAATTCAATCGGTATTTTCATCGGTGTGACTCCGATAGAACCAGTTTGAAAGGGGTATCAGAAGATGACAAAGTTCTGTGAATAAAACCTTGTGGAAATAAACTGAGCTGAATGGTAAATTACATATTAATCCACTTAATTAGAATCAGCTGTAAGTAGGGGTGCGTTCAATCGACACTTTTTCACCATAGAATCACGGTTTTCAAAGACGTTTAGTTTAAAACACGGTTGCGTTCAAGCGATTTTTCGTTGGTCGTAAAAATAAACGTGTTTAAAAACACAAACATGAAACGCTGAAAAAGATGCGTTTTGTATCATGATTCTGCAGAATCACGGTCGCTGAAATTTGCTTGAACGAACGGAGATCTCAATCATGATTCTATGACGTCATTATCTATTATATATATTATCGCTACCTATTTTTATTCTTCCTGGGTGGGCTTGATGGAAAATCACTGAAAATCGCTTGAACGATCTCCCGCAGTAACCGTGTTTTGTATCGGCGTTTTGAATTGTGATTCATGTTTGTGATTCTAGCTTCGAAAAATCGCTTGAACGCACCCTAGATGTACATGTACATGTAGTAAACTCATGGACAGAACTACTGTATACCGGTACATTACATGTACGTTACCCTTTGATACAAATGAATCAGTTGATATATAAAGTACTCTAATTTGTGCATGTGTTGGTACACTTGTATACAGTAGGACCTGCATGTACATGTACTTGTCTCAATTGTACTGGCTGCTTTTTTAACATACAATGACTTTTAAAAAACCGTGATATCATGAAATATATGGAAGGAGTGGGAACATTAGAAAGAGAATATACAGTATGCCATAAACAATTTCACTACACATGAGTAATGTTAATCTTCAGAAATATGTTGATCTTTTCAATGTCCATTATACCACCCTTGATGCTGCAATCTCTGTTATGTGTTTAAGTGTGACAAAAGAGAGGTAGAGACGTTGTGGTCTAGTGGATAAGTCACCATACTGTAAACCACTGGGTACGAGGTTCAAATCCCTGCCACAGCACTCACATCCTTTGGCAAGACATTAATAAAAATTTGCCACACTTGACCCACGTGAGGTAAATGAACCATACTGTGACCCACTGGGTACGAGGTTCAAAGCCCTGCCACGGCACTCACGTCCTATGGCAAGACATCAATCTGAACTTGCTACACTTGACCCAGGTGAGGTAAATGGGTACTTGGCAGGAATTAATTCCTTTAAATGCTAGACGGCCATAATGGCAGCCATACTTGAGCCGGGGTAATCATTGTGGAACATCAGGCGTGTCAAGTTTGACAGACTTGAGCGTGATACAAGAACCCACTATCATTGTTGTTGTTGTTATTGTTTAAAAGTCGTTGAATGTGCTACTAGCTTGGAATTTAAAACCAAATTCTAAAGTTCTTTTACCTTTACCTTTACCTTCTCATTTCTCTGACTTCTACAAGGATTTTTTGTTTTGACTGTGTATTCACTGAAGTATTTGTTTCATCCTTTTTATTTTGTTTTCCACAGACATGGCCATTGTGATGAGATAGCCTTCACCATCGAGTCTGCTCAGCCCACAGCCGTTACTCTGTTCATTTCCTGTATCAGAACATCCTCCTCCAACAGCCCTATCATCACAAGGAGACCGGTATAAATCATCTCTCAGCCCTACCCCCCTCCATTCGCGTCCACCGTGTGCGTGGCCGGAAGCTGCAGGTGAAATTGATCACCATCCAAAACCAGAGACATCGGGTTCTTGGAGGTACACGCGGAGAAAAAGAACAAAAACCGAAGAGGAAACGGCAGAAAGGATAGAAAGAGTGGGAGAGAAGAGAGGAGAAATTGAGGAGGACAAGCAAGGGCTCTTAAGAAAGTGAAGAGTATTTGAACTGTCTGTGAAGAACAAGGGGTTGCCATGGCAACACAGAACGGCCATACCAGTGTCCACGTCTCAGACACCCAGACGTGGGAGAGGAACAAGAAATACACGGTAAGAGCACTGTGAGCTGGAGAAAGGTGAAAAATCATAGATGGAAAGAGAATAGTGTTCCAATACAGTGCTGCAAGCGTTCAGAAGCTGAACAAAAAGATATTCACTGCCTCCAGGTCTACTCTGCACTCTTGCAAACTAAAACATTTATATAGTAGAAAGTAGGAAGAATAATTTTCAAATGAATTTAGATGTACATGTGCAAGTACATGGAGGCAAAACTGAAATAATTGATAAAGTCTAAATATTTACAGGTACATGTACAAGAACTACAATGTACTAGGTGCATTTTAATTACATTACAAATATCATGTCAACACGATGTAGCTACAAGTACTGTATGTCGCTAGGATCCATTTTTCCTCAACACAGTGTATTGCAAATACACTTACACATTGGTGCCAAGCTTGCTTGCAGTGACGTTGCAACCAAAGGATAAAAGCCCACATGGGGCGGACTGAATGTACAACTGCATAACAACACTGGACATAGATTAGACACTCTATCCTCTAGAGTTACATGGCCAACATCAACAGTGGCATGAGGCCTACCACCAAAGCTCGTCCTCTCCCGACGGGGTGTCCATTAGGATGAGTTGGCATCTCTGTCGGTTCAGTCTGTCACACCCGCGATGTGATGCGAGGACGTCCCTCCGCGAGAGAGGGCTTAGGTAACACATTACAGTCATGACTGCTGCATTCATGTCCTTAAAGATAAATTTGAGTTCTGGTCATGCAATTGCATATAGTGAAAGAAACGGTGAGGAATCAATCAGAAAAGGTTGATCATCTAGCATATAAGTATTGGTGTGTACGGCAAGGTTCTGGAATCATCAGAATGATAAGAAATTTGGCCCAGTCTTGGTAAAGTTACAAGCACTGTACACAGAGAGATGTATATGGGGCTACGCGAAGATGTGGCATAAAAACCTGTCCCGATTTTTATGTTGTTACATGCCATATTTAGATTGTGAAAGCATTTGAAGAGCCATGCTTTTCATGGAACATTTTTTATCAGATGTTCTTCCACACTTGCATAATAACAATGATAACGCTCACAAATTATTTTTCACCTCTTCCCAGAACTCGACCTTCTCTTTAACCCAGTTTGTCCCTTGTCCCTCCATTCTCACCTACATGTACCGCCTCCCCCCTTCTGCAATTATACAGGCCCCTTGTCGTTTATGCAGCTCAGTTGTTGTGATGACTTTAAATATATACACCAAGATATCAAATTTAGCTTTATACATGAACAAACTGTCTGTGTAAATATTTTGTCGGTCTGTTATGAGTACCTTTGCCCAGGTCCACACCCAGTGTTTGAGTATGGATGGGTAGTACATTCCCAAGGGTACGCAACAGCATCCTTTAAAGGGATCCGTAACTTTGTCTCAGATTCTGAAACAAAATCCTGGATTTAGCTCATGCTGCAATGATAATTATAAACCTTTAGGTCAGTCAGGAACCCCATGACTTTTACAAGCCGATCGCCTGTCTGATTATCAAGATATTTATGATTGAAAATCGAAACAAAATTTTGCGTTTTCATAACACTACTGTCTATTGGGGAAAACGAGTATGGTAAAACCGGTCACTCAAAGATTTTTACTTTTTTGAGGCACTTCTTGATCATTTTGAAGCGCAATTTTTTTAGGGCCATGCATCTCAGATTTAACATTGTTAAACGATGGCTTTAAACTAAGAAACCCTGCTTGTTTAATGTTCCAGAGATTGGTTTCTGTTTTGTACGTGTACATGTATGTACATTACAATAAACACATCTTTCTGGAAAAATATGAAATGAGAAATCCTTTTAACAAAGGGAAGGTGCTATGGGGTTGATGAGCATGATCTCGTTTATAAATGTACATTGGCCAATGGACCGATTTACTAACATATTCAAAGTTTATGCATACTTTTAAAACAATGTTTGGTCTTGACAACCTGAAAGCTTGCCTGAGTCTTGCCCGATATAGCAACAAGTAATGTATGCAGACTGAATTCCAAGTATTGTAGTATATTCATTAATAAATGGTTAATGGAATAACTTGTCACTACATGTAGGTCCCCAGGAAAGAAACATCCATAAATTTGAAAATGTGTTAGTAAACCGGTCTATTTTGCTTGCAATGTTCAAAGATTCTCTCAAGCCAGAATTCCCCCTTCTCCATGCTTCCATTCCACTCACAGAAACGCTCTTTTTATTCCGGTTTATTTTACTTTGTGTTCGTTAGTAAAGCGTAAGCATCGACGACGACGGAGGGGCTTTGTGCCATTCCCAGCACAGTCTGACCGATGAAATTTCACACCCACGGCTTCAATTAAACCACAGGTCCCCGTGATGACGAGATTAGGGCAAAGAAACATGCAAAATACTTGACTGCATCATAATCTCGGAGGCGACATGGCCTTCTCCGTACCTCTGACTCTTGAAGAGAGAGAAAAAATATGGAGAATCTTGGCCTCATCAAGCATCCTACTCCATCTTAAAGACGAAGTTGAGTTTTGGTTGTGCGATGGCACTGTGAAAGAAATTTAAAGCAATTGAGGAAGGTTGATTATTCGGTCCATACATGTACAAACAATGTACACCCAAGAAGTGGTGTTCGTCGTGATGCTTTTGATTGAGAATCATCAAAATGATAAGTACTTGACTTAATTTTGCTGAAAATCACATGTACTGCACATATAGAAATGGGTATATGGGACAATACTCACTTGTAGCATAAAAGTTTTGTCAAAAATTGATAGAGCTGTGTTGCTCATCGTATTTAGAATGTGAGGACATTCGTAGAGCTATCCTTTTCAGGGGGTTATTTCTGCTATTATATTTCTTCTAAACTGACATAAAATAATTTATAAGGTGAAAGCTCACAAAATGTTTTCATCTGTGTTAGAACTCATTCCTCGCTTTAAATGTATTCACACGAATGGCATCAACCTCTGGCTCTTGATTTAATTTCGTGCGAGTTAATGTCATTAAATGTTCGCTGCCTCGTGCAAGAACATCCCCAAGGCCATGCCACTGTATCTCTGTCAACTCAGAGAGAGGGGGAGAGAGAGAGAGAGAGAGAGAGAGAGGGAGAAAGAGACAGAGAGAGAAAGAGAGACAGAGAAAGAAAGGGGATAGAAAGAGAAAGAAGGGGAGAGAGAGAGGGACGGAGGGAGAGAGAGGGGGAGGGAGAGAGAGAGGGAGAGAGGGGAGAGAGAGAGAGAGAGAGAGAAAACTTGTACTCGAAAGAAGGGGAAAATACTTGGGGCTGGTAAAAGCTGCCTTGAATTTATTAGAACAATTTATTCCTGAAAAGTGCAGAGATTTTTAAAAATACTTGGTGTTTTTTTATAAACAGAATGTAAATGAGAAAACTCATTTGCAAGTCCTGCAGCTATTAATAGTTCTGCTCTGATTTTATCTTCTAAATACATCTGGAGTAAAAGGATTTTTTTTCTTTCAAGCCAGCTGTATGCAGGTTTTTTTTTCTTTCAAACTGACATTATCAGTTTCCCCCAATTTTACACCCTCTTTCTCTTACAGTATTTTCTACATATATCTACTCTTTGATTTCAGATGTGTGGTTTGTGTTCCTTCCAAATTGGCATTCTCAGTTTCCCTCTATTTTTAAACTCTTTCTCTCCCTTTTATACATTCTCTCTTTTTCTCTTTCGCTCTATTTATCTCCTATGTCTTTCTTCTATCTCTTATTTTCCATAATATCTGATTTCAGAAGCATGGCTTGTGTTTCTTCCAAATTGGCATTCTCTATTCTCCCCTATTTCAAAGCTCTTCCCCCTCTCTCTCTCTCTCTCCCTCTCTTTGTCCCTGTCCCCCCTCTCTCTCTCTCTCTCTCTCCATCTCCCTCTCTCCATCTCCCTCTCTCCATCTCCCTCTCTCTCTCTCTGGTAATCACTACCATTGATATCCTCTGATCATTTGTTTCTTCTCTTTCTCTCTCTCTGTGTCTTTCTTTCCTTTTAAGTTGCAGGTTTGTTTTTCTTCCAAATTGGTATTCTCAGTTTCTCCCTATTTCAAAGCTCTCTTTCTCCCTGTCCCTCTCTCTCTCTCTCTTTCTCTTTCTCTCTCTCGCTCTCGCTCTCTTTCTCTCTCCCTCTCCCTATCTCTCTCTCTCTTTCCTCCTCTCTATCTCCTTCTCTCTCTACATACATGTATGTCTTTTTTTATCTCTTATAGTCTTTAGATCCTCTCTGATTTCTACACCATGCATACTTTTCATCTCGTTTGCTTCTCTTTGCATTTCATCAATTCCCATCCGATGTCTCGTCTTGTTACTGGATATGAGATATCGGCTCCCCGGGGCCATAATTCTCCTCATATATATTTGAATGGGATAATGACGTACGCTGCGGTCCAGTCAGCGTGAAATCCATACCGTGGCTATGTACTTCGGAGGGGCGCCGGCTGCGCAAGCGCGGCTCAAAGGACAAATCAAAAAGACGGAGCGGTCTGAAGACCTGGGCTGGAATCTATTTTTAATCGACTGAATGCTCACTCTTCGATCCAAGTTAATCAAAATACAGACCTAGACAAAAGCCTTTGTGGGGAGTTGCTAGGAAGCGACTGACTTACCAGGATCATGTTTAATGGGGCAATGCCAGTATGAAAATGATAATTGTGCTGCTTTACAGAAGGCCAAGAATTACGCAAGTAGCCACAATAGAACGTCTGATCCGATTTCCGCCGAACAACCGTCAGAATCCTAAATTACATCACTCTGCTGTATTGATGAATGGTTTATTATAATCTTTCAGACAATTTTTAGTGAGGTAAAGTTATTGAAAATTTTGGAGGTCATGATTAATCAGCAATATCAAACTGCAATTTTTCTATTTGAAATGCACAGGCATTGGCGGTGATATACATTTGTACCTCTCCATGGAAAAATTATATTAGGCAGAGTCACCCTTTCTGTAAAGAGCCCCCTAAAGGGCTTTCATGCACACAATTATTTATCAGTATCAATCAGACATATACCTACATGTACATGTACACTGTATATTAAAAGTGAATGTAAGGGAGATGGCTTTTTCAAGTTTAATGTAGTTATCTGTAGTAGATGTAGAAGAAGTATCTGTATGTACTTGTACTTGTAGGCCGTACTCCCTTTCTCTTTTAACCCTTTCAGGAGAGGATTTATTTGAAGGGCTTGATTGATCACATACTGTTCTTCAAATTGGCAACAATAATATTTTTCTATTATTGCTGCAATGTTGTAATAAAATGTAATGTCTCTGAAAAGAAATTCATGGGTAGGAACTTCGTTAAAAAGTTGAAAAAATTTGCAAATTGTGGTCGAAATACAATCATTTTGAACCTTTCAATGTGTTGCCAATTTATGGATTTTAAAGCTTATTTTCCTTTTTAAAATTCCTAGAATCAAAGGCAATATGTTCATGCAACGAAACGGATGCAATTTTTATGGTTCTCAATCAAAAGTTATTTAAAGGTAAAGACCAGTTTTGGAAACGCCCCCCTCTCAAAAAATGAAATGGAAGCTCTCATTACCAATCATGTGAAAGAATATGTTTTGACTAATACGTGATGATACAAATTTTCCAGGAAACCGCCTACTAATTGATATATTTGGTAAATTATTATATCTATTGGGACCAAATAGATATCGCGCACGTGGTGGCGTAGTCCCATATACATCTTTCTGTGTACAGTGCTTGTAACTTTACCAAGACTGGGCCAAATTTCTTATCATTTTGATGATTCCAGAACCTTGCAGTACACTCCAATACTTATATGCTAGATGATCAACCTTTTGTGATCGATTTCACAACGTTACCTTCACAATGCAATCGCATGACCAGAACTGGTCTTTATCTTTAAGCCAAACCACAACATGTGGAACGATTGTTGCTAAAGCGTTAACACACCGTTAATGAGAATCCTCATGTACATAACTGCACAACATTGTTTGTATTGCTGAAGAATACATTTGTAAGCGCCCATATTATATGTTCGATACAATCTACCACTCATCTAGTAAAAACCAGCATTATCGCTTTATTTTTCCCTCTTACATGTACATGTACAGGTAGATTGCTCTATACATTTAACACAACGCAAATAAATGACAGTTTGTCTCTTACCAGTGCAGTGCAAAATGCTTACATTTATGTCTCAATTGTGTTTTATTAGAAGGGATATCAAATTAAATGCAAGGAAGTTGTCTCCAAATATGTTTACATCTATAGAAGATGTGGAAGGAGTGTGTTTATGTAGGTACCGTACCTTTTTCTCTTGCCACAGTTCTTTTCCTATCTTATTTATTCATTATATTCACTCAAATAATCTCCTTGTGCCACATTTAGGATGGATTAAGCAAAGGCTTCAAGATTATTTAACTGTTTCCTACACAAACTATCAGATTATAAACAAGTCAGAGCTCTTTAAAACAGAGAGCTTGTCCCCTGTCAACTTGTACCCTCACAGTAGTACCTTGTCATATGTGGTTGTAGCAGATTTGTGTCTATTTGTTTGGTGCTTCCTCTCGTCTTGACCTGCGTCAACCGCGCGTGCGTGCGTGTGTGTGTGGGAGAGCATGATAGAGTACATGAACATAGGCCTGTCTTCATCAGCTCGAGTTTGCCAAATAACCCGCTATTTTAACTATCCCGATCGCAAATTACCCAGCTAATTTGCGTCTTCATCAGCCCGCAGTTGCAATTAGCGGGATACTTGGTCGAGAAAATATCCAGAGAAATCTTAGTCTTGTTTCCAAAATATCCCGCTTTTTGGGAAATATATAGCGGGCTAATTTGCGTCGGTCCTAGCTAGTTTGTGATGAGCGTATCGGTCTGGTGATGACGCAATTTCGATCTTCAGGATAATATCCAGACTCTGAAAATAGCGGGTTATTTGGCAAACTCGAGCTGATGAAGACGGGCCTTGTGTATGTAGACACAGCTGTGTCCCAAGAGACAACCCGCTCTTCATGTGCGTCACATTTAGAGATGCTTAACTTCGAAACGTCCATCAAATGCATCGGCTTGCTGAGTCACACTGACTGACCCTCACTTCTGCATGGATGATTATAATCTTGTAATAAAAAAGTCTTTGCCTACATTATGGGGATAAGCGGATCGATTTTATAAGCAAATGGTTCATAGGCCTACAGTGTAATTTAAAGGGATTGGGTATTTTCCCCTTGGATTCTAAACAAATCCTGGATTTAGCTCATGCTGCAATCATAATTATAAACCTTTAGGTCAGTCAGGGTCAGGAATCCCATGACTTTTACAAGCCTGTCTGATTATCAAGATATTTATGATTGGAATTTGAAATGTCAAAAACTGTTTGCCAAACGGTTTTGAACAGTTTGTTATAACACTTGGGGAAAATGAGTATGGTAAAACCGGTCACTCAAAGATTTTTACCTTTTTTGAAGCACTTCATGATCATTTTGAAGGGCAATTTGTTTAGGGCTTCAATATTACACCATATCACAGACACTGATTACACGTACAGTGTAGGACCATGCATCTCAGATTTAACATTGTTAAACGATGCCTTTAAGCTATCGAAGGAGAGAATTCAGTAGTGAGAGCATTAAAGAACAGGGGCCCGTTGCACAAAACTTACCATTGATGGTAACTTTGCCATCAATGGTAACTACCATGGAAACCTTGATTTTGATTGGCTGTTGAGCCCTGTTACCATGGTAGTTGCCATTGATGGCAAAGTTACCATCAATGGTAAGTTTAAGGCAATGGGGCCCTGGACTGGAAAGCCCTGTCTTAACAGTGCCCCTTGGAATAGTTTGACCAGGGCCCCATCTTTTAAATGGTTGCAATTAATTGCAACTTATTTGTGATTGATATCAATTACAACTATGTACATTAGAGATAGGAGACTGCAAACAGACGATGTGTTAATGTATGCCAAATGAAAATTTATTTTTCCTATACAAGGGGAATTTCTCAAAGTGTTTTACATAATTTGATGTTTTGAATATATCCATTTGTCTCTTTCCTTCTTTCTCTCTCTCTCTCTCTTTCTTTCTCTCTCTTGTATTTTGTTTGTTTGGAGCCAGAAGGGCGAGAACTGGGACCTGTTTCACAAAGCCTTTTTTCAATGCCAAATCTGCTGATAACCAATCAGAAGCAAGGATTTCGCTAGCTTATATCAAAAGCTGTCATCTGTCACAGATGACAAGTTTTGTGAAATGGGGGCCTGATATGTGTTCAAGGGCAGAGCTGACACCCTTTTGGCGCCTAGCTGAGGATTTACATCTTGTATTTCATCCTCGATTTATCAAAACTTCCCTCTTTCTCTCCATACTTTAAACACCTTTCACCCCTATTCCTTCATCTCCACCGAGCATAGATTTACGTTCGTTCTCCAAGCTGTCGAAAACTCTGCCTCCATCTCCTCAAAAAATTCACACAATATACTACCCTAATCAGGATTTTGTGTGTGTTGCAAAGGAAGCGGAGAGAAAAAAATACATGTAGGCGAGGAAAATGAATTTCCCTGGAAGAATTCGAGACGGATGGAGTCGGGCCTGGGAGGTCGCGTGTTGCCGTATAAACGTGACATGAATGCCAATGCGTCGATTCCTCATTTGCAATCGGTGTCTACCCTGGCCACCAATAAATCCATTTCATTAAATTGCAAGTCACCACTTAAAAGGGGCTTTATGAGAGAAGTAGAGAGATCATAGTGATGATGGTTGTTGGAATGATGCAGATTAAGGATATGAGGAAGATGAAAGAATATTTTTTATTTTTTTTTTATTTTTTATTAGTTTTTCAGTCAGTTTGGAAATTGTATAGATTATGAGAATCTACCAGTTTGATTGAGTTACATGTAGTTGCGCATCTTTAATGGAATATGAAATGATTGTCATTAGTTTTGTGGGCAGGTACATTTTGGAAAATGAATGACGGTCTATATATCGAAGTAAAATCGCAGAGTCTTGTAATCCAAATCTTCAATTTGATATACAGTCAAACCTGTCTA
Source organism: Mesocentrotus franciscanus (assembly GCA_037976565.1). Classification (NCBI taxonomy): domain Eukaryota; kingdom Metazoa; phylum Echinodermata; class Echinoidea; order Camarodonta; family Strongylocentrotidae; genus Mesocentrotus; species Mesocentrotus franciscanus. Next base: position 12,924,044 of record CP137678.1, read on the forward strand.
TAGTGACCGCCCAAGGGAAACACAAAACGTGGTCTTTGTAGACAGGTGGTATTTGTAGACAGGTTCCTTTAGTACATGTTTCAATGAGAAACCATTTTCAAGGGAAACAAAAAATGTGGTCCTTGTAGACAGGTGGTCTTTGTAGACAGGTGGTCACTAAAGCAGGTTTGACTGTATATAGATCACAATTATCATACAGGACAACAACATACCGTCATGTACAATGTTGTGCTGATATAGTTTTGATATAACTACCCATCAAAATTCTGAATGTCCTTCAGACTTAAAGTACATACTTTTAAGGTGTGGTATGCATGTAATTTGAATTCAACATGATATCTGTCCAGTATTTCCTTTTCTAAAGTGTATCACACACTAGCACATGCAGTTGTAAACAGATGGCAGTTTTGTGCCCAGGCTGAAGAAGAAGAAAGGGAGAGAGAAAGAAATTAATTATGTATCGTAAGAATTGCTTCATCCATCATCTCCTGGGTTCTACACCGTGTACGGGGATCGTGGCTCAAATTCAGAACCTCAGGGCTCTTGGTTTTATTTTGAAGGATGGTAATGGTTACTTTGTTAGGAGAGTAGGAGGAAAGGCCCATTCACATTGCAGAAAATCCAATTTGGAAAAACATGATTTTTTGAAAAACCTCATTTACACTACTGGAAAACCTGTACAAAAAATAAATGTTGGTGTTTGCTTATTCTTTTTTCGTGTGAGATGTGCATGTGCACCTCTTGTCGCTGCTCTGCTCATGTTAGCATGAAAGCGAGGATAGTCACATGACCAAAAACCGGAATAGTTCACCAGTGTTTTGTGCTCGAGCATTTACACTGCAAAAACTGGTGGAGTTGCAGCTGGCGTTTGAACAAAAAAACCACACTCCAGAGGTGGGTTTTCAATTTGGGTTTTCTGTTGTACTGTATATGTAGGGTAGTTGACTAGCAACTTCCGACAAAACTCTGGAATGTGAGAAAACCAATGGCTTTCGCTTACAGTGTAAATGCAGCTATGTACATTTGTTCAATTAATATACAAGGTAATCCTCCTCGTGCAATGTAGCTGGAGCTCAAAGTTAAAATTGGTGGTAATAATTTTGTAGCTTTCAATTTCGGAAGTGTACTGTATCAAACTGGAAGGGCTTTTGGGGGTCTAGACTCTGAACTTGGGGTTAAGATAAGGGGTGCCCATGTGTCCCTGGCTCCTGTTATTGATGTTGAGTCATGATAATGGGATAAACAAAAACAAAATGATATACCTGTACGTGTACGAGTATTTGTAAAACTACATTGAAATCACAGTGAGGCAACCAGATTTTTTTTTTAAAGAGGAAAAATGCAAGAAAAGGTTCCTTCTCTGATGAGGAAGTGCTCATAGGCCACACTGATTTAACCATCATAACCATCATTTGCATTAAGTTTGCTGTAATTGTAAATGTAGACCTCTGCTGGTATTGATAAGTGAACAGCATTGATCGTGACAAAGAAAATTATGCCCACTTCACTTATCACTTGACTTGCATGCCAATTTGTAGCCTTTATGATATACAGCCTCTACAATCATCCCATCCCCCATAAATATTCAAATATTCACAAGTACTCTCACACCGCATATGCTGATGAAAGACTAATTCCAGAGGCCTTTGTTTGTTAAGGTTGATCTATCAAGTTATCGAGAGACAGAGGAAGAGATAGTGGGAATTGTAGAGAGAGAGAGGAGAGAGAGATGAGAGAGAGAGATGATTTGTAGGATGGTTGGATATTATAGAGAGAGCATGGACCAATGAGAGATGTACATAGGAGATTAGGAGAGAGAGAGAGACATAAAGAGAGAGAGAGAGAGAAAGAGGAGGAAAGGAGAGAGAGAGAGAAGGAGGGAAATAGATATATAGATAGAGATAAATAGAAGAGAAAGAAAGAGAGAAGGTGATAGAAGGACTCTGGAAGTAGAACAGAGGGGCGAGGGGAAAGGAAGACATAGGGAGGGAGAGAGGAAGATTAGAGAAGTGGAGGAGGGAGGAAGAGAGAGAGAGAGAGAGAGAGAGAGTGGGGGATAGAAGGACTATGGAAGAGAACAGGGGGGAGGGGAAAGGAAGACAGGGGCAGGGGGAGAGAAAGATTAGAGAAGTGGAGGAGGGAGAAAGAGAGAGAGAGATAAAGAGAAAGAGAAAGAAAGAGAGAAGGTGATAGAAGGACTCTTGAAGTAGAACAGAGGAAGGAGGGGAAAGGAAGACGGGCAGGGGGAGAGGAAGATTAGAGAGGTGGAGGAGGGAGGAAGAGAGAGGTGGAGGAGGGAGGAAGAGAGAGAGAGAAGGGGGATAGAGGAGGGAAAGGAGGAGGGATGGCTACAGGGAGAGAGGAGGAGGAGGAGAAAGGCAGAAATATACATGTATATATAAAATGAATGTATAGTGGGAGGGAGGGATAGAGGAGGAGGATGAAAGGATGATATGAAGATGACAGGACTTTAAGTCAAGATAAATGGAGAGATGTTATGTCTTGAGACAATCTGTCAAGATGAGAATCTTGGGATTTATGACTTGATGAGGGAATTTGAAAACAGCGATTGTTTGTTTGGGAAAGTGGATTGAGAAAGCGGTTTGGGTTCATGTTTTGGGTTCATGTCTTGCACATTGCATGCCAAAATAAATATAGTACAAAAGATAGAGAAATAAACCTATTTATTTGTATGTGTACTTATGCATTATTGCATTTATTTGTTGTTGTTGGTCCATCACTTTTTGATACCTCGGCAATGAAGGAACAGATATATTATGACAAAGACATACAAAAAAAGGAGAACATAATAAGAAAAGCCCAGGGACTTTTTACACAAAGCCTTTTTTCAATGACAAATGAAAAAAAATCAGTGACAAATCTGCTGATAACCAATCAGAAGCAAGGATTTCACTAGCTTACAACAAAAACTGTCATCTGTCACTGATGACAAGTGTTGAGAAATGGGGCCCAGGATTTGGCCTAATTAATAGTCCATGCACATGTTAGTTTTTGAGGTGGTAATATAACAATGATTGTTTAGAAAATGACTACAGCTTTGCTCATTTTGCGGTCCATGACTTAGGGTGCGTGTCTTGCCACTCAGAATCAGCGTTTCTATAATATATGTACATATCGAACCCCACTATACGAACGTGTTTTGCGGGATGTCGCGTTTATCGACTCTACACGATTCGAAATAAAGGCCTTGTCTCTGCGCAGCTGCTTTGCGCCGTTTGACCCGGGAAGCAGATTTGCCTTAGGAAGGTCCGATTTGTATGTATGGTTCAAAACAGCTTTGCGTTTATCATCTCTCAGAAACGTGATTCTGGCTCTTATGTCACATTCAAAACGCAATTTTTCAGCGTTTCAATATACCCATATCTAAAGATGTTTGAAAACAGGTTTGCGTTTATCACCTTGAAAATTTGCCTGAAAGCCGTTTGAAAACGCTGATTCTAGGCAAAAAAATGTACTATAAACGCACCCATAAACAATTTTGCGGTGCATTAATTAATACACAATTGTTCTTGTCACATGTTGGGATGCCTGCAGATGCACATTACAGTGTAAGGTTGACTCGGCTCTTGTTTTCACAACCTTTTTCTGCTATTTTCTGCTATTTTCTTTATATTACTTCCTTGTTTGTGTTGATGTCAACCAGCAGCAAGTGATGTCAATCAACACCCAGCTCTTCCACATGGAGCATAGTGGGAAGAATGGGATGAAAGGGAAGAAGAGAGGAAGAAGAGAGGGAGGAGGAGGGTGAGGAGGAGAAGGAGGAGGAGGAGGAGAGGGAGAGGGAGAGGGAGAGGGAGAGGGAGAGGGAGAGGGAGAGGAAGAGGAAGAGGAAGAGGAAGAGGAAGAGGAAGAGGAAGAAGAAGAATGAGGAGAAGAAGAAGGAGAAGAAGAAGTAAAAGATTTAAGAAGAAGGAGGAGGAAGAGTACTTTTTCAGCACCATAATATAAAACCTACATTGGTGCCATCATTTATGACAACTTTTAAATTAAAACTCTAATTTTCCTTTATTATTGAACCTGTTTAAATGAGAGATGATTGAAATAGATTTATTCTCATTACCCATGCTTACGTATACCCCCACACACACATCTCCACAACTGTAGTTTATATACATTGTGTAATATGCTTTATTTTAAGTAATTTTATTAAAATTATGATTAAAATTTGCTAATTTTGTTCTTCCCTTTACACAGGTTTACAAGGTGGTGGTCGTGGCTGCAGGAAAGACCTGGTTCATCTTCAGGAGATACAATGAATTCCACAAACTCTATGAAGTTGTAAGTAGCCATCTCGATTCTGAATTAAGTGATTAATATTATGTTAAAGACTTTTTGCATACAACGTCCATACATGTATCTGCATGTACAGTACATGTAGCATGCTATGACACTCCTGGTGCTCCAGGTTATAACTGAGCGGCCAAATATATACATTTATTTATTTATTATTTATTAGAACATCTTTATACAGGATAACGTGTTCAGGTATACTGTTTTTCAACATGGTCCTGTTAACATTAAAAAGCAATAACATATGAAATGTATAACAAAGTTTCAAAATACAATCATTTAACTGCATATATTGACATAAAATTTAAAAAATAGTAAAAAATCAGAAATGTAAGTATCATTAGACATACCATACTACATGTACAGTTAACATCAAAATTATTTAGACCCCTTGTACATTTTATGTTTTTGGGGCGTGTTTTTGGTAACTCAAGAATGAAAGATGGATTGGTTGAATTAGAGCCTTTGTTGAATACTCTTTTATGTGAGCTTTGATATGTCACACTCTCACGAAACATAAATCGGGAAAAATCAATTTATCACATACTTTAACAAAATCACAAAACTTGGTTAGGGTATGAAAACTATGAATAATTGATTTGTTAACTGTATGTAGCAGTGTAGCACACTAGCAGATATGTGCTAGATTGCTACATACCATTTGACATATTAAGCTGTTACATATCATTTGATTATAAATATGCACCTGGATGAAGTGTGTCAAAGATTGGTTAATGCCTTCGCCAGAAAACATTTCATGAAGTCCCAGACCGGGATTTGAACCCTCAACTTCTTGGTTGAAGGTTTAGTAAATGAACCACTATACCGACACCACAACTTCATTATGCATCATTCTGTTGTGACATGATCTTTGTCATTCTTAAACCAAAAGAAAAGAATTAATGTTATGATGAGAGACGAATCAATCAATTAAAAAAATCAGACCAAAATGTGTTATGAAGGATTATATCAACATTCACATGATTGGAGGCATACCGGTACATGTTTTTTTTTGCAGATTTTTTCTTGCCCCTGCTCCAGATGTAGCGCACACATTGTCAGTGAACATGTATTTCACCAGACATTGACTAAAGAATATGATATCTACCAGTAACTGTGAACAAACGGTGAACTTGCCTTTGTCATGAAAAGGGGTTACCGGTACTTACCGGCACTAGATGTACAAATAAACATGATGTCCTACTATTTTGAAAGCATTCTAGTTCTTGAAACAACAACATCTTGCAAAGTGTTTGATGTTTGTAATTGTGAATCAAACACTGAAGATAAGATACACTATTTAAAAAGCCTGTTCAAACTGGAGAAATTTATACAAAACTCGTATAAAGAAACGTTGTATGAAGAATCATTGTATAGTGAAGGGGCGTACACACAAGAGTAGCACTATCGTATAGAGAATTTTGTTTTGAAGAGGTCAGCTGGCCAATAATCAGGGCGTGTTCACGATAAGCCCCACCCAAATAAACAGTTTTAGTGCAATACCACATTTAGACTAGTTCAGATTGTGAACGTTTTATACCGATGTGTATGTACCTACAGTATGTGCGCGGCGCCCACTAAATGCCCACTAATCGCTCCATGCCCATTGATCGCGCGACCGGGACGAGGATTACGTGCGTGTGTCGTGCAATCTATGCAATATACGTGCGGGAGAGAAGGAACGCGCGGGGCGGGAGGCGACAGCATTCGAACATCGCTAAGGCAGTTAGCTACATTTAGACTACAATGGGATCCTGATTCTCGATCAAGTTTTTAAATTTGAAATGATGCTCGATGGTGCAACGTGTGCATGTATTACATATGACGTTTCGTTATTCGTCGTTCGGACAAGAAAATATGTAATAAGGTACTGTATACCATGCATCAAATAGTTATACATTGATTTCTGGTATTCTGAATGGGGGTAAGATACTTAATACATGTACAGGTAGCACACCCAATTCAACCTTTGTTCAGAGAAAATAAATGGAGAAACTTTACCCTAATTATCCATGACCCTATTAAAGCAAGTTGCTCGTTGTGTAACACGTTTAATGTGAACTTTGAAACTCAAGTAAAAAATATCTTAGAATTCTAAGTAAATACACCTGTACTGATGTGCATACATTTTGCTACTCACCTCAAAGTAGTCTCCTTCAAAGTCAAAAAAAATTTCATTAAAAAAACATCTTTTATTTTTTAAAGCTATAGACCAGTTCTGGTCATGCGATTGCATTGTGAAAGAAACGTTGTGGAATCGATCAGAAAAGGTTGATCATCTAGCCTAAAAGTATTGGTGTGTACTGCAAGGTTCTGGAATCATCAAAATTATAAGAAATTTGGCCCAGTCATGGTAAAGTTACAAGCACTGCACACAGAAAGATGTATATGGGACTATATACACAATCGCGATATCTATCCGATCCAGATAGATATACTAATTTGCCAAATATATCAATTAGTAGGCGGTTTCCCGGCAAAATTTGTATCATCACGTATTAGTCGGAACATATTCTTTCACATGATTGGTAATAAGAGCTTTCATTTCATTTTTTGAGAGGGGGGCGTTTCCAAAACTGGTCTTTACCTTTAAACACTGTTAATAAGAACTGTATATCATCTGTTTGGAGCCAGAAGGGGGTTATTTCTATGTTTTTGTATATGTGGAACAGGCATATACTTGTAATATAATATTTTATTTTATTGTACAAATTTGTATTGTACATGTATCTACCTGTTCATGTTTGTGAAAAACACATATGACTGCAAATAAAACTCTCAAGTGCGTATCAATAAAAAGTGTACACAACTTTGGTAGCTTCTAATAAAAGGTTATGACCTATGTGACCTTGAATCATGTTTCATGGTAAAGGGTAACTAATACCCTGTCTTATGGTACCATATTAATAATTGAGCTGCCACGGACGACCGAGCAGCAGGCTTTTAAAAAAGTATTGTCAAAATGCTCTTGTACCAAATTCGTGCTGAAGCATTGAATGTAGGTCAAAAGCCATTTTGTGTGGGTTATATCATTCCAAAAACAATTGCTCCTTTATTCACATTGACTATTAGGCAGTTGAAAAGAAAAGATGTTAATAATAAATATCAACAAAAAATCAAGGAAATTTTTATTACAAGCAAAATTTATGATGTTCTCTTCGTTATGATGATTATAATCTTGACTTCATTCGCATCCCTTGCTTAAAGATACTATGTCCCTTTTGCAGCCAACATCAAATTCTATAGAACTTTGCAGGAATTATGAATATGTCATGTATGTCCTATCTGTGAAATTTAAACGTTAGCAGTGTCCTAATATTCAAATTATGCAAGGAAACCCGTTTACTTGCTAGACTTCACTGTCAGACACTATTGAGTGACTGACTGGCTTTTTTCATCTTTGGTAATAACATACATAAAATGAGCTGTAAAGGGTACATGAGCATTTGTCTACATCAATAACCCACTTCTTGTAATGGCCAAAATTAAACTGATTGAATCTTTGCGCAGCATAAAACGTACGACCATTCGGTACAATGGTCTGAAAAATCAGACTATTACTTACTGGCTCTATAGCTCCTAAGTCGATTCGACAACTAATAGTCGTTATTTTCCCACTTAAAGACATTTTCAAGCCCCCCTTTTTTTAAGGAAGTTCTAAATTAGTATTGTCTTTCAAATGCCGTTGGAATTTAACCTTTTCATTTTTTTGGCCTGCAAATGGGACATAGTCCCTTTAAAGTAACCCTTTTCAATGAGTGGTACAAAATGGATAAAGTTTATTTGGGATAGTATCTTCTTTTATGAAAGCCTGTTAATTTCTTTGATAATTATCATCATACCTCTATGTGTTTTTTTCTTGCATTTGGGGCTCGTAACCTCTGAGTTTTCATTCGCTATTCGAGATGAACAAATTATGCTCCATACTTTGTGAAATGGTGCCGCAGACATGTGAGCAGAGAGAACTTAGATATCATGATACAAGAAGTTTAATAGTAGGCTGTTCAAAATTATTAAAGATCATCCTATGGATTAAAACAAGGTTCTGTAAAAGCCTAGATATATTGTGTCATTTTAATCAATGAAGCACTGAAGCACTGAAGCACGAGGAGGCGTGATAGCTCAGTTGGTAGAGCAGTGGTCTCGTATTCCGGTGACCCGGGTTCGAAACCAAGTCGATGCGCTAATGCCCTTTGGTAAGGCATTAATCCTCACTACCAGGTCCCTCGGAGAGGACCTAAAGCCGTCGTTCATCTGGTTGCTTACTTACAAGCATTTATGCTTTTTTAGCAGTCAGGTAAAATAACCATCACAACAACATCACATAATTAAGCTTTTAAAATGATTTAAGACAAAAGAAGCACATGCGTATGGCCTGACCTATACATTCGTTCCATCAGCCCAAACTTGGTACAAGGCGATTTTGATAACATTTTTGAAAGACCCTGGTGCTCAGTCACCCGTGGCAGAAATATTATGAATAGGGTATCATTGGACAGAAAACAAGTTACTCTTCATCGTGAAATAAACTTCAATGTCATATTGGCTATGAATTTTTAATTAGGAGCTACCAAAGTTAGGTACACTTTTTTTTAATACACACTGTATATACATTGTGCCCACTTGTATCATCATAATATTAAACATACATGTACATGTACATGTTCTTGCACGTGAATGTGTAAGCGTTTAGAATGAGATTTTGATTTGATAGCTTAGGCCCTTTGATGTACTGTGCAAATAAAAGCCTCATAAAATAAATCATTTCAACACCTCCTTAAAGTCAACATGTACGTTATGCATGCCTACAACATTGCTATTATTAATAGGTTTTCAATATGCTACATGCACATTACATGAATATACAGAGTAATTGCTCAGGCTCTTGCTTTGTTTATTAATATTGTGTTTGTTTGTTTTGTTTGAAGGGCATTAGGCCGTTAATTCGCAGGTACTTTAATTTTGACACAGTGGTAATTAATGCCCTCACGGCTCTGAAAAGACCATTGGTGTGACTGTCATACCACAGTATTACTAGCTCATTGATAATGATGATGATGATGGTTAGGCGGGAAAAGGTATTAAATATTTTGACAGTTTGCAAAGGAATTATTTAAATTTATGTATCAAGCGATAGACCATGCAGTTTAATAACTAACAAAGTCAAAATTTATGCATATTTTTTAAACAGAGATTGTTCTTGACAACCTAAAAGCTTGCCTGAGGCTTTCCCCTGACATAGCAACATGTCATATATGCAGACTGGATTTCAAGTATTTTAGTTAATTCACTAATAACAGGTTAATGGAGTACCTCGTCACTAGGTCCCCAGGAAAGAAACATAATTTTGAATGTTAGGAAACCGGTGGATGCCATTCTGTTTGTTAGTAAAACAGTTGCAATACCTTCATGTTCATGTACCGTACATTGTACATTTATTTGATTTGATTTGATTTCATTTCATTTCTGCATTTTTCCAAATACTATAACTGAATAACATGTAAATCTTCTGTATAATACAAAATAATAATGCAAACAATAATAACTTCATGTCAAAATGTTATTTACATACATGTAGATTAATAATAAGAAACTTAATATTTCTATAACATATTATTATAAATTTAAAGTATTATCCGAACTTTCTGTGAAAAAAGTGCAGGAGACCGCAATCATAAGTGGCACTTAACTATGACGGTTGCCTCAAAAACCCCTTTGGTCAAGATATCCTGGTAGTAGGATTCTATTTTATTGATCTCTATGCTACTTTTGTAGCACTCTAGCCCCTGCTAGAGACTTGATGAAAAAACGTGACTTTCTCTGAAAAGAAAACAAAAGAAAAGCTCAACTGTTTCTCCATATATCGGCCATGGTTCATTTATGGGTCATGCTAATTGTAATTGTATTTGATGACAGTTACTGGGAATTTCTAATTAAGCTAAGCTAGCTTAAACCATTTCTCATATCCCATTGTTCCATATGTTTAGTAGATAATCTAAAATTAGACATTTGAAGTAGGATATGGTAAGATAATATCAGAGAGTACATTGATACAGAGTGCAAAAGTACATCAGGCCTCCACGTACACTATACGGGTAGATAAACTTGAGTTCTGGTAAATATAGAAAATAAATTCTCACAGTATTCAACGAAACTTACCCTGAATGTTTAAAGGTATAGACCAGTTTTGGAAACGCCCCTCTCTCAAAAAATGAAATGGAAGCTCTCATTACCAATCATGTGAAAAATATGTTTTGACTAATACGTGATGATACAAATTTTGCTGGGAAACCGCCTTCTAATTGATATATTTGTTAAATTATTATATCTATTGGGACCAAATAGATATCGCGCACGTGGTCGCGTAGTCCCATATACATCTTTCTGTGTACAGTGCTTGTAACTTTACCAAGACTGGGCCAAATTTCTTATCATTTTGATGATTCCAGAACCTTGCAGTACACACCAATACTTATATGCTAGATGATCAACCTTTTGTGATCGATTTCACAACATTTCTTTCACAATGCATTCGCATGACCAGAACTGGTCTTTATCTTTAAGATTACAAATATATGACATGTGCCAAACAATTTTGGTAGAAAATGTAAAGTGGCTGTAATGAGCATAGAAAGATAAGGAAATCCGGGTAAGTAGGCCCGACAAATTCAAATTTTCACTGATCTGTTTCTCTCATTTTTCTGCTTCTATTAAAAGTTTAAAACCAACTTAATATCAGGGTGGACTTCCTCTTTAAACAGTAGGTTACATCTATGTATGCCCGTGTAACATTTAGCCTACAATGTAGCACTATAGTAAAAAAACATTTTTCAATTAATTGCAATTAGAGTTTCACTCATTTTAATAGTATGCAAACAAAAAATATTGTGAATACACAATTTGATGCAAATCTCACTATTTAGATAGTGTGCCATGTGTATTGGATATTATACATTTATAAAGCAAAAATGAATTGAGAAAAATCCATTTTAAAATGGACATTAAAGTAAGATTCAAACCACAGTTGAATACCACATGTGTATGAATGGGCATGTCCCAAGCTATGATCTAGATGATCTATCTGAAATCTGTGCATTTACTGTATGTCAAAATGCTTTTCATGTGATACTCATAGGCATACATGTACATGTCAAAGTGTATTCAGCATTAGATAAGATAATTTATTGGTTTCCACAATATCTCATTTTACAAAGAGTGTAACAAAATATTGAAATATGATTATAATATACATGTACATGTAAATATAATACCGGTACACACTATTCAGAAAATTGTCCTTGAGTTGAATCTTAAGAGATGTAGTGGCGGAGCCTATGGAAAAGCAGAGCTTGTTGTGGATAGGCTCCTTAAACTACAAATGACCTAATTTAACTAAAGTTACATTTATAAAATACATATACACGCTAAAACCGGGAAAGGGAGATTACAGGGATACATGAACTGATACTCACAATTAACTACAAGAGACAATGGAAAGAGAAGGGAATATATCTGCAGCTTAATGAAACAATAGTACAATGTTATTTGTTCTCAACATGAATGGTATATGTACATAGTTGGCGTGGCCATATCGTTATTTACTCATTGTAATCAACTAAAGAATATATACTGCTTGAAGACAAAAATAGTCAGCATTAACAAAAACCTGAGTCTGAAAAGTACTTCTTTATGTTATGTTTGGGTTTTTCCCCTGCCAATGCCATGCAGGTGCGCCCCAACATGTCTGCTATAAATGTATAGCAGATCATGCTGGCACAATAGAAGAAAAACAAATTCGACAAACTTTGCATGAACTTCTTATAGGTAGGTACTCATAAATCAAGTATTCTAGTAACAAATGACAGTTCTATATTGAGCGGTTCAATGTTGTGTTGAAGTTCAATTCTCAACTTATCGCTCAGTCATGATAATACTTTTAATAGAATCGGTTGTGATGCCATCTTGTATTGTTGAGTTAATGCTGATGACAGCACATTCTGAAATAGACCCTGGGCGGATCCAGTATTTATGATTCATCTAGAAATAATCTCAGCAGTCAACAATAGACTCTGGAGTACAGTGTACTGTGTTTGTACATGTTCAGTTCAGTATCATTTATTTCCATCCAAATGAAAATACAAGGAATACATTTTGTGTTTCTTCGTGCAAATAAGATTTGTTTTCAGCACAGTACAATATAAATGATAATACTAATAATACAAAATAATGAAAACGTAGTGTAACATGATATGAAAATGCATGCTTTGTCTAGAACGTAATGTAAAACGTATAATGGAAAAGAATAATCCACTATTAAAAATCAAAGCTTGTAAAACGTGAACCACTCAATGAAACAAAATATACAATTTACAATTTAGATTTGAGAAACAAAAAAGTCTTTAACGTGTATGAACAATTATATTCTGGAATCTATAAACTTGGATATAACTACTCACTCACGCAAACATGCATCACATGTGTCATGAACTTAACCAGTAACTTATGCAACTCTAAACTTTCTGCCATCGTGACAGCCATTTACATTTAAAGAAACTGTTGTGAATTGGTCAAATCTAGTGTTATGATATACAGTTAATTAAATTATTCATACCCTTACCAAGTTTTATAATTGTTAAAGTATATGAAAAATTATTTTTCCTGATATATGTTTCTCGAGAATATATTCAACAAAGGCCCTAGTTTAACCTGTCCACCTTTCATTCATGAGTTACGAAAAACACAAAAAACATCAAATATACAAGGAGTATGAATAATTCAGTTGTATATGCATTGTACATGTGTTATGAACAACCAACGACTTGTGCAACTCTAAACTTTCGGCCATCGTGACAGCCATTTACATGGAAAGAAATTTTGTGAATTGGTCAAATCTAGAGTTACCGGTACATCAAATAGGGCTGTGTATAACCGTGTAATGAGGTACTCGAGTACACTCCTAGGCTAACAGGCGAGTACTTGAATACTCGGACTGTCGGACGCCATGTTTTTTTTTACTTCAAGTTGTTGTTGAAAGCGCCGATTTGTGCTTTTGAATTTTTCACAAATAATTGAAACAATGTTATTTTTAAAACTAAAGATGACAGACAAATATTCCTCCGAGTCCAAACAGAAATCGGAGATTTGGTCCCAGTTTCTGAGTGGTGAGTTGACAGTGACACCCTGTGTATGATTGAGCTGGGAAACATTTTTACCCACGGTACCATGCCGGTGCTCTTCTGGCACGGCTGACCATCGGCCTGGACAGTGCCAGGTGAACGGGGGAAAAAAAAGAAGAAAAAAATGGCGGCCGAGTATTCGAGTACGAGATATCTTACTCGAGTAGTTGTCAACAGTGCGAGTACTCGTCGCAGCCTTAACATCAAATCATTTTGTGATATGAAACTTCTCAAACATGTAACTCTCATGAAATTTATGAACATTCCTGGTATACAAAACGCTGCCATTCCTCCAGTTAGTCAGTAAATGTACTGTATAATAGCCATCAAGATGTTGAAGAATAGCCTGATGGAAAGTCCAATTGGTTAATGAGATTGGTAAAGATTAATTTAATTCAATTTCCAATCAATTTCGGTTTTATTGTCAAAAAGAAAAAGTCTGAAGTCTAATATTGTTATATTTACAGTGAAATATTAGAAAAACATGAAATAAGATTTAAAATGTACATTGGCATATAGTAGTTCAATAATAAGTTAAAAGAAGAATGTGACTTCATGCATTAAAATTTTAAAAACAGCAATTATTATATTGAATTCAATTGCATAGATTTTTACAAGATTCATGGTACGTTGGAAACCAGGAGTAAAAAAATAAAAATAAAAAAGTTACAAGTCCATTTATAACAATTAAAAAATGGCAATTCAGAAGTCACACACACAAAAAAACGCTTTGACTAAATTGGAGGAAGTGCTGTTAGTATGGTAAATTTAGATGCTTAGAAAATAAAATGTAAGCCTTTCAATGATTACATTGAAATACGCATAAAACCAACTGCTTTTAAAGGCATTGTTTAACAATGCCAAATCTGAGATGCATGGCCCTACGTGTTATCAGCATCTGTGGTATGGTGTAATATTGAAGCCCTAAAAAAAAATTGCGCTTCAAAATGATCATGAAGTGCCTCAAAAAAGTAAAAATCTTTGAGTGACCGGTTTTACCATACTCATTTTCCCCACAAGACTGTTATAAAAACCGTTGGGAAAACGCTTTTTGAAAATTCGAATTCCAATCATAAATATCTTGATAATCAGACGGGCGACCGGCTTGTAAATGTCATGGGATTCCTGACTGACCTAAAGGTTTATAATTATGATTGCAGCATGAGCTAAATCCAGGATTTTGTTTAGAATCTGAGACAAAGACACCCAATCCCTTTAACAACATGTATATATCCATTTATAATCCTCATTTAAAAAAAATATTACTTTACCCCCTCCCCTGTGAAATGTGCAAAAAGAAAAAAAATAATGTATAAACAGGAAGGGTTGTTCAAAGCCAAAGACATTGCCTATCCTTGTTGAGTTGATCTTGCCAGTGCATGGGAGATGGTTTGACCGGATGTCTGTAATAGATCTCCTTGTCGTGGAAGGTTGTAAGTTCAAATCCCAGACGGCGTGTCCTCTAGACAAGACTGTTATTTTCATTTTCTCTGGGAACTTCATTTTTGTGAAAGCTGAATGCAGTGGGAGTCACACTTTGATGTAATCCATGGTCCTATAATATTGCAATATTCTATACACCTTGTGGTTAATCATTTGTCTCCTTTGACATGTCATCGTACCCAACAACTTAAAGGTACCGGTAATACAAAGTTTTGGTATGGGTCATGAATTTGGTTCAAATGAACATATTAAAAGCATATGCAATTTTACAATATTCAATAATCATTGTCGCGGTTGAAATCATGTCTAAAGTAATGAAATTGTTAATAACAAACTCATTATGTTATATAGCTCCCTCTCAAGACTGCTATTACTTTAGCTTTAAAACAATGTTTCTTGACTACAATCGACCGATTTGCTATTCCCGTTTGGAAATTATATATCAGAGCTGCATATTCTGATATTTTCATGGTCGCTGCGACCATGAAAATCTCAGAATATGCAGTTCTGATATATAATTTCCAAACGGGAATAGCAAATCGAATACCATGGGATGGCTTAAGGCGCTATTTGAAATATTTGAAATTTACCTGGAGCTCCAGTAAATTTTGATCATTCAATTTCTCGAAACTTTGCATTACCTTTAATCCACCCTCTGTATGTGACGCTAGACCAAATAAACTTGGTTTTGTTATTGATTTCTCTATTAATTTTTACCATCTCATTTTCTTTTTCTTTCACCCTTCTCTTCCCTCTTTCCTTTTCTCTCCGTGCATGTCTGCATTATCCATCTTCCTCTCACTCTCTCCTTTTCTCTCAATTGATCTCCTCCCTCCCCCCTCACTCTCTTTATCTGTCTCTGGCTGCCTGTCTCTCTCTTTCTCACTCTATTTCTATCTCTCTTCCCCCATCTCTCCCTTATTCACTCCATTATACAGCTGAAGAAGAAGTTTCCCGGTGCGGACCTCAAGCTGCCGGGCAAGAAGCTCTTTGGCAACAACTTTGACCCAGAATTCATCCGTCAGAGAAGAGAAGGCCTCCATGATTTCATCCAGAAAATCATCAACAATCAGCAGATATTACAACAGTGAGTATATCCCTCCCCTCCGTCAACCCCACTCTCCCTCTCCCCCTCCCCCCTCCTTCTCCCCTCTCGATCCCTTTCCTCCACTTGCCCTTCCCCTCCCCCTTCTCCTCCTGCTCTTTCCTCCTCCCCAGACGCGTAGCCAGGGGTGGGCGGTGGGGGTCGCCCCAAAAAAACTCCGGCCAAAAAAAAAAAAAGAAAGAGAAGAGAAAAAGGAAGAGGGCGTAGGAAGAAAAAGAGACGATGCATTACAACGAATCGTCATCTTCTCTATTAATTTTATGAAACGTCAAAACTTAGCGGGAGAAGGATTAAGAGTCGAGAACGGTACATGATCGTCTTCTTTCTCTATAATAATTGGATGAAACGTCGTAGCTTCCGCCTTCCGCGCTTCGTGCAGGAGGGGGGACTGAATTCAGATAAGGATTAAGGGTCTAGAACGGTACAACGAATCGTTTTCTTCCTCTAACAATTTAATGAAACGTCAAAGCTTCCGCTTTGGCGAGAGGGTGAAACTGAATTCAGGCAAGGATTAAGAGCCGAGACGGTACAACGAATCGTCTTCTTTCTCTAACAATTTAATGAAACGTCAAAGCTTCCGCGCCGCGAGAAGGATTAAGAGTCGAGAACGGTATACAACGAATACATCTTCTTTCTCTAATAATTTAATGAAATGTCAAAGCTTCTACGCTTCGTGCGGGAGGAAACTCCTCCCCCTCCCCCTCCGCTTGCGCCTCTCTGTAAGTGATTCGCACGCTTCGCTACCGCCCCCCTAAAAAATAAAATCCTGGCTACACGCTTGCTCCTCCCCTCCTACCCCCTTCCCCTCCTCTTCCCCCTTCACTTCCCCTCCTCCCCCTCCTCTCCACACCCCTCCTCCCCTCCTCTCCTCTACTCTCCTCTCCTCTCCTCTCCCCTACTCTCCTCTCCTTCTCTCCCCTCCTCTCCCTCCTCTCCCTCCTCCTCTCCCTCCTCCTCTCCTCTTACTTACCCTCCTCCTCCTTCCCTCCCTCACCCGTCTCCTCCCTCCCTCCCTTCTGCCTGATACCTTTGCTTGTTGATCTATATGTTACTTGAATCTCCCACAAAATTTTAAATGAAAAATTGTCTTATGGTTGAACTCTCCATCAATACCCTTATATATTATAAATGTTACAAAACCAAATGGCAAGGTTAGAGGCAAAATGACATTTACTGAGCTTCAAGATATTTTTTTCCTCCTTTCTTCTAACTTTATTTACAATTCCCTTTCAGCAAGTACAGATCACGTAGGACACCCACCTCTGTCTTATGCGATTGCTTATAAATTCTTCTCTCTTGTTTTTCTTTGAGAAATGATTTACCCTTCATGTTTTTGTAATTTTAAAATTTAGATTCAGGTTAAATGAATTTTTCCCCACCCAACATTGATTATCATCTTTGTCTATAAAAGGAAATGGCAATCTCATCTCTCTTCCGTTTCTCCTATCCTCTGGGAAATTATAACATCTTTCTCCGCTCTTAACACAAGCATAGTTTTAATCAATAATGTAGAGAGCAACATTTAATTTATATATATGTTTATTGTTTAGTCTGCCTGTGATAATGTTAATTATATTACATATCCTATTCTCAGAGCCTTAAAGGCATTAACTCTACATTAGTTGTATTCACACTGCAAGCTAAAATCGTTATTTTTCTCACATTCCGGTATTTTGTCGGAAGTTGTTAAGCCACTTTCGGCAAATTGAAAAATCCACCTCTGGAATCGTTTTTTTCTAATGCTGGCAGAAATTTCACTGATTTTTGTAGACGAGGTCAATATGATTTCAGTAAAGGCAATATTTCCTGATATCTCCCTTAAGGGAGTAAGTAGACACCCACCTGGCTCTCAGCAGACATTATTTTGAAATTCTCAATATGAGGTTTTAATAATAATAATAATAATAATAATGATTAATAATAATAATAATAATAATAATAATAATAATAATAATAATAATAATAATAATAATAATAATAATAATAATAATAATAATAATAATAATAATAATAATAATAATAATAATAATAATAATAATAATTAATAATAACCACTTTTATATAGCGCTTATTACATGATGTCTCTAAGCGCTTTACAGATATATTATTACCCTGGTCATCGGATTCAGGCTTGCCCGCACACAATGTATGCACATTCTCCACTCCCTGGGGAGCATTCCAGCCAGGCGTCAATTTACAGACGCTCACAATGCTGAGCAAACTACATTAACTTTCGCATCCTACCGGGTACCCATTTAACACCTGGGTGGAGAGTGGCAGATGTAGATTAACATCTTTTTAAAGGACGTACATTAGTGCCGGGCTGGGATTTGAACCCTGTACCTTGTGATCTGCAGTCGGGTGACTTATCCACTATACCATAACACCTCTGACTTTTCGGTTACATGCATCCTTGATGAATGTAACTTGGGGTCAAAGTTCAAACTTACTGAATGTCATGTGTGGAGAGCTAGAAGGGCATGAGCTCCTGGGACCCGTTTCACAAATCCTTTTTTCATTGACAAATGAAGAAAAAAAAATTGTGACAAATCTGCTGATAACCAATCAGAAGCAAGGATTTCAGTAGCTTATAACAAAAACTGTAATTTTTCACTGATGACAAGTTTTGTGAAACATGGGCCTGTATTTGAGATGGTGCCTTTCTGCATGGCTCTTAATTCACAAATGATGAAACCATCTCCAAATTATCAATGCCATTGCCTTTTTAATAGAGAATATTATAAAAGCCATAGAAACTACATTGACCTGCCATCCTTTAAATACATTCAAGTCACTTTTGTGATATTTACAATGAATTAAGTCCCAAACAAAAGTACCGTAAGCCAAGGCTATGTTGATGTCCAGTATTTATCCCAGGTTGTCAAAATGGTAAACAAATTATGAGCTATGAATGGAACTTGAGAAGAAGGATTCGTAACCTGCTCCTGCAGCCATAGGAAATGGAATTTGTAATTGCATTTTTAGTTAAGCTTTATTTTCAATGCCAATATAGCTTGTCATGTGTATAGAAGCCGTCCTGCATATCTCATCCCTGCTTAGGGCGATAAAAGATATGAAATAATCTTATTTCAAGATTGAGGGAAAATCCCATTCATACGAAGAAAAAATGACTTTGCCTTGAAGCCTAGTCCTTGCCTCTTCAATTCTTTTGTCTCTCTGTCCCTCCCTTGATCTTCTTTCTCTATCTCTTTCTCTCTCTCTCTTTGCCTCTTTCACTGCCTCTTTTCAGTGCCTCTCTTCTATCTCTCTCTCTCTTTCTCTCTGCCCCTCCCATTTCTCCCTCTCCATTTCTTTCTCTCTCTTTCACACCCTCTCTTCTATCTCTCTCTTCTATCTCTCTCTTCATTCTCTTCTATCCCTCTCTCTCTTTTTCTCTCTGCCCCTCCCTCTCTCTGCCTTTCTCAGTTCCTCTCTTTTATCTCTATCTCTCCTTTTCTCTCTGCCCCTCCCTCTTCTCCCCCCTCTCTCTCTCTCTCTCTTTTCTCCCTTTTCTCCCTCTCCATTTCTTTCTCTTTCACACCCTGTCTTCTATCTCTCTTTTTTTCTCTCTTTCTCTCTATCTGCCTTTCTCAGTTCCTCTCTTTTATCTCTATCTCTCCTTTTCTCTCTGCCCCTCCCTCTTCTCTCCCCCCTCTCTCTCTATCTCTCTCTCTCTCTCTCTCACTCTCTCTCTGTCACATGCACACACAAACTCTTGCTCTCTGCCTTCATGCCAGCTTTCCATACTTCACACCTTCCCCTTCTCATTTGATTAGATTACATAACTTTAAGGCATACTGTCCAATCTGCAATAATAGGATGTACAAGGCCATTCGTATTATCACTCTCCACTGTGACCACATTTCATTAGACTTGTAGCGAAAGCAATTTATATCATTTCCCAAGGGTCCAATCATTTTGTAAATAAATTGTGAGTTTAGCATGAAATGGCTTTTAAACACAGTTTCAATAGCATAGAATGTATGCACGTGTAGTTTCTTCCACATGTAATGCGTTGTTCAGTTCTCGAAAAATAGCAATTTAATTGTAACCAATCAAGTCTTTAAACCGCGACAAAGTGTAAATGATAAAATCACTAATTTTGTACAAATTGCCAATTATGGGGTTAAAGTTTTCAATTTTCTTTCGCATTGGTTCAATTAATTAACATTTTTGTATTTGTTCAAACTGTGGAGAAGTTAAAAATAAGATTAACTGTTGCCAATTTGAGGGGGAAAAATGATTAATTTAGAAAAGAATAAAACTCTGAACAGCTATGGGCTAATAGAGATGTTTCACTGTAATTCCTGGGGGGTGTTTCACAAAGACTAAGATCAACTTAAGTTAAGTTGGACTTAAGTATGGCAGGCCGTTCATTCCACTAGTTGCTCTAACCATTGGTCTCTCAATTATCATCTTTAGATAATATTTTTTCCTCCAATAATGAACTAATCAAAAAAGGTAAATTCTGTAGATTTGTGACCACGATTTGTACGTCCCTTGAGAGACCAATGCCAGTAAATGGTGAGAGCAAACAGTGGCATGAACTATGGCCTGCCATAGTTAAGTCCAACTTAAAGTCGATCTTGGTCTTTGTGAAACACCCCCCTATCATGAAATAATTGAGAACTTCGGTTTTATACAGAATTTTATTATCTTACTCTGGGGATAAGCAGGTAGAGTGTTAATTGACTAAAAAGGAAGAAGGTGGAAATATCACGTGAGTGAATGCGAATTCAGTGTAGACCTCATGCAATTCATTCTTACAGTTACAGTTTAATCCATATTATTACTAAGTTCGTTATGAGCAAGAAAGTCATTTTGAGATAATTATATAGTTTAATGGAGAACACAAGGGAGTGATAGAGACAGATGGGGAGGTGGGAAGAGACAAGGAAGAGGTGGTACAAATACAATTTATAGCGTGTTCAGATGAGAGGAAATTTACACAAAACATTTATAAACTAGAATATAGACCGGTTCTGGTCATGCGCTTGATTTGTGAAAGAAACGTTGTGGAATCAATCAGAAAAGGTTGATCATCTAGCATATAAGTATTGGTGTGTACTGCAAGGTTCTGGAATCATCAAAATGATAAGAAATGTGGCCCAGTCTTGGTAAAGTTACAAGCACTGTACATAGAAAGATGTATATGGGACTACGCGATATCTATCCAGTCCGGATAGATATAATAATTTACCAAATATATCAATAAGTAGGCGGTTTCCCGGCAAAATTTGTATCATCACGTATTAGTCAAAACATATTCTTTCACATGATTGGTAATAAGAGCTTCCATTTCATTTTTGAGAGGGGCGTTTCCAAAACTGGTCTATACCTTTAAGAATCATCGTGTAGCACTATAAAGAAACTGGTTTTGGAGAGATCAGTTGACAGGACAGCAAGCCAATCATCCAGGCTTGCTTTACGATGGGTCCCACCCGGTTACATGGTTTTTGGACCCTGATTCTTAGTTTTCATTCAAAACGACGCTCAAAATTGCGTTTTGCTACACACTTATTTCTGCGATGTTCATTCAGACAATGAAAAAATTTAGTATAGCTTCATTTCTTAGTTTTTATTCAAAACGACGCTCAAAATTGCGTTTCGCTACACATTCATTTCTGCGATGTTCATTCAGACAATGAAAAAATTTAGTATAGCTTCATTTCTTAATTTTTATTCAAAACGACGCTCAAAATTGCGTTTCGCTACACATTCATTTCTGCGATGTTCATTCAGACTTGGACAAAATTGAGTATAGCTACACCTGTATACAGTTTTTGTATAGCCATGCAGTTCTATTTTGGTAGGCTGAACAGGGGGTTTGTGTAGGAGAGCAAGTGTAAGAGGGAGGACTAAATTAATATAATGAAAACCTCCACTCACTCATTTCGCTTTTGTTCGATGACGACGACTAATTAACGTGGATGCAACGTCTAAATCCCGTGCTCCAAATTATGTGTAGGCTTGAATGTCAAATTTCCATATTTGCAAGTCAGGGAAGATCAAAAGGATTTATGATGGCATGTTCTTGTCTACTCCTCTGCCTCCTTTTATTTTCAAGATGTGGGTGAATTTTCAGATCTGTGATAACGTTTTGCCCCCACTAAAAGAACGCGATTAAAGTGTACCAATCACCTTAAAAATATATTTTAATCTGTATGTATGTGGGCCTGTGGGGGTTCCTTAATTGTTACTAAAATATACTCAAAATATGAGCTTCAAATATTACTTCTGTGTTAAGAGATTTTGCTAGTTCAAGCCCACTCGCGATTTTCATAAGAGTGACCTTTGAGGAGACCACTCGATGTATCTTTGCACGTTTTCACACAATATGGTCCACATGGAGCCTAGTCTAAATTGTGTTCTGTTTTGCAGGGGTGTATGTTATCCTTTGTACACAATTATTTTTTTAGTTTACTGGTTTATAAAGAGTTTTTAGGGGCATTTTTATGAGGCCGAACAAGCGCCAGCTAGTGAATTTATACAAGCCAGAACTCCTTTCAAGAAAAAAAAATCTTTGAGTTTTAAGTTCCTCACTTTCCGTAGGCTGGAATGAAGCAATCCAGTTTCCTCGAAGAATTATCTTCAGTTACAAAGCATATTTTAGTGCGTCTTCACAGGCATTGACAAAATAGAGCACCATTTTGAGAACAAGCCTTAGGGTTGCTTAGATTAATAGACTGAGGTAATATCTTTAGTTTCAAGGGTGAAATAGTCTACTATGAGTATCTTTACTGTGGAGGAGTCATTGTACCTAGTGGTTCATTCTCAATCCAAGGGTTGAGGGTTCGAATCAGACCCCAGCACTATTAAACATCCTTTGGGAGGACATCAATCTACATTTGCCACTCTCCACCCAGGTGTTAAATGGGTACTTGTAGTTTGCTTATTATTGTGAGCATGTATAAAATGGCTCCTCCCTGAAGTGCTGCCCAGGGAGTGGAGAATGTGCATACATTGTGTGCCGGCAATCGATCCTGTACCCGATGGCCGGGGTAATGATATATCTGTAAATTGCTTAGAGACATCATTTACGTTGTATTAGGCACTTTATAAACCCAGAATATTATTATTGTTATTATAATTAATAAACTCAAGCTAGTTGTGATCGGGCTTGTGAAAACAGGCCCACTGAGAGTGGTGAAACGATGATGCCTTCCTCCGATTATGGCGTGGGTGGAAGTTGTGGTATCAAGCACAATTTTCTTTCCCCCATCAGTGCCTTTTAACAGAATCATTATTAAAATGAGGAACTATTGGATATGCCTGCAGTTAAAAAGATGCTGTCTATATTGGTGTATATAACTCGTATCTACTCAGTTTATAATGTGGGAGTAAGTTTTTTTTAATAGTTTTTTTGAATTAATTTTTTTTTTTTTTGTTACCGTTTACTTGGTCAAATGTACATGTCTGTATGATGCAAGAATGCTGGTACAGGAAGAAAAAAAAGGGGGAAATGCTTTTGACCATCCTTTCAGAGAAACTTTCAGAGAAAAAAAAATAGATACTAATGCAGGTACATACAACAGTACTGTAAAAGGAAATTGTTCATTTATGGATAACATCATACAAAGTGAAACCATCCTGTGTACTGAGTCACATTCAAAGAAGGAATTGAACAATTCGATTCTTAGAATCCCCCCCCCCTTCCCCTTGTGGTAGTGATCAGTAAAAGTGGTTTAGCAAGAAATGAGTTGTAACCAATACTCAGTTTTGTGCTGAGTGTATACTGTATATCACATTGGTTTCAATGCACATGCATCCCGCCCCCCCCCCACTCATTGTTATTGAGGGTATGCGATGCTTGTTCCCTCCCTTTGAAAGCACCCCCTATCTCAGGACTGCCAACATTTCTGACCCCCCTTTCGCGGGCTTTTCCTGCCTTGGGACCCCTTAAATCAGAACACTGCTCAATGTACCCCCTATCTATGATATTCAAGATATTTTATAACCCCCTTTTTAAATTTCTCAGGAGTCCAAAGAGAGAGAGAGAGAGAAAAAAACACCACTTTTAAATATTTTATAACCTCCTTTTTAAATTTCCCAGGAATCCAAAGAGAGAGAGAGAAAAAAAACACCCCCTTTTTAAAGAAAGCTCTGGGTGAAAAGTCAAATACACCCCCTTTTTTTACAATTCTCGGGCCGGACTTTGTCAAGCGAAAAGTACCCTTTACCGGAGAGTTGGGGAACACGAATGCGATCCCTTCGACCCCGGAGTGGGGGAGGCGGGACATGCATGCAGAGTGGAAATTATTACCTAACTTTTGACTTTGCATAATAAAGGTCTGGTGAGGTCACCTTCATCCTTTGACTGAAGCTAATGCCTCTAGGAATAGATTTTTTGGTTTCTTAAATTTTCAAATTTTATGGATCTTTCTTCCCTGGGGACCCTCTGACGAGTTATTCCATTAACCTTTTTACTAATGAATGAACTCCAATACTTTGAATCCAGTCTGCATATATTTCAGCCTCTGGCAAGCTTTCAGGTCGTCAAGAATGACCTTTGTTTAAAAAGTATGCATACGATTCGAATCCGTTTAAGTAAACCTATCTATTGGGTGGATACTATAGCTATGTTCAGACGGGGCTGTCTTAAGTCAGCGTAAGTTTAGCCCTGCAGTAATAAATATTCTATAAATATTTGACTTAGACCTTTAGTTGTCCATACGCTCTTATATCGGACCAACTTGCCAAGATTAAGTTAACAATCTAATTTTCATTTTCGATTGTAAACAAACAACCCTTGTGAAAGGTCACATATACTCCAAGTGCCATGTGAGAGCATCCACATGGTCAACTTACGCTACCCTCTAGTCGTGTTAGCATGTTACTCCTGGAAAAATCCAGGAGTAAATCAGTACGTAAAGGTCGGGATAGCTAATACGACTATCGTTCAGACGGTCACTACGCCGACCTTACCATATTTACACCGACTAGCTCTAAACATGACCTTTACACCAACCAAAATTGCCATCGTGTGAACACGGCTTATATTAGCCTATGGGAATATTAAAGAGGATGCAGTACTCAATGGGTTACCGTAAATTCAAAATGACCTTTGAACTATACAAGCCCCCTCTCTTTTATTTAAATGAAGAACTAAACTATGGACCCCAGACTGCAAGTGTCCGATTTTGCCTTTTTTCAGACTGCCTTTATAGAAACTGAATATGTAACAAACACCACTTAATTTTTAACATCGCCATGTTTTCGTTGCGTCATATAACTGAATATCCTCGGAGTATAGCGAAGAAATACCGCACGACCAGGACAAGGAATTGATATTTTGTTTTCATTCCTTCTCTATGTCGCAGCTTAGTTTCGCACATGAACGTTCATAAGTGGAAATCAAGCCTTGTGTTTTAATGATCTGTCAAGAATCCTGGTAGATGTTTGCCAAAAATAGACTTAATTTGCCGAGGAAAATGAAGGAGAAATCAATAACGTCTGCAATTAGATGGCAGTTATGTGTGCTCACATGTTTCAGTGCAGATCAGATCATCATTTTTATGTAACATCCATTTTGCACACGCTGATGGATGGGATTCTATGATTTACTCATAATAGTCTTCGTTCAGATATAGCCACATGATAGTACAATGTGTACTGCCCAAGGTCTTCTGAAAGTTCAAAATTTACATGCCTGCCTTTTAATACTGGGTCTGTCTGTTGCTATTGTCCTGTTTGTTTGTTATAAGGATTTCATAATTTCCTTTTTTTCCCCAAGTTTGTATTCTCCTTTACAGAATAATTATTTTACGTAGAATATTTTGTACTATTTTTTTCAAAGGTTCTCCCTCTAAGATATCCAATACATCCAATGTCAATTTTTTAGATGTTTTTCTTGGTTTTAAATATTTTCAAAGGGTTTCCAAGTTGCCAATTTTGTAAATACATTGATCTTCAAAAACTGTAAGCAATATTCCAAACTGTCTCAGTTTTTATTCATCATATATTTCTCAGACTTTCAGACTTTGTTTCATTTCTCTCATTCTATCGCAATTAACGAGTCAACTAGCACCGTCAAAGACCTTCCTTCCATATTTTTTTTTCTGTTGTTGCTTTTTTTTGTTTCTTTTGTTTTTCTTTTTTGCTACAAGTAAATATCAATATAACCATATTATCTCTGTAATTTTACTGACCAGTCTACATGTAGATCTTCTCCTTTATTTTTGGTATTGAGTTTTAAACCCCTAAGACATAGCTTATAAAGAAGTAGCAAATCATGACCACATCTATTTAGACGCCTTTGGGTTTTCCCTGATTACTTGTAGAAAAAAATTGTGCAAAATATACCAAAAACCTCAAGAAATCAGATTTATTCAAGCCAATTTTCTCAAGAGTCAAAACAACTGCTCATGGAGAAAAACATTACCTACTTTTTCTGAAGGCATCGATCATCTCAGGAAAGGGGTTTCCCCTTTCTCATGGAGAATAATGAAGAGTAAAACCTCGTAATCCGCAAGAAAGGTCGTTGGCTTCATATTCTTTTATTGCTTCCCCCTACTTTCTTCTTCTCCTCATTCTCGGTTTATTCTTCTCTATTTTCTTCCTTGTAGTCTTCTTCCCTTCACCCTTATATGTTATTTGTAATTTCTATTATATGTATGTAATTTATATTTATTTATTCATACTTTTCATGCATTTGATATTTTAGATATGAATGTACTTATTTTATAAATTTTGTATAAGTTGTGTTATTTTATGTAATATGTTTGATTCACCTGGATGGCAAGTTTCTTCTTTTTAGGGAAGAAGACAATAAATGATATCTTATCTATCTCATCTATCATCAAAAACGTTTTTCCTTCCTCACATATCTCTATCAGTACCTTGTATTTTGACTGTTATTGTTCAATTATTATCCTTTTTATAATGAGTAGTTTATAGTAAATCGATGGTTTACACCCTGACAAAACATCTATCGCCTTCATGGATTCGGGCCATAGTGGATGATATGAAGGAGAAGCAAAAGGACATTAACCTACATGTAGTGGCATATTAAGGATAGTCTGAGGGGGGCGGGGGAGGGGCACAAGTCCAAAAAAACTGTGACATCCCCCTTCCCCACTCGCACAAAAAGGGTCCTTTATTTTTCTTGTTCCCTCAGGTCTAAAAATGTACATTGTATGGGGCATTGGTTTAGCCAGTCACTTAAAGATAAAGACCAGTTCTGGTCATGCGATTGCATTGTGAAAGAAACGTTGTGGAATCGATCAGAAAAGGTCGATCATCTAGCATATAAGTATTGGTGTGTACTGCAAGGTTCTGGAATCATCAAAATGATAAGAAATGTGGCCCAGTCTTGGTAAAGTTACAAGCACTGTACACAGAAAGATGTATATGGGACTACGCGATATCTATTTGGTCCCAATAGATATAATAATTTACCAAATATATCAATTAGTAGGCGGTTTCCCGACTTTTCCGGCAAAATTTGTATCATCACTTATTAGTCAAAACATATTCTTTCACACGATTGGTAATGAGAGCTTCCATTTCATTTTTTTGAGAGAGGGGCGTTTCCAAAACTGGTCTTTACCTTTAATACCTGTTATTATGACCTCCAACTGGAAAATTTAACATCATGATGATTACAGCATGTAACAGTAGTATTCAGTGCTCAGCAGCCTCAGGGGGAAAAAAACACTTAGTCAATCCAACTATCGTTAAGTAGACATGTACATGTGTCTGTGATGTATTCTTCCTAGGGTGCGTTCAAGCAAAGAGATATCTCTTTGGTTCAAGCAATTTTTTTTAAAGCAAGAATCACAAACATGAATCACAAATCAAAACGTCGTTACAAAACACGGTTACTGCGGGAGATCGTTCAAGCGATTTTCCATCAACGCTGGTTCTCGCTCATTTCAAGCCCACCCACGAAGAATAGGAAGAATAGATAGAGATAACGATAATATATATAATAGATAACGACATCATAGAATCATGAATGAGATCTCTGTTGCGTTCAAGCGATTTTTAGCGACCTCGATTCTGCAGAATCACGATACAAAACGCATCTTTTTCAGCGTTTCATGTTTGCGTTTTGAAACACGTTTATTTTTACGACCGACGAAAAATCTCTTGAAATCGCTTGAAAGCAACCGTGTTTTAAACTAAACGTCTTTGAAAAACGTGTTTCTAGGGTGAAAAAGTGTTGCTTGAACGCACCCTTAGTTCCATCACCATAAAGCGGTCTTGTGATGTAATTTGACTTTCCTATGGTCCCATCTTTTTTTTAATTTTTTTATTTGTATGTTTTATTAAGTCAAAACTAATATCAAAATATTTACAGGTCCGTCATCAGTAATGATTGATACACAACAAAAAAGATTTATATATAAAAAAATAAAAAATAAAAAAGTGACAAGAAATACAAGATAAATTTAAATCATTAACATAATATACATAATACAAGAAAAAAAATAGAATACTGTCTATTAAAATGGGGAGTCCCCCTAGCTGCCAAGACCAAATTCGTCCTGTCAAGGGCCACCGAAGCCTGGACACACTCCACCAAACCACACGATCTGCACGAGTTCCATACTTAAATACCACATGATCAGACCATCACTAAACTTTGCCTGTATTAAACCTAACATGCAGCTACATGTAGCTTCTCCTACGGTCCCATCTTAGTTTTTAGTGGTGAGGTGCGGAACTTCTTGTCTCTCGATGATCCAAGGAATAACTCAGATAACAGCGTGACGGATGAGATCAACACAGACTTCTTCAGTGAAATTATTCTTTGTGAAATTATTCCCTATTTCTTTGATCCCATTCTATTTTTCAGTGGTGAGGTTCAGAACTTCCTGTCTCTCGATAATCCGAGGAATAACCCTGATAACAATGTGACGGACGAGAACAACATAGACTTCTTCAGTGACCCCAACGATCCTAACACCATCAACCTGGGACCATCGGCCAACCCATCGTAAGTAGGACTGTCCAATCATTTATTATCTTCCCAGAAACATATAGCAAGGCCTGGGCCCTGTCTTATAAAGAGTTGCAATTGATCCAAATGAATCGCAAGTCATCCAATTAATCGCAAGTTTACAGTCTTGTATCTCTTATGTACACTACAATTAGTTGTGATTGATATCAACTCTTTATAAGACTTGGCCCTGAACTAAATTTTGGGTTTAGACTCATGCAATCAGAGGCCTTTCCAAGATTTTTTATAAAATGCAGTGCACAGTGACAGTTCTCAAAATTTACACAATTGAGGGGCACTTTTTTGTCTTGTATGTTTTATTTTGGTTTCAAATAGAGGGGTCACCCCCTAAAAAAAACCAAAACATCTTCCGATGAAGCTAATACATGTATGCATGATGGCCCTCCATGTATATACACGTATGGAGCTCTCAATTTCACACAATTCTTGTGAAGTTGTTGTCAAATAGGTGTACGCTGGAATCTGCACATAATGTATTTATGAAAGTTATTAAAAAAACTCTATTTTTTTAAAATATGATATATATATTTTTTTTCTCTATATTTTTATGGTATTTCCTAGAAGACTAGACGAATTTTCATCTATTTTGTTATGGGAAAATGGTAAATAGACAAAAAACATATTTTTAGGCTACGGTTTTGGAACAAAAGATAGACAACAAATATTCAGAGTTGAAACTGGTAAAAAAAATTAATTAATTTCTGTTCTGTTTTTTCATTCTTTTTCAATTAGTTTCAGACTATTTCATTATGACTAGGGCAGTCAAATCTTCGGTAAAATTGAATTGTGTTCAAGCAGAGAAAGTCAGAGAAGCATGCTTGGATGACTTTAAAGAAATTGGTCATTGTTTTGAACCGTCAAAATCCAAGATCATGAAATTGAAAGTCCCACTTCTGATAGTAATCTCAGATATTTTCTGCTTTTCCATCAAAGCAATGTGCTAATTCCACAAGTTCAAGGTGCTATCAAAGCTGGATCTTCTTATATACAATATGACCCAGAATTTTGTGTCATGAAAATTTAGACTGGGCTATTACATGTAGCTAGATGAATAGTGTTACAAGGAGTTACTACCTGATTATTTTTTTGGTTTGTTTGTTGAACATTTCTCTTTCTTTTCTTCAAAAGTTGAATATTATCTTCACCTTCCTTGCAACAGGTGGCAAAGTCTCTCTCATTTATATATCGTAGTAAAGTTGACAGCCAGTTACATGCCAAGTGCCTGTTAATCCATATGCATAACACACAAAGACAACCAATTGACAGCATGCTGAAGCAAGAATCCATTAGGGTTCATGCTAACAAGTATTTGTTTATGATAAGCCTTTATCTGTATTTAGATAAATTATTCAATGCGTGGAGAAGGTGTCCTCTAGAGAGCGAGTCATGTGCATTCAGGATGCATGTCATTAAATTTTATAACACGTTGTTGATGAGAAAGAAAAATCTAAAAGCACCTGATACAGGGCTATTAAATCGAGCAGGAATGGCAGAGTCTGGCGGATTCCCATAAAAGCAAGTCGTA
Organism: Mesocentrotus franciscanus; assembly: GCA_037976565.1. Classification (NCBI taxonomy): domain Eukaryota; kingdom Metazoa; phylum Echinodermata; class Echinoidea; order Camarodonta; family Strongylocentrotidae; genus Mesocentrotus; species Mesocentrotus franciscanus. The sequence goes on from CP137678.1 coordinate 12,954,568, forward strand.
ATTGTCCCCAAATTGCCTGGAGAACACGCATAGTGTGCCTGTACTTTAATCCCAGAAAAAGCATGCATGAGTTGGTTGCTTTCTACAGGTGTATATATAGGGACCATTAACCTTTTTTTCAACTAATCCATCAATGGATCTGTCCCGATTTATGTTCCTTCAGAATGTGACATAATAAAGCTTACATCTAACAAATATTCAACAAAGGCCCTAATTCAACCAGTCCACCTTTTTACTCTTGAGTTACAAGAAACATCAAAGTTTAATACAAGGGGTATAAAGTGTTGGGAGCCCCACAAATTTGATGGCAAATTTTCACTTAAATTGTATCATAATGTGAAAAAGGATGTCATTTAAGACACATTTCTGCAAGGATTTTCAAAACAAATGTGTTTGAAGTTGAATATTGATGAAAGAATACAAAATAAAAAAATATGTATTCTTTTATCATTATTTGTCTTCAAACACATTTTTTTTTTTGGGGGAATCTTTGCAGAAGTGTGTCTTAAATGACATCCTCTTTCACATTATGATAACAATACTATCAACCGGAATTTTGTTGCATTTAACTCTTCAAGTTCCATACATGTACCTTGTTTTTTTCTATAATCTATAGGGCAAGACCAAGTGACTTCGATTTCCTGAAGGTGATTGGCAAAGGCAGCTTTGGCAAGGTCCTGTTGGCCAAACACAAGATCGATGGCAAGGTGTATGCAGTCAAAGTGCTACAGAAGGCCGCCATCGTCAAGAGGAACGAGGTATGATGATGAAGATGCATGTAATGCCGAGTTCTGATAATACAGTCAAACCTGTCTATAGTGACCGCCCAAGGGAAACATAAAAAGTGGTCTTTGTAGACAGGTTCCTTTAGTACATGTTTCAATGAGAAACCATTTTCAAGGGAAACAAAAAATGTGGTCTTTGTAGACAGGTGGTCTTTGTAGACAGGTGGTCACTTAAACAGGTTTGACTGTAGTAGAGAAAGACATTCCAAAGCAAAACTAATGCTGAAAGTTCATTACCTCAAATGGATGAAATCTGCAAAAAAAATTGTGGAATGCATGTGATGGCAGAGTAATAAGATTTGAATTGAACTAGGTATTCATCCTGACAGTGTCTGTTTTTGTTTAATGTGATTTTCCAGCAAGTATTTGTTATTTTATTTACACTTTGTTGATTCAGTCAACTAATGTATGACATGATAAACGATTTAGAATGAAAGAGAGAGATAAATAGAGAGAGAGAGAGAGAGAGAGAGAGAGAGAGAGAGAGAGAGAGAGAGAGAGAGGGGAGGGGGAGGGGGAGTGCAAGAGTGTAACATAGAGGGGGAGAGAAAGAGAACAAAGGGTCATTTTTTGAACTTCAGATTCAACCAAATATAGAGGGAAGGCTCACTTTTTGCTATTTTTAAGGAAATTTCCTAACGCCCATTTGTCTCTATTCCACCGATACTCCCCACCAGGCGAAACATATCATGGCAGAGAGGAGCGTCCTACTGAAGAACCTCAAGCATCCATTCCTGGTCAGTCTCCACTACTCCTTCCAGACGGCCGACAAACTCTACTTCGTCCTGACTACGTCAACGGCGGGGAGCTCTTCTTTCATCTGCAGAGGGAGAAGTCCTTCCCGGAGGTCAGGGCGAAGTTCTACGCAGCGGAGATCGCCAGCGCCATCGGATACCTGCATTCCTTGGACATTATCTACAGGTGAGTGTTAAATGACTGAGAAGGTGTGATGGGGATGACATTCTTAATGCATTGCCTATGGGAACCAGTTGATCCCTGCAGGAAGCACTAATGTAAAGGTGTCGTGGTCTAGTGGATACGTCTTTGGACTCTAGATCACAGGGTTTGCGGTTCAAGTCTCACTGCGGCACTAATTTTCTTTGGCAAGGCATCAATCTACATTTGCCTCTCTCCACACAGGTGTTAAAATTGGTACCAATAGGAAGGAATTTCTTGAATGCTGTGAGCACCAACATCAATAGCCTAGCAGAGCCGGGGTATTATTGGAGCACCTTGAGCACCTTGTGTGGTGGATATGTGCACTATATACATATCTAATATTATTATGATTACTATTAAGCCTTTGGGATTCAGTAGTCAGCAGGCTTTGACACCTGAACCATGAACCTGTTTAGCAACATGAGAAACATGTAGGGTGGGAAATGGGCGAAAAGAAATGACAAATTCAGATAAAATAAGAAACAAAAAAGGACAACAATCAGAAGAAGCATGTGTGTATTTTTAATTTACATCATAGGTAAGACCTTTAAAGTCCTCATCCAAAGATGCTACTCGAACCGGAGTCCATGGATTTGGTTTGGACGTGACATCAGAAAGCAACTGTCTGTACCTACTGCGTGTCCAACTCACATCTCCAGGACAATTAGAAGAGACAAAAAATAGTGCATATGAAGATTGGTGCTTGTATAAAATTAGGAGCAGGATGTGGGGTGGGGTGGAGCTGAGCATGCGAATGAGCATATTATTTTATTATATGTAAGCATTCCAAAACCTTTCAAAAAAAAGAATGGGGGCTTTCCCCCTTCCCTCCCATCCCCATTCAAAAGCCCCTGAGAATTACTTCTTATAACTTGAAAAGCAAAATACCATCCTTTGCTATAATAACAAACTTTTCAACCATGACTTTTGTTGCTTTCAGAGATTTGAAGCCTGAGAACATTCTCCTGGATCACGATGGCCATGTTAGACTGACAGACTTTGGTTTGTGTAAGGAGGGTATCGCAGCCAAGAAAACCACCTCAACCTTCTGCGGTACACCAGAGGTAAGCAATTCCCCATTTCAATTTCATTTTTGTTCTCTAAAGGATAAAGTTGAGTTCTAGTCATGCGATTGCATTGTGAAAGAAACGTTGTGGAATCGATCAGGAAAGGTTGAAAATCTAGCATATAAATATTGGTGTGTACTGCAAGGTCCTGGAATCATCAAAATGATAAGAAATTTGTCCCAGTCTTGGTAAAGTTACAAGCACTGTACACAGAAAGATGTATTTGGGACTACACGAACATGTGGCATAAAAATCTGTCCCGATTTTTATGCTGTTACATGCCATATTTAGAATATTAAGGCATTTGAAGAGCCATGCTTTTCAGGGAACATTATTTTTCTGATGTTCTTCCACACTTGCATAATACAATAATAACGCTTACAAATTATTTATCACCTCTTCCCAGAATTCAACCTTCTCTTTAAATACTTGGTCCTTCCTCTGTCTGTCCGAAAGTAAATTCATAATGTACAAGTACAATTAAACAACTAAATTATTCATACCCCTTGTAAATTTGATGTTTTTTTGTTTTTTTTCGTAACTCAAGAATGAAAGACGGACTGGTTTAATCAAGGCCTTTGTTGAATACTTGTAGATGTAAGCTTTGATATGTCACATTCTCAAGCAACAGAAAAATGGGCAAAATCAATTTTTGAAAAACCGCCCGAAACCGCCCGAAACCGCCCGAAACCGCTCGTCCGTTTTCGTCTGTTTTCAACACTCTATAGTATCCGTTCTAGGGTCTACCGTGATAATGTTATACGTGCGTAATCCTTACGATGTCTACAGTAGGATTCTGCATAGAAAAATAGCGCATGTTTCATATTGTTCAGAACAATGTCAAAATGAGAGCAATATTGCAACATCTTTCAGTGAGTAATAGGCCATTTTTACAAAATGTCTAGTTGCTAATGGGATAATAGGGTTACATGCTATTTGAGGAGGCGAGGTGGCTCAGTGGTAGAGCAGTGGTTTTGTAACTGGGAGGACCTGGGTTTGAAAAGAAGTGGATGCGCTGGTGCCCTATGAGAAAGACTTAATCCTCATTACCAAGTCCCTTGGAGAGGACTTCAGGCTATCTGTCCCATGGTTGCTTAGTTATAAGCGTACACATGCTTTCTTAGCAGTCAGGTATAATAAACCATCAAACGCTGTCGGTTGAAAATCTAGCATATAAGTATGTTCATGTAGTCTTGTTATAAATTTGATTAGGGTAAAAATGCTTGCACATTGTCGCTAGATTTGAGTCCAGTGTAGCCCTTGTGTTCAGTGATTGGTGTAGATAAAGGCTTAATAGTGCTGGAAGTTTGAAAGAATATAGCCTTGGAAAGCTGAATTATTGAGAAGCCCAACTTTTCTATTGTAGTACTTGTATTGTGTGTACCTTTACTTGATTGATTAATTGCATAATTATATCTGTATTTGTTTTTGCAGTATCTGGCACCAGAAGTATTAAGAAAGCAGGAGTATGACAGAAGTGTAGACTGGTGGTGTCTTGGGGCTGTACTCTTTGAGATGATGTCGGGATTGGTAAGTATCTAGGAAGAGAGAAAGAGATAGCGAGATAGAGGGAGAGAGAGAGAGAGACTTTGGAGATGAGGGAAAAGATCAAGACAGCAATTGTGATGACAGGAGTAGAAGGAAGAGAATAAAAAGGAAAAGGGGGGAGGAGGAGGAGGAAGGAGGAAGGAGGAGGAAGAAGGAAGGAGGAGGAAGAGGAAGAGGAAGAGGAAGAGGAAGAAGAAGAAGAAGAAAAGATTGATAGATATGGGAGATAGAGAATGTGTAATATAAAGTGTATGATAAAAAATGTGTCTGTCACTTATTACCAGCTGTGATAAGATTAATGCAAATTTACTCTGGGTTTCCAATATTTAGATGCTGCTTCATGATTTTAATTCTAATTGAATCATTTAAAGTTCAACACAAGCTAGAATGGTGACACATTTTTTTCTCCCTGCCCTCTTACAGTCCCCTATTCTACTACAGAGACTCAGTTAAATTGACTTTTACATGAATGTTAACATTCTCAATAAACCACTGAGACTGGTTCTCCTATTTTTTTTCCTACAGCCTCCATTCTACAGCAGAGACACAGCTGAGATGTATGATAACATTCTCAACAAGCCCCTTCGAATGAGGAGCTCTGTTTTCTCACCAAGTGCCAAGAGTCTCCTTGAAGGGGTAAGCAAAGACCGTTCATGTCTGCTTCATTCTGCTTTTGGATCTTTGTTTGAAACAGAGTGGCCCATATTCTTGAAAGCCATTTAAGTCAAACCTGGCTTAACCTAATCTGATTATTAAGTTTGGTATAACTGTAAAGATGGAACAGAGTAGATGAACAATGTTAAATTGGTCATGAAATGGAAATCAGAAATCAGTTTCATAGTGATGAGTTTTAATGTTTTCATTCGTTATAAGAATTATGGTGATTGGTACAGGGCAAATAGTTAGACATTTGGCACTCCAGACATTGTTGGACTAACTCTACACTCTTCAGCGGAGTTTTAACCTGGCAATATTAAGTGAGGCCGAGGTCACAATACAGTCCAGTATGTTTAGAGGTCAGAAAGTGTCCTAAAATTTGATTTTGGCTCCTGAAAAGCACAGTTCATTTTAAATTATGCAGTAACCCCACATTTACATCTCTGAATTATGGAAGTATTAAAGGAGGAGTACACCCTGATATGTTAATCTAATTTTTCTGCTTTTATTAAAACCAACTTAATATCGAGTGGACTTCCCCTTTAAGCCTTTCTGAATCCGATTTTCATTCACACCACATTGTACTCCATTTGTCATGTAGCTGTTACACAAGGAGAGAGGCAAGAGACTGGGTGCAGGAGACAAAGGCTTCAAGGCCGTCAAGCATCATGAGTTCTTCTCGTCCATCAGTTGGTCAGACCTGGATGGCAAGAAAATTACTCCTCCTTACAATCCTAGAGTGGTAAGTACTGAAAGATCATTTCCCTGTTGGGCTTTTTGAAAGGGGGAGGGCAAGATGGAGAGGGAGGGAAAGTGAGTTCTTCTCATCCATCAGTCGGTCAGACCTGGATGCCAAGGAGATGACTCTTCCTTACAGTCCTAGAGTGGTAGGTTACAAGAGATCATTTCTCTGTTAGGCTATTTGGAAGGGGGTGGGTGTGGGGGAGGGATGGAGTGGAGAGGGGACAGTGAGTTCTTCTCATCTATCAGCTGATCAAACCTTGAGCCAAGAAGATTACCCCTCCTTTCAATCTTAGAGTGGCAAGTACTGAAAGATCATTCCGTTGCTTAGGCTCTTTTGGGGAGAAGAGGTGGCTGGCTAGGAGGGAAAGCCGAGATGGCGTAATAAGAATGACCACTTATATAGCACTCATATCCGTCACGCAGTGCTGCTCATGGCGCTCAACATTATTTCCCTGGTTGTAGCCGAGCAGCCAAAGTAAATAGTGCTCAAGCATATCAGGTACCCATTTACACCTGGGTGGAGAGAGGCGAATGTAAATTAACGTTATTCCACTAGACCACAATACCTCTACACAGTTGAGGTATGTCAGAGAGAAAGAGAACAAACACATATAGGTGGTCTCTCCTTGCAGTGCTAGATTTGTAATAAAGAGAAAAGATGATTTGCTGCTTGGTCTTATTAGGGAAAGGAGGAGGGAGAGATGTGGCTAGGCAGAGTGGCTAGGAGGGGAAGGGGGAGGGCAGGCTTAGTAGAAGAGATTTGTTATTTGAGAAAGAAGAAACATGCAAGAGGGTCACTCCTTACAGTCCTAGAGTTGTATTAAAGAGAAAAAATGATTTGCTGTTCAGCCTCATCGGGGGAAGGAGGAGGGAGAGTTGAGGCTAGGCAGAGTGGCTTAGAGGGGGAATTGGGGGGGGGGCGGTAAAGGGGCAGGCTTAGTAGAAGAGATTTGTTATTTGAGAAAGAGATGAACAAATGTAAGGGGGTCACTCCTTACAATGCTGAGAGAGAAGATCGTAGTCGAGGGGTTTATACTGTAATCCTATAGTTGCTAGATCGAGAGAGAATATTCTTACTTATTTTCCGGAGTTGATGCTCAGGAAATGAGAACTAGATCAATCTAAATTTAGCTAAAATCGGTTGATCTGTAAATTTGCCTGGTTGTTTTCGTTGATGTCTCATAAAAAGTTGTATTGGATAGAGTGTTTGATTACTTGCTGGTATTAAAATACGAATCCAAGGTATTCAAATTTAAAAGGACAAGGACTATTTATATTCCGGTGCTGATATGTCTAAAGCTATGTCATTTTAAATCCCCCAAACGACATATAGTTTTCATCTGCAGACATGTTACAATCTCCAAAAACGCTGAATTTCAAGAATGATGAATCTGTGACTTTCCACAAAATTTGTCCATAGCTGGTCACTCCTTTTTAACAGTTCTGCCCCCTTCTGTCGCGCCCTTTAGTTTGTCTTTCTATTTCATCTGGTTATGTACATTTCTTGTGTTGTATATCTTGTTGACTTTTACCATTTCTTAACACCTTGTTATATCTTGATGACTTTTACCATTTCATAACACCTTGTTATACTACGCAATCGAGTACAGTATATCCTACTTTACTAATTGTTTGTGAATATACTTTCAGATTGATCAATAAAGTATGTTTCTCTTTGAATTTTATTTAAGTATTTCAAAATCATAAAATGTTGCTTTCTTTATGCTTGATATTCACAAGTATACAGCATGAATAATAACGATATTATGTTTCTTTGCAGAGTGATAGCATGGACGTGAAGAACATCGATCCAGAGTTCGTCAGAGAGCCCGTTCCAAACTCCGTCGGCAAGTCAGTCGACCCCAACACCGTGAGCGCAAGCGTGCAGGACGCAGACAATGTCTTTGAGGGCTTCACGTACGTCCCTCCCACCGTGGGCTTGGATGATCCTTAGGGGGTGGAATGAGAACAGGCACAAAAGATTTCTTATTATTCAATGAGTTACCTCCTATTCTTCATTTAGTTTAATGTTTGATGAGATGGGAGGCCATTAATTACAATAGCCCATATTCTCGAAAGCGGCCAAAACTTTAAACCGGGCATAACAAAGTCTTCTGATGTATGGAACACCAAGTGTCAACCCCAAAGTTCTGCATTGATTATTGTCATTATGTAACGAAATTGATAAACCAACGCAAACTCATGAAATTAAGATGCTGACAACTGAGTTATCTTATGCGTTACAGGCTAAATACAGGAAACACGTAGCTCCTATGAGCAGTTGGCTACATGGAAATGTAATTTCAGAGTGACACATTTCGGTGTATTCCATTAAGTTACAGAAATATGCTCATTTATACAGGAGTAAAAAGTTAACATTTGGCGCTCCATAAATTGGTGGACAAAATCAGCGCACTTAGCCGGGTTTAAACCTTCCCTAAAGGTAGACGGCTTTCAAGAATACGGGCCATTGTGCCTCAGAAGCAGGAAGGCGGTGATTCCGTCTTGAGGCATATTGTTAATAACGCCCTGCTGGCTCTAAGCGGATAGTGATAATAAACCAGATGATGAAGTACATGTACAGAGAGTGTTCATTATAAGTGTCTTTTTGGAGATTAATTCTACAGGTTTTAAAGTTTCTTAACCTTGCCTATCACTTAACTGCATTGATTAAGACGGCCGTAGGATGATGTCGTTTTAAATCTTTGCTGTAATTCTTGCAAAGATGAGAGAAGAATGTGTAGCGGAGAGTTCCAACTCACGCTCTTACAGATTGCCAAGTTGATTAATTTCTTGCCCCGTATAGCATCTCGTGATATTGCTGTCAAATATATATATATATATATATATATATAGACCAAATCTTTGAACAGTTTCAGTTTGAAGTGATGGGTAGTATACATGTATATATGTGTAGCTTGTGTGGAATTTTATTCAAAAAACCATGCTAATTTCCCCGAAATTATCAGAAGTGACGTTTAGTTTTGTATGAATAAACATGCAGTCTTTTCTAAATCATGCATTTGAATATTTCTTATGATCAAGGACATGAAGCTATTTTCTCAAGATGTCTGTGTCACCTTTCCCTGCTCCTCTCTTCTTGTCTTTCGTCTCTTCTTTCCTTCCCTCTTTCTTTCTTTTCATGATTTGAAAGCTAACATGCAGGACATGTTGAGTATGTACACCAAAAACTTTATCCCAGAAATATATCTTTGAGCTTCATGAAATCTAAATAAATAATTTGTTAGAAAACTTAATATGAATGAATCATTTGCTTTGATCTGTCGCCCCTTCTCTCTACTGCGTTTCTCTTACCTCCTATCTGTTTATTTAAACAATGATTGTCCCCTTTCTTGTAATATCAAAGCTTTTCTTTTCTGGAACCTTTGATATCATTTTTTTCTCCTCTTGAATATCTGTAGATTTATTGCTTGCCTGTAGAATTATTTTAGCATTTGTGCCTTCAAATATTAGATTTCTTGCTTTCTAAATCTCTTTCAAATTCTCATGCAGATTTCAGCTTGAAATCTAAATTTTCCTTTCTTAGACTGGAAAGAGAAGGGGGGAAACGATTTTGAGAGTAAGACTTCTCTTTCTACGGATGTTGTCATATTTCCTGTCTTACTTCTCCTCTTATTTTTCTTCATCTTTGTCATACAATTTCGGTTAGGAAAGTGTTTTATCAGTGGACCATTCAAAAGTTTTAAGACAATACTTAGAATAGGAACGAACGAAAAGATTGAGAGTTTTCTTTTTTTTAAGGAACGTGATGTAAATGAAAAGATGAACATACTTTAAGCGATTCAGGGCATCTTGTAAAATGTGTAAATATGTACATGATTCAATTAGATGAAAGAAATACAGAGCAGAAATACAATACAATTGTGGTATTATCATGTCTTGTAAATGTATTCAAATTCTTATTTTGGTGCCTATACATATGCATTCTTGCTGTACATTATTTTGGAGAGAACATTTTATCATCCACCATCTTTAATACATATTGCATCTTATATTGCAATTGCTGCTTAATCCAAATCCTGTAAGTTTTTCTTCAAATATCCTATGAAAGCAAAAACAAGTAATCTGCGGACTTTATGCATTCCCATCATGCTTTGCCTGATGACCTTTCCTCAAGGCTCATAATTTGTACAAGCTATTGAAGGATCTATGCATAAATTTCTATTTTTAGTCGCCATGTTTGATGTTGCTATGTAATGACGGTGAACTACAAAACCTCATTTAAATATGCAGGGAATTTGAATTATATATTAAGTTGATGCTTCTTCGCATTTTTATAAAAAATTGCATTACTTATGAAATATTTCAGAATGTACATGTGTAATGATTTCTAACCACCCGCTTTGATTTTGTTCTCATATTTTGAAGAAAAAAAGAAATTAATTTTAAGCTGCTTAATTTTACGAAATACAGCGTAAGAACAAAACTTTGCATCATGGTTTTGTTTTATGTTTTTTCATTTCGATCCCACCTTTATTGCTGGTAATGTTAAATACATGTAAGATCAAGAATAGATCAAGAATTTGTCAATTTTCTTTCAATGCAGATGCCATGTCGTAACGTTCTCCTGCCAATTTGACGTGTGTTTAGTGCTTCCCTTCAATGTTTCAGAAATTTTGATGAGTTTGCTTTCTTTTATTTTCTTCAGGAATTTGATCATTTACTGCCTATTTTTCATGTTTGCACTAAATCAGAGCAATATGTTGTTGATTTCGAAACAGTAAATAACTGCTTTTTTTTTTTAGTTGGCAAAATAACCAGCTTTTACCGGAGACTACCAATTATCTTTGTATATTTTTTTGCAATATAGATGTCTCTCAACACAGATAGCTTGTTGGTATATCTTGATGGAACAAATTATAGACAGTAATTTTCATGTTCATTTTTTTTTTCTTTTACTTCTAACAGTCTTGTATTTGACATTGTAGGCATACATGTATGTATTTCCCTTTCTTTTCCAATTTCATATACATGTTGTAGTCTTTTCATCCCTTTTCTTATTATGGGTTTGTGTATGTTTCTTTGCTATTGGAGCTTAATTCATGTTTGTTTTATGCCATGTTTACAGAAGGAACAGTTTCTAAAATTTGAAAAAGCAAAAGCAATTTTTACTGTATTGATAAGAGCTCATAAAATTACATACAAAGTATTTTTTCTTATGATCTGTTGATCATTTTTTAATCTGATGTTTGCAATAACCGGGTGCTGCACACGATGTCAAAAATGATAACATGACATTCAATTTTATGTAATTTATCATTATTAAATCCTCAATGATTTGATCTCATTCTTTTTTCATGGGATGGAATTTGTTTGTATTTTGTGTTACATTAAAAAAAAAATGAATACCACTTGAGTTGAACAAGCAAAGTTACATTCAATATGACATTCTCTGCTTTCGTACTGAACTTAAATGATAGCATTTCAAAGAAACTGTCTACATTCAAAAAGAAATATGGCCAAATATGCATATCTACTTCGACATTCGATGTGACCAGTCATTCAGACATTGTCATTGCTTTGTAATGTCTTGTAGACCTTCACCACTTATTACTGCAGTAAGGTATAAATAGGAACATACCAATTTGTGTTTTTTCTGAATGCACCAGAACCTTTTATGTTAACAACTCACTTTCAAGGACCATGCACCTAGACCATTGCAACAGGACTGTTGGAATATTTCTTTAAGAATGCTTTGAATAATTTGCTATCATTAATCCCTAAGCATCAGCCACTCAAAATCTAGCATTCTCTGTAATGATGGTATTTCCAGATGACTTGCCATCGACTTTAAAAGCAAAAGATCTGATGACATTTTTCGGTAGGATCTGTTGCATGAAAAAGCTGTCTTTGAATGCAAAGTTGTAATCAAGAATGACTTTTCATATATGAGCCAATCAGGAGCGTGATGTAAATTATTAAGGAGGATCTTGATTGGCTAATCATGATTGTATGTTGTACCTTGCATTCAAATGCAACTGGATGCAATCAATCACTTGATTGCATGAAACCCAGATACGATGCCTCAAGCTTTATTTTTATCATTCATGTACCTATTTTGATGATGGTGTATGAACAAAATGTACATGCTAGTGTCTTTGAATGTACAGCGATGATAGTATTCAAATATCATTGAAACAAATTTTGTACATATATCTCATTTTTTGTAAAAAATGCAAATTGAACTATACGCTACAAATGTTCATATAAATAAATTCTGGCAAATGTGATTTCTAGCAAGTCGGTATCATTGATTGATCGAACTGTTTTCAGAATGTTTGTCTTACTCGTTTGTTCTTTTGAGTAGAAAAAATTGCCTCATTTTGTTAATGATCAAGTTTTCTCTTTTAAACATCTACTATTCCTGTACAGTATTTCAGATTAACCATGCTATTGATGAATTCTGTATATAAAATATATATTATGCATTGTTGTTATCTCTTGTCAGTCATTATTTCTGTATTCTTTCTGTCAGAAAATGTAAGAATTTATTGAATCAAAAGTCAAAGTACAACTCCATCTTACAATAATTCTTTTTTTTTTGCAATTATTATTGTATTACTTGATTAATCATGGGCATTCTCTATGAATTATGTGACAAAGCAACTTAAATTTGTAGATTCTTTAAATTTGTGACAATTGAAAATCTTCTTTTTTTTCATTTTGATTTTCATATTATGTCTGCCATTTTGGGGTCAATATATATCTAAAGATATGAAGCTCTCAACAAGTTGTGGTAATGATAATTAAACTTACAGCAAAAAAAAGTAGTTTCATGTATTTCTTAATTCAAATAATTATTTTCATTACATCTGATTGACTGTTCATCATAACAGAGTGCTAAAAAGTGTTGGTATATACAACGCACATGTAAATTCCTGTATAAGTTCCAGGGTACTTCGGCTAGAACTATAACTTGACTCAATGAAGAAAGGTGATTAATTAAAGATTGCATAGGGACAGTGTTTGTTTTTCTTCTTTGGCATGGGATGTTTACAAACTGTATCTAATGCTTGATAAAAAGGAATCAGATTATTTATTTTAATAGTTTTTTCTTTTGTATGACAGCAAATATTGCTATAGCAAATGTCACTTTATCTCTATTCAACATCAAAATTGTTTCATTTCTTGTTAAATTCTGAGGGAAAATGTGTGCGCTATTAAAGACATTAAACCTGTATGCGTCTTTAATAATCTACTGGGAAAAGCCTGTGTGAAATGGACATCATTTAGATTTTTAAGTCTTATTTTCTAAATATAACAGTTTATCAATGGATCAGAGAACATTGTATTTGTTTGTGTCATCGTGTTTGGTAATACCAGGGAGGTTTCTGAGAAACTCTTCAGCAAGAGATCCCAGTGCAATCTTGCGCCAAATGGAACCATGCGAATGATTACCCTTTGTTCAGAACCATTCATCGGAATCATTTGTTTTAGATGTGACCTGTAAGATGTACTGCTCTGTGACTATAGACTACAATGTGAACCATTTTATTGCTTGGATTGGACATTGTATGTTCAGAGAGCATATTATTTCTTGTGATTGGACGACCAACGTAAAGAATTGAAAATTGTACTGTGTAATCGTAACAAGACAAGAATTTTCAAATGATGAAGGGTAGGGGAGTGGTCGATTGTTTTAAATACCAACGGTGCTTAGAACGTGTTTGCTGAGTGGCAAAAAGGGCGTTCACTTGAAGCAGAGTCGTCTATACACAGAGTTTGGCCAACTTGGTTTCACTGGGTGACAATTACATGGCGTATATTCTCTTGTTTTGTTCTTACCCAACAAAGCAGTATTCGCCATAGTTATTGTGCCCAACTCAAACCGGGTTAGCCAAACTCTCCTAAAGAATGGCTCTGACTTGAACGGTTCAATTCCCTTTTGACTCTCAGCATGCAATGACATAGGATACCTGCCTCCTTCAACCGTTGGAGAATCTAGGTAAATGCATGTGATTATCAGGGAAAAAGGACTCAAGACAAGACAGAACAGAACAACGTAATAAATATTTTTGTATAATCCAATCATTTTGGTTTTATGGTATTTGTTCTTGATTTGAATGATTGCTTAATTATCTGAGTGAAGTTATTTGAATGATTGTTTTGTGTTGGAATGAGAGATGTGTGAAAGAAAGTGTCTGAAAAATAGATAAGTATCGTCTGTTTGAAGACAGAATTACTTAAAGGGTAAGTCCACCCTGGAGAGTATATTATTATTATAGGTCCTCTAAAAAGAAAAGACCATCCCAAGCCTTACATTTTTTTAAAATTGAAAATTTATTCATATTGTGTGTTGGAACATATGGGAAAGTTGTCCACCACTACATCAAAGGGACATTACCAATTTAGCCAATTTGAAGAGCCCATACCTAGAGTGATTACAAGTTTCAAAGATTCATAACTTTCTCATTTTTTGTCCAATTTCATTCAAACTTTCACCAGTCTACTTGTTTATATTTTTCTGCTTTCCTCTAGAGTAGATTGCTATCAAGGTTGGATTTCCCTTTAATCTAAGTAACATACCAGTGTGCCCTAAAAATGGCAAATCTTCGGTTCAAAGCTAAAAGATGTTAAGTCTGAATCAAAGTATTTGAGTAAACGGACCTCTTGCTGTTAACACACAAAATTACAGTTGATGCTAAATTTGAAATGACCCCTGAATAAAGACTGAGTTGATCACATTTTCACAACTTTTGAGGATGATTTTTTTTTCTTCAAATACATTCAATTGTGATTATTGTAAGATATGCAACCAAAATACAAAAATTTACATCTTTTTTCAGGACCAACTTTTAACCTCCACTAGTTCAGTATTTTTGTTTGTTTATTTTTTCTTGAAATGGTTTGTTGTTAGCATTCAGGGAAGTCCTTATTATGGTCGAGTCATTCTCTCCTCACTAGATCACTACTTGCTAATTATTGTCAAAAAGAAAAAGTGAGAGAAAGAGAGAGGAAGGCAACTTGGAAAGAAGAGAGAGAAAAAGTTCTAAACAAGCAAATAAGTTACAATTGTAATAGCTTTCATGGGTCATCCCGTCCAAGTACAAATTTATTCTCTCTCTTATATATTTCAGGATGTAATTGTACAAATACTTGACAAATAAAATCATACAAAAACATTCAGAGCAGTTATACTGCAGAATTATACACAAACAAATCACTTAAATAAAGCACATATTGGAACTTACCAACTACAATTAAACTGTATACATATGTGTGCACAAAGTAATGGATCTTGAATTGTTTCATACAAATTAGACTAAATCATGATTTTATTAGAAATATTACAAATATCAAAAATATTAAAAATTCATGTACATGAATTTTTAAAATACTGATATATATATTTGCACATTGGATATTGCCTAAAGAATCAGGGCACGTGAATTACAAAATATTGATAATTTTTGTTTGAATTAAAAACTTGTAAACGGATAGGCAGTTTATTACTGATCACTTTTACTTGCAAAAGTTCTAGACACCTCTATTAAAAGCAAATAAATTTGAAAGCTTTGAAGCTTTGAAACTAAATAAACAAGTGGTTTGTCGGTGCTCTGGGCTCCATTTTGTCAAAGATATAGAGTTACCGTTAGGTAGGTCTAGGAGAAGAGGTACACATAGCAGAGCTACCAAGTGTCACGCATTTGAGGGTCTGAAACCGCTCTCACGCATGACGCGCGCATGCGATTTCGAACCGTACGCTATACATACATTATACCCTCGCCCGCGCGCTCGCGCGCCGAGTCAGGAAAATGTCACGCATAGCTGATCTTTGAACTTGGCGTCTCTGACATAGGTATATATGTTGTTTTGTCAAGGATTGATGTGGTTAGTGCAGGATATTGACCTAGGGGCAATAGACCATTTTTGTAATGTAATCAAATTTAATGCACAAATCTTTGTTACGTGCCTTGTTACAAATTATTTCATTCACCTTTTTTGTATTTCAATAAAATGCTAATTGCATACATTACATATTGTTAGGTATATAGGACAAGCCATAACGTTTGACTTACCTAGGAACAAGTAATGTATGCGATTCGCATTCTGACTATTGAAATAGTTATTTGTAATAGGTAAATGAAATAAGTTATAACATGGCACTTAACAAAGATTTATGCTTAAATATGATTACATTACAAAAATGGTCTATTATCACTAGAGCATGTGCTGTACCACTGACACATTAGTCTTCCAAATTCCAACCCCAAAGTAATCCTGGACAGAGAGGGGTTATTAGAAATGCTCAATACAAAATCACATGCTCCAGCCAGTCAACTATTACATTCAAAACCAATATCTAACAGTAAGACCCCAAAAACTTGTATTGGCATAACCCGACCTCCCCTAAAAAAATGTCCCCTACCCTAAACTTTTCAACAACAAAAATATACATATATTCACTATCGAGATCATGATAGCGCACTATGGTGATATCGTTTGTTTAAAATCGCTATCGTTTTACACCAGTTTTCCTACTTTAATTTGCTTCTTTCCTGTGGATTTGGGTCTACATGTATTTTGATTTGAGTTTTGTTCCTTTCACTTCTTTCCTGCGTATTTTGGCTAGTTTTTACTTGAGCCACAAGTGTTCTGATTCGTGTGAGGGCAAACTCTGCGAGTAAAAAGTAGACTATTCCATTTCCCAGGAGATAAAAAGAAAAATAATGATAATAATCAAACTATCTACACTAATTTTCTATGGCCCATTACTCAAATACATCTTCCTTCTTGTTGGGGGCCTAAGCAAATTCCTGATTTCACCACTGGAGCAGTCACTACACTACGCCTACCAAACTTTAATCTTAAAGCCTGTCTGCACTAGTTTGGCCTGGAGGGATTAGACCTCCCAGCGTGGTCACTGACAGGTGGTTTTCTCATCAAATCAGCTCTCAATTAACATAAGAAAAGGGGATCATGGGGGACCAACGGGTACCGCTTAGGCATTGTTTGCTATATAGAGGGCACAAGTAGCTACAAGTAGTGCAGTCCTAGACCTTTAGACCTAACCTAAACATAAACATCCAACTGGCTGTATGTATGCATGCTCCATTTAGTAATACAGATGGACATTTTACAACTTAGTTACATAACTTGTGAGAAAAAAAACATGCATCAAATACAATAACCATTTTAAGACACGATTCATTAAAAAATTACAGCAATAAACCACCACACGCCTTTAAAAAATCTTAGGAATGTATTTCTAATTTACAGATGGAATTATTTCAAATTCAGTTGCATAAGAGAATGAAAGATTTTAAATGAATGCAGAATGTGCTAGTATGTAAACTACTTTTCTCTTTACAGATATATTTATACATGTATGTGTATCGGGGTACTTGAAAATGGAGTTAAAAAATTACATGTTTATAGCACACCTACATGTTTAACATACCTCCTGCCTTATGAAACTACAAAGAAAGTAGATGTAGCAAGACATTTTTTCCTAAAAGATGGATTAATCATTGTGTTATTTTCTCAGAAGATTTTTAGAGTAGTTGATAAATTAAGCCGATGATGAAAATCAATCCCACGTTGACTGCATTATTCCTGTTGATGGTTGGACTAGATGCCGTGGTCGTTGGAACAGTTTCTATAAAACAAGAAGAAAGATAAAGATAGAGTAAAATGTATATTTTTACTTCTCTCTCTTTCTGAACCTCTATCTCTCATTTCCTTTATCCTCATCTCTCTTTTTCTTTATCAATCTCTCCATTTCTGTATTTGTTTGTCGGTCTACCTAAATCTGTCTCTCTCTGTCTCTCTCTCTCTCTCTCACTTGCTTTTTCCAAATCCTATGCACATAGGGCCTACTCTCTACCTGTTATTTTCTCCTTTTCAATCTCCATTTCTGTTTGCCTGTCTCTCTAATTTATTGGTTCTATCTGCCATTATGAGCTATATTTATAATCCTCTTTCAAAATCACTCTCTCTCTCTCTCTCTCCCTCTCACACACACACACACACACTCTCTCTCTCTCTCTCTCTATTCCTTTGTCTATGTTTTACCCTATATTTTCTCTCTAATTCAGTTTCTCGATCCCAATCTATATCAAATCCCCTCCCCTCTCTCATTCACCCTCACCCGCTACCCCCCACTTTTACCCTCCACTTCCACTTTCCCCTCCCCTCTCTCTTTCAATCTACCAATCTCTCTTTCTCTGTTTCTCTGTCCATCTCTCTCTCTCTAATATCTTACCTGGAGCCTCATTTACATAATAGAAAGCCTCCATGCCAGCAGTCATGTGATCGTTGACGTGACAATGAAGAAGCCAGACGCCTGGGTCATCGGGGGTCATCTCCAGGGTGATGAAAGTTCCTGTTGGCATTTCCAAAAGGAAAAAGAGTCATAGTTATTTTCTTTTCTGAATAGAAAAATGAACCAAATGTATGTACAGTGTATATTTACAAAGTTTGTGTTTTTATATTTAAAAAAAAGAGTTATTTGAAAACATTTCAAAGCTTCAAAACTGGACAAGAGACATTCCTGTGCATTTCTCATGCAGAAAAGGTTTAATAAAAAATTCCAATTATAAATTCAAAAGAACAATCCACACTGCTCTATACAACAGCTGTGTGAAGCAAAAAAAAAAACACAAATCAACTTCTGTGTAGTTTTCATCTATTGCTCTATCCACCATGCCTCAAGGTATACTTCAAGACATGCTCCAGTGACAGTAGGGACTTTTAGATTTTACCGACGGTGGACTGCCAACATCCTCACACTGCCTAAAGGTGGCACTACGTGTCCCTAATATCTCCATGGTCAACATCTCACATTAAAGGTACTATGTCCCATTTGCAGGCCAAAAAAATGAAAAGGTTCAATTCCAATGGCATTTGAAT
The DNA here is from genome assembly GCA_037976565.1 of Mesocentrotus franciscanus. Taxonomy (NCBI): domain Eukaryota; kingdom Metazoa; phylum Echinodermata; class Echinoidea; order Camarodonta; family Strongylocentrotidae; genus Mesocentrotus; species Mesocentrotus franciscanus. Next base: position 12,973,181 of record CP137678.1, read on the forward strand.
GACAATACTAATTTAGAACTTCCCTCAAAACGAAAGGGCTTGAAAATGGCTTTAAGTGGGAAAATAACGACCATTAGTTGTCAAATCGAACTAAGTGCTTGCAATCACCTAAGTAATAGTCTGATTTTCAGACCCTTTACCGAATGGTCGTACGTTTTGTGCTGCACAAAGATTCAATCACTTTAATTTTGGCCATTACAAGTAGTGGGTTATTGATGTAGACAAATGCTCATGTACCTGTTACAGCTCATTTTATGTGTGTTATTACCAAAGGAAAAAAAAATGTCAGTCAGTCACTCAATAGTGTCTGACAGTGAAGTCTAGAAGGTAAACAGGTTTCCTTGCATACTTTGAATACTAGGAGTGGTAGGACACTGCTAATGTTTAAATTTCACAGATGCGACAAACATGACAAATTCATAATTCCTGCAAAGTTCTACAGAATTTGATGTTGGCTGCAAAAGGGACATAGTATCTTTGACAGAATTCCCAACTTCCAATCTAAACCAAGCAGTATGATACCTATAACCCTAAAATTTGCAACTGCAACCCTACATTTTCTTTCTTTTTTTGCTGAAACAAATCTCGGAGGAAATGTTGACTCAACTTCCTGAAAGTACAAATCATTGATGGCATATCTGGGGGGTGTTTCACATAGAAGTTAGACTTGAACTCTAGCAGGCCGCTCATGCATGCCACTGGTTGCTCTCACCATTCCTGGCATTGGTCTCTCAAGGGATGTGCAAATGTTGGTCACAAATCAACAGAATTGAGAATTTTTGATAGTTCATTGAAGGTAACACTTTTATCTTAAGTTCATAATTTCTTCAGTATTTTTCCTGGTTCAAGGCTTCTAGGCCCGTTGCATAAAACTTACCATTGATGGTAACTTTGCTATCAATGGCAACTACCATGGTAACAGGGCTCAACAGCCAATCAAAATCAAGGTTTCCATGGTAGTTACCACTGATGGCAAAGTTACCATCAATTGTAAGTTTTATGCAACGGGCCCTAGTCTTAATAGAACATGAATTTAAGTACGGTACCGGGTAATTTTTTTTCAACAATGAACTATTAAAAAAAAGAGTAAATTCTATAGATTTGTGACCATGATTTACACATCCCTTGAGAGCTAGACCAATGCCAGGAATGGTGAGAGCAACCAGTGGCATGAACAGCCTGCGATAGTTCAAGTCCAACTGAAGTTGATCTTAGTCTTTGTGAACCCCCTGGACTGTGAATAAATAATGCCAAACCTGGGAAAAGTTCCGAGACATCCAATCTGTTTGTATGCTCAGTCTGGTAGGTGAAAGTATGACCATGGAAGTGAACCGTGTGAAGATCAACCTCATCTCCAAGACCAATTAGATTCCATGCGACACGCTCTCCAGCGTCCATCTCAAGGTGGTCGAGGTTGTTGAACAGCAAGCCGTTGATTCCTGGAAAGAGAACATTGAGGCATCAACACACTGGAGCTGGGTGGTTTGCATATAGGGGACAATACAGCATGAACATCATGAGTATGATAGTGCAAGATAAGGTACTGCAGGGTGGCACTGACAGTGATATGGTGGTGATGGTGGTAGTGATGGTGGTGATGGTGATGGTGGTGGTGGTGGTGGTGATGGTGGTGGTGATGGTGGTGGTGCTGGTGGTGATGGTGGTAGTGATGGTGGTGGTGATGGTGATGGTGATGGTGGTGGTGGTGGTGGTGGTGGTGATGGTGGTGGTGATGGTGGTGATGGTGGTGGTGATGGTGGTGATGGTGGTGGTGATGGTGGTGGTGATGGTGGTGGTGATGGTGGTGGTGATGGTGGTGGTGATGGTGATGGTGGTGATGGTGGTGATGGTGGTGGTGATGGTGGTGACGGTGGTGGTGATGGTGGTGGTGATGGTGGTGATGGTGGTGGTGATGGCGGTGGTGATGGTGATGGTGGTGGTGATGGTGATGGTGATGGTGGTGGTGTAGGTGAAGATGGTGGTGGTGTAGGTGAAGGTGGTGGTGGTGGTAGTTGTGCTGATGATAGTGGTGATGGTAGCGGTGGCAATGATGGTGGTGATTGTGATGGTGGTGATGCTAGTGTTGGTGCTGGTCCTCTTGATAGTGGTGGTGGTTTAGGTGATGGTGGTGGTGATGGTGGTTGCGGTGGTAGTGATGGTGATTGTAATGATGATGGTGATGATGGTGGTGGTGGTGCGCTGCTGCTGGTGATGGTGGTGGTAATTGTCATGGTGGTGGTGATGGTAGCAGTGATGATAATGGTGATGGTGATATTGATGGCGATGATGACGTTGTTGGTGATGGTGATGATGAAGGGGATGATAATGATGCTGATGATTATATGATGTTCATGATTATGATGAAATTGATTATTATCAAGAACTTTTGTTGACAACAATGATGATGGTGGTCACAGTGATATAGCTGCTGATGATGATAATACATGTATCAACAATGTTGATACAGAGGATAAAGATGAATATTAATGACAGAGACAAAAGCAACGATGATGATGATGATGACAGTAACATTTAAGACCAGGACAAGATCTCCTTACCATGCATGAGGTTGCTCTCTTGAAAGTCCCCGTCACTAACATCCACCGCCGTAGGTGTCAAACAGTAATGATCAATGTTCTGTTGCAAATACCAACTCTTATTCTCATCCGTCACCGAGAAGAACAGGTTGAACTCTTTGTCAACATCCATTCTCCTTCCATCAGCATCTTGAATATGGGAGAAAAAGAATATAACAAATTAAAGCTAGTCAACATGGTACAGTCATAACTGCTTTAGCAAATACTACAAACAGCATTCTTGACTTACACGTAAAATTGTTTTAAAGGGAAACAGTATATAGACCAGATTTTGGGGGCCTTGATTAACATGCCCCCTTCCTTCACATACATGTTTAATCCTGTAATGAATGGGTGCCAAGATGGCCCCAAGAAAATTATGCGGTGACTTTGCAGCACATAAATTTAAATTTCTCTCCATATGGTTAATAATCTTGATCCCTGAAGTCAATATGTATCTGTGGCCTACATGGCACATAAAAGGATTCTTACAGTTTTCAGAAGAGATCGATATGAACAATATTAAAGTCTCTGTCAAGCAAAAACAAATTTTGAGAATTTGTCATTGTTTTCATTGTGTAGGGAAGTTTAATAATGTTTTAGTAGTAGTAGTAGTAGTAGTAGTAGTAGTAGTAGTAGTAGTAGTAGTAGTAGTAGTAGTAGTAGTAGTAGTAGTCATAGCAGTAGTAGCAGTCGTAGGAGTAGTAGCAGTCGTAGGAGTAGTAGTAGTAGTAGTAGTAGTAGTAGTAGTAGTAGTAGTAGTAGTAGTAGTAGTAGTAGTAGTAGTAGTCATAGTAATAGTAGCAGTATAGTAGCAGCAGTACTATTACTTTTATTATTAATATTACTCTCATTATTATTATCATCATCATCATCATCATCATCATCACCTAAGTTGCCTTTCTTGCAGATGACAAGTGGCCCAACCAGGCCTGCGTTGGTGTCCTTCCCTCTGTGTATACTGGAATAATAAACAGATGCCGTACACGACTTATCGCTAGCAGTTGGCGCTCGCGACTTCGGGACGGTCCAAGTATACGTCTTTGTCTCTCCGGCAGGACCGGCATATCGCTCGTTGACCTGTCACCGTATGTAGCGCCCTCGTTGTCTTTATCAGACAGAAGGTTCTGAGGGTGGACACTGTAAGGCTTGGTGGCTAGATTTTTGAAGACAACCTCGAGGGTGTCGCCGACTTCAACACGGATGATCGGACCGAGGATACCGAGCGATTTGTCCTCGTTCGTGGTGCGTTCCACCTGTGTAATAAATCTTTCATCTTCAAACTCTCTGTAGATGGCTTTGCGGTACTTGCTGCCAATGCTTGTGTTTCCACGATTGACGAAGACAAAGCCAGGACTGAAATTCAAAATAGATATTAAAGGTAAGATATAATTCTTGTACCTTGTAGGCTTGTACAATTCATCTTCAGCACAAAATGCAGAGGAAGATGTCAGCAAGCACTTCTCAACGTATGCGCTCAAACAGAATAACTTGAAAGAAAGTATGATTTGGTTGTACGAATGAACATTTTTGGGCAATATACATTAATGCCTAAATGTACATGAAAACGTTTATGCTGATACAGGGCACTGCAACCATTCTGGGGTGGGGCATCATTCTGTCTTAAAGCCCCTCTGCACTACTTGTAGCTACTTGCTCCCTCTATATAGAAAACAATGCCTAAGCGGTGCCCGTTGGTCCCCCATGATCCTCTTTTTCTTATGTTAATTGAGAGCCGAGTTGATGAGATAACCACCTGTCAGTGACCACGCTAATCCCTCTAATCCCTCCTGGCCAAACTAGTGCAGAGGGGCTTTAATAGGAAAGTGAATTTAGACTTTACAAAGCTACTGACATGACAGACTAGGGAATGGTGGGGTAGGAGGTGCATAGGCATCTTCTTTTGTCATCCTTTTTCCCTTCCCCCTTCCACTTTCTCTTTCTCTGGATTGTTTTTTTTTACGTCACTTGGTTTACACTACGCCACTGACTGAGCATACCTATCCTCATCAGTCAATGCCTGGCTCCGAACAGGGTCGTACTTGCGAGGCGTGAAGTCCCACTCCATTTCTATCGCTGCTATGTAGTGCCTTCTGACATTGCCACTGTCTGTCGCCGGAGCTTCTGAATAATCGCCCCCTTGGTTTACGGTGTACACTGCCGTCATTCCCTGAGCAAAGTGGATGTTGGTTTCACACTCGATCAACCATGTCCCTGTTTTTCCAAAGAAACAACAACAACACAAGAAGAGAAGTAAAAAATGATCATCAACTTTAAGCCCTTGTCAAAATAAAACATTCTAAAACTATCGAAAATAATATCGCTAGTGACATTCGTTTGTCTCGCAATGTGGTCAATAAGGAATCTAAAAGATCTCGACGTTTCGTGCGCCGCTGTAACACTTCGTCAGGTGATAAAAACTAATGTAAGCAAGGGTGTTTTATACTCTACGGGAGGACCGCGACGGTCAATAATTCGATCGATAATTGGAACAATAACGCACAAGGCCTATTGGCTGACGCACACGGTGCTCGACCAATCAGCAGGCCGCTGGTTCGCTAATTATGCACAAGGCCTAATGGTCGACGACACGTGCTCGACCAATCAGCAGGCCGCTAGTTCGCTCGCCTGCTGGGCAGCAATAGCGAGCTCAACCAATCAACGGTCGCTGGCTCGGCCCGTCTGCTGATTGGAATCGACCGGTGCTGGCCGGCTGGATGGGAAGTGTCATGGCGGCGTATCGTACGCATCCAAAATTCGGGGATATCGATCCCGTTGTCTCTGTTGAAATTATTGGGATTGAGACAGCGATATTATTTTCGATACTACATCCGCAATGAGTAATATATTTAGCATTATTCTAAAACTACTAAAAAAATCGTGCAAAAACAGCACAAAACTTTTTTTTCTTTCTATTTCAACTCTGAAATATATTTTCCATATATCTCGTTTCATAATCCTTAGACTAAAAATATATTTTTCGTCTATTTTTCTCTCTTTTTTACTATTAGGAAATACAGGAAAATAGTCTATTTTTCTAGGAAATACCATGAAAATATAGAGAAAATAGCCACTCACAAAAAAAAATTGCATGTAACCAGGGAAAAGCGACCAGGGAGGGGCTATTGACATTTTGATAAGACATGTTGAAAAAGCAGTCCAATAGTTGATGGAACAGTGCAGAAAACATAGTTTGCTGAATTGGTGGTTCAGGGGAGCTCTTTGGTATAATGCCGTTTTAGGAGTGACATTTCCTTATAGTGGTTTCTATGTAGGCCTACATGTATTTTGTTGTTTTACAAGAGGTTGTTATTTTTTAATAAGTTTTCCTGACCCTTTCTTTGAGCTTCAGACTAATGAATCATTGTTGTGATAGCCTGCATAGCCTTTTGAAGATAATTTTCGGCAACATGGATCTACTGTATGAGAATCGGTCTAGAGTATGACATATATAATGTAGTATTCTAATATTAATTCTTCTTAAACTTTGACAAATCATTAAAGCTCATATTCTAGGACAATAAATGTCCATTAATTTGGTACCTACGGCAGGCCTATGTTATTTCGAAGTTGTTCATTTTCATTGCATATCACAAAAATCTTCTAGCTACTGGATATCCTCAATTGAAATGTCGAAAAATAGCCTCCTCTCTTTGCCTAAAAAGTCAGTCACGGAGCTGGTCCACTATTTGTGACGTCACGCCCGGGGATGAGTATATTCACGTACCGGATGTTCCATAGAAAAACATGGGCAGAGAGATACGAATTTCTGCTATTTAGTTTCAAAGTTTAGTTTCATAACTCTGTGTAGAATTCTTCACCTTCCCCTAATATTTCAAAGTACTAATATCAATTCCCTTTTTCAGAATTATAACATAAACAAGCCAACGATGCGCTATTAGTCGATATTTTCACCATGTGATTTTGTTTGAGTGTGTTGAATTTGGTGAGATTGTTTTCGTGTGCTCGGTAAAGTAGAGACGGTCGTTTGGCTTCGTTTGAGTCTTTCTCGCGTTCGGTCTAGCTTGCTTTATACATATACACTTTCGATTCACGTACGGTACATATTATATAATTATATCAATTGATAATGGCTGGAGAGTTTGACCAGAACGATCTTTTATGGATTTTGAAGAGTTTATGGAGAAAGATGATGAAAGTAATGAAGGAAAAAGGGACGATAGTGCAGACGAGGATGATGGAAGTTGGGAGGACGCAAGTACAAGTGAGGGAGAAGACGATAGAGAAGTCGGAGAGCAAGGAGATGTCGACGTTTCGATTCACGTACGGTACATATTATATAATTATATCAATTGATAATGGCTGGAGAGTTTGACCAGAACGATCTTTTTATGGATTTTGAAGAGTTTATGGAGAAAGATGATGAAAGTAATGAAGGAAAAAGGGACGATAGTGCAGACGAGGATGATGGAAGTTGGGAGGACGCAAGTACAAGTGGGGGAGAAGACGATAGAGAAGTCGGAGAGCAAGGAGATGTCGACGTTCCTGCAGCCAGGGCCGGGGAGTAGCGCTCTAGACCGAAGATTTCTGTCTCTTTCGTTCGTTAGCCTCTGATTTGGGTAGGGTCGGCTCCTCTCTTTAGAGACAGAAGCCGACCATAGTGACTGCATTGCAAACTACTGCTCGCGTCCGAGCAGTAAACTTATGCCCAAAATACTACATTTTACCCGATGCATATCCGATGCATTTATTATTGTAAATTAATTAGGCCTAGGCTAAACTACATCGGTTCCACTTACCAGATTGACTGTATGATGCGTTTAAGGGTCTTTTTTCCGGATTTTCATCGCGAAATTGAGCTCCATGTTGAAATTCTTGCAGCCGTATTTTAAACTGTTACTGCGCATGGAGGAAGATGACGACGTCATCCATTGACAGTAACAGTTTAAAATACGGCTGCAAGAATTTCAACACGGAGCTCAATTTCGGCGATGTACGTTCAACAAGCCGCCTAGAGCAGCGGCCTGGTCTTACCTGCCGATTCCGCTCGCTTCACGAACGTTCGTGCAAGAGCCGTATCACTTGCGGATGAATATCGTTCATAGACGTCGTCCGCTAAATAGAGGAAGCTTGATCTCGTTCAAGTGATATATATATATTTAAAACAAATATTTAACTGGTTCTGTATCCTTTTTTGAGGCAGTCAAACACATCCATGATAACTACAGTCACAGTTCTAGGCCTATTCGTTTCACAAAACTGCTCCTGTACCTTATCTGATGACAAGATAATGTATATGTACACCCCTATTCATACCTGCATATGATTTAACCTTATTTTCCAAGCAGTAAACCCGTCTTAAAACTCTACCAAAAAGGATAATGTGAGGATATAAAAAGAAATCAGCAACTGGAAAACGTTGCTTAGTTATTCTTCATTCAAATAAAAGCAGAAAATCTATCAAATAAACTTGTTAACAAGAAAAATTCTAAGCTCTAACAGGATAGCATTTACGTGGGCATATCATTGGCATTCACTCTCACTCAGCCCATGATCCCGGTCGTGACGTCAAGAATAGAGGACCCGGCAATTCCGTGCATTTCCGGGTTTCCGACTTCGAGATTTTGGTGGAGTTTACTCGCATAAATTAACTATTCTGAACTTGTTTTGTTGGTTGAACGCCATTTAGTGTTATTCTGGGGGTTAAAAGCTTTCTATTGATGTGATTATCTCAATATTTGGGATTATCCTAGAATTTCACCTTTAATGCAACCACTTAAATAATCAAACAATGATATGTTGAAATGATCTAATCTAATGATCTAATCTATGAGATGTAACCTCAGCCATATATGTTAATCTTGATTTGATTGACTTTTAATCATTCTTACCTGGGTTGTCAGGGACAGTCATGATCGTCTGGGCGATACCCGGGAAGAGGGGCACAGCATCGACCCTACGACCTTCAAGCACAAAGGTCAGCTGGTGGAAGTAGGCAGTGTGTTGGTCAGTGTCCTTGCCCAGGTCCATGACATGCCAACTAACCGTCTCACCAGTGGTCATCTCTACGGCTGGCAGGTTGGCAAAGGAATAACCATTGATGCCTGTATGGATAGAATGGAAAGATTTTTATCATTAAGTGACCATTTGCAACATATTATCAAATATGGATTAAATCTGTGTGTTCATTCCAGATTTAAATTGTAACTTGTAATCCATGAGAATCACTGAAATACAAAGTATAATAATGTTTAAATGCTTATTTGTAGAAGTACTGTTAGTAGTAGAGGGGGAAGGAAGAGGAGGTTGAAAGTAGAAAGGATATAGTTCTTCAGGTAGGAGAAAGCGGAAAATCTATTTTTGGAAAGAGGAGGAGGAGGAGATGGAGGAAGAGGAGAGGGAGAAGAAGGAGGGACGAGAAGGAGGGACGAGAAGGAGCGAGGAGAATGAGGGGAAGAGGAGAGAGAGGAGAAGGAGGGGGACAGGGGGAGGAGGACAGAAAGGGAAATGAGGAGGGGAGGAGAGGGAGGAAAAGGAGGATAGGACAGAAGAAGGGAAGAGGAGGGAGGAGGACGAGGATGGATAGAGGGGGAGGAGGAGGAGAGGGAGGGAGAAGGAGGAGGGAAGGAGAGGTAGAAGGAGTGGAGGAGAGGAGGGGAGTAGGGGGAAAAGGAGGGGGAGGAGAGGAAATAGGAATGGAAAGAGAAGGAAGAGGGAGGGAAGGAGGAGGGGAAGGAGGAGGGGAAGGAGGAGGGGGAAAAAGAGGAAGAGGAGAGGGAGAAGAAGGAGGGACGAGAAGAAGGGACGTGAAGGAGCGAGGAGAATGAGGGGAAGAGAGAGGAGAAGGAGGGGACAGGGGGAGGAGGACAGAAAGGGGAATGAGGAGGGGAGGAGAGGGAGGAAAAGGAGGATAGGAAAGAGGAAGGGAAGAGGAGGGAGGAGGATGAGGATGGATAGAGGAGGAGGAGGAGGAGAGGGAGGGAGAAGGAGGAGGGAAGGAGAGGGAGAAGGAGTGGAGGAGAGGAGGAGGGGAGTAGGGGGAAAAGGAGGGGGAGGAGAGGAAAGAGGAATGGAAAGAGAAGGAAGAGGGAGGGGAAGGAGGAAAGGAGGAGGGGAAGGAGGAGGGGAAGGAGGAGGGGAAGGGGTAGAAGGAGGGGAGAAGAGGGAGGAGAAGGAGAGGAAAGAGGAGGAGGGAAGAGGTGGAGGAGGGGGATGATATGAAAGAGAAAAGGGAGGAGGAGGAGGGAGGAGGGAGGAAGAGGGAGGAGGAGGGAGGGAGGAGGACAAGGGGTAGGAGGGGAAGGAGAGGAAGGAGATGGAGAAGGAGGGCACGAGAGGAAGAGAAGGGGAGCAGGAGGACAAGGGGGATCAGGATGAGTACAAGGTGGATTCGAAGAGGAGGCCACAGTAACCGCAGTAAACGCAAATGTAACTCACTAGTCATGAGATTAGAAGCGACAAAATCTTCATCTTCTGGATCTGCCCGGCCTGGAGCGTAGTTGGCAATATTCTCATCAATATACCAGCTCTGATTCTCATCGAAGATGAGGAAGAGCAGGAAAAATTCTCGGTCAACCCCCATCTGTAAACAGAACAAAATATACGCATCATACTAAAAACACGATTGTATGAAGGGAGTGTGTGAGAAAGAAAAAAGGACAGAAAGAGAGACAGAGATATAGCAACGGAAGCAAATTAATGGTTATTAGACGTGTGGTCTTTCATTAAAGGGCGTTGCTACAAAAACTTTATTCAAAAAGGTATAAAGTCCTCTTTAATGATTGGACTGAATCTCTTTTGGAATCAAATAAAAAAAAAAAAAAAAATAATTTTTTTCATCCTGAGTAGCATCATCAGTTCGTCAGTATTAATACTCCTATATGTGGAAACTGCTATTGTTATCACCCCATCATTACCAGGTACCCATTCCTTTCACCTGGGTCAAGATGACCAAATGAGGGCGGAACACCTTGTCCGAGGATGTAAGCCCCGAGCAAGGATCAAATCTGAGGACTTCTAGACAGTACGAGAGTGCTTACACAACTCTTGATATCCACAGAGAGAGTTTTTTTTTAAATAATGCAATGATATTTAGACATATAGGCCTAGGAGACAGGTATTTGAAGAAAAAAAGTGAGTTCTAACCCGGTTCCCATCAGCATCCAAAGTCCCCTCCTTGCAGATGAGCATAGGTCCAACGAGACCGGAATACAGGTCCATGGTTTCATCTGTTCCTGACATGTACATCATGGTCAGACAGTCTGGGTCCAGGGCCGTCGGTCCAACGGACTGGGGGATAGTCCACGTGTACATGTAGGTGGCGTTTGGGGCTACGATGCCATCAGCCTGCTCAGCCGCTGGGAGACGGGACGAAAGAGGAAGCAGCGGTTAAGAGTGATACTGTTTAAACCATTGAATACAAGCTGTCCAAGTTTTCTTATTCTTCTTCTTCTTCTTCTTCTATTGTTAATCTTCAAAGGGTTATGCAGCCTATCATGAAAATATCTATAGAAAGATTACCAGTTTTGTATGCAGGCTCACTAAACACCAGGGGTGTTTCACAAAGATCCTAAGTTGAACTTATCTCTAAGTTGGACTTAAAAATTATGGAAAGCCGTTAGCATCTATGAAAATATTTTGTAAAAGTTATTTTAAAACGCATAAAATGTTGATTCAAATCATTAATATTTTCCATTATCAAGGAATTTCATGTTCTTGATGTGGAATTTATAAAAAGTCTAAAAATACCTGAATTTTCGCTTTTGAATATATTTTATGTTAAGGCTACAAATGGCTTTCCATAAGTTTTAAGTCCAACTTAGAGTTAAGTTCGACTTAGGATCGTTGTGAAACACCCCCCAGGTATACACCCTACTCTTGCAAGGAGTGTAGCGTATTAACTACCATAGTGTGTGACTCTCCTACACATGGAGCCTCCAGTTAACGTTCTAGTCCGAGGAACAGAGTGTTTTTCCCAGAACCCGAGGGGAGGGGCTTGCTTACACACAATGCAGCGACAATCATTCTTGCATTTTTGACTGCTAAGTGCAGAACATATGTTTTAACCAATATTTTCTTAAGACTCCAACCCAGGTTAAAGTTAAATGCTGGTTTCATAGAGTAGCAAAATTTGGCATTATCCAAGGATGAAGGGTGTTGCAATGGTTCTTGTTCAGGAAGAGGAATAAAGCCACTGTTAGAACAAACACATCCTTACAGGAAACCTCATCCCAAAGAATAAGTGATTCCTTTAAAGTAGATACCCGAAGAAAATTCACGCCAACTGATGGACAAATTATATATGGATGGAAAGATTTTCTCTTGAAAAACATGAATAATTTGCTGAAAAATCAAATAGATATCATGGAAAGGCATAAAATTCAATTTTTAAAGACCCTTCTCAGACCCCTGAACGTAAGCTAAACACACGAGTGTAGCAAGGTCTGAATAGTGACGTCACATACTAGACAAACACACAACCAGCTAGCTAACTGCTTTGTGGCTAGCTAGCTGTGTCTCGCATGTGACGTCACAAATTTTGACGCACTACGGAGGACCGCTAAGGGCAGAAAATCTGGATCTCAAAGTTAACATTTTTGAGAGATGATTACTGCAGGCCCCAAACATATTTTGAAGAGGGAAGTTGTTATATTTGATCAGTAAGGCTCCCCCTTCGCAATGATATGAATCTTGCTTCAATTAAAAACACTTTTGATTCTTCGGGTGTCTCCTTTAAGCATTCACAGTCTTACATAGGATTTGCAACCCATGACACGAAAGGGGTAAACCTTCTGGACATGGGGTAAAGATTTGTCAAAATAAGGTATATATAACCCTTCAGGTAATCAGTATACAAATATTGACTGCTTTGAGGGGGATGATCATAACTATTACCAAAGGTGATCTCGAAACTGTTCTGTGCCCCGGACTAGGTTGAGGGGAATATAGTGCAGTCTAGAGATCACAGAGGATTGAGATGTAGTTTTAACACATGATCAGAAAAATAAACAATCAATATTTGTTTTATATACTGCATCCCCTGTGTCAATTCCCAAGAGATGTTTCACAACAAAATATCACTGTTAAGGGGATTTCTATTTGTAGATCGAGTCAAAGGGTATTTACCACCATAAGAGCATTGCACATATTCATTTGTTAACTTCACGTGCGATCACTGTGCCCTTGCATTGTATGCGTAAGTAGAACAATGCCTGGTCACTATATTTTGCTAGACTGTCCCAGAAGTCAGTAGTGAAATATTTCATTATTGCAATTTTCACTAATCAGAGGCCTAGATTCTTCATACAAACAGTAACAACTAAATTATTCATACCCCTTGTAAAACTGATGTTTTTTGTGTTTTTCATAACTCAAGAATGAAAGGTGGACTGGTTGAATTAGGGGCAATTGTTGAATACTTTTAAATGTCAGCTTTAATATGTCACATTCTTAAGAAACATAAATTGGGACAAATCATATGTTTTCACATACTCGAAAAATTATAAAACCTGGTAAGGGTATGAATAATTTAGTTGTTAACTGTATGCATTATACAGTGCATCCATGAAACCGAGAATTATCGATGTTTTATCATAACTTAATCACAATTATAATTAATAAATGACACATATTTGTAAAGCTTAGATCCTCCTCTTTCATTTGATGCAACTCATATGATGCATATTTCACGCATGAGTGCTTAAAAACAATTTGAAGGGTAAAAGGATTCTTTTGTCAACTCCGTTTGTTGGTATGGCAGTCAGCCAGTTTAAACGATGCAAGCATATACTTTAAACAAACAGAACATTGTTATTCCTGGCTCATTTTTCCTGATTGACGTGTCATATGAAAGGGCATAAAATGAACTTTCTGGGAATGTGATTTTCTCTTTGAAATTCAGATACCGTTCCCCAAATGACTTTTTGGTACCCTTTCTTCAAATTGTTTTTAATCACTCATGCGTGAAATATGCATCAAATGAAAGAGGAGGATCTAAGCCTTACAAATATGTGTCATTTATTAATTATAATTATGATTAAGTTATGATAAAACATTTATAATTCTCGGTTTTGTTTTTTCTGGGACGCACTGAACGATAAACTATCCTGTCTCCTGACTTACGATCTGTACCGTCCATGTAGTTGGATCCTTCATTGGCTTTATCATACAGTACGCCCCTGGGATGGATGCTGTGGGGGACGCCCAGTATTCTTGAACGTCACCTGGATGGTATCCCCGACCTCGCCCCGAATGACAGGACCTAAGACACCCATGTAACGGTCCTCGGCGCTTCTCTCGATCAGTTTGTCGGGCGTGAAGTCGCCATCGGAGTACTGGACGTATCTGGCCTTCAGGTAGGTTCCGGGGATGCGATTTTCGGTGTCGGTGAAGAAGGGGAATGACTCGCTAGAATGGTTAGAAATTGGAAACATAAACTGACTAAGTTGTACACTGTATCTATTATGTTCGAACAAAGAGATGCAATGCGCCCTCCTTCTTTCATTCTTTTAAAAATTCGTTCCTAAATTGTAGAGTTAGATGTCACTGACTAACTGTGAATCAAACACGATACTTTATAACAAAATGTGTGCACATCCAGTGCACTACAGAGGGCGACAAACAACTCACATGATTCAATACTGGTGCTATACTCCTTTTTCTCTCTTCTATCGAGTCTTACCTTTCGGGATCAGTCAAATCTCTTCCATCAAGTCCATTGATATCAGTAGGGCCATAATGCCACACACTCTCTGCAATGCCTATGAAGTACTCCCTCGTCTGTCCTGTCAGGGGTTCCTCCACCACTTCTGGACCACAGTCAGGGTTGACTGTGTAGAGAACCTGGGCACCAGCTTCATGAAATGATAGCATTTGATTTGATTAAAAGAGGAGTAATAATTTTAACTGTCTCATGAATTCTTACTTGTAACACAAATTTATAAACTTGATATAGCACTGAATATCGACATTAAAACAACCAAATCCTACAGAAACAAACGGAGTTCGCGTGGTTTAGATGCGGAAGCTGGGTTGAGGTCGACTAGTGCGGGCGCCACCACTTCCGGAAGTTACGCTTAGTAAGACTGGGTCGGTGGAAGGTCGTGTTAACTTAATCGTGGCAAGTTGGTCCGAGTAAGAGCATATGGACAACTCGTCGCGCGGGTGGCAGAAGGGTGTTAGCTCGAATTTCATGTAAACAATGATGCGCTAAGCAGAAGGGCGTTAGCACTATATCGCCTCAAACTTTTATAAAACTGACTTATTTCCGAAAATAAATTGTGGCCGTGTTCTACTATAACATTCTATTAGTCTCTTAAGTATTAAACCAATTTTCGGTACAGAAAGTAGTTTAAATATAAAACAAATCTTTAAATGCGAATAATTCGAAATGTAGATTTCGAGTCGCTCGCGCGCTTACGCCCTTCTGCCACCTGCGCGACAAACCAATGGTGTAAGTCAAATATTTATGGAATATTTATTGCTGCAGGGAAAAACTTACGCCATCTAGGAAGCCAAGCTGAACATGGCTATTGATAATGTGATGCAAATGTTTTGTACTCATGCTCTAATGTCTGGATTAACATGCCAGAAGAAAGGATAAAAGTGGGCCTCGTGTAGTGGCACGTGGCAGACTGACTAGGGACTGTAGAGATGTGATGTACCTGTAGGGAGTGGCGAAACTGCCAATAGATAGAGTCTATTAGACTGCCCGGTCGTGAGATGGCAAAACAACGTAAGTCAAATTTTTGGTAAATTCACTTTTTTGCAGATTCCGAGTTGTTTCGGGGTCCATTAACTACTCAACAATTCCAGGAACTAGAAATTGCCCCGTTACCGAGATTTTACCCCTCTTCCCTGGCAAAACCATCTCGTTTTGCTGGCAGAACAACGTAAGTGGACTCCTTCTCAACGCATGTTCGTGGTTGAGATGGCAGAACAACGTATCGACTCAACTGTTCCTGTGCTGTACGTGTTATAACTGTGTGCTGCAGCTCAGCGCAGCGCGTTGCGCTGTGCGCTTTAGTCCAGTCCTATCGATATCTCAACACATATCGATTCTAGGACATACTTTGTTTTGCCAGATCAACCTGTTGGCACCATACACGCGGCAAAACAACTTATCTTTTACACTTATGTAAATAAATCGTAACTTAAGGGATTAAGTAGGAAAATTTGGGTCTGAATATGTTATTGACATCGTTGGTCATTATCATGCAGAATATCAGATATCAAACACAAAAACTAAAAGAACTGTCCTCCGGCCTTCAAAACTTCAAACTCGATTATCTCCAAAAGACGTTTTGTGTAGATACGTTGTTTTGCCATCTCACGGCCATGCCTGACAGGCGGGCGCCTGTTCTATCATATGTTTGAGATTCATTGCCTGGACTTAAATAAAGCAGAATGACTTTGAACTGAATATACTTGAGCCTGCATCCTTATTTTATGGATTCACTACATTAGCTTCAAAATTATTTTGGGTAAAGAAATTGTTTTCCTGTCATAACATTTTTCATTCACACATAAGAGGATGATAAAATTTGACTTTGGTGAAATAATCAGTATCATGTATTTTGCAATGTGCACAACCATAACACTATACGAAGAAGGAGAGGAACATTTACTCAGGGAGTTGGTATTACTGTTCCAGGTGTTTTTCTAATACGGTATGATGAGATTAAGGAGCTTCCTGCTGGCAGAACACAGGAAGCATCTTGTTAACAAATAAAATAATACATTGAGCATGAGGAGTAATTTATTTCATTCCTTGGCATCAAAGTTCAGTCATTATCTATCAAAGACAGCACTTCCCGAAAGGATAATCATTAGGCCTGTCTTCATCAGACCGAAGTTGCAAAATAACCCGCTATTTTCAGACTCTGGATATTTTCCTGAAGCTCGAAATTGCGTCTTCACCAGATTCGCTCATCACAAACTAGCTCGGATGGGCGCAAATTAATCAGCCTGCTATTTCCCAAATAGCGGGCTAATTTGGAAACAAGACGAATATTTCTCGGGATATTTTCTCTACCAAATGGCCCGCTAATTGCAACTGCGGGCTGATAAGACGCAAATTAGCTGGCTAATTTGAGATCGGGCTAGTCAGAATAGCTGGTTATTTTGCAACTTCGGTCTGATGAAGACAGTCCTAGTGTATCTTGGTTGGTAGACTAAACAGATAAAGAAAAATGATCACCACCTGTTTTTAGTGGTCCTCAGAGCACACTATATTTGGTGTAAATTAAGGAGGATTTTTTTTTTTTTTAAATGTTGTGATTCATAGGAAACTTCTTCATCACTCCGGAAGTGTGCACTTCCATACTATCACTACGTGTGCTCCATAAATTTCTTATGTTACATGTCTTAGAAATGTATAGTTACTTTATTTGTCTTTTTAAGGATTGTTTTTTAAAGGCATTGTTTAACAATGTTAAATCTGAGATGTATGACGCTACGTGTTATCAGTGTCTGTGATATGGTGTAATATCGAAGCCCTCAAATAATTGCGCTTCAAAATGATCATGAAGTGCCTCAAAAAAGTAAAAATCTTTGAGTGACCAGTTTTGCCATACCAGTACTCATTTTCCCCAATAGACTGTAGTGTTATAAAAACCGTTAGGAAAACGAAAAATGAAATTTTGATTTCCAATCATAAATATCTTGATAATAAGACAGGCGATCGGCTTGTAAAAGTCATGGGATTCCTGACTGACCTAAAGGTTTATAATAATGGTTGGAGCATGAGCTAAATCCAGGATTTTGTTTCAGAATCTGAGGCAATGTTACCGAGTCACTTTAATGTTATACATAACATATCACCTGATCGAGCAGCAGCAAACCAATTTGATTGGCCTATTTGAGACCCTCCTTACAGGGACTGCTGGTGTGACCAGCTGTAAACAATTATCTATTTTGATACCTGAACTGGATATTGTTCACAAGTACATAATATATACCCCAAATATGATATATCAAAATAAACAAAGAGGAATATTGTCTAGCAAAGCAGTAAAGCCTAAATATGGTCTTGTTTATTCATACTCCGTTTTTGAGACCATTACCTCATCCATCAACTTTTGATTGCAGCTGATAATACTTGGGACAATTTAATAATTTACCAATTGTATGACTTGATCATAACTTATGTTTATAATAAGCCACACTTTGCAATATTACATTGTATATACAAAATATTTCTTCATATGTTATTTATCTTTGTTTACATGACCTTTGCTCCTTATTTCATTATTTTCATTATGTGTTCAATTTGTACTTTATCATTAAGTCTGTAAATATTTCATATATGTTGTTTTTATTGTGCAGGGCCCACAGGAATAGCAGATTGTTAACTGAAGAGGCAACCCTTCTTAGAATAAATACTGTAGATAAAAAAATAAAATAAATAATACATACCAGTTTGATGAGTGACGACATGAGATTTAGCAAGCCATGTACCAGGGTTGATAGCCACCATGTCAGCTGATGATACAACAGCCGGAGTCAAGCTGAGAGTGTCCACACGGTGGTTGCGTAGCTCCTAAATAACAAAAGATTATGTAAAAACAAAAATATATAACAACTATATTCAATGTGTAAACAATTGCAAAGTAGTCCTATCACTTTGTATAATAAATACCGGTAAATACATTTGAACAGGAAAATTATTCAAAAGTTTACCATTGCATCTCTTTCTCTCCCTATGTCTCTCTTTCTTTCTCTCTCTCCCCCCTCCCTCCTTCCCTCGCTCCCTCCCTCCCTCCCTCCTCTCTCTCTCCTCCCTCTCTCTCCCTCCCTCTCTCTCTCTATGTCTCCCTCTCTCTCTCTCCCCCCTCCCTCCCTCCCTCTCTCTCCCTCTCCTTCCATCTCCCTCCCTCTCTCCCTCCCTCTCCCTCTCTCCCCCTCTCTCTCGATCTCTCTCCCTCTCTCTCTCTCTATCGCTCTCTCTTTCTCTCTCTCTCTCTCCCTCTCTCTCTCGCTCTCTCTCTCTCTCTCCCTCTTGCTTTCTCTTATGCCCTCCATTTCATTTAATGATCTTCATTTCCAAAACCTCCCCATACTGTTTTGATTTCTTCATTCTGACCACATCTCTTACCAGCACGTTCCCATGGAAGTTGACCGTGTGGACGTCAATCTCCGTTCCGATGCCCATGATGTGCCAGGCCACCTTGTCTGATTGACACATCTCTAATCCTGGCAGAGCCCCATACAGATAACCATTCACGCTGTCCATCCTGTTACTTGCCAAGAAATCCTCATCCTCTGTTCGGGGTTTGGGTCACGGTCGAGGGGTAAACATAGATCAAGGGGAGTGGTGGTGGAGGTGTGGTAGAGATGAGGTAGAAGGGTATAGCAGTGGTGGAGGGGTAATGTAGCGGTGATGGCAGGGTAATGTAGGAGTATTTGAGGGGTAATACATGAGTGACAGAGGGGTAATAGAGGTATGGTGGAGGGGTAATGTAGGAATGGTTGAAGGGTAATATAAGAGAGGTGGAAGGGCAACATAGGAGAGGGGTGGGGTAAAATAGGAGTGGGGAGGGGTAATATAGGAGTGGTGGAGGGGTAATAAAGGAGTGGTGGAAGGACAATATATGAATGGTGGAAGAGAATTATAACAGTGGTAGAGGGATAACATAGGAGATGTGGGGGGGGGGTACAGTAGTGGTTCAGGGGTAAGAGAGGAAAGGTGGTGGAGGTAATAAAGGAGTAGCGGATAGGTAATACGGGGTAAAGGAACAGTGGTGGAGAGGTAATGGAGGAGTGTTGAGGGTAATTTAAGGAGTGGCAAAGGGATTGTATGGGGTGGTGGAGGTGTAGTATATGAGTGGTCAGTGGAATGGGAGCAAAGAAAAAAAAGGGGGAAATTTTTACAATTACAAGTTACCATAGGAAAAACATTTCACACATTTTTCTCCCTCTCATCTTGCACACTCTCTCTCTTCTCTTCTCTTCTCTTCTCTTCTCCTCTCCTCTCCTCTCCTCTCCTCTCTCTTTCTCTCTCGTTCTCTCTCTCTCGTTCTCTCTCTCTCGTTCTCTCACTTACATCCATATGAGTTCTTTAAGTGGTTTTCTGGTTTAACTGTCCATATTTTAAACTGGTCTAAAGAAATTTTCAACTTTCCACAGCTTGTCTTCTTTTCTTCTTCTTGAAATTAAAAAAAGGTTTACATTTTGTGGTGGGTCATACCATAACACACCATCTTTAAATCAAGATATAACTAATAGAACAGAATGACATCAAATTTTGCCCCATATTATTGGTGATAAATAATTTTAAACTAGTATTGTTAGACTTAAACCTATTGATGACTGATCACTCTTATTCCAAAAGGCTTAATACAGTATCCACCAGACTCCCATAGGCAGTGCGTTAATAGACCCATTGGATGGAGGTACCGCTTGGTAATCTTCTTTGGATTTGGGTGGTATCTCACTTTCCCCCATTCTTTTTATATCACCTTGTTTTTATAATAAAATTCTCGATATTGCAACTACGATATTTGGCCATAGAGGGCAGCACCGGCCAAGGGTATATATACTTGGCAAAGGCACTTCTGGTTCCCATACAAATACAATGTCAATGGGTTAATTGTACAAACCTGGGTCTGCAGATGTGGTAAACCTCTGAATATTCTCATCGATATAATAGCTCATATTCTCATCAGTCACTGTAAACATGAGGATGAAGTCTTCTTCCACATCCGTCCTTCGATTGTTGTCATCCAAAATTCCTGGAAAATGAGAAGAAGAAAATGGTGAATGGAGAAAAAAAATATGTTCGAATCTAGATAATTACTTGTGATCTTGTTTATCAATGGAACAAGAGGGGAAAACTCTGTTTAAATACACGAGAAATGAGAATAAAATAAATGTCTGATGAAGATAACAGCCTATATTCCTATTTGCTCAATGTTTGCATAATGTCCTTTGCCAAGATATTAATCTACATTTGCCACACTCCATCCAGGTGAGGTAAATGGGTACCCGGTAGGAAGAAATTCCTTGAATGCTTGAGCGCGTTTCGTGGTAGCTCGGCTGAAGTTGGGGTAATGATATGATTGCAGGGCCGTCAGGGAGAACAGTATTAATACTGATGAGACTGCTGTGGATAAACTATTATTATTAATATTATTATTTGTATCATTATTATTATTATTATCATTATCATCATCATCATCATCATCATCACCACCACCACCACCACCACCACCACCACCACCACCACCACCATCATCATCATCATTATTATCATTATTAATATCATTATTGTGTCAGTTTTCCAACTATTCTTTGATCAAATGTTCGTTAGATTTAGTGACAAAGAGCCCTAAACATTCTCATCTATGTAATGTAGCTCATAATCCATTCTTCTCTTTAATACTGAAAATATAGTGACAAGACTTTATTGTTTTATACAAATCTATTCAATTTGCTTTTCGTCTCAAATTCCAACACTTGATTCAAAAATAAAGGGGGGGGGGACGTGCTATTATGACTGCCCTTGTAATTTATGTTTCACTATCTACATCTATATCTCTGTACATTGTAAAGTAATGTCAGCATAAATGGTTAAATTAAACTTGACACTTGAGTCCTCTTCCACATCAATTCCTTGATTTCTTTGATTACTTTGATTTCAATAAAAGAATAAATAATAATAATAACAATATTCCGCTTTTAAAAAATCGCTTAATACATCGATGATGTCTCTAAGCGCTTTACACATATATTACCCCCGGTCATCGGATTCAGGCTTACCCGCGCACAATGTATGCACATTCTCTGGGGGAGCGCATTCCAGCCTGGCGTCATTTAAGCGCACACCTGCTCATCTAACCACATTAACTTTCGCATCCTACCGAGTACCCATTTAACACCTGGGTGGAGAGTGGCAAATGTAGATTAACGTCTTGCTAAAGGACATTAGTGCCGCGGCGGGACTCAAACCCCGTACCTTGTGATCTGCAGTTGGGTGACTTATCCACTAGACCACAACACCTCTATAAAGCAATGGAAAAATACATTAGACCACACAAGGGTAATCTATATATCTGTGGTAACTGGTAAGACAGAAGAAGAAAAAATAGCAATGTACAATCGCTGTAATATTCTATTCATTAAAGAAAGCAAAATAAATTACGTTTTTTAAAACTTTGTATATATGGGAGGTGCTTGGTCTAATAATATCCTATTATGTTTTCATAGATAGTATCCTGCACTCTCTTTGTTACTGCAAAAGTGAGTGCAAAGACACATTATATATCAGTTGTTCAACCGTTTTGCTCACAAAATGGGCACAAAATGGGCACAAAATGAACAAAGGAATGCTGGTAGCTCTAGCCTGTAAGGAACAAAAGGAGATAAAAAGTTTTCTTCCACGCAAATTCTTTCTATTGATTTCTTACCCCGGAATTGATAGGAAAAATACAGAATGCTATCTAAACAATACATAACCCACATATGTATTCAAAAGTGATAATGTAAGGGCAAAGTCCTGTTTTCACATCAGTTCTTTAAATCTGAAGAAAGGAGATTTTAAAATTTCTTCCATGTAAGATCTTCCATTGATTTCTTACCCCGGAATTTAAAGGAAAAAATGCAGAATACTATCTGAATCATACATAACCCACATATCTATTCAAAAGCGATAATGTAAGGGCAAAGTCCTGTTTTCATGCAGTTCTTCACATCTGTTTGCCCAAAAATGGGAACAAAAGAGGCAGTGAACAAATTGCATCATTTTAAACAATACGTGCCTTCACGGTTGTTTCATCGCAAAGCATGCCGGGACAGATTTCTAGTCCGGCAGTAGATTTTCACCTTCGTCGCGATCAGCTGTTCCATTGCCAACAACGGGATTTTTATCCTGTCGAATCAACATCATAATCTTGTACAGGATCCGTTATTCTGCAGTGAATTTCTTTCATTCCAGTATAACTTGTACGGTTAGAAACCAAAGTTTGTGATTATGTATTTTTATGACGATCCTTCAAAAAATAAAGCTGATAATACAAGTAAAGTGGGCTCATGAGAGTGGGTTCCGCTGTATGAATTTATAGTCCCATATGTTCAAATGTGTGTGTGTGCAGTTTGCGTCGATGGTTTGCCTTATTAAACTGCTTAACATTCGTGTTTTAGGTTGAAGGATCGTCATAAATAATACATAATCACAGACTTTGGTTTATTACCGTACAAATGATACTGGAATGAAAAAAATCACTGCAGAATGATGGATCCTATACAAGATTATGAAGTCATGTTGATTCGACAGGATAACAATCCCGTTGTTGGCAATGGAACAGCTGATCGCGGCGAAGGTGAAAATCTACTGCGTACTAGAATCTGTCCCGGCATGCTTTGCGATGAAACAACCGTGAAGGCACATATTAAGCACTGAAGCACGAGGCATAATTTAACTTTTCAAAGGATATAAGACCATAAGGCACATATGCATATGGCCTGACCCACTTTCGTTCCATCAGCCCAAACTTGGTACAAGGCGATTTTTTGACAACACTTTTTCAAGACACTGGTGCTCAGTCACCCGTGTCAGAAATATTATGAATAGGGTATCATACAAGTTACTCTTCATCTTGAAATAGATTTCGAAGTCATATTCGTTATAACTTTTTAATAAGGAGCTACCAAAGTTGGGTACTCTTTTTTTTTTATACACACTGTACATTTCAACTATCATTTCTCAATATTGATTTTAGCTGTTGTGTCGCTGGGTTTTCACAGACGCGTTTCAATCAGCCAGTTTCTATCGAAATGCAAATAAATCCCCAAAACCCAAGAAAAACTAGAACGGTTTCATGAATAGAAGTAAACTATGACCCCGTTCTCATTCACTTCATTGGAGCGGTCTAACTAAGACCCGTTCCTCAGGAGCGGTTCTTAGGTGAGTGAGAACGGTCAAAGTGGTCCAGGAAGTGGACTTCTGGACCGCTCCAGAAGACCACCTCGGAGGTGGTCTTGAGGAACGGGTCTTATTAAGAGCGGTTTGGAGCGCTCTAACGTGCGAGTGTGAACGGAAGCGTACTTTGAACGGAAGTGAGCTAGTGACGTTCGTGCGAAACATGTAGTACGGTACATACGCTTAGTATTCAGCGAAAAATTTACCCGCTGACCTGAGCTGCCATAGCAACAAGACCACTTTGACTCGTGGAGCGGTTTGAGCCATAAAAAACTGCTCGGAGTGTGAACCCTCGCAAACCGTTCCTCAAGACCCGTCTAACTAAGACCACTTTCAAAGTGAGTGAGAACGGGGTCTATGTCAATGTATTTTTGTTTGATGATACATAAACAAGTTAAATGTTTTCTGTGTGTTAAAAGTTCACTTGGACAAAGGTCCAACCAAACTTTGGAGAGGGTTGGGTGAGCCGTCGTCCGTCCGGTTGCTTACTTACAAGCATTTATGCTTTCTTAGCAGTCAGGTAAAAATAACATCACAACTGATATCACAACTGAGTCACGTAAGTAACACCAAGGGTGCGTTTATTGTCCAATTTTTTGCCTAGAATCAGCGTTTTCAAACGTCTTTCAGGCAAATTTTTAAGGTGATAAACGCAAAGCCTTTTTCAAACGTCTTTAGATATGGGTATATTGAAACGCTGAAAAAAGAGCATTTTTAATGTGACATAGAGCCAGAATCACGTTTCTGAGAGATTATAAACGCAAAGCTATTTTGAACCACACATACAAATCGGACCTTCCCAGGCTAATCTGCTTCCCGGGTCAAACGGCGCAAAGCAGCTGCACAGAGACAAGGCCTTTATTTCACATCGTGAAGAGTCGATTAACGCGACATCCCGCAAAACACGTTCGTATAGTGGGGTTCGATATGTACATATAGAAACGCTGATTCTGAGTGGCAAGACACGATAAACACACCCCTAGTTATGTCACTCTCTGTGTGATATCCATTCTGTGTTTGGTTGAGTGGTTCACGAATGTATTACCTAACAACTTGATATGTCGTTACTTCACCAAAAATAACACCATTAAAAACACCTTTAATACATTCATAAAGTGTTATAAACATTGTAGATGTAAAAGGTGTTTAATGTGAATTCAGAATAAAAAGGTAATACAGAATACAGAATTTCTTAGCTATGGTGAAAATGTTTTATACTGGTTTGATTTCGTTGGTTGAAGACTAAATTAGTACTCCGATTTCTTTGATTAGATTTCAAAGCTCCTATAACTAATATCCGCAGATTAATGGGGGAATACATAACTAGCATAATATGGTGCACTTTTTTCCCATAGAAACTCGCTACAATGTGGATTCATGACGACGAAGAAAACTAGCACCAAGCAGAATATTTCTTTTTGGGGATCAAGTTTGTAAATTAGTAAAGTTTCATTTTATACATGTACATACATATTGCGAAATCAGGCACTGAAGGTGAGTACTTAAACGCAAAGGAATTAGTATCCGCTTTGCTGCATTTTCCTTGAAATTATTAACAGATAGTAGAATAGAATAGAATCACACAGAATAAAACTTTTAAAGTGATGGCTTTCACAATGTTCAGCAAATTTGTACAGGGGAGTGTTTCACAAAGACTAAGATCGACTTTAATTTGGACTTAACTATGGCAGGCCGTTCATGCCACTGTTTGCTCTCACCATTATGATCTTTAGATAATATTTTCCCTTCAATAATGAATTATCAAAAAATGTAAATTCTGTAGATTTGTGACCATGATTTGTACGTCCCTTGAGAGACCAATGCCAGTAAATGGTGAGAGCAAACAGTGGCATGAACAGCCTGCCATAGTTGAGTCCAACTTAAAGTCGATCTTAGTCTTTGTGAAACACCCCCCTGATCGATCATACTACAAGTGTACCGGTAGTTGTAATTAAAGCTCATATTCTAGGACAATAAATGTCCATTAATTTGGTACCTACGGCAAGCCTATGCTATTTCGAAGTTGTTCATTTTCATTGCATATCACAAAAATCTTCTAGCTACTGGATATCCTCAATTGAAATGTCGAAAAATAGCCTCCTCTCTTTGCCTAGAAAGTCAGTCACGGAGCTGGTCCACTATTTGTGACGTCACGCCCGGGACAGTATATTCACGTACCGGATGTTCCATAGAAAAACATGGGCAGAGAGATACGAATTTCTGCTATTTAGTTTCAAAGTTTAGTTTCATATCTCTATGTAGAATTCTTCACCTTCCCCTAATATTTCATAGTACTAATATCAATTCCCTTTTTCAGAATTATGACATAAACAAGCCAACGATGCGCTATTAGTCGATATTTTCACCATGTAATTTTGTTTGAGTGTGTTGAATTTGGTGAGATTGTTTTCGTGTGCTAGGTAAAGTAGATCCGGTCTTTTGGCTTAATTCGTTCGAGTCTTTCTCGCGTTCGGTCTAGCTCGCTTTATACATATACACTTTCGATTCACGTACGGTACATATTATATAATTATATCAATTGATAATGGCTGGAGAGTTTGACCAGAACGATCTTTTATGGATTTTGAAGAGTTTATGGAGAAAGATGATGAAAGTAATGAAGGAAAAAGGGACGATAGTGCAGACGAGGATGATGGAAGTTGGGAGGACGCAAGTACAAGTGGGGGAGAAGACGATAGAGAAGTCGGAGAGCAAGGAGATGTCGACGTTCCTGCAGCTGGGGCCGGGAGTAGCGGCAGTAGCACCTAGCGCTCTAGACCGAAGATTTCTGTCTCTTTCGTTCGTTAGCCTCTGATTTGGGTAGGGTCGGCTCCTCTCTTTAGAGACAGAAGCCGACCATAGTGACTGCATTGCAAACTACTGCTCGCGTCCGAGCATTAAACTAATGCCCAAAATACTACATTTTACCCGATGCATATCCGATGCATTTATTATTGTAAATTAGGCCTAGGCTAAACTACATCGGTTCCACTTACCAGATTGACTGTATGATGCGTTTAAGGGTCTTTTTCCGATTTTCATCGCGAAATTGAGCTCCAGGCCATGTTGAAATTCTTGCAGCCGTATTTTAAACTGTTACTGCGCATGGAGGAAGATGACGTCATCCATTGACAGTAACAGTTTAAAATACGGCTGCAAGAATTTCAACACGGAGCTCAATTTCGGCGATGTACGTTCAACAAGCCGCCTAGAGCAGCGGCCTGGTCTTATCTGCCGATTCTGCTCGCTTCACGAACGTTCGTGCAAGAGCCGTATCACTTGCGGATGAATATCGTTCATTGACGTCGTCCGCTAAATAGAGGAAGCTTGATCTCGTTCAAGTGTGATATATATATTTAAAACAAATATTTAACTGGTTCTGTATCCTTTTTGAGGCAGTCAAACACATCCATGATAATTACAGTCACAGTTCTAGGCCTATTCGTTTCACAAAACTGCTCCTGTACCTTATCTGATGACAAGATAATGTATATGTACACCCGCCTATTCATACCTGCATATGATTTAACCTTATTTTCCAAGCAGTAAACCCGTCTTAAAACTCTACCAAAAAGGATAATGTGAGGATATAAAAAGAAATCAGCGACTGGAAAACGTTGCTTAGTTATTCTTCATTCAAATAAAAACAGAAAATCTATCACATAAACTCGTTAACAAGAAAAATTCTAAGCTCTAACAGGATAGCATTTACGTGGGCATATCATTGGCATTCACTCTCACTCAGCCCATGATCCCGGTCGTGACGTCAAGAATAGAGGACCCGGCAATTCCGTGCATTTCCGGGTTTCCGACTTCGAGATTTTGGTGGAGTTTACTCGCATAAATTTACTATTCTGAATTTGTTTTGTCAGTTGAACGCCATTTAGTGTTATTTTGGGGGTTAAAAGCTTTCAATTGATGTGATTATCTCAATATTTGGGATTATCCTAGAATTTCACCTTTAAGTGCAAATATTCAGGGGGGAACCCAAATATTGACCCGTTCTGAGGAGAAAATAAGAAGTATGAAGCACTTCAATATTATTTGGCATCACAACCATTTCCAAAATTGGAGACACTTTGTTATTTGTCTACAGTGCACAGGATGATTAACCAGGTGTGGCAGCCCGACAGTCATTTAAATAAACCTGCCCCCTTTTTTTTTTAATTGTTCCATAGCAATGCAATTCTTATCACTGTTTTTTATAGCAGAGCTCCATGTGAACTTTGAATTGAGATCTAAATTAGTTGAATGAAACACACTCTAGCATATCGTTCCTTCACTCTGTTAAGTCAACATAGACTCTCAGGTATTCTTTTATAAGAAAAATATTTGCTTAACTGTTAGAGTAAGATATATACTTGTTTGTCGTTCATTACACAACTTGAAGAAATAGATGAGTTCTGCTCATTTTTTAGTTTCTCAGTCATTTTCAGTCAGGTTGGAAGAAATTAGTCACAATAGAAATAGACCCTGCAAAGAAATGCTCTTCAAAGGCCCACATATTCAAATTTCAAAATATCGTCGCGCGGGTGGCAGAAGGGCGTAAGCGCGCAAGCGACTTGAAATCTACTTTTCAAATTATTCGCATTTAAAGATTTGTTTTATATTTTAACTACTTTCCGTGCCAAAAATTGGTTTAATACTTAAGAGACTAATAGAAATGTTATAGTAGAACACGGCCACAATTTTTTTTCGGAAATAAGTCAGTTTTATAAAAGTTTGAAGCGATATAGTGCTAAAGCCCTTCTGCTTAGCGCTTCATTGTTTACCTGAAATTTGAGCTAACGCCCTTCTGCCACCCGCGCGACGATACAATAAGCAATGGCGAAGAATTTGGACCAAACAGTCATGCTAAGTGTATGTGTAGTCCCATGTACCCATTTATGTTTGCAGTGACTGTGCTTTTCTTAAAGACCAAGTCAAATTCTTGTCAATTTGATGACTCTGAAACTGGGTTTATTGCCGTTTGGTCTACAACCAGTTCATCTGCTACCCAATTGATCTATTCCCATATGGTCTACTATCCATATGGTCTAATAATCATTTGTCTACTTATCATTTGGTCTAATGACCATTTAGGCTAATAGTCATTTTGTCTAACATGAATCTCCAATAAGTCTACCACCCATTTGGTCTATTGCTCATTAAAGCCCAAGTCCACTCCAAAAATAACTTACTTTCAACAGAACCAGAAAAATCAGACAAACCAATCAAAAAAAGTTTGAGCAAAATCGGATAACGAATAAGAATTTGTAATGACATGAAAAACTTTGAAAATCACTACACAAATTGGCAACTCACTCATGAGTCTGTGACGTATGGTCCTCACTATCCACTAATTATTTTCTTTATATTGATAATATAAATTTCCTATTTTCACCCTAAGAATCTTATTTCTTCACACCAGCATCCAAGTTAGATTGATAGTAATATGTTTTTGTGTGGATGCACAAATAAAGAGTAATTTTTGTCCAGTTAAATCATGAAAAATTGAATTTTGATTAACTATTTATATAAAAATCAATAATTATGAAATACAATATTCAGAAAAAAAGTATCAATTCTTCAAAATTCATAAAAGCTTTTGGGAAATGTCATGCACGCAATATGATACAAATCATATAACCTGGGCAAAGGCATGGGAAATCAAGTTTTGGGGATAAAAAGGGAAATTAATGGGATTAAACTATATAAAGCAATTGATAAGTTGTGAGGACATGACATCACAAACTGATAACCATCTTAGCAATTTGTGTTGTGATTCTCATTGTTCCATAGTTTTACATACTTTTTCAAAAATTCATAACTTTCTTATTAGTTATCCGATTTTGCTCAAACTTTTTTTGATTGGTTTGTCTGATTTTTTCTGCTTTTATTGAAAGTAAGTTATTTTTGGAGTGGACTTTGCCTTTAAGTCTAGTTTGTCTAATGTCCAATTTCCAGTTTGTCTAATGCCCAGTTTGTCTAATGCCCATTTTGTCTAATGCCCATTTTGTTTACTATCCATGTGGTCTAATAATGGTTTAATCATAAATCAAAATAATCATCAAACGATAAGTACCGGTAGATGAAATTATTATTATATGTGTATAGTAGATGGGCTGGGTGTAGACCATATGGGAATAGACTAATTGGGTAGTAGACAAACCAGTTGTAGACCAAATGGCAATTGACCTGAAACCACACAGTAAATACCAATTCCTATGTACTACAGTATATAATCCAACAGATTCAAGACAGTTTCTGTCACTAAAGTGCTTATCGTGTGACACGAATTCAACTTTATCTTCAAAATTAAGAGTTTTTTTTTTAGCCTGCCATTGCTTTCTTATAGTAGTTGATCTGCCCTTAGGCTTAGAGTCTCTTTGCTCATTACTCCATCTCAAATTGAGTAAGTCTTTCGTGATCTGATTTTTTTTTTTGCACAATAATACATGACCAATGAATTTGTACAGGTCAAATATTGGCCAGTTCTGAGGAGAAAATAAAGAAGTACAAATCACTTCAGAATTGGCATCACAACCATTCCCAAAAGTGGAGTAAATTTATGATACATTATGATTTATTCTGGATAGATTTAAAGTCTAAATCTCCTCAGAACCTATTATTGATCAATCTCTAAGACACTTCATAGATTGATCAATAAAGTTCTGAAAGATAAAAAATTTTACCTTTTATGAAGAATAAACCATATTGGCACAAACATCTCATGAAAAGAGGTTAGAAGAAATTATTCCATTTTAATGGGCCACAGTGTACAAATTTTTTAAAAGATCGATTACCTTCCTTACAAATGAGCAGGAAGCCCACTGCGCCTGTATTCGTCCCATACGGGCATCGATGTGTGAATGATAGATCCACGGGACACAGTTGGGCCCTCCCTCTGCCGGCCCCGCCCTCTCGTTTGCCACCCATGTGTAGGTGTGGCTGCCCCCTGGTGCGATGCGATCGTCTGCTTTGTCCTTGCCTCTGGTGTTGTCTTCGTACACAGCGCCTGCAAGGTAAGAAGATGTAGGCGAATTACTTTAATTTTTATTAATCACTTTCTTGCAATTGTGTCATAACAGGTTTTCAATATTCTCTTCAATACAGCTCTCTCTCTCTCTATCTTTCTTTCTTTGTCTCTCTCACTCTCTCTCTCTCTCTCTCCTTCTTCTCATTCTTTCTCTCTCACTCTCTCTCCCTTTTTTCTCTTTCCTTATCTCTATCTCCTTTCATTTCTCCCTCTCTCTTTTGTCTTCCTTTTATTCACTATCCCTCTATCATATCACCTGCTTTCTACCATGAATTTCTTTTCTATCTCTCTTCCTCCCCCTTTCTCTCTCCCTCTCCCTCTTGTAAAATCCGATTTATTTCTATGTCTTCAGCTTCTGATTCTTATTTTATCATCTGGATTTGTTTCTCTCTATATCTCTGTCTTTCCCTCTCCCTCCTGCTTTCCCTGCCCCGTCCCCACTCACACGCACACCCACACAAATGCACATGAGTGCGCAATTAAACACCCCCCCCCCCCTCTCTCTATTTTTCCTGTTGAGCCCTTCTCCAATCTTAGAGTCACTTTCTTTTCTTCTATCTCTATCTTTCTCTCTCTTCTTAGCTCTCTCACTCTTTGTCGAGTTTTCATTCGAAACCATGCTCAAACATGTGCCTCTAAAATACAACATTTCTTTATGCAAGATTCAGACTAGAAAACAGGTACTGTAAGGTTATTACTTTCTCATTTGGCCAAGATTATCGTACATCTACAGCTAAGCGATACATTTTGGTAGTCTGAGTCACTCTGAACGCAAGATAACTGACATCCTCACCTTCAGAATCTTTGAAATAGAAAACACCATGAGGATGTAGGCTGAACTCCCTGGATGCCATGTTCTTGGCATGTATCAGGATGGTGTCCCCGACCTCTCCGTAGATCACAGGTCCCAGGAATCCCATCCACTCAGGACGGTCCGCCAACGTGGTGTACGAGTCATCAGTGTATTCGCGATAGACGGCCTTCTTGTATACGCTACCGATCCTGTCAGGGCCTTGTATGACATACTGGGCTTCTGGGCTGGGAAATGAAAAATACAAAAGCTATCATTGGTCATAGATAATCCAAACATTGGGGGTGCTCCCTCTATGTCGTAGAGGAGTTGTATATGATACATGGTCTGCTTGTACTTACTACCAATTCTGTCTGGGATCTGGGCTAGTAAAGAAACAAAATCAATCATTTCATCTTTGTTTTATTCGCTTATACCGTCATACAGTTCCCTGAAGGGTTGCCAAACAGATATTAGGCAATAGACACTTTTTGAGGAAAATGTAATGTCTCTCTAGGCCTGTATTCATCAGACCGAAGTTGCAAAATAACCCGCTATTTTCAGACTCGGGATATTTTCCAAAGCTCTCAATTGCGTCTTCCCCAGACCGATATGCTCATCACAAACTAGCTCGGACGGGTGCAAATTCTGGAAACAAGACCAAGATTTCTCAGGATATTTTCTCGAACAAATAGCCCGCTAATTGCAACTGTGGGCTGATTAAACACCTTTCAGCTACTGCATAACGGTATACTGGCTGCTGCATAACATCTGTTTCATTAATACAGAAAACTGTAAATTCCTTTGACTAGAGTTATTTTCTATTTCAAGTCAAAGGAGACTCCCACCCTGACATCAAGTTAATTTAAATAAATGTGAAGAAAAAAAGGTCAGTGAAAGTTTGAGAAAAGTCTGCCTAAAAAGAAGGTTATATTAGAGTTTTGAATATTTATACGATATACTGTACAGTGTGCATATGGGCAACTTTATGATTTCTTTTGTGAGTTATATGCTTCAATTCTTTTGTACAAAAAAATATTATTTTTGTCTAGTACAGACATTTTCCGCAAACCTGAGCCCAAGGTATGTAATTGGAAACAAGAAGAATAATGTCAAGTGCGTTTAACTGAAATTATCCAATTTCACAATTCATTGATTTTAGGTATATTCTGTGCATAAAATTGATGAGAAAATGTATTTTCTTCAGGAAAAAAGTAATTTCCTAAATGTTTGTACTGACTTACTTTAATGATGCAGATACAATAGATGAATATTATGACATCTAGCCCCCCCCCCCAAAAAAAAAAGTTTGAAGTTCCTTCATTACCTCTTCAATTAAAAATATTATTACTGTATTTTTTTAGCCAGTGAAGCAATAGATATTTTTTCTGAATTAGGTCACTGCACATAAAAAGCTCTAGGAGTCAGGGCCTTGTATGATATACAGGGCTGCTGGGCTAGTAAATGAAATTACGAAAGCTATTAAAAAGTAATAGAAATTAACCTCTCACCAATATAAATTAAAAACACCTTTTACATGCTACCTATCCTGTCACAGCCTTGTATGACATACTGGGCTTCTGGGCTAGTGAATGAAATTACGAAAGCTATTATAAAGTAATAGAAATTAACCTCTCACTATCACCAATATAAATTAAAAACACCTTGTACACACTACCGATCCTGTCAGGGCCTTGTATGACATACTGGTCTTCTGGGCTAGTAAATGAAATTATGAAAGCTATTATAAAGTAATAGAAATTAACCTCTCACCAATATAAATTAAAAACACCAATCATCCAAAAACCACTGCCAAACTTCAATAAATCCTCTCTCCTAAATCTCAAACTAAAAATAGAAGAGCCCTAATCAATACAACTAACTCAGAAGAAGTCCAGTGCAGGTCTGTCTGTCTTTTATTGTAGGCTGCTATGCAGCATCATACTGAACATTTTAAAGCAAAGTATATTCAAATGACATACATCATAAACCGATAGCAAAATAGGATTTAAAGGGCAAGTCCACTCCTAAAAAAACTTACTTTCCGTAGAAGCAGAATAATCAGACAAACCAATCAAAAAAAGTTTGAGCAAAATCGGATAACTAATAAGAAAGTTATGAATTTTTAATGACATAAACAACTTTGAAATTCACTAGACAAATTGGCAACTCACTAATGAGTCTGTGACGTCATGTCCTCACTATCCACTAATCATTTTCTTTATATTGATAATATAAATGTCCTATTTTCCCCCTAAGAATCTTATTTCTTCACACCAGCATCCAAGTTAGATTGATAGTAATATGTTTTTGTGTGGATGTGACATTTTTCCGGGGAGGAGGTCTCTTGAACATGTATGATCTCATAATATCTGGCAAAATGCCAGGAAATATTCTTGCACGAAGGGACACAAACAAAGGGGAGTTCCCTTCCAAATACCTGATATTTTACAAGAAACAGCCTCACATCCTTTATACTTAAACAAATACAGTTTGGCAAGGATACGATAGAACATATGATCACACAATTCCGCCTGTTGAACTAACTGCCTGTTGAACTAAATCAACTCAGAATTTTTTTTTTTTTCGATAGTTTTTTTTTTACTTATTCCAAAACAATACAAATCATTCTTAGAAATACAGTTGTTTTTCATCTTGCCATGATTCAATACATTTTCAATACCGGTACATGGATTGTACGATTGATGAAAAAAAATGAAATCAGTTGTAACATTAAACAAATAACCCCATCCAACCGAACACACTACTACCCCCCCCCCCAACCATGCGACACACGACACACACACACACAAACACACACACCACCCGACCACACTTCCACACACATATATATATATATATATATTTGTGAGGCACACTATTAGAAAATGAAAGCAAGAAGCCCCAAGCCCCGCTCCCAAAGCCCCCACAAGAACCCCTCCCCCCTCCCAAAAAAAAAATATATAAATATATATAAATAAATAAATAGATTTTATTTTTAAATACTGTGTAAGTACTGTAAAATCATCTCCTGAGAACCAAAAGGATTTAAAATAACATGAGTTTAAAACCATTTGGCTACCAACAACTTAAAATAACATGAGCTTAAAACCATGTGCTTGAATACCCATAACATTAGTCAGCAAAGTGCCAGAATAACTCTTTTATCTGAAATTGATTTATATTTATGAATATTTAGTTTGTTTTTATAACAACCAAGAATTCCAATGAAATGAAGTATCTAAGCACGTTTCCGCTTGAGATAAAAAGGATCAAAGACCTTACATGGTTAGCCTGGCTCTCAGGCTTATGGTCTTTCACTAAATTGTTGAAAATGTTTGGTTGACCCTGGAATAAGACTGACATACTTTCCATAAGTAACTAATCATATCTGATTGATACACATCTGTAAAAACCCAATTACACACACACACATACACACACAGTCACATACAGTATTCATAATTGAAAGATGAGTATTATATGAGATATGACTTGATCAAGAGCAAAATAAGATGAAAAGGTATCTCAACCTGCATCCAGAAGTCAACCTTAAGTATTGTGATCAGTCTAACTAACTCCTGGGAAAACCTAGAGTGTTTTCATTGAAGAGGAAATTGCCCTCAGCCTGGTAGTAAGGCAACATTATTATTATGATATGATATGTACATGTATTATGTAGTTACAAACAAATATTGGTACTTTGGTAGTTTAGTCTTTTATGATTACAATTAGCATACAAGCTCTAGCGTACATCACTTAAATAGTCAACGACATGACCAAACATGTTAATGATTTATTATTATTATTATTAAGTATTTGGCGTCACCTGTGCCAGAGACGTAAAGCAAACTGAAACCCTGTAACCCTTGGGTCTCTCCTCCCGGTAAAACTGATTGGGGGTGTGCAGCTTATACAAATAGTGCAATGGGTTCTTAACGTGCAAAGGTGGTGACTCTCCTCTACACGGGGCCTCCAATTAATGTCCTATCCAAGGGATGGAGTGTTTTCCACTTAACATAGCCTGCGTCTATGGAACAGGGGAGGGGCACATTAACACACAACGCAGGCTGCAGTCATCCGCCTGGGTTGGATTTGAACCCACAATCTTGGGTTCGACAGGCAGACGCTTTGTAACCGACTGAGCCAACTCGCCTCCTCACCATTTAATAGTTTACAAGCACAACTCCTGTTAATTTTCTTACTCCAAGAAAGCATACAGTGTGTGCACCATCTCCACTACACAATTATTCCAGAGTCTCTCATGTTACTTCACTTTCAGACTGACCCCTCCCCCCCTTCCTCTATAAAAATACCATCATCACCATCACTACCATGCACCTCCATTTGCCATTATTAATATAATCGCCACGGTAACCATTATCAATTTCCACCATCATCATCACTACCATCAACAGGGTTATATCCAGGATTACGTAAAGAGGGGATTCTAAAAAATAACATTATCAATGGGGGCATTTTTCTTGTGTTGTGTACTCCAGGTATGCCCATTGGTTTTCAAAAGGGGTCGCAGACCAGTTTGTGGCTCCCACAGGCTCCACCCCCATCTCACCATCTACCATTGGATGATCATGATCTTCACCATCAAAATACCACTACCACACTCACCACTACCACTACTACCACCATGCACCACCAACATTATCATAATCATCACAAGGCTACCATAACCATCTACAATCACCATGACCACCACCATCATTTTCATAATCGTCACAAACATTACCATCGACAATCACCACTACCACCATTAACACCATCATCATAATCATTACCATTGCCATTTAAATTCACCACTACCACCAACACCACCACCAATTTCATAATCATTACAACCATAATTATCAAGAACAATCACCACTACCAACACCACTCCCACCAGTCCATCATCACTACCATTACCAGCTACACTTACCACTATACTACTACCACCACCACCATAATCATAATCATCACAACCATTATCATGCACGATTACCACTACTAACACCACTACCACCAGTCCATCATCACTACCATTACCAGCTACAATCACCACTTCCAGTTCTATCACTACCAACATTGTCATAATCACCATGACCACTATCATCTGCAATCATAACTAGCACTTGAAGCACCACCACCAAGTTTAAGCACCACCACCACCACCACCATCATCATAATCATCACAACAATAAGGTTCTACAATCACCACTACCACCACCTTAATCATCATCATTGGAATCATAATCACCACCACCACCACCACCAGCATCAGCATCAGCATAATCATCACAACCATATCCCCACTACTATAGTACTAGCATGACTATTAAAGGAGCATTTAGAAATCTCCTTGCCACCACCACTACAAAGTAATAACATCATCATCTGATCATCACCACCATCCATAATTGTTGGCATAATCACAATCAACATGACAATATCACCATTGTATACAACAGCCAACATTTCCATCTTCATCACCAAGTACCATCGTGCATCTACCCCGACCCTCTGAACATAAAGTTTGGGGTTGATCTGTTCCAGGGACTTCTAAAACAATTCCCCGTTTGTTCCACGTTTTAATATGTATCAAAACAATTACAAAAGTCATACCCCATTATCCATACGAGTAGACGGGGTAGTTAGTAATACGGTGAATATGAAGTAAAGTAATTCGAGAAATGGTCCATTTTAACACATCCTCATCTCCATCAAGGCATCAACATCATACCACTAACAGTAACAAACTCGTAATATCCAACTGAATGTAACAACATCAACTTACCTATCCGCAGTTATATTCTTTCCGGTGATTTCATTTATCTTGTTTGGGGAGTAGTCCCAGTCGCGCTCGATGATACCCACATAGTAGACCCGCTCCTTGGCCGAAACTAGGGCGAAGGAGGAGAACGAGAATGCGATGATGCTCAGCAGGAGCGGCAGTGGAAGATGTCTATTCATTTTAGTACCACTCGTAGGTCTCTTTCTCTTCAAATGATTGAGCGATTAGAAGCTGACTACCTGCAGGAAGATCTTCCTGCTACCTGTTTGCTAGCTGCGCACTCGAGCTCTCAAGCCGTCGAAAGGCACTGCGCAGACAGCCTAGCCCAAACTTATGTGTTTAGATGAAACAAATACGACCTTTGAACTGTAAATCACAGCGATCCGGTGGGGAATTTCCTCTCAGGTTTAACCGTTTAGGCCTGTGCACAAACGACCGACCTATTGCCGCCCCGCCCCGCCCCGCCCTGTCACCCTCACTTCTCCCCCTCCACGCCCGCTTGTTTTGTCTTCGTGAAATGCCAAGGTCAGTATATGTATTGGAGGTGGGCTTGGGTTGGGGGTTCTTGCATTCATTTTCTACGTGTGCCTCGCTTAAATTCATAATCATGATGAGGCCTTTTGGGGATAGTGCCCCAAGCCCCCTGTAGAATCGCAACTATATACACAGAAGGCAATACATATTCCAGTCAGCTATCTAGTGAGCGAGATTTCATAAAAAGTCGAAACATCGTTTTGTGCAATGATTTATGTGTTTGAAAGTTTTGCAACATCGTTTTGTAAAAGTATGTACTTTTAATGTTTTTAATTTTGTATGTGCTGTTTTCTTTAGAACAAAATGTGGGAAACAATAGAATGTGAAATAGGGGTGGATTCAGCAGGATTGCCAGAAGGAGGAAACATTTTCCTGGAATTATTTTTCCCAACCCATCTCCAGAAATAAG
>CP137678.1:13016170-13033670 GCA_037976565.1 Mesocentrotus franciscanus
CGACATGTTGAACGTGTCCGTTAATAATTTTGTACATTATGTATCACGTATTCCATTATGAATAATACGAAGTATTAGCCCTGCATTGTTAATAAAATATGACCTGGGCTTCTTCTCTTTTTTACTTTTATATACTTTTTTGTTGTTTAGTATCTATACAAGTGCATGTACTATTACTTCCCTTGTTTATAATCATGATTGCTAATAAAGTGATATTGAAACAAATACATAGACATTTTCTGTGATTTCCCCATTCGGCCCCAGGTCTCCCGACGCGGACGAACTATGACCGATTGATTGTGCGATGAACCCATGAAAACATGCATGGGGTATAACCCTAGAGGAAGAATGATTTTTTTTCCTCAGAAAAACAGAATTATTGTTTGATAATGAAAAAAATTGATGACAGTGATATAATTGTAGGCAAGCAATGTGATTATATAAATTCAAAATATGTAGTTTTTAAAAATCTATGAATTAATTTAGCTTCTTATGTTTTATATACACAAAAAAGAAAATGTAATTTTACAAACATATTCGACATTTATTTGAAGGAAATATTATGGAGGGCAAATGTTGAAAAGTATCACCTGTGGAAAAAAAAATGTTAATTATGTTTTTAAAAGGTATAATTAATTTTGTGAATAATAAATTCTATGAGCATTATCTGCATATGATAATCACGATAGTTTATGCTATGTGTGATTCTCTAGTTTTTTTTCTTTCTTCACTTCAACTTTTAACACACATGCTGCTAGCTGGACTAATGACTAACAGACACAGTCTTAAACTTCTTTCTTTTTAAAGAGAATCAACAAACTAGGATTAAACCCGCTACTGACATCTTACTGGTATTAAGAAGACGGAAAACTATTACTATTTGTTCATGGATTAACTTTCTAATGATCTGTGGTATGCTAAGAATCTGATGGTGTGCTGTTAGTCAACACTCAAATCGGCGGTGGCTGCTAAAGAAATAAAGTTTATTTGCATAATTACTTTGAAAGTTATTGTGGTAAAGGGGGCATTAGATCGTACCGCAGGAGCGCGCGACACAAATTCCTACCGAAATTGTTTTCTGTTTTTGTTATAAGTTGTACATAATTAGCCTATTATATGGTTTTTTTTTAATGTATTATAATTGATGATTTTGATCCCGAAAGTGAGTTTGTTTTATTCATGCATGTCACTTATAGTACATTGCCACATTATCACACATATGAATAATTAGCATATTATTAACTCTAAGTGAAAATTGATTTATTAGATATCGTATGGTACGGTTCTACCATGAAGGTGAGACAAGGGTAATCCTGAATATCTGTCCCTCGGGAAAATTTTTCGAGGCAGGATCTCCATTTGTCTCACCTTCCTGGTTCAGCATTAACAACATGTTACACACACAACAAAAACATTATTAGGATTTGATGAAAACTGGTAAAATTCAAATCAATATAATTGCTAAATGGAACTCCTGATGACATCGTATATGTATAAAATAAGAGAGAGAGAGAAAGAAAGAGAGAGAAAGAAAGAGAGATAGAGAGAGAAAGAGGGAAAGAGAGAGAGAGAGAGAGAGAGAAAGAAAGAGAGAGAGAGAGAGAGAGAGAGAGAAAGAGAGAGAGAGAGATGTAGAGACATAAGATGCATACAAGACATAAAAGGAATAAAACAGTGGTCTGTGTATTTTTTTCTTTGCCAATTTGCCATGAATTCATGTTTTATTTTTGCGATTTTCCTCGTGATGTTGAATCCCACCACCTATATCTTTCCTGTCCTGATTTCATTTTAATCCATCTTCTAATTAAGGGGGGAAATGCCAATGATTATTATTTTTAGGTTGTGCAGGATGTTACACAAGACTTGGGTTTTTCCAATTGCGGAAATCTCGTTTCCAATACTGTATTTACTCCTTTCATATTCCATTTATCTTTTTTTGTTTTAAAACAATTTTATTGACACCCCAAAGTGAAAATTGTTTCAGATTTCCCAGAATCGCCATTCAACTTAAGAACACAATCATGAAAGACGCATATCCGATTAAGTGATTTTAATAGAAGAATCGGAAGACTTTGTAAGCTTTTGTATCAGAAACGGCTTCTTGGGGAGAACACAGCCATAAGTTAAGCTCCATTGTAGCAAGAGAGCTTAATCTGAACAATCAAGTTTTGTTGAAAACATTTTCAAGAATCGTCAAACGAATCCCGGCATCTTGAATAATAATTGTTTTTTAGCCTATAAAAACGAGAGGTTCTTTCATTGGAAACAACATTACATGAATGAAAAACGCGGCCCATTGTACGATACTTATTGGAGTACAAGCAATCAAACATTTTCAATAGGTTTGATCAATAACTATCGATATTGCAATTGGTGTTCTTCGATCGCAAGCGAGACGTTCTGCATAGTCTGACTTCCATCTAATCCTGTCTCTCTCAAAAGAGCGCTTGATGCCGCCGCGACAAATTTTGTTTGTCTGTGATTAACATATTCTGGAGTATTTTGAGCAACGGCTACATTATTTTTATTCATCATTTTACGATTCCGTTTGAAACGGTCTAAAGACTGTTTAGATAGTGAATTCAGCGGAAAGCAAGGTTGCATTCCCCATCACCAATCAAAGAGGAGTAACTGTTATCAATATTTTCATCTGATTTGAGAGGCCATTTTGAGGTAAGTTGATCAAGATTTATGTTTGTGCGTTATCTTTTCTTTGCAGTGCAGTAGAATAATTGCATAAGTTTCTGCGCTTCATAAATGTATATTATTATGATTATCTATATGTTGATTTGTGAGTGAGATATCTGTCTACAGGTGAAAGATGTATGTTACGAATGGTGAGAGAATTATTTTGTAAAGGTTGACTTAAAAATCCCAATTTCGTGCATCATTTCCGTCATCTTCTTTATTCATCATTCATCATGACGTTGTACATTACTCTCTGAGTCTGAGGAAGTCGTTTTTTCTCAAATTTTAAACATCTAATTTCAAAATGGTGTT
This sequence comes from Mesocentrotus franciscanus, assembly GCA_037976565.1. NCBI lineage: Eukaryota > Metazoa > Echinodermata > Echinoidea > Camarodonta > Strongylocentrotidae > Mesocentrotus > Mesocentrotus franciscanus. The sequence goes on from CP137678.1 coordinate 13,019,171, forward strand.
CACACTGTAAGTAAAAGGTGTTAACATCGGTTTCATTATTGATTTTAAGTTTCAAGGAGTCTCATAAATTATATGGGGCTAAGGGATATGATTCCCCGTCTGTTTTGAGCGACAATATCTGTGTTGCCCTATATTATTAGGCCTACACCGCCCCCCCCCAAAAAAAAATAATAATAATAGGGCCTACACCGAAGTCTATAGGATGGTCTTTTAAAAGCACTTCTCTGTCTTCTCAGTTTTGCATAAATTTAATTCTCCATAATTATATTGTCCTCTTAATATCTTTCTCCTCCTTTTCCCCGTGTTTGTACTATTATTTTGTCCCCATTTATCTTCTGTATGCTAACATTTAGGGCGCAGTGCATGCAGCCATGCAAATCAACCCGCATGTATAAGGGTACAAATAATTCAGTGTAACCCTAATCAAATTTGATGATAAGTAATTCGTATAAATGAACGCGCCTGGCGAGTTCACGTGAGAACATGCGCCATCATCACCGACTGTGGAAATAGTACATGCATGACAATTTTGCAGACGGACACCTTTTTATTTTATTAAAGTAATTACATTTATGCATACATCTCGAAATAGAAATCCTGTAGTCACTTCAGCTGTCCAAAGCCTACTCATCAGAGACCGATTACGAGGGGTGTGTTCCAGACTTTATTTCCTAGCTCCCTTTGTGTCATTTCTAACCGTTCATTTTGTCGCTTAGAATGCTGATTAATAATTCCCCATTGTCATAATTATTGTGGACGTAGAGGAAAGAGACATTTCAACCCCGAAAATAGCCGACGACAGATGCGCGACGAAATGATTCCCTAATCACAACGGTGCTTCATTCATTAAGATGACGTGCAGTTACAGTGGCAGATCAAGGGAAGGGGGCATGGGGCACCCCCCCCCCATGTAGAACACAAGGTGGCGTAATTATGTTAATTAAATACGATTTATAAAAAAACAGAAAACAGAAAATAATGTGCCCCATAACTTTTACATCTCATAAGTCACCATGAAAATGTGATACCCCCACACTTCTTTGGACTTGTACCCCCTTCCCCTCCCCCTCAGCCGCTGAGTCAAAGCATTGCCAAAGACTGTATATATAGTTGGAAAGGTGATACTGATTACTGGTCATGTATATTCTTATGTTGCTGATTGATTAACTGTCACGCGTTTCGCTTCAACACCAGTGTATGTGAAACCAGTAAGTCACATTTTGTGGTAAATTATGTTGCTAAACGGGTGAAAAATAGAAAACAATCCGCCTCTCATAGACTACCGAGAAAGCTTTTAATCCTCTTATAATAACAAAATACACGTTATTTCTAACTTCTGTTTACCTATTTGTACCGCAACTGTTTCTTCAGAAAGTCGGAATTGTGGCAATTTTGCTTGAAGAGGGCAAATCCACACCCCATGCGGAGCGTTTGTCTACAAGTTTCGTCAATGAATTTTCACAAAAGAAAACAAACAAGAAGTTTGTCATTGTGCACAAGTTATATCGCATATAATGTAGGAAAAAAATTGTGGAACGTTTTTACTTTGCTTTGGAGATGAAACTGAAGAGAAATATTAGAATGAAATGGTATTTTTACTTTTCTCTCTGTTTATGTTACGCTCTCCCCATTAACCCCCCCCCCCTCTCTCTCTCTCTCTCTCTCTCATTTGCTTTCAAACTTTGAAACAGATAGTTTTAATTCTCTTTCCGTTTTCCGTATCATTCCAGAGGTCATGATAATATATCAACTAACAAGATTAAAGATCTTTGATGCGAACGGGTCGGTGATGCCAGTCCTTAGAATTGATATGCATCCACCTTTTGTTGTTTTACTTGTGAGTTACCGCTATAAATAAACACGGATTTAGAGTAAATAATCTAGAAATCGGCCTGAAGAAATACAAACAGGTTCAAATAATTAATGCAGAAGAGCTTTTGTTAGCATTCTTCACAAATTTTGATGCTAATCATTCCTTCAACTTCCGTACAATATATTTCTCTATCTTCTCTCATTTCTGTATAAAACATGACATTTATCTGTATCCTCATACATGTAACTGCAGTTGAAACATGTGTACATAATAAGTGACTGTATATAATATATATGGAGACAAGAAAAGAGGTCGTTACAGACAGGTGGTCTTTATAGACTGGTTGCTTTAGTACAGGTTTCAATACGAAATGAATATGAAGGGAATTAAACATGTGGTATTGCTATTCAGGTAGGCTATTTGTAGGCCATAATTTCAGTCTTGGAGAAAGAAAAAGGGGGAAATCCCCGCACCATGCATGCACTGTGACCTATGTGGAGGGTAATGAGAGTGCGAGTTTTTTTGTCAATTAACTAACTTGAAACCGTTAAAAGTACTTCTGTAACATCCAATAAATATTTATCAGATCTATGATAGCGATGCAAAAGAAAAAAAAAAAAAAAGGTGAGAACCACTCCGTCGAGCCGGATTTGAACCAGCGACCTAGAGATGTCAGTGAATTTTCCTCTACAGTCTCCCGCTCTACCAACTGAGCTATCGACGGTTCCTGTCAGAGAGGGCGCCCGTAATGGTAAGGTCTATAATGGCTCGGCGGTCCAGTGCGAAGTGCACGTGGGTAATAGGCATAATATCTCTATGGGCATAATACATGTACACGCGGTGCGCTGCGCGCGTGAGTCAGGACACTTCGAATACAAATGATTACAGGCTAGCTAGGCAAGGAGGCTATGTGTATTTATGACGGAGAAAAACTCTGACGTCACAATAAGTGGCTGTAAATCTTGGTGCAATCGTGGTGCAATGCAATGTATTGTATGTCTCGTGTTATTATAGTACACGCGGTATGCCTCTCAATAAAGTACAAGCTTACGTACTATTAGAATGCAAGATATCTTTGTATTCTACATTTTATGCATATGCATATTAAAGCGAGCCTAATCCCTTAATATTCTAACGCTTGCAAGCTCAAAATCTACAATCAATAGTTCTGAATCTGGGGAGAACTGACAAATCACTTGTGAGCGTTTTCATTGTTATTATGCAAGCTTTAGAAAGAACATCAGAGAATTTTTGTCCCTGAAAAGATGATGGCTCTTCAAATGCCTTCCATATTCTAAATATTACATGTAAATTATAACAGCTTAAAATGTGGGCCTCTTTTTATGCCACCGGTGTTTGTGTAGTCCCATATATATAAGTCTGGACCAAATTTCTCATCATTTTGATGATTCCAGAACCTTGCAGTACATACACACCAATACGTACATGATCAACTTTTTCTGATCGGTTCCACGCCGTTTCTTTCACAATGCAATCGCATGGCCAGACTCAACTGCAGTATATCTTTAAATTCATTTCAAAAGGGGTTAAGTAGTAAGGGGAGCGGGGGATTGTTTGTCTTTTATTTGAACCGTTGATTGTAAAATGCATCCGGCTTAGAAGAAATGAGCCAAAAGAAGAAAAATAAAAGACCACTCCGTCGAGCCGGATTCGAACCAGCGACCTAAAGATGTCAGTGAATATGCCTCTACAGTCTTCCGCTCTACCAACTGAGCTATCGACGGTCGGTAGTTGAACTCATGAACAATTTTAGATGAAAAAAACGATTTGAAGATTCATTTTTCGCAATATCAGTTCCAAGTAAACTTTCATAATACTCAGTCTAAACAATTATTATTTAAACCACAATCTTTTCCTGTCTCTGTCTCCCTGTCTCTCAGTCTCTAACTCCAATCTCTCACTCCCCCTCTCTCGCACAATTTCTGGTTTTCAAACTCAATATATTGAAATAGGTACGATAAATTTATGGGTATTAACAAAAACTAACAAGACATCTAATGATGACAAAAGAAGAAAAAAAATGTAACCACTCCGTCGAGCCGGATTCGAACCAGCGACCTAGAGATGTCAGTGAATGTTCCTCTACAGTCTCCCGCTCTACCAACTGAGCTATCGACGGTCGGTAGTTGAACCTATGAACAATTTCATACGAGAGAATTGATTTGGAGATTCATGATTCACAATGCCTGTGAAGTATACTTAAATAAATATATCAGTAACGGAAGTAAATTTTCATAGTATTCAGTCTAAACAAATACTGGACCCAAAACATATTCAAGGAGTGGTTAAGGCCAATATGCGTATTAATAAAGACGAACAAGACATCAACCCCCTCTTTCTCTCTCTCTCTCTCTGTCTTTCTCTCTCTCTCTCTCTCTCTCTCTCTCTCTCTCCAGATTATGTACCTTGGAACAAAAGCGAGGGGGGAAAGCATTGTTAAAGAAATATAAATATGATATTGCCTTTAATATATAAAATTCATCCGACTGTGAATAAAAGAAGCCAAAAGAAGAAGAAGAAAAAATGGAAGAAGACGAAAAAAAAAAGCAACCACTCCGTCGAGCCGGATTTGAACCAGCGACCTAGAGATGTCAGTGAATTAGCCTCTACAGTCTCCCGCTCTACCAACTGAGCTATCGACGGTCGGTAGGTAAACTTACGAACAATTTCAAATGAGAGAAATGATTTGAATATTGATGTTTTGCAGTACCTGTGAAGATATCAGTAACGGAAGTAAATTTTCATAATACTCAGTCTGAAAAAATATTGGAACCAAAACGTTTTCAAGGAGTGGTTTAGGCCAATATGCGCATTAAAAAAAATAACAAGACATCAAGTTGCCCCCTCTCTCTCTCTCTCTCTCTCTCACTCTCCAGATTATGTACCTAAAATCAAAGCGAAGTGGGATAGCATTGTTAAAGAAATATAAATATGATATTGCCTTTAATATATATAATTCATCCGACTCTGAAAAAAGAAGCCAAAAGAAGAACAAAAATGCAACCACTCCGTCGAGCCGGATTTGAACCAGCGACCTAGAGATGTCAGTGAATTAGCCTCTACAGTCTCCCGCTCTACCAACTGAGCTATCGACGGTCGGTAGGTAAACTAATGAACAATTTCAGATGAAAGAAATGATTTGTAGAACCGTGTTTCACAATACCTGTGAAGTATAAAATTACTTAAATAAACATATCAGTAACGAAAGTAAATTCTCATAATACTCGGTCTGAATAAATATTTGACCCAAATCAGTTTCAAGGAGTGTTTTAGACCAAAATGCGTATTAAAAGGACTAACAAGACATCAAAATGCGCCCCCCCCCCCTCTCTCTCTCTCTCTCTCTCTCTCCAGATTATATGTACCTTAGAACAAAGGCGCGGCGGGGAAGCATTGTTAAAGAAATATAAATATGATATTGCCTTTAATATATAAAATTCATCCGACTCTGAAAAAAAAGGAGTCAAAAAAAGGTTACAAATGGAAGAAGAAGAAGAAGAAGAAGACGAAGAAGAAGAAGAAGAAGAAGAAAAGGGTTGACCACTCCGTTGAGCCGGATTCGAACCAGCGACCTAAAGATGTCAGTGAATATTATGCCTCTACAGTCTTCCGCTCTACCAACTGAGCTATCGACGGTCGGTAGTTGAAATCATGACCAATTTTAGATGAGAGAAATGATTTGAAGATTCATCTTTCGCAATGCCTGTGAAGTATACTTCAATAAACATATCGGTAACGGATGTAAATTTTCATTATACTCTTATACTCTGAATAAATATTGGAACCAAAACATTTTCAAGGAGTGGTTTAGCGTATGACTAATAAGACATCAAAATTCCCCGCTCTCTCTCTCTCTCTCTCTCTCTCCAGATTAATATGTACCTTAGAACAAAAGCGAGGCGGGAAAACATTGTTAAAGAAATAATTATGATATTGCCTTTACCTTTAATATTTATATAAATTCATCCGACTCTGAATAAAAGAAGCCAAAAGAAGAAGAAGAAAAAAGCAACCACTCCGTCGAGCCGGATTTGAACCAGCGACCTAGAGATGTCAGTGAATTAGCCTCTACAGTCTCCCGCTCTACCAACTGAGCTATCGACGGTCGGTGACCATCCACGCTAACATACCTTTACTATTGATACAATGATACAAATACCCTATGTCAACAAGATATAGTATTCGGCTATTGTGACGTCTGATGAGTTAATTTACTCGCTTGCAACGAAGAGACCTGTTTGCTAATGTATGCATAATTTTTTTTTAAATACACAAGTTTCTCTTGACAACTTTAAAAGCTTGCTTGAGGATTGCCCGATACAGCAACAGCTAATGTATACATAGTGGACTACATTGAATAGTTTGTAACCAGGGGTTCGGGAGAGAAACATTCATAAAGTTAAATACATTTGTAAACATACCTATGTGGATATTTAGTTTATGACGTCATGAAGAGTTAATAAGCCAGGTTGTAGATACAATTTTCGCATGGGCAGATAAAGGATTAATATACCAAAATTGTATAACCCACCGAGACGAATACTGGATACGTACCCTTAAATGTTGTGTAATCCTTATTCATTAAATTACATGCACCGACGGTATACATGTTTTTATAGTTTAGTTTCTTTTATATTACATGAACAAAAACAATACATTAACAAAAAATAGCATATTTACAAAATTGATATTCGTGAATAATAAAGACATCTACACAGAATAAGTTTGTATTTCATTTACACTAAATAATTTCGAAGTTACATGTGAAAAAAGGAACTTAATAAAAAGCATATAGCTTGTAGAATTTAAGTTCCTCAGAATAATTTTGACACAGTGTCATTCATAATAAGGTAGAAGTATAATAATAAAAAAGCAAAGTATACAGACAAAAACAATGAAATGATATGGATGATGGATGTAAGGAAAAAGAGAAATAGGAAGAGAAGGTAAAGAATGGGGGTCAGAAGAAGAATGAGAAGAGAGAAAATGAAGTTTTAGAATAGAATGTTCACGGGCGGGAGTCACAGTCGGGAAAAAATTGTATTGTTGTGCAATATATTACACGTACGAATTCAATAATAGCAGTTTAATATGTTTTTTGAAGCTGCCACAGGCACAGTTTTCTAAGGAACACAGGTGGAAGTATTCTTCTCGAGAGGGCAACCAAAAGGTATTCACGAAGCACATCCATGACTTTGGCAGTGATTATCTACAAATGCACAAAGTGGGACCACTTCATGATTGTGTAAAAGATTTGTGGATATTTTGGGTCATTCGAACCATGTGCTAATTACGATCTGCTGATTTACTGGTCTAACATAATACATACATATACCCCAATCCTGAAATGACTTTAGGCATATAAGTTCTATGAATAATTCTAGTTTTGATAACCTGTATTTCGGGAAAATAAAACGGGTTAAGTATGTCCCAAATGATTTAGGTCAGCGGATATGACTCAGTCATGTTTTCAACACGGTCCAGTAAATCAAGTTTGCGAATTCACCATTCACAAGAAAACTGTAAAATATAGCATCTGTAGGATTATTTTATTTTTGTTCGGTATGCTATAAGGGGATAGAGTTACGACTCAACGATATGATCAAAATATACATTTAAAGAGCAACAGTCGACTAAAGAACGAAGTCCTATGAAAGGCTATCTTCACAAAATGTTATTTAATTTATTAGGGTAAGGGGGTTGTTGTTAGGGGCAAGGGAGTATTAATTGAAAATATAATGACATAAAAAGAACAAACAAACGATCACCCGATAAAACAAAATTTGATATTATGCAATGACTGGTAATTAAAAGCAAACAAACAAACAACAACCAAACAACGTTTTAGAGGCCACTTACTTTTGTATTTAGTTGCCAAAACTGACATAGTTGAATAAGCACAATATATTTTGACAATAAAACTAAGAATCAGTGTGCTTAAATTGCAAGTTTGTTCATAAATTTTGCTAATTTTCACCTTAAATTGAAAATGTGAAATAGTAAGACTATCGTTAAGTACCTCGAGACTCAATCGCGTCCCTTACAATAATTGATTAATACGTTTCTTTTTGTTTTATTTTGTTTTCTGTATTATTTTCTTCCAGTAGCTCTGGTCAATCTGTTTTTATTCCCCATCAAAATAATCATCCCTCGACTGACTATGCAGCTGCTGGATAAAGACAGTGGGTCGGCGGCCAATTGATTCATATTTTCATAAAATGCCTTTGCTCGCGGTGCAAACATATTTATGATAGACATGGGACCGAAGGAATTGGCCTTACATAAACAGCATTTACGCTGAGAGGTTTATTTCAAGTTGGATATAAGCGTCTATACATCCCTAGAGAGGCATAAAAACTCTGAAATGAAATATTCTGTTTTTGTTAGTCAACAATCATGCTATATTTTTTGCTCTTCTCTTCACATCATAATTCCAATTTTTCTTTTATCTCGATTGTTATACTTCGAACATTGTTCTTGTTGTTGTTATCAGTATTATTATTATCTTCATTAGTTGTAGCAATATACATGTAATATTAACATCATCGTCGTCATTATCATCATCAATATAATGTAATATTCTTACGTTTCTGTACGTGAAACACCTCTAAGTCTAATCAGTGCATGGCAGGGCCCTCATTATCATGTTTAAGACTTTGAATAGCTTTAATTAGGGTGCTAATCTGCTTAAAAACATCAGAAGTATTATTAACCAAAATATGTGCCACTCACACCGCGAACAAGAAGGCGTATCATTCTCCAGTCATTGTTCATTTCCCGCAGTCATTATTGACCGGCACGTGCTGTGGTTAATCATTATCCAAACAGCTATTGATGCTATTGATCATTCTATTCTTTTCCTTCCCCAAATCTCTTGTCTTTTGTGGTGGTTTTCGCGGTTGCCGTTTTGAAAATATTGACCTCTGACAAACATATACATGGGATCGTCTGCTGAGAGACAGAAGGGGGTTAAACGTGTGTTTAAAGTATACGACGCAATTCCTTTCTGACTTTGACCAAACAGAGGAAATAAGCCTTCCTCTCATGAAAGTCACTGACGTGCGTGTCGACTGCCTTGCTGCTAAAATACACGTAGTATTTGCAAAATTAGCAGACTTCAATTGTCATGATTGTGGAGCCGTATTTATTAATACATGTGATTATGATACGGGCATGAAACTCGGGTCAAGAGTGCACTCAGTTTATCATGCCCATTATGATAATGTTACGATCGTATATATACCTAATAGTAAAATAGATTTGTATGTAGCATTTGGGAAATTATACAGAACCGGAGAATATTAAACTTGAAACAATCTTCTCGTTATCGTGGGTATGACATCTCCTGCAGCATTTTAACCTTTTTTCCCCTCGAAGTTTATGCACTTATATATGACAATAATCATGATAATGATATCTTTGAAGAAAAAAATATCAGCAATTATTTTTAAGCATGAGTGTGCACTTTTACCTTTTTGAAAGATATGCATCTACCGAATATCATCCGAACTTGCTGAAATCGCGCAGCGCTCTAGGTCACAAAAAGTGCATAAAAGGGGGGATCCACTCCGTCGAGCCGGATTTGAACCAGCGACCTAGAGATGTCAGTGAATATGCCTCTACAGTCTCCCGCTCTACCAACTGAGCTATCGACGGTTCCTGTTCACGAAAGTGGGAAACGCGGTCTAATCAAAAATGTGTTTACTTAACAGGACATTTAAGCTATTAGCTACCACATATGGTAATGAATAACTGATTACGTATTTAGATTGTACAAAGTATTACCATTATAAAAATGGATTTGTTTGTAGCATCACGGAAATTGTACAGAACCCGGAGAACTTGAAACGTGAAGCAATCATCTCTTTGGGTATGAAAACTCCTGCAGCATTTTAACTTTTTTCCCCTTGAAGTTTATGTATTCATATATGACAATAATCATGATAATCTTTGAAGAAGAAAAAAATTAGCGATTATATTCAAGCATGAGCGTGAACTTTTACCTTTTTTGAAAGTTATGCATCTACCGAATATCATCCGAACTTGCTGAAACCGCGCAGCGCTCTATAGGTCACAAAAAGTGCATAAAAGGGGGGAACCCACTCCGTCGAGCCGGATTTGAACCAGCGACCTAGAGATGTCAGTGAATTAGCCTCTACAGTCTCCCGCTCTACCAACTGAGCTATCGACGGTTCCTGTTCGTGAGAGTGGGAAATGCGGTCTAATCAAAATGTGTTTACTTAAAAGGATATTTAAGCTATACCACATTTGGTAATGAATAACTAATTACGTATTTAGATTGTATTACCTTTTTTGACACCATATGGTATGTGTCTTTACAAGGTGGAATTTCAAATTATATTGAGGTTATTTATTTGGGTTGCTATAGAAGATATGTTTGAAATTACAACAAAATAAGAGGGTGGTGGTGATGAGGACGATATTGATGATTATAATAATAATTTTGTTTTCTTCTATTTACCCTTCCACATGGTTCCTTTATTAATTATCAACATAATCATTTTCACAAAAGATCGATACACACCCTATTCCATGACTTGTCATATAAATACTCAAACAATAAAATATTACAAAATAACCTCGGCCACACAGCAACATATAAGATATTAAACTTGACAAAATAAAATGTGTACACCAATTCTATAACATAAAAACAAACAAGCAAACTGAACGTAGACACCCAGAAACATTTGGTAAAAAGAAACCATTTATTCACGAAATTATTTTCTTTAAGATTTTTGTTTTTGCTATATATATTTCCATATCATATAAGTTTTAACAGCTGACATAACTGCTTCAAACAGTGGTATCTGATTTTTGCATTTGGCTGAATAGATCTCTTTTCTTACAATAATTAGGATATAATTAAAAGCGTTGTTATGACCTCCTTTCAAGCCAAACAATTTATTTTGTTTTGTGAGTTTGGCATTTATATTGGTCTTACTGAAAAGCCATTGCTCACGTTTTGACCGTATAATATGTGAATATGGGCAGTAACAAAAAATCTGCATAATTGTCTCTACACTGCTGTTATAAAATGTATAATGTTTATCAGCAGCTTTTTGGAATTCCAGCAATTAATCATTCATGTAAAGTATTCTGTTTAAAATCTTCGACTGGAACCACCTCATATTTATATCAACAGTTGACTGATAGGGAATCAGACACTATACGAACACCATGCTTTATCTTCTAGATCTAAACCATGTTTCCATTTGGTGAGGCTGTTACATTCTTTCACATTATGTTTTACGAACGAATGTTAAATATAAGAACATCCTTTTTTTCATTTAGAAGTAATGATTCAGGTATAATACATGTAGGTTCCATCAACTTTGGTAAAACACTCTTTTTAAAACCGGCCCCATTATAATAATAGTGATGATTACTCGGGCTGCTATAGAAGATAGGTTTGAAATTACAACAAAATAAGAGGGTGATGGTGATGAGGACGATGATGATGATGATGATGATGATGATGATGATGATGATGATGAAGATGATAGTAATAATAACAATAAATAACAAAAATGATAATAATATACACATTGTATATAATAATAATGATAATAATAATAATACCTCAACTACTACTACTAATATTAATGATGATGATGATGACGATAATGATGATGATGATAATAATGATGATGATGATGATGAAGATGATAGTAATAATAACAATAAATAACAAAAATGATAATAATATACACATTGTATATAATAATAATGATAATAATAATAATACCTCAACTACTACTACTAATATTAATGATGATGATGATGACGATAACGATGATGATGATAATAATGATGATGATGATGTTGATTGGCGGGAGAGGGGGTTGAGTAGAGGAAAATATTAAGTTTGTGGAGAACTTAAAAAACTTACGTGTCTTGTACTGTAGAGGGCGTTACGAAACTTTAAAACAGGACCGCTGAGGTAAATCAGTGATTGAGACGAAAGAGACGTTATTACATGTACAAGCCAAATCGAATCACAAAACCCTAAAATAATTGTTTAGATACCGCTATCGGAACATAATATCCCATTACATTTAATTCATTAAATGTGTCGTAGTCGAGAGGTCTAATAAATACGTGACTGGAAATACATAGGTCGTGGGTTCGACCTATACAGAAGCACGAGTGTGACCTTTTACCGTTGTGAAAGTTATGCATTTACCGAATATCATCCGAACTTGCTGAAATCGCGCAGGGCTCTATCGGTCACAAAAAGTGCAAAAAGGGTGACCACTCCGTCGAGCCGGATTTGAACCAGCGACCTAAAGATGTCAGTGAATATGCCTCTACAGTCTTCCGCTCTACCAACTGAGCTATCGACGGTTCCTGTCCGCCAGAGTCGGAAATGCGCTCTCATCAAAATGTGTTTACTTAAAAGAATATTTTAAGCTACCACATTTGGTAATGAATAACTAATTACGTATTTAGATTGTAATACTTTTTGACACCATATGGTATGTGTCTACACAAGGTGGAAATTTGAAATTACCTTCGGGGTAATTACCCGGGTTGCTTTATTATGCTTGAAAGTACAGCAAAATAACATGGTGGATAACGATGATTATGATGATAGCATTGACAATAATGATAATAATATAGCAATAATAATGATAACTATAAAATTAATGATGATGATAATAATGATGATAACAATAATAATAATAATATTAGTAATGATAATGGTGATGATAATGGTGATGATTAAATTAAAAATAAAATGAAGATGATGATGATGATAATGATGATGATGAATATGATGATGGTGATGTTGATGGGCGGGGTGAAGGGGAGGGGGGTAGAGGAAAATATATAGAGTTTGTGGAGAACTTAAAAACTTACGTGTCCCGCACTTTAGAAGGCGTTACGAAACTTGGAAACAGGGGGATTGCTGAGGTAATTGTCAGACCTATATATTAGTGATTTAAACGAAAGAGGCGTATGATGAGCCAGATCGTGCTAGAAAATCCTAAACTAATTATTTAGATACTATCAGTCATTCGATTCAATTCAATTCAAAAAGGGTTTATTCAAAATGACGATCTTGATGCCGAAGCTGAATTGCATGGTCATTTACAAGGTAAAATACATCATAATGGTTAAAATACAACATTATACATGTAAACATGAAATATAAATTACATATAAAAGGATAAGTATACTAAATACATTCATACGTATCATTTTCAGTCAACGATCAAATGATCGGGGTAATGGTAATAAGCTTATCTGTAAAGTAATTAGAGATGGTATTCCATTTATTAAGGGCTATATACTTATATCCAGATTTATTATGATTCATTAATAATAAAAAGATAAAAATGGTCATCAGCTGATCAGGGTCACCATTGTTCTATTAACTTCCACCGGTCATAATGAGGAATCTGAAACCCATCATGACTAATTGTCATGTCATGCAAGTGATAACCCAATTTGGTGGAAAGCGGTAGGAAGACCGGTTTTGGGTTTTTAATTAATTGTACATCCTTTTCCTCCGCAAAACCTCTACGAATCAATACTTGCCATTCTTTAAAGGATTTTATACCCATCCATCTTTTCCTGTTCTCATACACGGGATATCAACCTGATACGAACTATTTCCTCAAACTATACGTGGCCTCCGGTCTGCGTGGTCAATATCTCGTACCTAGACCACAACCTTATAACCCAATTAACAAAAATTACCAAGAAATTACCACAAAAAAAAAGAAGTTATTAGAACAGACACAAAGGAAAAGAAACAGAAAGAAGAAACCAAGGAAAGCCATAGTTTTTAGTATATCCGAGGCCTTTGTATGCGAAATTTAATTTGCCCTATATATATCTATTCATACGACAATAATCAATTAATCCATCAGTTTATTAATTTCATCAATAACATCCGACTATTTCCCGGCCAATTTTAAGTCAGTTATTTGTCCTCTTGATCAAATTAACCTCATACTTGCAAGACAATGGTGGTAAATTTAGTTGCTCTTTCTTTTATGTAAATGCTTTCCAGGGCAAAACAAATGGAAAGTGGAAATTTCCATCATCAACCAAATTAAATGTTTGACTTTTGTTTTGAAAATGTCGTTTTAAAGATGACTAATCTTCTAAATATTCTTCAGCATGTCAGCTTTTATTAAGAAAGCAAATACAAATCATAACAAATTTTCTGAACTCGGATCGAATTGTTCCCCCAGAGAATGCTCTTAAAGGTACTATGTCCCATTTGCAGGTCAAAAGAATGAAAAGGTTTAATTCCAAAGGCATTTGAAAGACAATACTTATTTAGAACTTCCCTCAAAACGAAAGGGTTTGAAAATGGCTTTTTGTGGGAAAATAACGACCATTAGTTGTCGAATCGACATAAGTGATTGCAATCACTTAAGTAATAGTCTGATTTTCAGACCCTTGTACTGAATGGTCGTACGTTTTGTGCTGCACAAATATTCAATCAGTTTAATTTTGGCCATTACAAGTAGTGGGTTATTGATGTAGACAAATGCTCATGTATACCTGTTACAGCTCATTTTATGTATGTTATTACCAAAGAAAAAAGATGTCAGTCAGTCACTCGATAGTGTCTGACAAGGAAGTCTAGAAAGTAAACAGGTTTCCTTGCATAATTTGAATACTAGG
>CP137678.1:13036170-13046170 GCA_037976565.1 Mesocentrotus franciscanus
ATCTGTATTAGCCTGCAGGCACATACCTTTGTCACTCGCTGTACGTAATAGTGTCTGCACTATGAGACTAGGCTGACAGCATCCTGCATAGGCTCTGTCCTTTTGCTGCTCCTATATGGCACAGCGAGAGTCTGACAGAGCTAGGCTCTACTCAAGACTTTAGCAATTATGGAAACTGTCACATTGTAAGTCTGTGCCTGCCTACTGTATCTGCATTGCTGTGTTTTTGCGGTCAAAACTGCCCTGGTTCAACAAATCATTTTGACTGCGTCTGTTGTCTATACAGTTCGGAAAAATAAACAAACAAACAAACAAACAAACAAACCATCAATCAAACATAGGAAGACCAAAAAAAAATCGTGTCGATTTAGCAGCAGAATACTGAGAAATTTAGTTGTCGTTTTACTGGTTTAATTCTATAAAACATGGCTTATCATCGTATTTGTAAGATGAATTTTCTTGTCATTTTCTCTGGGGATGAGTATTGTGGGAGAGAGTGTCTTTTGATTTTTAGAATGTAACCAGCAAGCGAAACAAGTGAGATATGTTAGCATGTCATTTAAGTGGAGTTCGAATTAGTCACCTATAATGGGTTCGCATGATTTACATCATGTATGCTGGTCTTATCGACATAATCATGGGGGCAGACCCTCCCCCGGCTATTTCGGCACAACATCACATCAAATGCAAGGAACATTAACCTGGTCTTGACGAAAAACGCAAACGTGAGAAGTATAGGTAACTGCCCTCGAGATATTTTTAGAATGTCTCTCTCCTAAAAGTTTTAAAAGTCAACAACATTCGTGAAACATATGCGAACAACCTGCGTTAAAACGAAACGAACATTGAAAACCGAGAGAAATCGATAAACTTATTATTTAAAAAAAAGTGTGAACGATGTGTGGAAATTAAGGGTGGGGGAGTGGAAGGAGTGGGGTAATGCAAGAATAGTCAAAGAAGCTTAAAACAAAAGATGATCTTTTTATTTTGAAGGCAACTCGAATTCATCCGGATCGAAAGAAAACGTAAAAGGAAAGAAAAAGTGAACCATTGTGACGTCACAACGAGAACAGGACTGAAGTGCTGCTTACTGCCTCCTGGGAAATATTAATGGATGTTGTATACTTTGATTTACTTAGTGTGCGCTACTTAATAAAGTATTTCTTTAGCTGTATTTGAATAAAATTTGAAATTGAAAATTCGATCCTCCCATCGGCTAGCAGAAAAGACCATCCCATTTTGAACCCCAAAGCCCCTGCCGAGCCCTGGTCGTCACATCTTAACGCCAGCCCGGCGTGGGCCCGGTCCGAACACGACACCGCATCGCCTCAAGCAAGCCGCATTCCGCGACTCAAGATCTCAAACAACAAAATATGAATCAAGATCTTGGACAATATCTGACTTTTTTTTTTTTTTTTACTCCACCCAATATCTTGTTTTGATAGACTGGTTCAAGTGATTTGTTTTCGCAGCCATTTCTTATTCTGCCTTGTAGTATTACATTTTCCTTTTACGGCACCGTGACACGAAAAGTATATTAAGAAAATCATGACATTTGAAATGTCTGTCATAGTAGCTTCAGGCTTCAGTCACACATGTTATGAATTAGATTGTGGTATAATGTTACTGGCATTGCGCCATTTTACATCGCAAACATTCATTCAAATAAAAACAATATTACTTGAGCACTAAATATACTGACATCATCGTTCAAATTTCGTTCTCTCCTTTTTTTCTTCAAATATCTGATTGGATAACAAACCGTCCATTTGTGTTTAGGAGTTTTTTAATCTGCATCTGAAAAAAGTAGCATTTTTATAGCATTTTTATAGCATTTTGTTCAATAGAGTATTAAACATGAACTGTATAGACCTATAATATTTATATATCCTTATTGTTTGTTTCATTGATAGGTAATCGTTGGGAAACGCTGAGACTTAGAATGAATATCATTATAATTATATAGGCTATACAGCACCTAATCATTTCTAACTTGTTACTGAAATCTAAAAGCCCTCCGCAACCAATTTGCCAAAGTACAGAAAGTCATATAATGCTACGAATGCTTTGTGGTGGTCAACCATTGGACCAGGGAAATGAAACATTCCCACCTCCCTGATTTGACCATCAAAATTCAATGTCCACCGGTGGAGGGGAATGGACACAAATTAAGCCATCATTTATTTCTGTGGTAGCCTATTCCGTGACAGGATGTAAACATTACAACGAATGACCGAAACACAACACCGAATGTACGTAGTTTATGTACAAAAACTTCGTATATATATCCTTCTATAAAATATGGACTTAAATTTTTTTATGATGTCAACATTACATTTTGAATTTACAGTTTCTAAAATTTATTTTTAAAATGTGTTTGATGTCATTTTGAACTGTTATAATCAACAATAATTACCTAAAGCTCAATGATATAAAAAAAAGGTCTGCAAATACAGACTAATAATAGCGGCCAGTCAGATGGTGACCTCAGGTGACCTTATGCTCACCTCCCCGGAGGACACGTGACCTGACGTGCCCTGTATCATGTGGTTCGAGATGACCATGGCGACGGGACGCTAAGCCATGGACATACTGACACTGGACTGGTGAGTTCTTTTGATCGGCTCGCGTTGGAAGTATGATTTTGATAATTAATTTTTTTGGGAGAGCTTTAGAGGTAGGGAGGGGCCTCCGTTTTAAACTAAGTTGTGGGGCGGAACTACCACTAACTGAAGCAGAGGTGAAGCAGACTCATTCATAAAGATCGATTTATTGAGTTCTGTTAGCCCCCTTCTCTCTCTCTCTCTCTCTCTCTCTCTCTTATGCCATACCCATCTTGCCTCCCCAACGCCAAGTTAATTAATGCTTAGACTATAATATTGACAAAAAAGTAACAATGAATAATTTCTTTCTCAACAAAATGCCATGAGTAATACCTTTGGTATCTTCCACTTCATGCATTCCCTGAAATTTGATAACTTTAAGTTAAAAAAAAAAAAGAGTAAATTATGAGCAATCGATGATCGGTAGACGTTCTACAACTGTTCTAGCGGAAAGATAATCGTGCAACATAGTCAACATGGCATGACACCTATCTTTCTTCCCCCATCACTTTGGTCACCGTCCTCCGTGAGATTGACGTGACCCTCTCGGCCTGTCCCGCAGTTAGGAGCCCTTGAGTTCTGGGTGGGGATGCTACCTCTGGAATGGCTGGAATGAGATATTCATATCACCATGCGCTCTTCAACCCGAATATTTCCTGTCTCTCTAGGGATTGGTCAATCAAAAAAATAGATATCATATGTTAGTTTACTCACATTTTGTATTCTTTCTTATTCCAAGAGGAGACAGAAAGAGAGAGGGAGAGGATGGATACAGACAGATAGACAGAATCCTAGAATTATGTTTCCATTGTCATGATTGTTCTTGGAGAAAAACTCTAACAGTTCAAAACTTAATACATGCATCATTCACGATACGTTTTCTCTGAATATGAATACGAAAGAGGAGAGAGAGAGAGAGAGAGAGAGAGAGAGAGAGAGAGATGATGGATACAGACAGACACAATTCTATAAATTATGTTTCAATTGTCATGATTGTGCTTGGAGAAAAACTCGAACAGTTTCAAGACTTACTATCATTCGAGTTACGTATTCTCTGAATTTGAATACGTAGAAGAACTCTTGGCAGTCGTTACACGTCCCATCGTCGTCCTCGAATTAGGGCGAGAAACTCGGATTCCTCCCATCTCCCTGCTCGGACTCTCCATTCTCGTGATACTATAGCTGTGAAATATTCTTCACCTTGCCTTCGTATTGCTCCTTCTGACCTATACAGTATCTTTTCTTACCCCCTTTTTATTATTACCTTTCATGTTCCATTTCGGACTTTACTTTCATCTGTGATATCAATATATTTTCTACGTGACTTACCCCCTGTCCACACACAACATTTTCCGTGATTAGGCGTGATTAGTTATACCGTTTCGCGATAGTTATATGATGAAATTGTGTGTGTGGACGCTTACTAACGATACGTCGTATAACGATACGTCGTATAACGAAACGCAGGTTTGGGCATCGTTTCGAACTAGAACTCAATAACTAATCACGCCTAATCACGCTTAATCACCGAAATTTTGTGTGTGGACGGAACTAGTCTAACTGGGCGGGGCTTAACGTCGGATCGCACGCGAAAGGAGACCTGAACTCTCATTTCCGCTTCCATTTCATGACCGCAGTAGCAAACTGCGCACCTATACGACATTTCGCTGTAGAGTTTTGGGATTACTTTCTTGTGTGTGTGGACACCCTGGAATTTATACGATGATTCTTTATACGACGTTTCTTGTGTGTGGACACCCTGGAATTTATACGATGATTCTTTATACGACGTATCGTTATAGAGTTTCGGGATAAATTGTTTTGTGTGTGGACACGCTGTTTAGTTCCTTGTTTGTAATGCGCATATGATTTTCGTTTCGTGTTTGCTTTGTTTGAATTCTGTATGTGCTGGTTCATTATTTTGATTGTAAGGGGAATCGCTGTTTTTGGCAAGCCATTGGCTTTTTAATGCGATTTCTCAGGCACAATATGTATTATGTATTATAATTATCTTTGTATTTTAATGAAATTAGATGAATTGAATTGAATTGAATGTCTAATCAAAACCAAAGTTTGGTCACTTTGCCCTCCTTCCGTATATTTATCCATGATCTTTGCATTTATAATTTCGGTAGACCCGGTTTCACCTCATTCGTAACTATTACTCAATCCCACCCCTCCCTTGTCGCAAAATGACTAACCAAAGAGATCGGTTTCTCTCAATCATCCAGTCATACCAGTGGCGTAGATACAGGGGGCATGGGGCATGTGCCCCCAGTCAAACGATGAAGAGAGAAAGAGAGAGAGAGAGAGAGAGAGAGAGAGAGAAAGAAAGAGAGAGGGAGAGAGAGAATGAAAGGCAGAGGGAACAGCAACATCAAAAGGAAACGGCACGACCGCCTCCCACAACCTCCCTCTCAATCTATGGGCTACACAATCGCAAAGACTTTCGAAAAATCAACCTATATGGCAAGTTCAGTAGCTTTTTTTCCATCTACTAAAATGTGGGATCATTAGAATGACATATTACGTAATTCGAACAGGTTTCTATGGGAAATACACTAGGTTATTGAAATAGGCGATTTTTGTAATGTAATCATATTTGATGCACACATCTTTGTTAAGTGCCTCGTTACAAATTATTTCATTAACTTGTTACAAATAATTGTATTTCAATATCCAGAATGTTAATTGCATGCATTCCGTGTTGTTAGGTAGGTAGGTAAGTCATAATGTTTTTCCAACCTTGCAACAATTAATGTATGTAATTCGCATTCTGACTATCAAAATACAATTATTTATAACAGGTAAATGAACTCATTTGTAACGAGGCACTTAACAAAGATTTATTCATTAGTTTGTTTACATTACGAAAATGTTCTATTGACATTGAGGTGCCCTTGTTATGCTTGTGTTGGGAATTCTCTCTCGCTCTCCATCCCACAATGCCTCAGTGCCCCAAGTCACAAATTTCATTAGTTTTGCCTTACAGTTCATTATGTTCTGGAAGGTGACATGCTCAATCATGTTTTATTACAAATCATATCCCAGCAAATGGCATTTAATGATTTGATAGATTTGACATTCTTCCACTTGATTTTTTCCTCTCGAATCTCATTAAGTTTGTTTTGTGCAAAACACCCTTTGTTTTCCCGCGTCGTCGCGCGAAACAATCGATGGCGCTTCCCTCATTCCTTCCGCGTGACTTCGCTTGATCAATTTCGCGTGTATTATTATATAATTTAAGAGTTATGCAGCTGATTCTCCCGAGGCCGCCATTGATTTCACGCTTACCGCTCATGATGGCGGTCTCCTGGGATTTTTGTAATTCATCTTTTTATTGAAAAATATTTGTGTTTGTATGCATCTTATTTAATGTACTGAAAACTTTATAATTAGGTATAATCATGAATGAAGAAATTTTAATTTATGTATAAAAAATTATGTTTATACACTATTTTGAAAACGCAGAAATAAAACAAAAAACAAAACAAACAAACAATGTACCGTACCAAACGGCATCACGTGACCTGGATTCAAATCGATGTCTAATAGTAATAATGTAGGCATCATCGTCATCGGGAATTATTTATCTCCCAAACGACAGATCTCATAAAATGTCAGAATGTCAGAATCATCGGTCTTTCCCTCGAGGACATCAATAATAGATGGGTGATGAAAGTTTATTGCATGTCATTGGAAGATGCAGGGGCGTAGCTCCTAGGGTACAAGGGCACTTCCCACACCCCCCCAAAAAAAAAAAAAAAAAAAAAAAACGAGGAAAAATTAAAGAATAGAGAAAAGTAAATGAGAAGGCAATGTGAATGATACGGCCCCTCTTTATAACGTCCTTCCTTCTCCAGTAGTGCGGTTTCTAGAGGTGCTAAAATGCATGAGAGTGGTGCTTAAGGGCTCAACCCCTCCCCAATGTTTTATAATTATTAATTAATCTAAGCGAGACATAAGTAAAGAATGGATGCAAGATATCCCAACCCCAATCTTCACCCCAATCATTCTTCTAGTACCGCGCCTGCCTCCCCCTCTCTCTATAAGGCCATTAAAAAATTAAAAAACGTGTTTAGTGTCCTGCCTTTTGAAAAATAGGAAGGAGGAGGCCCTTTTTTTTTCTTTTCTTTTTCTTTTCAAAATGGCCGCTCCGTACATTTTCCCCGACTGGCTGGACAGCCAATCGGGCTATTTTTCAAGATGGCCGCCAGCATTTATGTTTTTTTTTTCTAATTCAGAAAAAAACTATTTTAGCAGTATGTTTTTCATGTTTTTCATTAAGATTTAAAAAATAAAAAAAAATTGAAAAAAAAGGGCAGGCGGCCCCAAAAAAGGAAGCGGGCGGGGACGCTAAACAGGAACATTTTTTTTTTAATGGCCTAATGCCATGCACCCAGTAAAATCGGCGCCCTCCCCCGACACATGTGCCCCTCCCAGAAAAGGACTAGACCATCGTTATGCCACTTGGTAGAGAAAGTGGAGAGGAAATGCTCTGAGAAGCATTTACTTCATGACATTGAGATGATGATCATCATCATGCCTCGGTGAATAACTGATGGATTGAACGCCGATAGATCGTTAAAGTGAAGAGAACATTCGATGAGAAGTCATCCAGAGTTCAAATAAGATGCCTGTTCCTAATCGGAATGGAAATGGGTGGATGTCGAGATGATTTTGAAAGAAATTTGATAACAAATTGGCAAGTAGGGCCTATTAACACGATTAATACTATACAATCGTAATATCCCGTGAATATCTCATAATTCATGCCCTTTCGCAATGCTTATTACTTTCTTTGCAATTATTTGCATTTAACATGTTCGACATGTGTTTATTTGTATCAAACAATTTTTACAACCTAATCAGCGATCCCGGAAGTCTTTCTACAAGTCCCCCCCCCCCTCTCCCTCCCCCTCCTCCTCCCCAGTCGATTTATCGGAAGAACTTGATTTTTGCAGAGATGAACGATTTGTAGACTATTTTGAGGTTAGCAGAAAGTTAGGAAAGAGGGTAATCTTGAGAAATGGTGAGATGGAGAGACGGAGATGACGAAGAGCTTAAATTCAACTAGCTGCAAAATAGCGAGAATCTTACATGAGCCATAACCAGCGAACGCGCTCACAGGTGGAGAATGAGAGATGTCATTCTAATACACCGTTCGAATTAAAAACAAAATACTAATATCAATCCTATGGTTGCCTTTTAAAACGATTGCTACACCGGAAGAAGCAAGAAATAGATGGAAGTAAAGTACAAGACATACTTTGAAAACGTTTTAAAAGGTCATGGCGGTGCTGAAGGTCATTCCGAGGCATCGGCTAAGATTGTCAACATCGGAAACGAATCAATTTAAACGAATGAAAATGACTCTCAAAGAATGGCGCCCCAAGCTTGCTGTTGTTATACAAGGCTCTTCGACTACTCCGTCTTCTATTAACTCCAACAGCCTCCCGGCAGAGTGTCAACCATGATAAACAGGTCGATTGAGACAAGTTGCGATATCAGACATTTTAGCTACTGTGCAGAGGTGGCACTGATATGGTGGGGGGGGGCAGTGGCGTAGCCTAGATCTTTGAGTGAGAGAGGGGCACAGGGACACTGTCTTCTATTTATTCTACCAGGCTTGTGGCAGAGTCAGTCGACCAAGTCAACCATGACAATAGGTCGATTGAGACAAGTTGCGATACTGCAGACATTTTAACTTCTGTGCAGAAATGGCACCGATATGGGGGAGGGGATGGGGGAGGGGGGAGTGGCGCAGTCCATGTATTTGACTAAGAGAGGGGCACATATACACTTTCTTCTATTTATTCTACCAGTTTTGCGGCAGAGTCGATTGAGAATTTATTAATGCATAACAGAGCTATTTAATTATCATATCATATCATTTTTAAAGTTTTTTTCCTGAAAATCTTGGAAAATCTTGGGGGCTTGCTCCCTCAGCCCCACCTTACTACGGTATTAGCTTTGGGATAGAATCACACCTCGAGAGAGAGAGAGAGAGAGAGAGAGAGAGAGAGAGAGAGAGAGAGCGCGCGCATATATATATAGAGAGGTGCTAATAATAGCGTGGTTTACGGTAGGTGATTGATGTTTTTACATCAAGGCTAAATTCAAGATTTGTGATCATTGACAAGGGATAAGTATTCATTGCATCTCAACAAACATCTAGGGCTTGACTGGTCTGACTTCTGACAAATCATGAATACAGCTTGGGATAGATAATGAATACATTGGTAGGCCTAGGCAGACAGAGAGTAAGTAGAAAGACAGAGAAACGTCGAGAAACGGAGGAGGAAGAGGGAGGGAGACACACAATCATAGACATACACATAGATGAAGAGAGAAAGAGAGAGTGAGTGTATGTTTGTGTGTGTGTGTGTGTGTGTGTGTGTGTGTGTGTGAGAGAGAGAGAGAGAAAGGCGCACGCAGATAATTATAGAGATATGGTGACAGAGAGAGAGAGAGAGAGAGAAGAGATGAGCGAGCGAGGGACAGAAAGAAAAAAAATGATACAAGACCAAAAAAGAAGAAGATAAAACAAACAAACACCAACAATCACAAGAAACAAAAACTAAACAAAAATGAAACAAAAACAAGCACACAAACAAAATGACAAATCAACAGGTTTATAGGTATCCATGCAGAGCTATATTCAGAGAGAAGAGAATAAAAGAGAAGAAACACTGTCAGATAACTTGAGGAAATTCATAACGCCAACCATTTGATATCTGGCCAAAATCTCTAAGAACCAGTGTTCTATTCATCGTACAGGTGGGAATGGGGGTAATACCCTTTAAGATTTGGCTCTATACCAACATACCTGCAAGCAACATGAGTAATGATGTCGGAAATAGGTCAGTAGCATAATGTAACTTTGCGGCGGCAACAAAACTCATACAAAAACAACAGAATTACAACAAACCGATAAAAGACGTTAAACGAGTTTCATGTACAATGTGTATGTCCCTTTTTCGGTATTTTTGGACATCCCCTATCCTACATTTCCTTTGAAAACATGAAAATAAAGAATGAAAATGATTTAGCTGAATACTGATGTCAGGAAATACTGTAATATTTGCATCAGGTGACTATTTTTGTTTAATCAGTCTCTAGGATTACTCACTTTAAATAGTTTACCAACCCACACACCTCTTCCCGTATTTTGCAGTTAATAAGGTCAAGTTCATTTTCTTCTACTCAGCGAGATTACGCATCACTATACATTGGCAAATAGTGTCATTTTAATGAAGGGCTTGTTATAGTTATACAATGTTTCATCGTTTTGCTTTTTTATTGAGGTGAAAATTAAAAAGAAATACATAAAACGTCAAGTTACAAAATAGGTCTATCACAATATGAAATTATTAAACAAATATATCAATTTTAGA
>CP137678.1:13051170-13090340 GCA_037976565.1 Mesocentrotus franciscanus
AAAAATGGTGCAGGAAGGCTGTTAGATCGGAAACAAGAGAATGGCCGAAAGGGGTTGTGGAGATAGGATTTGAGACTCATTCCAGATGAAACATACCTGTTAATTGATGGATAGAGTGATTGAGGCACAATTCGGTTTAAAGGGGGCAAGGGGGCAGGTTTCTTCCCCACCCCATGATAAATTTTCAAACAAGAAAAACATATGATATCTTGATTTTAAGGTAACGGTTAAGAGATAGGAAAATGTCAGAAGATACATAATCATAAGATTGATGTTAAGACCTAATACATTAGATACCATTTTTCCAAAAAGTTGTGCCACCCCCCTCTCCCTGACGCCATGGTCCAGGTACGCCACTGGATTGTAAAATAGATGATGTGATGGCAATTCTTAATATAAAAAAATAGGAAATGATGGAAGCGTGATAACGATAGTGAATGATAGAGATGTACGAAAGAAAATTATGAGCATGATTTGAAAGTCATAGATTTTTTTTTAAAGACAATGTTAAAGATAAAGGCCAGTTCTGGTCATGCGATGGCATTGTGAAAGAAACGTTGTGGAATCGATCAGAAAAGGTTGATCATCTAGCATATAAGTATTGGTGTGTACTGCAAGGTTCTGGAATCATCAAAATGATAAGAAATTTGGCCCAGTCTTTGTAAAGTTACAAGCACTGTACACAGAATGATGTATATGGGACTACGCGACCACGTGCGCGATATCTATTTGGTCCCAATAGATATAACAATTTACCAAATATATCAATTAATAGGCGGTTTCACGGCAAAATTTGTATCATCACGTATTAGTCAAAACATATTCTTTCACATGATTGGTAATGAGAGCTTCCATTTCATTTTTTGAGAGAGGGGCGTTTCCAAAACTGGTCTTTACCTTTAAATACTGTCAATTGGTAAATAGAATAAATCAGATGATGAATTAAAATGCCTTATGAAATCTACATGTCAATGGTACTTGTAAAATGTATATGTTCATTAAAAAAAACATGTATAACACAAACCAAAAAGTAGTTATCGGATAGATAGATAGATAGATAGAGAGAAAGATAGATAGATAGATAGATAAAAAAAAATATATAGGTGGTGTCTTATAAGATGTATATGTTCATTAAATAAAACATGTATAACACAAAAAAAGTAGTTATCAGATAGATAGATAGATAGAAAGATAGATAGATAGATAGATAGATAGATAGAAAGATAGATAGAAAGATAGATAGATAGATAGATAGATAGAAAGATAGATAGATAGGTGGTGTCTAAAGCATGGAACTTAGAGATGGGGAGAGGGGGCGGGACAGAAAGAGAAAGGGAGAGAGAGAGAGAGTGACAGACAGACAGAGAGATAGACAGACAGAGACAGATAGACAGGTTGGGGTATTTGAATAAAATATTTTTTTCATTATAATTTTAAATACAGGTGGGACTTTCCCTTGAGAGAGGGAGAGGTATGTGCAACATTCGGAGACAGTGGCATATCGTGTATGATACATGAATTGAGCTAGGGGTGCAGGTATCACGGGGGAGGTGGGGGGATCTCACCAGATGGATGAAATGCGAATTCATAATAATGTCACACACAATTATGGGGAAGGTGAGGGAGGTGGGAAGTGGGAGGGATTATCGACTTCCTTTCACCCCCCTCTCTCTCTCTCTCTCATATTGCCAAGCGATTGGGGAGCACCTGCCCCCACCCCCATTGAGCCACCTGTTTCTGCCATACAGTGTTAAGCTCTGAGAATAATACCCATATCGACATGAGAAGAGGTTAATCCCAACCTGACAGTCAACATCAATGTAAAGCTGCCATTCTCTTATAAGAGTCATGTAACCATAGCAACCACCACCCGCGCACAATGTATGTATCCGCCATGTTGTCGCTTGCGTCCCTTATGTTCCGGACTGCATGTAACTGGTATTAATGTTATATGTTCTCTGACGTGTTTGTTGTTCATAGGAGTGATGAGGTATTATGCGATACCGAAATCAAATATAGGGGTGCACCCCTCTGCAATTTAAAGGAGACGTCCACCCGGTTTTCATCTTGGTTTTAATAAAAGCAGAAAAATGAATGAAACACAACAGCGAAAGTTTGAGCAATATCCGAGTAAAACATAGGAAAGTTATGAACTTTTTAAGTTGTCATCAGTGAATTTGGCAACTTACATTTTCTTAGTTGTTGATGACGGAATAGATTTGTTTCATACATGAGTTGTATAAAAAAAAACCATTTGCAATAATTATATTTATGGAGAATGTATGATTGTTAATTTTCTTAAGGGAAAATATAATTTTTTGAAAATTTGTAGTACAGGGCAAATGGGAGGAGACCTCGCAAAAGACGCATCAGAGTGCCAATTTGTGTTTGTAGATCTCACCTTCAGAAATTCATAACTTTCTTATCATTTTGTGCTCAAACTTTCACTGACCTGTTTCTCTCATATTTTGCTTCTATTAAAACCAACTTAATATCAGGGTAGACTTCTCCCCTACATCGTGTAAGAAAATATTGTGACACATGACATTAACAAATGATCCATTTCTCAAATGATGTTGTAATGATTTTTCTTGATCAGAAACGAACACGAGGTTTAGAACCAAGTAGAATTAAAGGCATCGTTTAACAATGTTAAATCTGACATGCATGGCCCTACGTGTTATCAGTGTCTGTGATATGGTGTAATATTGAAGCCCTAAAAAAAGTGACCGGTTTTACCATACTCGTTTTCCCCCAATATACTGTAGTGTTATGAAAACCGTTAGGAAAACGCACAATTTGGTTTCGATTTCCAATTATAAATATCTTGATAATCAGACAGGCGATCGGCTTGTAAAAGTCATGGTGTTCCTGACTGACCTAAAGGTTTATAATTATCATTGCAGCATGAGCTAAATCCAGGATTTTGTTTCAGAATCTGAGACAAAGTTACCGGATCCCTTTAAAGTGCTCCGGTGGCGTAGCTGAAGGATTAGACAAGGGGAACGTGTCCCACAAATTTCCGTTGCAACAAAGGGCTCCCCACGAAAACTAAGACTGGACATCTGTGAAGAATGAAGATGATATTTTAGCAGTAAAACAGTGTAGGCCTGTAAACTTTTGCAATAGCATATCAAGTTTAATTTTTCAGAGTAAAACTTTGTTTGTTTAGGGTTTCTCTCTACCTCTCTCCCCTCTCTCACCCTCTTTCTTTCTTTTTTTCTCTCTCTCTCTCTCTCTCTCTCTCTCTCTCTCTCTCAGTTAACACACACCTTTGCGGAATAAAGCTACACCGCAAAATTTTGGGAGCTCTCCATCCTGGAGAAGGGTCCCCCTCCGACACTTCCCATATTTGGTGACATTCTCATAAGGTGCAGTTACATTGGTGCCCCCATGATAGCAGTCCCCCCCCCTCATAGCTTGCACACCCGCTACGCCACTGAAAGCCATCAACATGTTCTTCCCGTCGAGACATTCATCTCTCGTCTCCCTTCCTAATGTTTCATTTTTCTCTGTTTGTCTTTCCTTTCCTTATGTTGTTGTCACCTCACGTCATATTTTTGATCGGGAATGTGATCCTAGAACCCAACACACCATGAAGACAACCCGCATTCATGAGTGACATCGCGTTGAGTATGTTCTGATGTTTGCAGTATATCCGCCATGTTGCCAAGATGCCAGGGTCCCGCACTGCGAAAGATTGACTCCCGCTCCACACGATTGCGTCAGTACTTGCGCTAATCATGAGGTAATTGAGTGTGTACAGGCAAACGGGCCGTAGACCAGTAATTCAACACAAAGTTTAAACAGGTCATTTTGCATTTATTTGATTGCGATTTACTTTGACACACTGTTTCACATGGTGCGTCAAAGACTGCGTCAAAGTCCCTGACCCACTACTTCTACAGCACAATGGCGTAGTCTTCCGTCAGCACAATGACTACTTTTTTTGCTCTTGTCACATCACCTCCTGTTTTGGATCGGGAATGTGATCATATAGAAACCAAAACATATCATGCAGAGAACTCATATTCAAGAGTGACACTGTTTTGCGTTATGACTACTTTCTGATGTTTGTTGTATATTCGCCATGCTGTTATGATTTTTGGGGTCCATCTGAATGAATGACTAGAGGCGTCGACCTTGGGGTCTACCAACATGGCCAACGTATATTCATGATCTCTGTCACTTTATCTATAGGTGTTGTAGTCTAGTGGTTTAAACACGTGCAGGGGCTGCGAAAGTCGCGTGTTCGAGTCCCGGCATGGCTCTTATGTTCTCTGGCAAATCGGAAACTCTCGACCAAGGTGTAAGAAGTGGGTACCTATCATGAAGGATCTTTATCATCTTTTCCTTGAAACGCACCATGCACTTTTAACATGTTAAAAGGTTGCGCGATCCTAAAGGCGGGGGAATAAGTTTCAAAGAGCTTTGGATTCACATAGAATATATTATCATAACGTACAAAAACAGAGTATTATCGTTACCAATATTATTTCTCTTTTTCTACATTCCAAATCACTTGATTTCGTATACCCATTTGTAGTCAATTGAATTTTTAAAACATTCCTTTAAAATGCACTTGTGCGCTGATGACAGCTGCCCGGCAGAGCTAGCAAAAGGGATAGAGCGAATATTTTATTAAACTGTTTATCGAGAAATATTCGCTGTACACAAGGATTTCTTTTTGGTCATGTATCATTTCTTTCTATCGAATCCAAAGTCTCTAAGACGTTTCAAATATTATTCTTTCAAATTCAAACAAACAAGACAAACTTCGTTGAATCAACAGAGCCAACGTCATAAACCATATGTAATCAGCCATCATGAAATGCTATCAACATCATATATTTTTCTTAATCCTCTGTTGGGACTTTGATGTGCGCAACCACCCACTTTGAGCATCCCTCATGCATTTCGGGCTAGTTATGAATGAAAATATTGAAATAGATATTCTAACAGCGTGGTAGATGAAGATTATGAAGGATAAGTTGACAATTTAGAGTAATTTGAGAAAATGAAGAGCATTTTGATGTTGATTTGAGGGCGTATTTACATAATCCGATACTCGTTCAAGAAGTTTGTCATCCGAACCGTGTTTGAGAGTTGCTGGCCTCGGTTAGTACTTTTCGTTTGCTTTGAGTAGATCATGCTGATAAGTTCTTGATGATGATGATGATGATGATGATGATGGGGATGATGATGATGGGGATGATGATTATGATGCTGCTGCTGCTGATGATGATGCTGATGATAATAGTAGTGATGAAAATGGGGCTTGACCATGACATATTATAATGTATTCAAAATGAGTTTATTTCCATTGGCATTGAATTATAACCCTCACACTTCACAATGAATGTTGGAAAGGATGCGTCATTTCAACTGCGATACTGCTTACGCTAACCATGCCTACGAAGGCAATTGTTCAACGCTCCAGTAGTGCGATGTACTTTGCAAAGTTAATTTGGCATTTAATTTTGGAAATTAACTTCCCACTTGGCGCGACAAAAAAAAAACGCAAATGTCACTGGCACAGTCATACGTCAGGCGATTGACGCATCCTGTACAATGGGTTTTATTTTCGTTTTACATGCCATTATATCTGTTGGGATATTAACAATGAATTAAAAACAAATTTATCATTATTTTAATACCATTAAATAACAATTTCTATCATTTGATACTAACACATAACATCAATAATCATTTAGGACAATACATGCAATACGCCACAAGAAACGAACGTCAGAGACACTTTCATGTATTAACATCCAGTATGTTTCATAAGTCCCGAGTCGCTTTTTGTTATTCACATCGTACCTATGCCCCACCTGTTCAAAACCCAAAGGAACAAACGTGCACGGGACATTGTCGTTTTCTTGTGATCATTGGCGTCGCGACAGGGGGCATGGGGTTACGGGGGCGCCCCCAATCGAATGGCGAGAATGAAATAAAAAGAAGGAAAGAGAGAAAGAAAGAGTATAGAGAGGAAAGGAAAGGAGATGTGGAAGGGAACATGCCCCAAATCGAATGGTGGAAATAGAAGGGGGTAAAAAAGAGGAGAAAATAGAGAGGCAGATAGGGACAGGGACAGGCGCCACCCTTCCAAGAAAAGTGCCCCTTCAGTGGCTGGAGCCTGTCTACGCCTCTGTTCGTGATAGATCATCTGTACTGCATTTTCTTTCTTGTGTCATTGTGGAATAAAAAATGCTTTACCTTCGCGAACTGGTAATCAAATTACCGCCAAAATGGAACCGCTCGAACTGGGAATTCGAGGGGTGGGCGCGAGGGTTTGAACATAGCTCCATGTAGTATAAAAGAACTGTTTGAGAGTGAGAAACATTTGCGGTTCATCTCAGCTACAATTACATTTGATTTGAAGACAGAGTGGTCGCATGAATGCTCCACTTTGGGGAATTTCGAGAAAATAAAGGGGGAATGAATGAAATACTTGGCTGAAATCAAATTCATGTGGAACTTTGGCGAATCCCACGCGATGCTGCCGGGCGTTGCTGAAAAGCATTGTGCTGTCTGCGAAGCGCGTCTCGGGAGAGAAGCGAGAATGCGTTTCTTCACTTTCTTTGTTTTTTTCTTTTTGTTCTCCTTTTTAAAATGGAAAATTTTAAAGAAAGGGAAAGTGTATAAAGCTATAGGGACTATGGGTACACTGTGACAGAAAACAGGGAAAGGGTTTACTTTAGTTTGTAGACTGGAAAAAGGGAGAGATTACATACCAAGTAGTGAAACAGTAGAAGCCTATATGAGGGAGCATGTAAAGATTGCTATGAAACAAGTAGCCTTACTTGTATCCATATGTAGCACACGTAAAAAGTGTAACTTACGGAAATAATGTGTGTTTTGGAATAGTAATATTAGGAGTTCATATTCGAAGAAAAATGACGAAAGGGAGAGCGTGAGGAGGATAAAGATGGAAAAGAGAGATTCAATTCAATTCAAATAATTCTATTTCCATAACTCAACAAAACATGAGCAAAAAATGCTAACATTATAATGAATATCAAATGACATTTGCAATAATATAACATGGAACATGAAACTTATTTGTAATTAAACAATGATAAATGTCGATTAGTAATTAAAGCATTCTAGGATTCAAAATATATAAGCATATAATAAAATTAAGTAGAATTTTGAAGGAAAAAGAAATCCGCTAATTAAAAAAAAGAGCTTGTATTTGTGTGGATTACTCAGAGAAAGGAAGAAAGGAAGAAAAAAAAACACAAACGGGGTGGTAAGAAGGAAAATAAGAGAGGGGGTGGGGGTGGGGGGGGGTAGAAATATAGATTAATAGGCAGAGAAATCCCACT
Source organism: Mesocentrotus franciscanus (assembly GCA_037976565.1). Taxonomy (NCBI): domain Eukaryota; kingdom Metazoa; phylum Echinodermata; class Echinoidea; order Camarodonta; family Strongylocentrotidae; genus Mesocentrotus; species Mesocentrotus franciscanus. Next base: position 13,058,502 of record CP137678.1, read on the forward strand.
CAATCATGTTATTATCCAATGAAATTAAATTAAAAAACAGTAGGTAAACCACACTGAGAATACATTTGACCGACTATCCCCCCAGGACAACTGCCCCGAACATCTATCCACGGACAACTGCCCCCGTTTAAAGGGGTACACTTTGGGAGTCATTTTCCGAAAGGGCAGTTGTCGTGGAGGGTGTTGGGGGTGATTTTCCTGGGGGATAGGCTATAGTCCCGGTATAGAAATGACGGTCTCTTTATATTCTTGCCTAATGTTATTGTGCATGCTATATCATATATATAATCTTGGTAGGCCTATATTTGCTACGGAATTCGAGACCTTTCAATTCGACCCCAGAACAATGCGACCTTTCACCCACAATGGTCATGTGTTTCGTCATTTGCGACGGAGCTCATTAATACCGACGTGCAAATTAAAGGATTGATAACAAGAGATGCGTGTGTGTGGGGCTTATCAACACCGAGAATTGTGTCAACTGGTGTAGGGAGAGAGTTAGGAAGATATGTAGGCCAAGTTCAGAATGTGTGAGGGCGTTGGCTAATTCTATTACATGTGTTCGTTCTACATCTATTACCATTTGTGTTTGAAGGCGAAGGATTTTAACCCTCACGTTACAGATGGGGGTCCAGGGTGAGGGGAAGGGGGTTGGTGAAATGCTTGAAAATGTTCGAAAGCGTATGATTTCGGTAGGTTTCTACAACGAAATTACTTATCACTGTCTCTGTTTCTCTCTCTCTGTCTCTCTCTGTCTCTCCCACTCTTTCTCTCTCTCTGTCTCTCTCTCTGTCTATCTGTCTGTCTCTCTCTCTCTCTCTCTCTCTGTCTCTCTCTCTCTGTGTCTCTCTCTCTATCCCTCACTCACTCTCTCAAAGGAGAAGGGCGATTTGCACATAATTATATGGAGCCATCTAGGCATTAGATGTTGGTTTCGATTTTGGTGGAAATCATTGAATCAAGTAATTTAATGATTCGCAAGGCTTTTTCATCTCTAAGTCTAAACGCGTTTTTTACCTCTCTGCTGTAGACCCCAACCTTCCTCCCCTATGGTGTATAATCCTGATGCATATCTTCTCATACCTTGTAGTTTTCGTTTTGTAGCCCCAATTTAGGGGGCGCTTCACCCCCCCCCCCTCCCCTCTTTCTGGCCTACTCCGCCACACAATAATCATTACTTAAAACAGGTCACAAGCTATATCTCACCACGAAAACAAAGGGCTAATGCATCCATTTGTTACCAGGGCATATTGAGTGACAAACTCTATGGTGGTATGTGAAGAACAATTGTAAACAGAAAAGAGAAATTGGATTTTCAAAATAATGGAGTCACTGTACTTAGGGTCGTTGCTGACGGGGGCGTGTATTGGGTGGAAGCGCCCCCACCTCAATGAATTTGTTATATTTCAAGAAGATGTGGGATCCTGTGAATTATTTTCTAGGCTAATAGAATTTTGTTTTACAGAAATCGGTTGTACTGAATAACAGCTCCATGTCCTGTTTTCGTTGTCATTGTCAGAAGAGAAGGACTTTTAACAACACATGCACGCGTCACAGTTATCTTGACCAGATATATTATTATTATTGCACTATGACTTTGAATATAATGCATGGTTTAATTGCTGAATGATCTTTGGTATAAAAAAAACTCCACTAATCTAACATATGCACGATCAATCGTACAATGATTTCAAGATCGAAAATATAAGCACTCTTTCTAGTTCCTTGAGTAGCTGTATACTTCAAAGCATCTAAACGAAGCTTAGGGACGCAATGAACCTACTTACAGATAATGGCTCCCCCCCCCAAAAAAAAAAAAAATATATATATATATATATAGGGAGGAACACCTGAAATACTCAGAAATAGATCTCAAGCCACCCTTCCCCCCTTTATTTTCATTTTTGGCATCAGCGCAATCGTCTTGGTATAAACTATTCGGAACTGCATATGAAACTGCTTCTTTAAATGCAAGTGAATGATTTTTTTTTAATCGCATTCTGTAATACATTGTGATTTGGGGCATTACTAATCCTCCACCCCCTTACATTTACGCCTACGCCCATATCCAAGACTTGTTATTATTTTTGCGAACCAGCCCCGGCATGGATAGATTTACACCAAGGTGTCCTTTTTCCGAAACCTTTCCATCTTCTTTTTTTCTTCCTTGGAGTAGTTATTCCTGACTTGAATTTGACCCAAAACGATCTAGCTCCATATTGCCTTTTGTCACTCAGCAAACCGGCTCTCGTTTCAAGCCAACCCCCGAAATTGAGAAACAGAGAGAAGAACAAAATATAGGCCTGGGTTCGTGAACTTTTGCTGGAATTCCAAAACAGGTCTGTTTATTAAAACGTAAATGAATCAACGTATCTGATACTTACTACGATGGAAGAGAGATATCGCTTCATCACCGCCCCCCCCCCAAAAAAAAGAGAGAAAAAGAGCGATTTCAAATAAGATTGAAAAGCAATCTATGAAAGAAATCAAGGAATCAATTTTGTAGCGTTTCTATCAGAGCCTGTGGAGACATGTACTGCAATATTAGAGATAGGCAGCTACAAATATGGCTGCAGAAATCCCAATTCTCTTGATAAAGATGCTTAAGGCCTACCACATGAAATATCTAGCTGAATTGAGGTATATTAAACATAATCAAACATAATGAAAACTAATATTGAATTCAAAATTATGGTATCCCAGTTAGACGCTACACGAAGAAACCATTTTTGGATGACAGTCATTATGAAGTTAAGTTATGCTAGATTGAGTTTGACCGGGAAAGGGGGGGGGGGCTGCCCCCGGTCCTCCCTCTATCCGCCATTGATAAAAAATGAACAAGCAAACAGAGTTGACCCATAGACATTTTGGTCCAATCGTTTTGCGAGAGAAATAGGATTAGGGTTAGGATTGCAGTTGGGTTTTAGTTTAAGATTAGTGCTACAGTAAGGATTATAAAATGAAGTGTTTGGTCTAGCGCTGAAGCGTTGAAACGAGATGGGGAGTTTGGAATCTGTAGGGTATAGGAAATTGACCGGGAGCAATTGTCGCCCGAGCATTTGTTGTAGAATAACTCATGAAATAATAAAACGAAGAAAGAAAATAGAGGAGGCAGGGTAATCATTAATAAGAGAGTGGAACCCGACGACCATGACATTCGAAATGTGTGACGTCGGGGTCACATGCCAGTGACCTTTTCTCAAACCTCACTTGCCAACCGATAAATCAACACCGGGAATTACAAGGAAATAATATGAGATGAAGAGTTAATATCATCGTTTGGAAGTTGAAGTGCCACTTTTTAAAATAGTCTCTAGGGCCATTGTCTGTCCAAGAGGAGAGCAAATGTTTGCCCATCAAATCATTCAGCTGTTTTCGAGAACGTTCATAAACCATGATCAGAGCATCATGCATCGTGTTATATCACCGTTCCTCCCCATTCGTCGAATTTTTTCTGACACATATCGATCCGCTATAAAAATGTATACTGTAGTTGATGTATTAAATCTGGTAAATTCACAATATGTTTGAATGATAGGTTGACATGCTGCACGGAACTAGCATATACGTAGACGTGGAGGGGGCTGGGGTGCACCTCCATACACTCGGATAACCATAACCCTATATTCGGGTAGCAAGGTGCCCGAATTTTGGCAGTAGGGTCCTCGAGTGGCCTCACATTTGGACAGCGAGATGGCTGAATAATTATGCCAGTTTTGTACATTTTCACAAAGGATAATCAAAACTTTGCTGACTTGCTCCGCCTCGCTTGCTCGTAAAAATATATAAACTAGAATGTTGTCATTCGGGCAAAATGCGTCAGCCCCGCTCGCAAAAAAAGAATATGTGCCCTTATTCCTATGAAAATTTGGATCACGCAATTAAATGAAAAAAAGGAAAAACAAAATAAAAACAACAGAAAAGAACAAACAAAAAAAGCATGAGACAACTAAAAGAGCCAGCTATCTTTACTCTGCATTGGCGTGATTGGTGTTATAACTGTCCAGTAGATGAACCGGAAGAGATACGGTTTACATGACCTTTGAAGGCGTATAGTTTGAAAATACGCAAGAAAAAAAAGAGATCCAGAGTATTCGTCTCTTGAAGAAAGAAAATTTTTTTCTTGATCTATTACACTATGAAATCGACCCCGTCTATAGTATTTGTTAATTTATTTCTCATCTTTTAACAGGCTGTTATTAACCAGGCCTCTCAAAACTTGACTGATCCGGCGATATATAACCAGGGCCTCTTAGCAAAGTCATACACACGTACGATTTACTGGCATAGTAAAGCTGTAATAACAGATGATGTAGCATTTCGGGGGCTCAAGACACGTGTAAATCATGTAAATGGGCACTTGTAACACACCCTGGTAAAATTTACAACGATGGGTTGATTTTGCAAAAATAACGCTAAATCTGCATGGGCTCTATTTAAAAGACTGGAGCATATGTTTCTAAATGGCAAAGACTGCAGCAACTTGATCGAACATTCGAATATCGAGAACCGGACTAACGATATGATACATCCAGGGGCGGATACAGCCGGCGGCTAGGGAGGGGGCCAGAGAGGGGGCCCAATTCGTGTGTACCGTCGATGCAGCGAAAGAAAACACAGTTTGGGGCTGGGGCTTGGATTTGCCTTCCCCCCCCCCCACCATCCCTTGGCTACGCCAGCCAGTGTCCTGTTCAGCACCTCGTCACGAAAATGGCGTATGTCTTCATGAGAGAGTGGAGAGGAAACATTTCTACAAACAAACATGTTTTTGATATCCTCTCACACTTTCCCTGGCTTCGTCACAAAGCCCCACCAAATCCCGAATATGTCGACTCTTTGAACTCTTACTGAAGTCGCATATTTTCGTCAGCACTTGTTGATTACACCACGCGTTCACCCTAGGGTACCCGTGGCCAAACCCAGGAGCACTTTTAGTGTGGAAAAGGTGAAAAAGTATAATTCACACTGATGAGCTTATATTTCAAAAATATTTCAAACTGATGATAATAATAATTAAAAATCTGTTTAAGCTAGCCCATATAACATTATGATAAAAACCATCATGGTGCATTTCGGAGATCATTTGGAAATTATTCCCCGTACCTTGCTCCGTAAACCGTATCACACAATAAATTTTAAGGAATAAATCATACCAGGTACACAATTCATACACAATTAATGCACGCCATAACTAGGCGTTGTGGCGTGCGCCTGTAATCCAGCTAACAGTGGAAGTTACAAACTGATTCAGCCGAGGACGCAGGTTCGAAACTGAGTCACGTCTTTCGGATGGTGACGTTAAAGGTCGGTCCCCAGACGTAAATAATCATATCTGATTGATACACGTCAGTAAAAACCCAATACACACACACACATTAATACACCTGGATCGAGAGTGGCAAACGTAGGTTAATGGCTGGCTAAATATAGGAGTGCTATACCGAGGCTTGAATCTAAAACCTCTGAATCTAGCTTTATATTAAAAAGCCATAACTGATTAAACAATCGACTACGCGACCTTAAATGCGTCACTCCAAGAAAATTAACTGTTTATACACATGATATACAAAATAAATCAATATGATTGGCAAAATCAAAATTTGATACATTTTCACTGCTATTCCATGGACTCGAGACATGGCTCCTTCCCAACATAAAATGAGCGAATTTTTAACATAATAAGCTATCAAAATTCGTTGCATTTTTGCCAGAGCAAGCCATTCTTACCTTATGCATTTGGGGTTTCAAATTTAAGTGGAGCCGCGCATTTGTTTAACATGCAACCCGTGCAACATAACTCATAGCATTATTATCATGAGGGACATATTCTATTTGCGATAAATTATGATTCCCAGGTTATGGTCCCTCTCCACAACCTCGTCCAGCCAAGCATACCACATGACGCAAATGTTTCATAAATGTTGGCGCCAAAAGTAGATATGAGCAGACGACACGGCAAAAGTATTTGTTGTGGGTTTGTTTCCTAGACTGTGTTCTTTGTCACATGTATGGTGAACGATTATCAAATAGAACACAGCGGACACTGATATAAAGTGAGGAAATAACACTACAAGTATTAAGACAAATATTAATGTGGTATAAAACTGCCCTTTTTACTGATAATTCGTAATTGATTTACTATGTTCATCTAACCGTGGAAAGAATATAATGTAGGTATCAATAGATTCGATTGGATAGCTGACCAGATGAACAGTTCAGTACCAATATTTAATGCTTTGTGAATGCGAACCACGTCAAAGACAGGCTTGCCTTCTAATTTCCTAATTATATAGCAGACTATATTGCCAATTTAGTGAGTAAAGATTCGGGACTGAACATCGAAGCATTCATCACTGCATACATCTTCCCCAACATGTGCGTGACATGATCATGGCATTTGGAAAACTCTACAAGACAATAACACGTCCTTAAAGACAAAACATGACCTCCGAAATGACATCTGTTGGCAATATTGGGCCCTCGATGAAAAACAACGAAAAATAGAAATGCCCTCCTCTGCCCACGAAGTGCTCCCTTATCTGAAACTTGATATAAACATCCTCGCCTCGACTGAAAACAATTTCGGAAGTTTGGCTTGATAAGAGGAAGGAAGGAGGCGAGAAATTATGGATACATTGAAAGAAGTGGAGATATGTATTGGTGTCATATTGGTCATAAATAGTTGGATTTTGATCAGATATGTAGGCTGCGGACTGGTAAAAGGGGTTAGGGCAAAGACAGGGCGGTGTCACGGGATGTGGGGATGTGTGTGTGTGTGTGTGTGTGTGTGTGTGTGAGTAGGGGAGGGAGGGGGGTGAATAAAGGCAGGGGTGACGGTGGAAACACCTTGCCGTTCTAAAAAAAAATGACAGCCCATACATTCATATATATGATATCTTTTATAAAAAAAGATAGGTCTATCGGTCTTTAGGAGGGCACGTGCCCCTCCTCTCCATCAAATGACAAACACTTGCTACAGAAATGAAAGAGGGAAAGAGAGAGAGGGAGAGAAAGAGAAAGAGAGATAGTGAGAGAGAGAGAGAGAGAGAGATAAGGAGAGAAAGAGAGAGAGAAAAAAAGGGGGAGCAAGGTGGAACATTAATTATATAACACATGCCACTATCTTCTACATCCCCCCCCAGATCCGTCGCCTTGGTCAGTAAATAAATTCGAAACCTTTGCTCCCTCGCATATTACCCAGAACTATTTTTAAAAAAAAATCTATACATGCCCCCCCCCCCATGATGTGACACACGCCACACTTCTGCCCAGGTACAAAGTGCCTATACATGTTTATATCTTTCAAACACATTACATGACATTAGCATTCCATTTGATATGTACAGTATCACGAAATTCCGGAGTAAAGCTTACATTCGGCAGTTCACCTAGTTACCTTTAAGTCTTACTATATAAACAAATCCACACACTACACACAAAACACACACATGCACTATAGGCAGATTATTCTCTAAAATAATGGTGGCAGTCCCGATGTCAGTTGTTAACAGTTCTTAAATGTCAATCAATTTAATAATTATAATCAATTTATATATTATTATCATCATAAACTTCCAAACACGCACCCCCCTTTTATTGGTAGCAAGCGGCTGGAGTTAAGAGGGGCATGGGAGGGGCACGGGCGTACCCCTGAGAGTGGTCACAATCCCTCATCTTTCAATACTGCGTCATTGATAAGGCATAAGTGGGGGAGGTGATGATTTATTAGACCGCTGAATATTTCATATTTCATCCGAACTCTGTACGACTATTAGAGCCACAGACAGAGATTTGTATATTTATTTACGGTTAGAGGAAAATGATTGACGGTACAATTTACATCGGTATCTAATTTCTGTTTGATAAGTGGTATATATATATCAAATTTTATCAGGCGAGAGACAGGATTGTCCTGATATATCATCTATATTTAGGTAGAAATTATGTAGGTCGCATCTAAGATATGAACTTTAAATTTTGAATTTTAAACGCTGATTTTTTTTTCTTCTTCTTCAATTCATATTAACTATACTCGTTCAAAGCTAGGTGGTATACGTAATTCGAAACGTTTATATGAACTTTGAACTTTGAACTTTATTTTTTCTTTTTTACATTTTTATTTCCGCATCCTCTGGATGGTTTGCGACTGGAAAGTCATCTACTCATTCAGCTGTTCATTGCTGCGCTGTGGACTGTATTATTTGGTGCTTATTTTAAGTAGACTATATCGAAATAACAAGTAGATTTAACAGTATTTTCCATGAAGGAAAAAGTGATTTTAGGCCCCAAATCCAACCCTCAATAATTATGTCTAATAATTGATAGAGTCTATTATACAACAACTCACTCCTAGATCCAAATGAACTGATTGGTAAAACGTGGTCACGTGTTATTCATTTACTAAGACTATCCCATGATTTTTCATGAAAAGGGTGCACTAGTTTCCAGTACTATCAAACGATTTTTAAATACACGATGCACAGCAGTGCGCGTAGAGGTTAGTGCGCTTAAAGAGAAAGACCAGTTCTGGTCATGCGATTGCATTGTGAAAGAAACGTTGTGGAATCGATCAGAAAAGGTTGATCATCTAGCATATAAGTATTGGTGTGTACTGCAAGGTTCTGGAATCATCAAAATGATAAGAGATTTGGCCCAGTCTTGGTAAAGTTACAAGCACTGTACACAGAAAGATGTATATGAGACTACGCGACCACGTGCGCGATATCTATTTGGTCCCAATAGATATAATAATTTACCAAATATATCAATTCGTAGGCGGTTTCCCGACTTTCCCGGCAAAATTTGTATCATCACGTATTAGTCAAAAAATATTCTTTCACATGATTGGTAATGAGAGCTTCCATTTCATTTTTTTGAGAGAGGGGCGTTTCCAAAACTGGTCTATACCTTTAACGTGTATAGGCCTTTACTTGCGTGAGCCCTGCACGCAGACGCATATAGTGGTAAGTGAGCTTATCTCTGTATAAGCCTATTAAACTTTAGGTTTATTTGTCAGCAATAATGACTCGAAACAATCTTGAAAATTATTATTTTTTATCAAACAACAAGGATCTAGGAGTTTCGTTGTTTAAAACAAGTGATGCGTGTTCTCATTCGTTCATTACCGGATCTCTCCGCTCTCGTTGAGGCTGTTTATGCACCTACCGCACTCCGCCTGACGGCTTCGTATGAAAGATGCATACAGCCTCAACTCGAGTGCCATTAGATTGTTTAATGAACCAATTCTCTTGCATCACTTGTATAATATCTCATAAAAGTGAATGGTACATTTTGTATCAATCTTGTACGATTTAAGATATTATTTGAGGTTTACGCGTCTATGTCTCATGTTTATAGCTCACCCACAAAACCCTTTCTGACAGTCAACAAAACACCCCCAGTACAGTTCAAGCAAGTCAATTTTGAGCTAAATTTAGTAATTGGGCGTAAAATATGTAGTTAACAGGGTTAAAACAACATCGTGAGCGATTAAATTGTACCCTCAGGACAGCATGAAAGTACGCGATTAGAAAAACAACGCGAAAACAAAGTTAAAGAAATAAATATCTAGATGTCGTCTGATAGCCTCTGGTCAAGGAGATCGTCAGTTTATTCAAATATAAAATACATAGAATCTGTAGAAACCTGCCTGTCGAGATACCCCCTCCCCCACACGCACATATTTAAAGAGACGTGATTACAACACGACTTATCGTGGCATCCAGTATTGTTGCATTTAGTATCAGTTTATAATTATAGCATCTCAATGTAATCTCGTCATCAAAATGTCAAAAAGACCGTCTCATTGGCTGAATATGAGGTGATGGTTGCCCGAATAAATGGTTGCCCGAATAATGGTGTTCTCAATATTTCCAGTGAGGGAGGGGATTCATTCCCCTAGCCACCTTGGCTTGAACTCTTCCATCAAAACCAGCCGCTCCTCCCTTACCCCCTCCCCCACACACCCCAACGCCTATGGACACAGTAACCTATACTCGTCGTTTAAAACCAGGGTCTCCATCCTCCCCCCCCCCCAACAACTATAGTCATATACTTATCACGACCAGAGGGGTGTTTCATAACGTACTCACCAAGCCTTAATCGAATCGGAGTAGGAGCATGGTAGGAGGTTTGGCGTGGTCCAGCTGAGCAAGGAATGCCAGATATGAAAAGTGACCCACATCTACCGACACCCAGTGACCAAATAGTCTCGAAATAATATACTCTTCCCATTCTGTTTTCCGTCTGTTTAATATCTCCGATAGCGGTCCATTGGTAAGGTATTGCATTTCCACAGATTAACTCCCCAAAAGTTATTCCAATATTGTTCATTTTGAGGTAAAATGGTTGTTAGGAGTGCTAGGACCAGCAAAATATATATTTGAAAAGATGCTGGAAAATGACATAAAATTAAAATCTTAAACACATTATACACACATGAGGGACTGCTGGTTCTATTGGGCCAAGCAGACCGCATTGATTCAATTATAATTACATATTTATTTTTGCTTTTGATAAATTCGGTATGCGGGTATCATTTTAATTGATGTATCGAAGAGTCGTTACAAATTTTGTATGATTCAGTCTACTTTTCTCTTTCTTCACTTAAACAATATTAAGAATATTTTAATAATGTTAACAGGACGTGAATAGCTTTGATATAAACAATTATTGCCACACAAACAGCTCTACCCCAGTCTATAGGTATGTAATTATAGTAGAAAAACAACAACATAAAAAACTGCACGTTCGTATTTCCGAAAACAAAAGAAAACCGAGTGTAACAAATAGAAATCTCTAATATGAAAAAGATTATGGACAAAGGGTCAATTTTTGGTCTCTGGTGTTGCTGAAGTCTGTCATTGGACGCTTGATTTTCTATACTAATTCAGACTTAAAACTAAGACCCTTGAAATATTGTTACCACTTCTCGCTTACAAAAAAATTGGGGAACGCCTAGGACGGCCTCTGTTAGGGGCGTTAACCTTTGAAATTGGGGCCAGGAGGAGGAGTCGTTTCTTTACCCGTGTATAGTTGTTCTGTCCATCTAATTATAAATATGGTAGACGCCCTTAGCCTTCAAAATGATGAAAATCATATGCCCTTTAGTGCTACTATAGTGCAGAATATAATCTAATTGGCCTCTGATTACTAAGAATATTAATAAGTCCATTAGGCCAATCAGTTCATCCTCATTTTCATGAACATTGTTTTGGCAAATAACACTTTCGAATACAAAATAATTTAATTTTTGCATTGCGTGAGGTGTAATTCATGATTTTAATGAACATATAAAGTGTTTTCATCCTGTGTTTTGTAAGTTCCAAATCAATTTATTGTACATAGATTAATTCCCGGTTCGTGCACCTAATTATTTTAATAAATAGAAAGAAATCCATTAGTGCAGTCTGACATGTTTTGCTGTAAAGGGAATGACTTCATTAAATTATTAACGCTTGATAACGGTTTCCATGTTTCATGTTTTTTATTCTTTTTTTATTCTTTCTTTCGTTGAATAGATACGCTATACGGATAGAGGAACATCTGGTATCGAGCTATCATTTGCGGTAAGTTTCATATTTTCTACGTTTTCAGTATGAGAATTAAACAGAACAGATGAAAAATTAGGGTGATATATGTATATATCCCAAACGTCTGCAAAAGGAACAAGTGAATTTTAGCTTTGACAGTGCTGTTTGATAATTAGGGACTTTTAGATTTACACGACGAGAACGTGGACTGCCACGTGTGGCACTGGCCCGTGCCCGGCAGTGCCTTAAAAGGACGTCACATTACCTTACAAGGATGTCACCGTGGCAGTCCACGTTCTCGTCGTGTAAAATCTAGTCCCTAATAACACCTACTCAACCGATTACAACTAGGCGTTGTGGCGTGCGCCTGTGATCCAGCTAACAGTGGAAGTTACAAACTGATTCAGCCGAGGACGCAGGTTCGAAACTGAATCGCGTCTTTCGGATGGTGACGTTAAAGGTCGGTCCCCAGACGTAAATAATCATATCTGATTGATACACGTCTGTAAAAACCCAATACACACGCACACACACACATACAAAAGGTCTTCCAGAACCATTCAAATGGTCGCGAGTGTTTCACACCAGTTCCACCACCAGTGTCGATTCTTCAAGGTGTCAGTAAGTACCTATTTGAACTAAAAGCTTCTATCAAGTTAATTGTAATGAAGCACCTATACGATTAGAAAATTTTTTTTTTTGGTCAACATCATATAAGAAGCCGCGGATGTAACAAGTTTGAGCATCTTTTCTAAATATTGGGATGTATATGGTTATATGAAATGGAGAGAGATTAAGGACAGGAAAGAGAGAGAGATAGAAAGAGAGAGAGAGAGAGATAGAGAGAGAGAGAGAGAGGGGGGGTGTGAGAGAGAGAGAGAGAGAGGGGGTGAGAGCAGAGAGGAGGTTGCAATGAGGTTTATGCCCCCTCTTTCCCCTCTCTTCCCCCTCTCTCTCTCTCTCTCTCTCTCTCACCCCCATCTTTCTACCTCCCCGGCTCTCTCCAACAACTCACTGTGATATGTATTCATCGACCACGTTTATCCTTCTTTTTCACAAAATATACGTGTAATATCATCCATACTAGTATCTCCATTACGACACGTCTTTCTAATTAATTCTCACAGATATTTCAATAAATTTGGTTCTACATCCGTGCATTCGTAGATTGCAGAAAACATCATCGTAAGTGAATGTTTGGAAATATGTCAAGCTAAGCTACAAAGGTGATTTCTTATTATCAATGAAATATATAAATGGACAGTATGCACATGTTTCATCGTCACTGATTAGCAATAAAGTAGCATAATCATGCTGAAATATTGGTGAAAGAAAATAAATTGCCGGGACTTGAAAAGTATAGAACAGACTATAGGTTAACAGATTAGAAATTGAGACATTGAGATGTGTATCCTGACGTTTAATTCAACACTTTTTATTGTTCGTTCGTTTGTTTGTTTTATGTTACTTTCTTTTAATATTGAACAGAGCTTTTACCAACACCGATTTGTAAAATAAAAAATGACCATTTATAGACATTCCTAAATAAAAACCTATGTCCGGAATTCCATAAACATTGCCAAACAATGAACCTAACATGTCATATTAGGAGCTCATTATTACAATCTGACCGTCTCATCTTGTCGTGGAACGTGACCGGTTCTCTACCCGATGGTCAAACCGCCTTGACCGACAACCAGACCAGGCGTGGCCGGTCACTGGACATTCCTCTCTTGACCAACACATCGCCAACGGGCTCATGTCAAATTCTTCGGATTGTCGGCGTCTCTAGACTATTTCGGGTTGAGGGGAAGGGGGCGGAATCAAATTTATCGAAATATTTCTGAAAATGTCATTAAGCACCAACATCACCAACATGATTCTCAGATTTGTACGTGATCCGAAAACAAGGGCCACAGGGCTCATGTAAATTTCTTTTCCCAGATTGTGTCGGGCAGGGGCGTCTCTAGAATATTTTTGATTGAGGGGAGGGCGTCGAACCAAATTTGTCATTGACATAATTAATGGCATGTTTTTTTCTTCTTTTGGAAGTATTATTTGTTTACTTTTTATTCATTTACTTGTTTATTTATTTATTCGTTTATCTATTTGTTTATTTATTTATTAATTCATTTTTTCATTCATTATTTATTTGTATCATATGATTTCAACAAGGTAGCCCGATCAGTAACTGAAAAATTGGTATCCTTGGGGGCTCTGCATAACAATAACATGAACAATACAAAAGACACACAGGCATACAAGTTTTTCACTAGACTAAAACAAAATAATCGTTCTCAGATTTTAACACATTTCGACAATAATTATAGATTTGCCAACACCCCTTTGAGAGTGAATTTGGGGTCTAGCAACCGCCCCTTGACGCCCCTCTTGCCAACTATTTTCTCACGACGTCTCGACGTATGAGCGCAGTGGCATCTAATTATCGCAGCGGTCTTGACGCAAATCATGCACTGCTCAGTCAATGCAATCGGTAGGCTACTCGCAATGTCCAGCACGTCTTGCCAATCATTGCTCGTTAGAATGAAAAGTAGACTGATGAAAGATATTCCAGATTTACCTTTGACAAAAAGCCAACTACTTGAATTAAAGGTATTAGTGGACTTGGGTGTTTAGGAGTTGACGCTGGCATTGGCGTAGATATATCATTTTTTGTGTATGTTCCATATTGCATCTCATGCCTCTTTTGTCATGTTTGTGTATAATGCAAATGTTTTTTTGTAATTTCATCTTTTGCAGTAGTAATTTTATTTCAAGTGGATTTCGGGCCTTACACATATTTTACTGTATTATTCTATTTCTTTCTACATGAATTCCGGAAGCTACATAAAACTTAAAGAGAAGGTAGAGTTCTGGGAAGAGGTGAAAAATAATTTGTGAGCGTTATCATTGTTATTATGCAAGTGTGGAAGAACATCAGATAAAAAATGTTCCATGAAAAGCATGGCTCTTCAGATGCCTTAAAATTCTAAATATGGCATGTAACAGTATAAAAATCGGGACAGATTTTTATGCCACATGTTCGTGTAGTCCCATTTACATCTTTCTGTGTATAGTGCTTGTAACTTTACCAAGACTGGGCCGAATTTCTTATCATTTTGATGATTCCAGAACCTTGCAGTACACACCAATACTTATACGCTAGATGATCAAACTTTTCTGATCGATTCCACACCGTTTCTTTCACAATGTAATCGCATGACCAGAAGTCAACTTTATCTTTAAGTACGTTGATATGTAGCTTGATCTGACTTTTTTTCTGTTGACGTCAGAGTGATAGAATATTAAAGACACAAACATCCTTGCAACTACTTATCAATGGTATCATGAAAAGAAAGTATCGAATAAAGTCTCTAACCTATATAATTATACAACAGCATTGCGAGTGATGGGCTTGTCCCGGTGTAGGTTTCTTTTCGTCCTTATCCTTCTCCACTCTTCTATTTTTCACTACAGAAAGCAACACTTTCCTGGACTAACGCCTACCTGTTTGAAACCGAGTTTAAGCGTTTTGTTACCTATTTAAATCCCTCTTTACCTCCCTCTTAGGAAGGCCATTTATCATTTTAAACCACTTTCAGGGTGAAAGAAGGCAGATTATTTAAACGAACGTCCCTCATAAAGTCCTTGATGGACAAAGGTAGAGCACTCTCTTTGGTAACATGTCAACAAAAGAAACACCTCAATAACAATCACAAATTATCCCCGGCTGGGTAATTACGATATGAGCATAAGCTCAACTGGTGAAAAACTTTAGATTTTCGTACGGTATTATTCTGAATTTAACTGAAACTTTTCTTGAGTTAAGCAGTCTGAATTCTTGCTGCCAATCAGTGCATTATCGGTGATTGTGGAAGGGAAATATTGCAAGGTATATATTCCGGTCTTTTAAAACACAATTTGAAGGTGTGGATGACTCAAGATTCCATGCAGATTGCATATTCGGTTGTCTTTTGGGCCACTGTTGTTGAAATTTAAGTCAATATGCTCGAATTAAATCTGATTTTGAAGTACGACTGAACAAAATATCATTCTGATATAAAAGTGACGGTATGTCATTATGCATTATACATCATTAGGCGCGATGGCTCACTGGCAGAGCAGCGGTCTCGTAAGCTAGAGGTCATGGGTTCGATACCAAGTCATTGCCTTTGGTAAGGCATTAACCCTCATTACCAAGTCCCTCGGAGAGGACTTAAAACCGTCGGTCCACTGGTTGCTTACTTAAAAGCATGTAGTTGCTTTCTTAGCAGTCAGGTAAAACAATAATCAACCAACCATTCTAGTTAAAACAAATGCAATGGATTCATGTCTCAGTTTCATGATCTCACATGTCACATTATCATTACAAAAATTAAGGAAAATCACTGCACACTTTGTCTTTCTTCTCCCAGTTGATTTTCTCGGACAATAATTAATAATGTATCAATTGGATGTTGGGATCATACCATATGTTTATAATAAGCTACACTTTGCAATATTGTATTCATAACATTGTTTCTTATGTTATTTATTTGTTCAATTTGTACTTTAGTGTGCAGGGCCCTCAGGGATAACAGTTTGCTACCGGAAGAGGCAACCTTACTTAAATAAAACTGTAAATAAAATAAAATAAATAAATAATTCTCCCTATGAAACTAATGGGAAAACTATTCTTCAAAATAGTGGAACTCCTTGCTTAATGGTTTGCAATTGAATGCTTGTATGCAGACGAGTCACAACGGACGTGTATGTTGATCAGAAAATTATAATTATTCTCGGCCAAAATAGTCACAATCAAATGGGAGATAAATTTCGACAAAAAGATTGTTGCTAAGGATAATTGATTACACCTCGAATCTGCATGCATTTATATCTTCCCGGCAATTGAACATGTTTAGAACGTTTTTTCTTCAGTAGCACGATGACAAAACCAAAATGTTAACAACTTTTGCCAAGGACCTGGGGATACTCGATCTAACATCTCATGATGTGTATGGTATGATGTGAATTTTCAAGGCGAAAACTCGCGAATGTAGTTTGAATGGAATGAATGAATACGTTTGTTAAAAAAGAAAGTGTGAGCGAGTGGCGAGTGAGAGAGAAAGATAGAGAGAGAGAGAGAGAGAGAGAGAGAGAGGGGCATGCGCAGTGATCTGCAAAGGAGAGAGAGAAAAGGGTGGAGGGAGAGTGGGAAATGGGACAGTGCGGAGGGGGGTTGGGGGCGAAAAGAGATGAGAGAAGGAAGGCAGGAAACAAGACGGAGGGACATAGAGAGAGAGAGAGAGACAGACAGAGACAGAGACAGAGACAGACAGGGAGAGAGAGAGAGAGAAAAAAAGAGAGATACAGAGACAGAGCAGTAGGTCCATGGACAGAGACCGGCAGACAGACAGAGAGTGACTGAGAGTGAGGGGGGTAGACGGACAGATAGAGAAACATGAAGAGGGGAGGGAGAGATAGATAGATAGAGAGAGAGAGAGAGAGAGTAAGAGAGAGAGGGAGAGAGAGACAGACAGACAGACAGATATGGGAGAAGGAACGGTGAATAAGAGAGAGAGAGAGAGAGAGAGAGGGAAAGAGAAAGGGGGAGGGAGAGAGGGGTGGGAACCAGAGACAGAGACATGAAGAGAAGATTTCATGAATACAAAACCCACTGTTCGTGTGATAATGAGTGACACTTATGTTCTGTTGGCAAAACATGATCATTAGCCTCTTATTCACTTTGTAAATTCAAATCACAGGAATAACTTTCTCAAGTGTTTGCGAGGCCTTGGAGGGGCTATTTTTGGGATACTGAAGTCCTTCGTGTATCGCCTTCAAGGGCAAACACCAATTTGCGGATCGCATCCTCAATGATTTGCAGGATCATAATTATATAGCCTATTATAAGTGTAATTGCTGAACTGATTATCGGACATTTACTGCAAACCATTATGTTATTAAGATCAATAGATAACTGACGTTTATCTATCTTATTTTTTCTATTATTCATGTTAGTTACGTTAATCAATCGATTCTTTACAGTGCTACCGAAACGAGAATGAAAATCCGTGTCTGAAAGTCTTCTATAGTGAATGCATTTTTATTCAGTACAGTCATAGATGTAAGCAGCATAAATGTTATAATTTAAACCGTTCTGGCGAATTTGCAAACGATCTAATACTTTTTTTAAATAATGATATTTAGCCGTCCACAGGTATTGGATAAAGTCACAGTAATAAAGAAACAATCATAAAGTTACATAAATATGTTTGAGTCACGTGGTTACGTGGTGTTTCTCTCATTTTGTCGTCTTCATACAAATACAAGTTGAAGTGACTGCCACTGAATAACAAATTTTCTATACGTACCAGGGGGTGTTTCACAAAGACTAAGATCGACTTTAAGTTGGACTTAAGTATAACAGGCCGTTCGTGCCATTGTTTTCTCTCATCATTTACTGGCATTGGTCTCTCACGGAACGTACAAATCATGGTAAAAAAATCTACAAAACTTACATTTTTTGATAATTCATTATTGAAGGAAAAAATATTATCTAAAGATGGCAATGGCACGAACGGCCTGTTATACTTAAGTCCAACTTAAAGTCGATCTTAGTCTTTGTGAAACACCCCCAGATAAATTATAAATATATCGTTCATCTTTTATAAACTGTATAAAACATTAAGCTTAACATGAAATTAAGGATTTAAAATGAGACCATGTTGATGTGACCTATTATATTTCAAGGCACAAATGCAAGATTATCTGTACATCAGGCAGGAATTATTTATTATTCCTTGAAATGCTAGAGCGCTGCATGTAATGGTAGCTAGGCTAAAGCCGGGGTAATAATTAATGCGCCTCGGAATAGAATTTCTAGATAGACGGCGCTATAGAAATGCCTATGGTATTATTATGTATATAATATAGTGTATGAATGATGATTTTTGTTTTCCTTCTTCCTAACTTTTGAAAACGAGTGCCTCGCAACCTTTTCAGATATATCTCACTCTGGGCGGTCAAGTTTCTTGGGATGACGGGTCGGTCTATTTTTAGACAGATCGGTATTAAATACCAGTTAATGATAATAAAGTCGTTTACCTTACCCTAGGTCAATGGTATTATGTATCAGGCTCATTCTCAACCCACAGAATAGGATGTAAATGATCCCTACCGTATGTAGAAGGAAGTTGTATATACACCTGTACACTCACAGATCAAGAAGGTTTGTACTCGGTTATAGATCAACCTTCTCTCCAATCTCTCTCAATCTCTCTCTCTCTCTCTCTCTCTCTCTCTCTCGCTCTCTCTCTCTCTCTCTATATATATACATATCACCCTCTCTCTCTTATCACCCCCATTCCCTTTGACAACTATTCATAAACGTGCAACTTAAAAGTGTTATAAGTTAGTCCCATTTTAAGAATACTTGAATTTCTCTGTCGTCACAACTGTCTCTCTCTCTCTTTCTCTATCTATCTACCCAATCTCTCCACATAGCACATCTCCATCCTGCATTCTCCCTCTCTCTCTCTTTCTCTCTCTCTGTCCCTCTCTGTCTCTCTCTCTTCTCTCAGTCTATCTATTTCTCTCCTTTTCATTCTGTCATAAATCTCAATTTATTGCAATAGGGCGTATCAAAGGGTTTTGAAAAACGAACCCTT
Organism: Mesocentrotus franciscanus; assembly: GCA_037976565.1. Taxonomy (NCBI): domain Eukaryota; kingdom Metazoa; phylum Echinodermata; class Echinoidea; order Camarodonta; family Strongylocentrotidae; genus Mesocentrotus; species Mesocentrotus franciscanus. The sequence continues at coordinate 13,077,682 of CP137678.1, forward strand.
CTTTTGAGCTCTCTGAGTATCGCTTAGTGAGTGGTACTTCCTTCATGAGAAAGATCATGTCTCTGCATGGGCAAACTATCATGTGACTGCGATGCCGTGTGAGGGGATCGACCACCAGAGGGAAATTAAAGTTGACATCATTTATTTCAGATCATTAGGTGACTAGTCATTTCCTTGACAGGCATTTTAGACAATGTTGGAAAGACAAACTTCTGATAAACGAGGGAAATACCAAACATTACCATTATTATCATGACGAGGTATGAAGCAGAGTAAATACATATCATGAAATACTTGTTACCATCAATCTTATTTAAAGCTGTCGAGCCTTAAGAAAAGGCATGCAAGGATTTTGTAAATGTCGGCTTAAGTATGCACAAAATTGACTTTAATAGAATGTAGCACAATAGTCCGAAATATTTTTTGGGAATGTCAATATCTTGTCAAACTTGTGAAACCTTTTTCCAAGCTTTCATGGCTGGGTATATTCCATCTACTTGTACTTTGGTAACAACCTGAAAAACATCCCGCCTCAAAAGGGTCTAAAGAGATAACGGCCCCGGGACAAATATCTTCCACATAATGCGAACAAAATAATCTAATTTGCACCGGCATACCTACACCTATTCTATCCCTTTTCACATCTAGCACGAGAAGTCGAGGACACATGTCACATATTTCACAGATTAATGAAAATCCTCGTTGTGTTATTTTCAAATCTGTTATTCAGCTACCAGCTAATTATGTTGGTGATTGTGGATCCTTCGCTTTTTTTTGCGTTTAGATTATATTTTGTTGCTCCCTGTTAAATGAATGCAAAATGATCCATAGATTTTCCAAGGTTGGCATGTGGGGTTGATTTTAATTGAATGTAATCATAGTTATTTGGGGATCATCATAACAATCTGATTTCTATTAGCTTGCAGGCATTATGACAATTCAGTTGAAATCCTACTAAAAGATGGAGATAATTATGCTGATTTTGGCAGGCTGAGTGGCAGAATAATATATTCTATACTTTTCAACGACAACAACGAAAAAAAAATACATGCTACCTTCAAGTTGGAGGAATCGGTAGTGGGAGAGGGAGTATTCTCATTGGGTGTTTGGCTATCCCGTACCCCTGTCTCTTTCTTTTTGTCTCTGTCTGCCCTATCCCTTCTCTCTCTCTCTCTCTCTCTCTCTCTCTCTATTACTATCGACACGTCTCACACCCCTCCCCAGGGGCGGATCCAGTCGACGGCAAGGGAGGGGGCCTAAAAAGGGGCCCACTTCGTGCGAAAATTTGAAAATCGTGCCGGTCGATTTTTCGCTCAGTGGGGGTAGTGAGCACAATTATTGTTGGGGGGGGGGGCACCTGAAAAAGAAAAATTCCCTACGGGAAGGATTATTTTTTTCCACCGCCACCCCCCCTTTGGCGCCAGGGGTAGTGAGCACAAGGGTGTTTTTACCTGTTGTTTTTGCTAGGGGATTGGGGGCCCGCCCCTGGATCCGCCACTGCCCCTCCCCTCTTTTACCCCCTCCCTCTTTCTCTCTCTCTTCTGTTTTCCGTTGACATTATTCTCCCTTTTCCTTTTCGAATTAACCATTTTTCTGATGTTTAAGATTAATCACCTTTAAAGGTACTATGTCCCATTTGCAGGCCAAAAAAATGAAAAGGTTAAATTCTAACGGCATTTGAAAGACAATACTAATTTAGAACTTCCCTAAATAAAAGGGGGCTTGAAAATGTCTTTAAGTGGGAAAATAACGACTATTAGTTGTCGAATCGACTTAGGAGCTATAGAGCCAGTAAGTAATAGTCTGATTTTTCAGACCATTGTACCGAATGGTCGTACGTTTTATGCTGCGCAAAGATTCAATCAGTTTAATTTTGGCCATTACAAGAAGTGGGTTATTGATGTAGACAAATGCTCATGTACCCTTTACAGCTCATTTTATGTATGTTATTACCAAAGATGAAAAAGCCAGTCAGTCACTCAATAGTGTCTGACAGTGAAGTCTAGCAAGTAAACGGGTTTCCTTGCATAATTTGAATATTAGGACACTGCCTACGTTTAAATTTCACAGATAGGACATACATGACATGTTCATAATTCTTGCAAAGTTCTACAGAATTTGATGCTGGCTGCAAAAGGGACATAGTATCTTTAATAGTAAAATATTTTGCAAAACAATAATCCTTAAGATATTCATAATTCAGCGAATGAATTGATTATGGTTTCAAGTCAAGCGTTTCAGAGCAATTAACGTCTTCGGAATATGTTGTACCTTCATCATGTGATACAAAAATAAGGATTTTTTGCTATTTTTCCCCCAAAATTTATCAACCATCACTGAACATATAAAGTCATCTGTATTGGCATACCTATTCAATTACGAATTAACATCACATTGCAAATATAGTTTTCAGGAATTCTCAAAGAGAATTAATTTGAGTACGGAAGGTTTTCATTAATCGCTGTATACTATGATTTTGCTAAAGCTGGAATTGATAGATTACCCCAAAACTGACGTCATAATACCTATGCATTAACATGGTTTAAGTGTGCGGGTTACGTTACTATGGCTACATGTAATGACATCGTTACCAGTCATATTAGTGTCCGACCCCAGCCCGTTGCATTAGAGCTACAGGGGAAACCTCAGACAAGAGATTAGCTACTGTAGTTACGACTGAAAATATGACATCATTATCTCCATACCCTGCCCTGTAATTCGTGCCATGTGGGTACAAGATCTAACAACAATATTTTTAAAATGTTTTTTTTTTCTATCATCCATTCCGACTTGTTCAATGCTAACCTTTCAGAGAAGATGGTACGCTAAACTTTCAGAGTATAATATTTTCCCCCTTGAGACTGTACTAGTAGTCCAATATCGATTTGGGCAGTAGTTTTTTAAAAGACTGGAGTCATATGTAACAGGCTTTTAACTTATAGTTAAGAAATTACCTGTTTAATTATACAGGTGTATATATATATATATATATACATACACGCAACCAGCAAGCTACAATACCATTATAGGTTAAATTGTGTAGAATGGTTTTTTTTTAGTGTATCACTCTCCAATAAGACAGTTAAACAATTCAGCACATTTTAAAAGGTTAAGATGATTTGCCGTGTGTCATTTTAATGCTTTATTTGTAACTTGTTAGTAAAATTGTCCTTTAGAATATGCTTCCGTTTCTGGATATATCGCAGCATACAATTCAAATAAGGTGTTTAATTGATTACTATTTTATGTCATATGCTCATGTAAATTAAGATTTAAAAGGAACCACTTGTAAACAAGCTTGATTTTTGTTTTGGTTAAAGGAGAAAGCGATGTACCTCCTTTTAGGATAAACACACCGTTCCTGGTCCTGAGAACACGTCTTGGGCTAATTGGTCGATCCCCAAGGATCTTCTATGTCACCCTTACTACTCGACCTTACTTTGACTTAGGATCAGCGGTGGATTTTCTGCTCTAGCCGGTTGATTCTGTTCAGGTTGTGACAAATAACGACAAATTGTGAAATGTGTTTGTCGCCTAAATGTTTTTCTTCCGTATTTTCTTTTCTTCCTTATTTTCTAGAAGATTGACAACACATTTTGGGACCACCTATGTGTTGGTGAATCGTGACGTACACGAAGAGGAGAGAGCTTGGGAGGGAGGGAGAGTGAGGGGAGAGAGGAGGAGGAGATGAGGGGAAGAGAAAGAGAGATAAAGAAAGAAAGAGGAGAGAGAAGAGAGGAGAGAGAGGGGGAGGTAAACTGTTGGGGGAAAGGGGCAAGGAGCGATTCGATGTGAAATAAGAGGGATGGAAAAAATAGTCACAATGGGGGAGGGAGATACATCAATGATCAAAGCAGCAGAAACGGGATATTATGGATAGACGCATATTAGAGAGAAAGAGATAGAGAGAGAGGGAGAGAAAGAGGGGGAGGGGTAAGGAGAGTGAGAGAGGGAGAGGGTAGAGATAGAGAGATAGAGAGAGAGAGGGGTAATGAGAGTGTGTGAGAGAGAGAGGGAGAGGATAGAGAGAGAGAGAGAGAGAAAGAGGGGGAGAGAGAGAGAGAGAGAGAGGGGGAGGGGTAAGGAGAGTGAGAGAAATATGGGGGCGATGTGGCCGCTGTTTAGAGGGTATAAAGTGGGCTAAAAGGAGAATAATTACAAGTCTGAGAGTTCGAAAAATAAACATGTTGAAACAAAGTGCAGTAAAATGTTGATGACCCCCAAAAGTACCCCCCCCCCAAAGAAAAAAGAGAAAGAGGGAAAAGAAAAGAACATATAAATCATGAGCTAAGATAACAGGAAATCAATATTACAAATTTTTAAAGCATCATTATTTTGTAAGAAGCATTCCGTCTATTAAAAAAGATAGAATAAAGACGGGCAAAATTGAAGCTGTTTTTAACTGCTGTTTTTAAGAATGGAACTATCATGAATACTAACAATTTCTAAATTTTTCCTTCACTAAATTTATCGAAACCCATTCGATAAGTTCACTGGTACTGTCCCCTTCCCGAGTTCGTAGCGTACAGAACGGGCGAGGATTGACAATAGCATCAAATCGCGATCGAGAGAAATAAAGCGTTGAGCAGGAGAGAATAGGCAGTAAGCATAACAAAAAATATCGGGAGATAAAGAAATGAGGGCATCGAGAGTTGAAAACGTGCCTTACAGGGCGAGGTAGGGGTTCAAAGTGTCTTTCAGGAAACCTCTCCAACAAAAAAGCGTACGAATAGAATAGAATTAGAATGGAGCAAGCTGGGTCGAGTCTGTGCGAGATGATTGTTTCGCGAACGAGCGAGCTCAAGTCGCAGCGCGCGATCTACCAAATAGAGTTATTCGCATTTACCAATTCGGCCAACAAGCGAACGGACGCATTCTTCACGCCAAGGAATCAGACTCATTTTTGACGTATAATTATTCCGCGCACTTTTGCTCGTCAAAGCTTTAGAACTACCGTCTGACAGAACATCAATATTTGTCAAAACTTCTGACATCTTGACTTGGCCTAGTGTGTTTTGGAACGGTTTTCGCGTCGTGCTTTTGTTTTGGTAGCTGAAAAGGGGGATTTTCTCCCTTTTTTCTTCTTTATCGTCGCGATTAATTGTGGAGATATTTTACTTGGGAGGTGTTTTGGTTGTGGTTTATGAAGGAATAACGATCAGGTCTTGACAGCTCTTGCGGAAGGTAAGATTTTGTTTTCTTTTCTTGTCTCGTTTTAGGGATGTTTTGTGAAGGTGGCCGTGATGGTGATGGTTGAATGCCAATTTGTGCCTGGGGCGATCATTTATGTTTTGGGGTAAAATGATTGACAGTTTTGTATCCAGCAAAGTCTCAAGGGCACCTTGAATGCATTTCTTCAATGCTCTCATTAAATGTCATCAAATCAATGCAGTGAGCATTTAGCAATTAAGTTGGTCAAAGACAATTTAAACTTCATGATTGTCTAAAGAATGTTTCCAGCTAACTCTCAAGGGTATTTGAATGACATTTCTTTTATTTTCTCCATCATTTATGGATGATATTCAATGATGTTATCAATTTGATATAATATGACGACTTTAAAGTCCATGAATTATATAATTTGTCTTAGGAAATATTTTTCTTTTCACTATTTGTTTTATTCAAAAGACAATGGTTTAGTCAACTCATGATAGCAAGAATGGACGACGAAAATCAGAGAAGGAGATTGGGGGACAAATATTTTGTTACTATTCATTTTCCGATGATGAAGACAAACTACGATGCGGTGTTACAATCATAATCACCAACGATGGGAGATTTCGAAATGTTCAGTGTTTATATATTAACAAATTCTTATGCGTTTTGACGAAGTTGTCAAGTCCCCATCGTTAAATTTTCTTGTAATACATGTGAATGTTGAAACTGCCTGTAACTGAATGCCATGTATTATCAACTGCATTGTCTGCACAGCCCCAATCTGAAATTCTTTGTTTTGTAAACGATTGTTATTTGAAACGGGATAATCTCATTTAAGGGACAATAATTTAGTGGTGACTTAATTACCTTACCTTTTTAAAGGGATGCCAGGAAACTTGGTGTGTTAATCATGATAATTGAACAAAACCATGTCTCGGTCTTTTCAGCATTCTTGCGAAAGGACGACCAGAATAATGTGTAATTTCCGGATTATGATATGTATTGATACATAATCAAATTTAATATATCTCCGTTATTTATTCACTTATTTATTTATTTATTTATTCCACTTGTATGCATGCAATATGCAGCTCGGCTTTGACCAGGGTAATATGTGTAAAGCGCCATGAGCGTCAGAGCCTGGCGGATACCGGCGCTATATAAATAACCATATTATTATTTATTATTAATATGAACCAATTATTGGTCTGGACAATTGCAACAGCTTGACAAAGCCATACCCTATTTACTTCAGACGATGATTTTTTTAAATCACGAAATCATACATTTGCAAATATATAACAAGGAGAAAATGACGATTCGACTTCGAAACCAGTTTCTAAAATGCCCTTTTGAATTAGTAGGCCTACTTGGTAATAAAAAAACTTAATATGATATGTGAGCAAAAAAAAGGGAGGTGAGAGAAAGAGAGAAAAAGGGGATAAAAAGTTGAGAAATATAGTGATATAGAAGAGGAGAGTAAGAGAGGGCCGTAGAAAGGGAGAAACAGAGTGATGAAGAAAGAAAGAGCTAGAGGGGAGGAAGGCATTCACCAAGAAAAGGGAGAAATTAAGAAAGCAGAAATAAATAGGGCGAGACAGAGAGAGAGAGAGAGGGAGAGAGAGAGAGAGAGGGTGACTAAAGTAAGAGAGAAAGCCGAAATATGATAGATATATAGATAGATAGGTAGGTAGGTAGGTAGGTAGATAGATTGGTAGGTAAATAGAGAGAGAGAGAGAGAGAGAGGGGGTGGAGATAGAAAGAAAGAGAGAGAGAGAGAGAGAGAGAGAGAGAGAGAGAGAGAGAGAGAGAGAGAGGAGAATGGTAACAAAAAGCCATGAATGACTGCTGATGCACAGGCGAAGAAAATGATAGAACAACATTATTCAATTAAAGCATTACATTCAAGGTTAAATAGATTAAACATCTCGCTCTGAAATGTTTTGCCAAAATTCATTCTTGCATTGACTGACCAGAGATACCATGCCAAATTGATTCCATAATGTACGTCAGTGCAGGACAGAGATGTGAGATAAAATGTAGTCGCCCCCATCCGTTTACATTTAGGGTCTTCAACCGGCAGCATATCGAAATCATGTTATGAGACTGAATTTGATTAATAATTGTCGACCCATTTAAGCAACTCTCATCCGCTCAAAGTCTCTAATTTGATGGGAAAATGCATATTGAGCACACATGTGTCGTGGTATCCATGTAGTGGTTCATTCACTTGACTCTCAATCGAAGAGTTCTGGGTTCGAATCCCAGCCCGACACTAACCTCCTGTGGCAAGACATTAATTGACATTTGCCCCTCTCCACCCAGGTGTGAATGGGTACCTGGTAATTGCGTGGGTATATAATTGCAGGGTCCACAGGAAGATCAGTATTTGAAATACTGATGTGGCTACCCTATGTAAATAAGGACCAATACATGTACGTTTAGTCGTATTGTCGACTTTTATCGATACTTTCTTATGCATCTATTTTTTGTTTTTACTGTGAAACATCAAGCCTTCGATAATCTTTAAAGCACAGAGTCTGATTCCTTAACATTCTTTAACAATAATACTCATATTCAGCATGTTCATTTGGTGCCCCCAAGTGGATAGCATGAAACAAACCATTTGCTTCCGTTCGATATTTGGCACTGGCAAGACTATGTAGCTGGTTAGGGTACGTCGTACTCGTTTCTAACTCGCAATATTTTGCTTAGTCTACTTCGTTTCACATTCGATTTTACCAGTGTGAAAAGCATGCATTCTATAAAAGCAAGCATAATGTAATATAATGGTCCTAAATTCGTTTTGCTCTATATGCCTCATGCCTGCATACCATCACGTTATTATCTGCATACTATCAAGGCATGCATGTATTTCTTCTTTGTTTTTGAGTGCGTCAATTGATTGAAAATGTATTGGTTTATATTTGGGTGAATGCCATCAGTTCTCCTATTTTATTTGCTTAAAGGCATTGTTTAACAAAGCCAAATTTGAGATGCATGGCCCTACGTGTTATCGGCGTCTGTGATATGGTGTAATATTGAAGCCCTAAACAAATTGCGCTTCAAAGATCATTAAGTGCCTCAAAAAAGTAAAAATCTTTGAGTGACCGGTTTTACCATACTCATTTTCCCCAATAGACAGTAGTGTTATAAACACCGTTGGGAAAACGGTTTTGAAATTTCGAATTCCAATCATAGATATCTTGATAATCAGACGGGCGATCGGCTTGTAAAGTCATGGGATTCGGACTGACCTAAAGGTTTATTATTATGATTCCAGCATGAGCTAAATCCAGGATTTTGTTTAGAATCTGAGAGAAAGATACCCAATCCCTTTAACTGCAGATTACCAAACAATCATGCACAGGCCCATAGTTGTACCAGTAATTCTATGTAATGTTCAGAATTGGCATGTGTTGAGAATGTGCCCTATTTTCTTGCCAAATTCAATTGGTGGAGTCAAAAAGATATTCATGTACCAAAGCGATTTCTAGATAGATAAGCCCATTTTTTAATCGGGTTATGGAAGAGTGGGGGCAATGGCATCTTTATAGGTATGGTGTTAATCCTATTATTAACACTTTGATCACGTCGGTAGTGAAAATTAACAATGAACGCAGAGGAATTATGATCCCCAGCGAGCCCCCGGCACATTCAAGTGTTTTTGTCTGCATATTATTTAGTGACGACCCACCCCCCCACGTGCACACGCACACCAGCCTCCTTCCAATGAATCTTCATTACTATCACTGACACTGTCACTGTCATGTTTGTTTTACAATGGAGTAGGTCCATGGTTTTACTCTCTTAGGTTCCCCTATTTTGAAGAAAAATATATTTTAAATGTAACCTATGGTTAATTTTACTTGCTCTCATCATTAAAAATATGCCTTTACCCGAAACCCCCCACCCCAATCTTCCCATTTCACTCCCCCAAATGCTTTCTTCTCTATCCGTTTCCCCCCTCCCTATATAATATACACTCACCTACCTCACACCCCAAACTCTCTCTCTCTCTCTCTCTCTCTCTCCCTCCCCCTCTCTCTCTCTCTCTCTTTCTCGTCTGTTCCCCTTTCTACCTCCCCATTTCCCTTCTATCATTTTACTTTCAAATTTGTAATCATCTTCAAGTCTTTCATGAGCAGTCTCATGTTGTCACAATGGGAACGTTTTTGGCGGATTTCCAGGACGCCCTCAAACGAAGGATTTGCGTTCCATTCAACACCTTTATATTCATTTTACCTCAAATTTTATGCAAAAGAAAATGTTGCGTGTGGCTATGGATGGGGCTAGTGTTTTAAAGGGGATGTGTTTCAGGACGTCGCTGCAGGGTGTGTGGGATGTGACACCCCGCCTTATTGCAACTTTACTGTCGTTATTCTTTAAGCATTATATTCATGTCACGAAGCTGAATGAAGCCCCTCGTTTTCTGTTCTGTCCTGTTCTTTTGTTTTCTCTTTTTCTACGTTTTCTATCTTCTGTTTCTTTTTTCTTTTCTTTTTTTTAAATTTCAAAATGGTCAAGCTATTCCCCGGAATGAATTGCCGGTTGGCATGGTGGAATGGACTCAGGAGAGATGATGTTTAAGTTGTTTTTGTTAATCTCGGGTCGATATTACTCTAGTAATTGAAGTTGAGCAAATCTGTTTGTACGGCATTTTGCATTGAGATTGTATTACTCTTATCGAAATAGACTTGACAAAAATTTACTCCATTTTATTATCCTCCGTGTACTTAAGACAATGGGCAATTTTAATCATAGCGACTATCATTATGATTGTACTGAATGTGATATACATGTAGTACTGTTCGTGTACGAAACCCAGGTGGTCGTCATAACATAAATATGTTACCTCTACTTGCCCCCTTCACTGTTATTCAAACCAACTTTTTGCATTTTTGCCTTTTTGTGACGCGCATGCCTACATCTCATCGAAGATCCTTGTCACACCAAAGAGACCGAAATCAGGGCCCTGTTTCATAAAACTTGATATCAATAACAAGTTACAAGCTGCTGTTATAAGCTACTGAAATCATGGCATCTGATTGGCTGAGAGCAAATTTGTCATAGAAATGTAGCAGTTGTTATAGATAACAAGTTTTATGAAACAGGCCCCAGATCGACAACAGATCGCACAAAATTGCCTTACCGGGAATGGCCATGAATCGACTTGTTTGGAATCGGCGTGGAGTCAGTTTGTCGGTATGACTGAGGCATCAGCTGTTTGGAGAGGAGGTTGAAATCGAATATGGCAACCTCTGAACCGGGGTAAACATGCATGCATGGGGACCCGGCTCTAAATGTCTCTCCGATTATACACCCAGCAAGGGTCGCTAGGACAAAAAAGGTCGCAGGAATAACAGAGACATTGAATTACAAACTGGAAACCAATCAGGACACTCACCTAGAAAAACATTGCAACATTAGTCAAGAATCAAGCGACAATTCATGACCAAATTCGCGCTACACTATTATAGACGTGGTTTCTTGCCCGGTACTACGGCTTGAAGTTATAAACGGTGAAGTTATAAATTAGATCTTTTATCAAAGGAATTTCCTGCAATGTCAAGATTAATGTATGTCATAATGCGACACTAATGCAGTAATCGTGTTATTTACATTTTCTGAAACTTTTGCAAATGCATTCCATTTTTATGAAAATGAAATGAATACACAAATGAATGAATAAATGAAAATAATACATTTTCAGAAAATATCTCAGTCCTCACTTTACTGCTTTCCTCCATTTCTTGGTTGTTAGCAAATCTGATCGTATAGTTTCTTTATAATTACGAGCTCTCTTCTCTTTCTTATATTTAAGTGTATAACGATTGATATCATTAACTATGTCATTGACTTTGAACCTTATATTTTGTCAATCTCCATTTTTTTTTATTGAGCTTTGCGTCTTCTTATAGTATTTAAAATGTAATGAAGTCATCTCCAGTTCAGAGTTAAATGAAATTTAAAAGAGAGTTTGAAGATGACAGCTTTGTCCAAATCCATCGTATTAAATAGATCTCAAAAGCTTTTCGACTATGTCTTTATGATGAAAACCAGATGACACGATTCCGTAGGGGCTTTATCTCCATCTCTCTCCTCATCCCTCCTCCCACTATAACCCCCATCCTCCTCCAGAGAGGTGCAATATTGATATACGATGACGTGAAATCGGAACCGTTACCATGGCAACATGCAAGCTGAAGTTCAAAACGCGGTCGAAATAACCAAATGTTCCGAGAGTAAAGAGAGATAAAAAAAAAGAAATTTTGATAAGAAATAAGAAATGCATCAGAAACAAGAAAGGGTGAGGGGGTACAGAACTAGAGTGTACTTGAAATGAGGCACAAAGGACGGAAGAGGGGATGAGATGAAGGGAGGGAAAAGGACAGAGGAACAGAGAGAGAGGAACAGAGAGAGAGAGAGAGAGAGAGAGGGAGAAAGGGGAAGAGAATCGATAACATAGAGACTGTGAAAGAGTAAGGACGAAAATGGGAAGGACAGGGAAATAGAGAGGGCAGAGAGAGTATAGAGATGTTAACAAAAAATAGAAAGAACGATAAACGGGCGGGGGGGGGGTATGAAGAGAAACATGGATTTACTTAATTCACTCTTCATCATCTACACCAGATGCCTGTTTGCCTTTGGGGCTCCGTTCGAACGTTGAGGGAGAAAGGGAATGATTGCAGCACGGCCAGGTCTGTGTCAACGAACGTGTCAATATATAGAGTGAATTGCATATGGGATGTAGGGACCGTGACGAAATCGAGATTGGATTGTGGAAGAGGGGTAACCCCGTTCGACCAAGGGTACAGGTGATGCGGGAAATGAGGAGATTGGGAGACGAAATCTGGAGAAAAGTATACACTTGACTTCACTTTCCTCATCGTCTGCCATCCTCGTTTTACTTCTACTTAAAATACCTAACTCTCTCTCTCTCTCTGTTCCTCATCTTTTTTCTCTCTTTCCCGTCCTTGTATTTCGCTCTGTGTTTCCATGCCTACCGCCTACCATATCTCTCTACATTGCCCCCATCTCACTCTCTCTCTCTCCCTCTCTCTCTCTCTTCATCCCTCTCTTCATCCTTATCTCGTCTTTCCTTACTTTTCTTCCTTTACAAATTTAACCAATGTACAATGCCACTCCTTAATTGTTTCTGATTTCTAGTCCCTTTGCTACAATTATGATTTTTAAAACCTCATAATGCTCAACTAGTCTTGTTTACTACACAATTAGTCTTTTAAAATAACTTCTGGGCAGTTTTCAAGGATATTAATTTGCATTGCTAATACATCAACTTCTTTAATGACATCGCGGCAGTTCCTTTCAAGCAATGTCCACTTGTTTAAAGTATGGCTGCTTTTGAACGTCTTTTTCATTGAGGAAGCCCTGACATCAAAAGAGACATCAGTGCCTAAGCTTCACAAAATCAACTATGACATTGAATTTAATTTGCTTTTTAGGATTAATTCGTTTCATCCGTCGTCATAATACGTATC
>CP137678.1:13090840-13213340 GCA_037976565.1 Mesocentrotus franciscanus
AAAAGACGTAAACTTGCACCGCGACGTCGTCTTGGACGACATATTTTGACGTGATTTTTACGTCTTATTCGTCAAAGAAAGACGTCTTTAAGACGTCAACTTGTACCATAGGAAGACGTCATATGGACGTCATATTTACGTCTTTTAGTTAAAGAAAGACGTCTTTAAGACGACATAACTTTACGTCAAAAAGACGTAAACTTGCACCCGCGCACGTCGTCGTGAGGACGTCATATTTTGACGTGATTTTTACGTCTTATTAGTTAAAGATAGACGTCTTTAAGACGTCAACTTGTACCATAGGAAGACGTCATATGGACGTCATATTTACGTCTTTAGTTAACGAAAGACGTCTTTAAGACGACATAACTTTACGTCAAAAGACGTAAACTTGCACCCGCATACGTCGTCGTGAGGACGTCATATTTTGACGTGATTTTTACGTCTTATTAGTTAAAGAAAGACGTCTTCAAGACGTCAATTTTACTCAAGAAAGACGTCTTACAGACTTCGTGTATACATTGTATGGACATCAAATTTTGACGTGATATTTACATCTTATTGATAAAGAATAGACGCCTTCAAGACGGTAACTTGTATCAAAGGTAGACGTCGTACTGACGTCATATATTAATGTGATTTTTACGCTTACTGGTAAAAAGACGTCTTTAAGACGTTAAATTGTAAAAAGGAAGTCGTCATACAGATGTCATATATTTATGTAGTTTTTACATCTTTTAAGTAAAAATTACGTCTTAAAAGCATAAACTTGTATCAATAGTTTACATTGTACGGACTTGAATCTTTACACAATTTGTCCATCCTATTGGTTAAAAAGGACATCTTCAAGACGTAAATTTGTAGCAACGGAAGACATAAGGACACCAATTCGATGTACTTTTTATCCTTACATGAGCTTTACGTCTTTTTGTCCTCTAAATGACATCTATATGACCACCTGATCAAGGAAGAAAGTGTACAAATCACTCATTCTGAGCAATCACACGGTACAATCAAAGCAACAAATATTGCATCACATACGGTAATATATACATGCCAGACAGAAAGTAATTTTCATATTTTTAATGTACATGTAAATGGTGTGAAGAAGGATAACACAAAACTATAAAATACTTATTTCTATACCTTCTTTTTCTAACTTGCCTTCTATACGTACAGTGTCTTTCCATCCCCATCCTAATCTCATAATTGATTTTAATAAAGTTAACAGGCCATCACAAAGATATCTGTTTTGTCATAAAATGTGCTACTTTTTAAAGATAAACATTACAATTAAAGAACGGTTTTCATTTGCTTTCAAATTAAATTCACTTATCAGTACAAGAAACCATGACATATTATATTGCATAATTGGTTAAACTTATAAGTCTTGTTGTGAGAAGCAGGTTAGCAGCATAGAGACTAGGTAAAGCTATACTGATACCCGCAGTTTTTTAGTAGATAAGCAAACATCACACTGGGGAAGCTCACATTCAGCAAAACAGAATAGTGGAAAGCAGGGCATTCATCAGCATAGCTCTACCTCGTCTCCATGCTGCAAACCCGCCTCACAACCACAAGACTGTAATGCAGATAAAGAGTATCAGATAAAACAAAAGGTTGTTGGAAACAAGTCTTACCAGAGAGTCAAGACAAATGGCTATATGTCAACAGAAGTAATTGCATTATTAGCAGCACATAATACATCAAGTAAACACAGATGCTCATTCAATATAGAATTTCTGAGCGTGAAAGATAAATTCTTGTTACATACAAGGGGAATCTCTAAGTTTATGGCAATAATTCATATTCACAGTTTTAAAAGGCACATGCAAATGAAGTATAAAACTATACAATCTATATCACACATAAGAGAAAAATGGCACAAATGATAAACACATGGCTTAGCTTAGTTATCTCTTACACTCAAAAGAAACAAGTTGGCAGCAAGGAAAACAGGGAGAGCTATGCTGATACCTGCAGAGTTTTCTGATGATGGTTGCTTGCCCGTTGAAACCACGATGTTCGCATTTGGCGATACAGCATATTGGAAAACTGTGCAGAAATTAGCTCAACTGTACCTATTCTCTGTGCTAGAAACCTGCTTCTTACGGGCACATGACTTAAATATAAGAAAAGGCATTACTGGCAGTGGCAACTTTCATTCTTATAAATATCATCAAAGATTTTGTTTGCGAATACAGAAGCTGAAGTATAAAAACACAATTTTGATCAGATTAAACATTCCTGCCAGTACGACTGGCTCAATTGGGCAATTCCAAGGTGACTGTGCAATAATGATGCAGAAGATATTTCCAACTTTAAGATAAAATAGCAAGCATGATGAAACAGTTTAGCACAAACAGATATATTCCATTGCTTATGTCACAACATTCATTTGGCAAGTTTGAAACTCCTGGGGTATTTTCACAAAGAATTAAAATTTAACTTAGATTCAATATAGGTAAGCCGTATTGTGCTTTCAAAATCACAGGTACAATCCAACAATTTTATACTTTTAACTACCAAAAATTCTCAAACCACAAAGATATTTATGGTTTTCTTAGAAGGCGCCACAGTGTGACACCCTTTAAAGACACATAGAAGTCAGCTCTCATGGGGAATTCGACACCGGTGTTTACCCAATAACAGGTGTTGTCAATCACCAGGGTTAGCCTTCAGTTTTATGACCATTCGACCTTATGTAATGCTTTGCTTTTCCTCACCCGATCCGGCGGGATCCGCTAGACTCTCCGAGAGATTAGGAGGTAATTCTTGACTGGCCTACGGGTTTGCTGTGTGCAGATTTGTACTCCCATTAATGTTATTTCCACCAAGTCTGGTGTCAGCGAATTATGGCCTTCTGCACATGGAAACTGACGATCCACTCACTTTAACAGTTGATTCTCCCAATAAATTTTTGAATTTTCCCAACCGTTTTCCATCGCTCGTTCGCACGAAGAATATCAAGGAGTACATCATGATAGGAAGATCCTTATTTATCCAACTGATTGTCTCATCATCGAGCCCCGAAGTCCAGAAGCACCGTGAGGGGATTTGTAGATAGGACAAGCATCGATGACATGATCCATAGTTTGGATCTCTCCACAGGCACAGTTTGGCGATGGATCAGCTCCAATTTTATGCAGGAAGTATTGTGTACGGCCAACTCCAATTCTGATACGGTTGAGGTTGACCCAGCTTTTCTTGAGAGGTCGCTGCCACTTGGTTTTGCACAGGGCTCTGGGATGAACTCCTTCAAGTTGGTAGTAGACGAATTCCACTGGTCTGACCAGCGTTTTGCTTTCCAGGTGGGTAAGGTGGAGGGGCTTCTCAAACGGCAGCTCAGCAGCCTGTGTTGCAAAGTGTCTTCTAGGAGACGCTGTCCTTCAAAGGCAGAGGGGCAGGAACAAGGCATTTATCTCTGTCATGCTTTTGGGCAAGCTTAGTGTACTGCGCATCTCGTCTGAGCTGAAAATAAGATATAAAACAGGCCTTTAAAAACTTTCAACACTTAAATGTTTGGAAAAGGTATATAGAGCCAATTCTTTGCTTTGTGATGATTTACATTCACCTAAAATTAAATTAAATTATAATAATATAATTGGGAGAATTAAGGAATTGACCACATCAGTTTTTCCCAATTGTTATCATTAATAATGGTCTTTTTCACTGAACTTTCATATTATCTTTAATTGTACATCTAACATTGAAGTCAATACCTTAGCACCATTATCTCTCATCTGAACAATGTAACTAAGTCCCTTTATGGCTCGTTCAGATATGATGCTGCAAAACATTCAAAACCGCAGAGTATTTTTTAATGTTGACATAAAGTTCAATATGCTTTACATTTCTGTATATTATAAAACAAAGCTCACTGAATACGCAGTCCAAAACATACTTCACTTTACACATAAACCAAATCTGCATCATTTTTAAAATTTGTTGGCGGTTCACGTGCCGTACCTGAGCAAGTCTTAATTGCTTAAGAATGGAATCGATTTGTATTGCATTTACCTCACAATATTTTTCTCTATTACCAACTTATATCATACACAGGTTTTAGGAACCGATACAAAGGGGTGGGGGTGAGCATGAGACAGAGCATATCAAGTGTACGACATAAGTATATGAAACAGGTCAACTTCATAAATAGTAATTACAAATATACGCAAAATACTGATTTTTTTTACCCAAATCATTATGTCAGTTTGTAAACCCTGTAATTCGTTAAAATTGCAAGTGACATGATTCAGTTCTACAGCTTTGCCATTCAGGTTTGTGGCTACACCTCACCCTCCCCATCCCCTCCCCCAATCTCTCTCTCTATAATCAATGGAGGGAAAATAACCTGAAATATTTCTTGCAGTTATGCTATCGGGTGAGTGTAGACATCATTTTGGAAATATTCCTCTTCAGCTTGGACTCACGGTTTAGCTTTTGGGTGGAATCTCCTGTATTATGCACTGCTTTCAGATCCCGGTACATAGGCGCAAAGAATTCTAATGGATGAAGAAAGCAAAAAGAAAGGAATACAATTAAGAAAAAACTGTTATATATTTTAAAACTGAAATGTAAACAATTAATTAAATAATGAATTCTGCCAGAAAATTACTGCTTGGTAAGATTTATCAGAAATAATTTCTCATTGCTCACAAACATAATGTAAACACACCTTGATTTTAAACTTTTGTTGGCAATGCAAAACGTGATTCAGGATTGTTTTTGTAAATTATCAATACAATTCTAGTTTGCTGATGAGGGTAGAATAAAAGCTCCTTGACCTATGCTGAAGGGGAAATAAAAATGTTTGAAACTCGCAAAATATGGTCGGTTATTGCAACATACCTGCAGGTTTTAGTGATCTGAAATTAATTGAATTATATATACCGGTATATATAGTCAAACCTGCTTTAGTGACCACCTGTCTACAAGGACCACATTTTTGTTTCCCTTGAAAATGGTTTCTCATTGAAAATGTACTAAAGGAACCTGTCTACAAAGACCACCTGTCTACAAAGACCACTTTTTGTGTTTCCTTGGGCGGTCGCTATAGACAGGTTTGACTGTATATTTGAAACTACCGGTAAAAAATACGCCTTTCGAGTGAAATGATCAATTCTGTAGTGTCTAATTAGTCGGTGATCATGCACAATATGACAAAAATGTACAAAAATAATACAAGTACATGTACACATTTACCGATAATGGCTTCAACTTTTCATGAGGCTGCTGATCCTTAAGGAACATCCAGAAGGCTGAGAGAAAGTAGCATTTTCTGCATGGTCTCACGTCAATCCAATCTATTGTGGCCACAATGTGCTTTGAATCCACTGCTTTGACGAAAGATGTTAAAAGATGCCTACAATTAATGAGAAAATAAATAACGTTAAAACAAAATGAATGGTTGATAATGTATGCATGTGCAACACATGTATAGGCCTACTACAAACTTCTTTGTACAGCCTGTGGGGAAAGAATTTTGTTTACCATTTACGGGTGTAACCGATTATTTCCAGATAAAGGCTTGTGTTTACGGTAGCCTATAGGAACACACCATGAATTGATTAGAATTTATACCATTAAAACAATTTATGGTAACACAAATTTGTGCACGTCTTCAAAGGTGAAGTTTTTTCTGATACATTTGCTGTCTAAAGACTAAACTCTGTAGAAACGACTTGTTTAAGGTTATATGTATGTGACACAAGTCACAATGCTTTATTCCTCTGCGCATCGCACTCACAAAGCTCAATTTCCAGACATCTGGGCCCAGTGTTATAAAAATTGCAATTAATTCAAATCATTTAGCTGCGCAAATAACCAATTCTTTTTTATTTTTTAAAATAATAAAGCACTAAATTCTCAAAACTGACATTACTCACAGCAGATGTGAGGCAGGCGTACGGTAGGCGGACGGTATGCCATTGTATTGTGCAGCAGTTTGCCGTGAATCACGTGAGAAAGTGTATATTTTAAGCCTTCATTTTTAGGAAAATAATCCAAAAAAAGATAAGAAAATTGACACGAAAGGGGTAAGAAACATAACTACTTTTAAATCATGACCATTATTTGAACAATTGATGAAGATTTAGTTGATTTTGGGTTATGTTTTAGTAGGGTATCTCCACGCCGTTAGGGTTAGGGTTTTAAAAAATGGATACGAAACTACACTAATAATAATAATTATATTTGCTTATATAGCGCCTAACACTTACTTTATCAGAAGTCTCTAAGTTACTTAGTAAGCGCTCTACAATAATGCAACATAATTACCCTGGCTTTAGCAGAGCAGCTGTCACGTGCTCTGCATTTCAAGGAATGAATTCCTACCAGGTACCCATTTACTTCACCTGGGTGGAGTGTGGCAAATGTAGATCAATGTCTTGCCAAAGGACATTAGTGCCGCAAGGGACTCGAACCGCGGACCAGTTGTGATCGACAGTCCGGCGACGTGTCCACTCGACCACGACACCTCTACATCAATTACACTAGCGCCCAGAATTGTTTGCAGAGCAGACCCTATGGTCGGCTTCTGTTTCTAAGTCTAAAGAGAGGAGCCGACCCTACCCAAATCAGACTAATCAGAATATCTAGACCTAGTCAGATTTTATTGAAACTTTCATCAGTTTGCTTCTCTTATTTTTCTACTTTCTTTTAGTTTGAGAGTAGACTAGATCTAGTTGTATATTCAGGTTGGATTTCCCTTTAAAGTCATGTGTAGGCAAATGAATAAACTTTGCTTCAAATGATGCCCCAACCATGCATCCCATCAACAGGATCAAGATGTTACATAAAAATACATAGAAGGGAACAGCATGGACGTAGTACATACAGCACCAAGCTGCCTGCATTATGACACAATTATCAGTACACGGGACTACTTTTGTCAGCAGGTGTTGAAAGTCCGAGCTCACAATCATTAGACATACATATTAAACATGCATGTCAACTTTTCAGAACAGAAAACAGTAACTATAGATTTATGTACATTTTGTAAATAAATTAGGTAATTCTAAGACTTACCCATACTGTAGATTAGCAGGGGAAAACAGAGTACTGCACTGTACAATGGCAGCTGTATAACGGCCATTTACACTCGATCAGCTCCCAATGCATACTATATATACAGTACATATACACATTGTAATGTATTGTGTAGGCCTACGGCCTTGAGTATCACACACACAGCCTTTTCAAATAGCGAGATTAGAGCATGTTTAGTCTTGATCGATATTGCAGACCTTTGCATGTCAAGATGGTGCACAATCTGATAATGACTAATGATTGGGGGGCAAAGAAGTTCCCCATTTTCACCTCTGATAATTGCCCTATTTACTCAGTGACAAATGCTCATATTTGATCCTAATGGTTTCTTTTGGTTTCTACTGTTCTCTTTTTTTTTATAAAGACGTCAAATGACGTAATAACGTCGTCCATACGACAAAAAAATAATGACAAATAATAGTCTTTGAAAGACGTCATATGACATCGTCCACACGACAAAAATTATTACGGAAGAAAATAGACTTTTAAAGACGTCATAATAACGTCGTCCATACAACAAAAATTAATGACAATTAATATTCTTCGAAAGACGTCATAATTACGTCGTCCATACGACAAAAAATTCATTGGAAAGAATAGCCTTTTAAAGACGTCATAATGACGTCAAATTAACGTCGTCAATACGACAAAGATTATATTGGAAAGAATAGTCATTTAAAGACGCGTCATAATGATGTCGTAATAACGTCGTCCATACGACAAAAATTAATGACAAATAATAGTCTTCGCAAGCCGTCATAATTACGTCGTCTATACGACAAAAATTATATTAGCAAAAATAGTCTTTTAAAGACGTCAAAATGTTGTCGTAATGACGTCGTCAATATGACAAAAATTATCTTGGAAAAAGTAGTCATTTAAAGACGTCATAATGACTTCGTAATAACGTCGTCATTACGACATAAATTTTATTGGAAAAATAGTCTTTTAAAGACGTCATAATGTTGTCGTAATGACGTCGTCAATACGACAAAAATTATCTTGGAAAAATAGTCTTTAAAGTCGTCATAATGACGTCGTCAATACGACAAAAATTATCTTGGAAAAATTAATCTTTTAAAGACGTCATAATGACGTCGTAATGACGTCGTAAATACGACAAAAATTATCTTAGAAAAATAGTCTTTTTAAGTCGTCATAATGACGTCGTCAATACGACAAAAATTATCTTGGAAAATATAGTCTTTTAAAGACGTCAAAATGTTGTCGTAATGACGTCGTCAATACGACAAAAATTATCTTGAAAAAATAGTTTTTTTAAAGACGTCATAACGACGTCGTAATGACGTCGTCAATACGACACAAATTATATTGGAAAAATTAGTCTTTTAAAGACGTCATAATGACGTCGTAATGACGTCGTCAATGCGACAAAAATTATCTTGGAAAAAATAGTCTTTGAAGACGTCATAATGACGTCGTAATGACGTCGTCAATGCGACAAAAATTATCTTGGAAAAAATAGTCTTTTGAAGACGACATAATGACGTCGTTATGACGTCGTCCATACGACGTACGACGTGTTTACCACTTTACGACCAATTTATGACGTCTTTAAGACGTCAGTCTGCTATCAGGGTGTAACCCTAAGATGGACCCAAAACTATAGACCAAACCTAAAATCCAATTAGATCTTGTCAGTAGCCCTTCATCTTTGGCGAAATAAATCCTGGAGCAAATTGTTTTAATGATTTCAAATTAATTGAAAGCATTTATATTCCTCCAGTCATTTTGTTTTACGAGTATGATGAGTACAGTGGTATTAAACCACGGTTTAAAGTTAATCTTGAGCTCTGGTATGGGCATCGTATGTCGAGAGAACATGGCTATAATTCATTCTGGATTGTTTATTGTTTGAACCAGTAAAATAAAATAAAAACTTCACAAAAACCTGCTGGAAATCATCTTCAATAAAAAAAACACAACTCTCATTTGCACATAGGGACCTGTCTTATGGTGTTGGGCCTACTTATCTTGATTTCCTTATCTTTCTTTGCTTGTTACTCAAACCCTTTACATTTTCTACCAAAATCGTTTGGAACGTGTCATTTATCTTTAATCTTGAACTTTCAGTGTAATTTTTGTTTGATTCTGTGAGAATGTATTTTCTATAATTACCAGAACTCAAGCTTATCTTTAAAGATACTATGTCCCTTTAGCAGCCAACATCAAATTCTGTAGAACTTTGCGGGAATTATGAATATGTCATGTATGTCCTATCTGTGAAATTTAAACGTTAGCAGTGTCCTAATATTCAAATTATGCAAGGAAACCCGTTTGCTTTAAGGTACAAGGGAAGAAGGCGTAAGGTCGGTTTATTCAAGCTAGAAACTTGTGCTGGGTAATTCTACTTTTTACAAGATACTGCACATCTATCAACTCTGGTACGCCAGTGGTTATTTACTCATGTTGTTGATCTGCTTCCAACATAATCCATGTCGTCTTCAGGAATAGTCCCCTGTTTAGTGACGTACGCATATTTTTAGGAGCTTTGTCGGGATTTTCAAGGTAATATAGGGGTAATATAGAGGGGGTAATAATATAGAGGGGTAATAGAGAGGTGCAGATTAGATGGGTGTTGGTATAAAGAATGCTCCTTGTTTTCTACCTGGTGTGCCGACATACAATAGTTCGCACCTGCCCAGCTCCAAGGGGATTCCTATCTACCTAAATCCGATTAAACAGAGAAAAGACTAGCAAATAAAGGACTGGTCTTTCAGAAATTCAGGTACCCCATGAAGCTCTTCGTAGGGTGTAAAAAGAATATCGGAATCCTGGCATCACAAGCATCCTTCTTGTGATTTTTTTTCGATTTCGGAAAAATCGAATCTATAACTATACTTCAAGAGAGTCCTAATTATTTTATGTCCGGTCGTTTTGACCCGTCACAGGTTCGTCACTCATATGTTACGTAAGGTAAATAGATCGATATGATTTGATGGGAATTGTTATTTCAAATGAATGAATACTACTAGATTACTGGTAATTTAATCAATGTCCTTTATCCGTAGAGCAATCGGATTTACTTCGAGGGTAGACTACGTCGATAAATAGTCCGTAATTGCCCTTTTCTCGCACTCCATCTAAATAGTAACGAACGAAACACATTGAAAGCATGGACACACTGTAATGTGTACTTTATCGAACCAAGTGCCACCACATACCGAAGAGATGTGGATTTAATTATGTAAAATGTCTCTAGTTATTGCATTTTATTATCCGATTGATGGGTAAAAACTGTTAAATGTAAATCATCGATTTCTGTGATGATCTAAAAATATACAAAGAGAAAAGAATGAATGACTCTTGCCCATTCTCCCTTTCTACTTACCGACTCTTCCCCTCATATTTCACGTTCTAAATTTTGTTAGTATTCAGCATCTAGAGCATGTAAACATGATTCACTAACAAAATTCATCACAAAGTGATTTGGTTGACCTGAATAACATAAACATTATTAACATCAGGTGTAAAACGTTAACGAACCGAATCGTTTGCCGTCTCATTAGTTTACCCAATAAAGTGCAATTACTACAACCTAAAATCGTGAAGATTCGAAGCCCACCCCCTTTAAAGGTACTATGTCCCATTTGCAGGCCAAAAAAAATTAAAAGGTTAAATTCCAACGGCATTTGAAAGACAATACTAATTTAGAACTTCCCTAAAAAAGGGGCTTGAAAATGTCTTTAAGTGGGAAAAAATGACTATTAGTTGTCAAATCGACTTAGGAGCTATAGAGCCAGTAAGTAATAATCTGATTTTTCAGACCATTGTACCGAATGTTCGTACGTTTTATGCTGCGCAAAGATTCAATCAGTTTAATTTTGGCCATTACAAGAAGTGGGTTATTGATGTAGACAAATGCTCATGTACCCTTTACAGCTCATTTTATGTATGTTATTACCAAAGATGAATAAAGGCCAGTCAGTCACTCAATAGTGTCTGACAGTGAAGTCTAGCAAGTAAACGGGTTTCCTTGCATAATTTGAATATTAGGACACTGCTAACGTTTAAATTTCACAGATAGGACATACATGACATATTCATAATTCCCGCAAAGTTCTACAGAATTTGATGTTAGCTGCAAAAGGGACATAGTATCTTTAAAGAAAAACGAATCATTACCGTCCAACTAAAAACGTGACGTATTCAATTCTAAAGTGTGGTAAATTTATTCTATACTCCCATCATTCTATTCTCTCTCTCTCTCTCTCTCTCTCTCTCTCCCTGTCTCTTCCCCTCTCTTTCTCTCTCTCTCTCTCTCTCTCTCTCATCTTGGATTCCATTTCGGGATTGCCCTAGAGCTCAATTGAGCGTGATAATATTCTCTCTATTTCATTCATCTCCCCCACAAAACATTTTTCCAGTTTTGACCCCTCGGGATATTTTGTCAGTCATGTCACACTTTGTTGTAAATATTTATGGTACAGAAATAGAGATAAAAAGCAATATATTTTATGCAGGAGATCAGAAATTGTCCATTTATGAAGGAGCAAAAGAACGCACAACTCAACACAAATCAAAACGTGACTACCAAACAAAATTAGTAGGCAACTAAAATCTGGAAAATGTGGTGGCTTTGTGTCCCGTATTGTAAATTTAATCCTCAGTGTTGATTACTTGTTTATGTCTGAAATGAATGCGGAGATGTTTTTATTGGATTTGATTTTTACATTTTGTTTAGAATCAGTTTAAAGTTGGCATGTTTCATATCCGGAGGAAGTCTATTAAACATTTCCATCATTTCAATTCAACAAAACCACACATTTGCTGCCAAATCTGATATTATGACATTTACTGTTTCCGGCGCTTATGACTGACTGCAAAGTCGCACGCACTAGTTTTATCATGTAGTTTGATATTGTATAGAATATTGCTCTATAACATTTTGAGTAACTTCAGGGATTCATATCGGAGGTTTAGCCACAATATATGCGTGTGAACATTTTCAAGGAAAGCATTGAATCAATTTCAGTTTCAGTTTAATATTTCAAAATCCGCATTTTGCAATATCGTTTACAATAGGCAAGAACAAAACGTAGAATAATTATAAATAAACACAGCATCCGTACATTTATTTTTTTCTTTCTCGCAATTAGATTAGAAGACTAGCATGAAATGAGTGAAATATGATGGAATCTTAATCTTAGTATCGATCAATCTGCATAAAGACTTCCAAGACGCCGAATAACAGGCTTATCTTTTTAGTCTTGCACGTTTTGGGAGCTGACAAAATACATGTATCGCAAACTGGTGTTTTTTTTGTGTGTGTGTTTCAAACCGGTGTTGATAACCATGATTACTAACCTGTTGTACTTTATGAGATAACTTATATTTTGTTATGGTATTACGCTAGTGGAATGATTGTTATCCATAAAGGGAGATTTTGGCAGTTGATTCCGGCGATGGACTACTATAACAAGTTCAAGCCTAAATCTGATTAATCTTAGTTTTAGGAGGGTGCTGTCACAAATCTTGGTGTTGGGGAGGGTCCTTTTTTAGATCAGTGGCGTATCCAGACCTTAATTAGCCTCGGGAGCCTGTGATGATTCATATCTTCGGTGTTATTTTGAACCGACGAAGCAGTCATAAACTATTGTTAATTTGTTTTAATTTATTTTCATCCCTGCAAAGAAGACGCATTTTGATGTGATGGTCCTGGTTTGTGCCACAATGGTAAGGAGGGGGTAAACTGTCTCTTTATCTCACATTTAGCCTCTCCATTTTTCTTTCCCCCTCTCTCTCTCTCGTTCTAATCTACACTTGCCACCCCCACCAAGGTGTAGTTAAAGGTTAATGGTTACCTTTGCTTGAAAGGTGCAAGCATCGAAATCTGGAGTCTGTAGGTGAACACGAGTGATGTAGGTCTTCTGCGCAAGAAGTCAATTCCGTTTGGAGCCATGCAGAGGGGGCGTTACACTCTGTGTAAAATCATATGAATAAATTAACGCATTTCTGGCCCTAAACAGACGCTTCTTCTTTTTGGAAGTATGATCAATAAGGTGATTAAAAAATATCACCCACAACGCCTAGTATTGCCCCACTTCCCCCCTCCCCCCCCCACCCCTCCCCTCCGTTTCACCTTTATCCCAATTTCTTCTCTCAACATACCGTCTTAAACCTCGATCCACATGATAAACATGAATGCTTCCCACCGCTGCTCCCGGTTTGTACCTCAATCGCACCGCTAAACGCAGACTGCAAACAGACTGATTCCTGGCCATTGTCATTGATTTTTTTTTTTTTTTTTTTTTGGGGGTAATGTAATCATGGTAATATTTTGTTCGGTATGATGTCGGTCTGGTGTCGGCCTGGTGTCGGCCTGGTGTCGGTCTCGTTTATGTGACTGAAATATCTCAGTCCCACCACGTTACGAGAGTTACGAGACCCGCACCATATACCGACAACAGAGAGAGAGAGAGAGAGAGAGAGAGAAATAGAGATGTTGAAAGGGAAAAACTCATAACGGGGGTAAGAGGTGAAGATAAAAATAGAAATCAATTCAAACAAAAATAAATGTCCAGAAAATCAAGTGAAAGAAAACTGAACAGAACCACGAGAAAAGGGTAGACAGAAAAGGCGATGGGACAGGGAGACAAAACGATACCCCGTAGCCTAGATACAGATCATGAGCGGTATTAGAAAAGCTCAGACCAACTTAAAGAAGAGAACAAAGCGATTGAAGTGTTGGGTCTGGGAGCCAAACATTCGATGAAAACATCCTGATTGTTCGAATGTTGTCGAGATACCCCTGACGAGTCAGTCTCCAACGGAGAAAGGAGGGTATGTATCTCATTCCAGGGCCAAACATCAGCAAATATTTACGCCACTCTATAACATTCAGACAATGAGACTATATACGCTCAACATTCAGCACCAACATCCGATGGAGACGTCCTATACTTTAACGTACAATTTTGGCAAGGCCCTCAGAACTTTTTGCCAGATTCCTTTGATTTTAGTTGATTAATAGCAAGATACTGACAGTTCTAAGCTGCTGCTGTAAAGATTTTACCTCATGATGTGGAATATTAAACAAATGAAAGGTTAAATAATGTTAAATTCATGTAAGATAATTGAAGATAATTACACTGGTAGGATAATTTGAGAAAATGCGTATTCGATCCTGTTCGCTGTAAGCCTATTGTATTATTAACGTAATGAGCAAAGGTGAATCAAAGTACCTCTAACCTATGGTTTAATTCTGTCGATATTTTTATGACATGGGGGTAAAACATTGTTATTGAATCCTTTGTGGTTCCGAGTTCATCACCCCTTTTCATAACGATACTATTTAGAAATAAATCAATAGCAAAATCAAAAGTTCACAAGTTCATTACAAAACAGAGAGCATAAACGCCCGTGACATAAATAAAGAGTCTTATGAATACGGGGCATCATGTCTAATTGTGGGAATTATGATAATATCTATCAAGTCTATCAAAAGTTTATTCATAAAGGCGATTGACTTATTTTTGTTCGATTCTGTTTTGCGGTGAAGGGGTTAAGGAGAGGGGCGGATAATACAAATACACAACATAATTCCCCGTTTATATCTTCTTCACTCGGTGTCTGTCACACCAGACAACCGTCTAATGTAAACGCGGAATGACACTCCTTCTGCCAGTTGTCTGTTCCGCACGAAAAAACAGGGCGTAATACCTCAGTCACACTGACGGAACCGACAACAGATCGACAACAGACCGAACAAACTATTACATTATCGCAAATGGCCAAAAATGAGTCGGTTTGGAGTCGGTGTAGAGTCGGTTATAGGCAGTGTGACCGAGGTGCAACGTGTAGGGCTACCGTTTACATTACCCATGCTTGTCTGACATAATCTGAGGTAATTTTGTAAGTTTGTCAACTGGTAATTCATGATTTATTTTTTGTTGTTGCATTATTTCATGCACATAACTCATATCTTGCAAGATCGTGACAGTTTTGGGGCCAGCTTTTGGAAACCAGTCTCAGGTAGGTCTCGGATAGGTTAATTTGTTGTGAAATGCGGTCCTTTTTTCCCTTTCTTTTTATGTGCACTATAACGAGGACACTGACATGACATCTATAGTCAGAAAAAAAATTATTATACATGGTTCGATCTGTCTCAAATGACGGTCTCAGCTGGACTTTATTATCATTCTACCATGGTTTATAAAATAACACTTACTTAACAAAGATGTTATCGCATTCGGAAGAAATGTTCACAGAGTATCCGTTATCAGATTAA
Source organism: Mesocentrotus franciscanus (assembly GCA_037976565.1). Lineage (NCBI taxonomy): Eukaryota > Metazoa > Echinodermata > Echinoidea > Camarodonta > Strongylocentrotidae > Mesocentrotus > Mesocentrotus franciscanus. The sequence goes on from CP137678.1 coordinate 13,106,142, forward strand.
TGTCATCTTCAGAAAATATAAATAGATTTTGACAAAGAAAATTTGGAAGGGACTGATGGCATTGATATAAAAGTAACCATGTCACATCACAAAGATGGGTACGTGAGTCTCATACAAATCGTGATGCATATGATCTTTGTATATTCACTATATTCAATAACACAACAATGAATGGGAGAGTTCATTGGCATGATAAAACACTCCATTTTACACTGACGAAATATATTTAACATAACATTTATTCATGGACATAATAAATGAAATGAAATGAAATAATCACCGGGAGACAGACAGAAAGAGAGACAAATGAGAGAGACAGAGAGACAGAACAAAAAGGGAGAACAATGAGAAAGAGAGAGACAGGGAGAGGCAGAGAGAGAGAGAGACACACACACACACACACACAGGGATAGAGAGACAGAGAGTGAGAGAGAGAGAGAGAGAGAGAGAGAGAGAGAGGGGGTGGGGTATACAGTTTTAAAAACCAAGTGGGGAGGGGGATATGTTCACCATACGAATTTCATAAACAATACATTGTGAGTGATAGACTTATCTTCCTATACGTTGTTACCACTGTTCGGCCATGGCGCCTCGTGGTCACGTGGTCGTGGGGAAGGCGCCATATACATGCCATACGTATCAAGGCGCTTTGAATGTAGCTAGGCCTACTATCATTATGTAGTAATGACGCAAAGTTGTTCCAAAGAGTATAACCCGGAAAAAGACCACGGAATGCAGTATATTTATCCGACGACAAGAAATGTATCATGCTCGCCATGCTTGTAGAATTATCATTCATGCATGGCACTTCCCATCCATTAATCGGTAAACAATACATGATTAGTGTCAGTATAATATAAAGTACAGATTCCTATATACTGAATAATGTTTTTGTGTGTGTATTTGGGAGTGTGTGACATTAGAAAACAAAACAGAGAGCTTCCTCCTTTTTTTTGTACCCCTTTTATTTCTTTACACCGCATACTCATTTTCCCGCCTCATTATCTTCACTCATACCTTCTCTTTCTCCCCCTCTCTCTTTTTCTCTCTCTCTCTGTCTCATCACCCCTCTATTATTTTGTCTCTGTCTCTGTCTGTCTCTGTCTCTGGCTCTGTCTCTGTCTCTCTCTCCCTCTCTCTCTCTCTCTCTCACGCACATGTACACATACACCAATTATCTTTCTACCTCTCCCCCTCTCTCTCTCTTTCATACACACACACACACACACACACACACTCTCTCTCTCTCTCTCTCTCTAATCTCCCCCATTATTTTCGTTGTTATGGTTACCTTTCATTTTCTCACAGTTGCATATAGATGTATGTTTTGTTTAGCGTTCCCTTGCCCTCAGGCCGTTTATGTTCTTCATGTCGTTAGATTTGTGTAATCGTCAAGTTGAATACGTGCAGAACCACACACCACTTTAAAGAGAATGTTTAGTTCTTATAACGATTTGATAATGATGATGTTATCTTTCTTCTTGTCCACAAATGTGGAAATATGCTTTCCACCAGCAATGACAGGCGATACAAGAAATTAAGGCAGAGAAAATAAAGTACAATGGCGACACGTAAATCTGCATGGTCTACTCTCATTTGTTATTCATCTTTTCAAACTTCTTTCCTCATTAAAACATTATTTCGCTACTTCTTACCTTCTCTTCTCTTCCTTCATTTTGTTGTTCTATTCGTAATCATTATCACCATGATCATTTAGTGTAGTCATATTTATTTACAGCTTACAGCTTTTGCATACATTTGATGGAAAATGGAAAATAACTGAGCTTTCCCATTTGTGAAGACTGTCATAATAATAATATCATATTGAAATGATTGTAACTATAAGCGCTCTCACGTATATTCCAAAGTATTCCCATATATCTACATTTACATGTGTGCAAGCTTCTCAATTTGTTTCTAATCCGATTATTCCAAAATCTCTTTTACCATCTTCCCCCAACTTCCACTAACATCCCCCGAATCTCTTACGCCAGTCAGGGTAGTTTTGTTTAAGAGATTAATTTCCCCTATATACAAATCCTCCACCAAACATTGTACATGCTAAACATAGACAACCTTACCTCACCTCGGAGCCGAGGAAAGAATACCTCGGCCTTAAACTTGTCATTCATAACATACAATGACATGACATGCAGAGATCATCAACAAACCATCGATGAACGCGCGTTTAAAAAATGTTCGGCTTGATCTTACTTACTACAACAGTTATTTGCCTGTTGGCTATCTCTGCCTTTATTTTCTTTATGTTGGAGGAGTTGCTGATTGGGGGAATGCGTTGTTTGAAACGAAGATGAATCAGAACGTTACACTGTTTTGATGGGATCGAGTCAGGTTGATGTCAGAGGGATATGTGTCCTCCAGCGGAATATATTGACCCCACCCCACCCCGTGTTATAGAGTAACATATTGGTCGACAGGAATGGTGTTTTTAAAGATTATTCCACTGACTAGTGTTTTGTATACTGTTTGAGTAGGCTAGCCATGCATGAGTGTTAAGAAATGCTGTGAAGTATTGGAGCTCTTGAACTTCAAGAGGATTTGCAATCGTGGAGCGTAATTTGTCTGTAAAACTCTTTGGCTTACAGTCCCCAGATTTTCCTGTTTTCTGAGTCAATTTAATTATGCAAATTTAATTCATAGATTTACAGTGCGTGATATGACAGCAGGCAATGGCATGTCTCTGATGACAGTTTGTACATTGCATATTTAAGTTAACTTCATTAGGTAAAATATGGTTTACCATGATGACGTCACTTTCAACAATAATGCTTATGGTAAATGATCGCAATCTTTGAATATTATCTACAAAATAGTTGAAGTTTCAACGACTTTGGATGCCTGATATTATGGCCGTGCCCTCTATAAGCAAATTTTCTACGTTTATTGCCACATAGTGATTGTCGCCCGTTTACTCCAGAGGTCATCAAAAGTGTAGCCCATTGACCATCGCTCGCTGACCATCGGAGCAACACTATTGAATACAATTTATACACCAATATCAAATTATACATCATTACTATGCGGGAGTCCGATGAGTTATAGATCCAATTTCATATTCTAATTTTCAAGAATGAGACAGAATTGTAGCAAACACCTGCCTTATTCTCACGATGCATTTACGAAACCATCTTCATCAATACTGGCTGGTATAAGAAAAATGAAACGCTCCATGTATTCTGTATCAATTTCAAACCATATCGTGTTTTTCTCCTTCAAATTGCCCACGGTGGTACGAGAGGGATATAAAAGAAAACGATTTAGGAGCCATTAAGGGCCTATTCAAAGATCTAAGTTATTGTTCGCTCAGATATCTAATCAATCCTCGTAGAGATGGTTTTGATCGAAAAGTTTTGGACCATATTTTCAGGGTTGTTCCCATTATTTGATATACCTTGTTGCCCGACGTTTTCTTTCGTTATCTGCCTCTCTCTCTCTTACACCCCCTCTCTCCCTCTCTCTCTCTCTCTCTCTCTCTATTTCTCTCTCTATTTCTCTCTCTCCATCTCTCTCTCTCTCTGCTCCCCTCTCTTTGCCCCTCTCTCTGTCTCTCTCTTTCTCTGCTCTCCCATCTCTCTCCCTCTCCCTCTCTTTCGCTCTCCCCTCTCTCTCACACTCTCTCACTCTCTCCCCCTCTCTCTCTTTCCCTCTCTTTCTCTCTCTCTTTCTCTCTCTTTCTTTCTCTGATCTCTCTGTATGTCTATCTGCCTCTCTCTATCCCCCTCTTTTCCCTCCCTCTCCTAATTTTTACTACGTTTTTATGTTTTAGCATGATATATTGAGAGCATTTGTTTGAGCATATTTAGCACGTTGAGCGTGATTATAGAATTCAGTCTCGTTTCGACATAGGCCTACCCTTAAAACGCAAGTCATTTCAAATACCCATATATGAATGAAGTAAAATTGTTTTGAAATACTTAAGTAAAAAGCATCATTGTTATCCACAATAGCAAATTGACGCAATATACAGGCATAACTCACAAGCTACCCTCTGGGGATGCAGTTTATAGTTATCAATCTGACATACTTCAGTTGCAGTGCAGCAATGAAAACTCATCTTCAACTATTCAAGAGCATCCTCTCCTGGAATGTGATGATCATGTCAACGATCGAATGAAGAAAGAAAAATAATTAGATACCATTATAGGATAACGTCATCACAACAAAAAGACTCTCCATCTATTAATACTGACTGGTGGGTGGGTGTCGATGCCATTATTTACGAGATCATTTTATGGTTCATAAATAGTATTTTGAACTTTTCTTTGTTGATAAAATGAGCATGCAGAGCAGAATGATAAACTCTTCACCATGTTTACTTCAAATCATCTTTGATTCAGGTACGTGAATAAGTATTCAGCAAAGGCTAAGACGTGACGAGACATAAATCGACTTTTATCAACCGTAACAAATCCTGGTTTTTGCATCGATTATGTGTATAAATAAATTCGTAAGCAGAATTGGAAACCTGCTCTGCAATTAGTATGAAGACATAATGGTGCCTTGGTATTTACAAAAGCATTGTTACGTAGAATAACAAGTATTTGATGCATGATAGCAAAATAGTATTAACTAAATCTAGGTTAATGCTAAGTATTCATTAACAAATTAAGGTCACTGCCCTGAAATCAATGTACTCGAGTCTGTACAGTTCTTTCCCCCACGCCGAATCTATTCATAGTGTTAATAATATATGGCATGTTTATTTCGTTCACGGATTTCCCTCTACCTAAACGAGTTCATTCCTCGTTCCAGCACTACGCCACCCCCCCCCCATTCCCGAACTGTGGCAGTAAATATGTTTTTTTTTTTTTTTTTTTTTTTGGGGGGGGGTGTTTTTGTTGGTGTTTTAATTGATTTGATGTGATTTGATTATGATTTTGATTTATTTCCATGGTCGATATATAATTATCTTACTAGGTGCTGGATAAACCTGAAATACCTAATTGTTAACATCAATACAATTTTACAGTATATATAGCTTCATAAGAAAGAGTTTCCACCTGATAGTGTTCATGTAATACGTGTGATGTGAAAGCAAAATGCTTGTTTGGCCAAGGAGTTATTACAAGGCCCTCGTTTAGTTATTGGAAACATGTTCCTTTAAAGCCCCACTGCACTACTTATAGCTACTTGCGCCCTCTATATAGCAAACAATGCCTTATCGGTGACCGTTGATCCCCATGGTCCCTTTTCGTATGTTAATGGAGCTGATTTGATGAGATATAACCACCTGTCAGTGACCATGCAGGGAGGTCAAATCCCTCCTGGCCAAACTAGTGCAGATAGGCTTTAATGTATAGCCTTTTGACGGCATGGAATTTAAATCCAATTAGTTTGTGTTGTTTGTAATAATATTATTATTGATTTATTGAATGCCTTCCCTTGGTCATGTTGGCGCAAAGGAAGATATCGTGGTTTATAGCCGTTTGGTCTACAACCAGTTCGGCTACTACCCAATTGGTCTATTCCCATATGGTCTAATTATCATTTAACCATGAATAATAATAATCATCAAATGATAACCAGACGTTGTGGATGGTTGTGAATTAGACTTACTGCTCATTAGACTAAATGAACAATAGACCAAATGGGTAGTATTCTAATTGGAGATTAGACCATATAGAAATTAGACCAAATGACTATTAGCCTAAATGGTCATTAGACCAAACGATAAGTACATGAAATGATTATCAGACCATGTGGATAGTAGACGGGTTGGGTGTAGACTATATGGGAATAGACTGATTGGGTAGTAGACGAACTGGTGGTGGACCAAACGGCAATCCACCGATATTGTTGTGATGCTGGAAAATAACTTCCAGGGGCTCATGGCTTAAAGTCCTAACAGAGGGATAAGCGAATTGAAGATGGATTGTTCACCAGTGGATAATGATTGGGTCTAGAACCCGTGTTATCCTATTTGCAGTGCATTGATCTACCCCAGTTGAAACATTCTCTTTGCAGATAAAATGATAACCACTTCTAAAATGATGTATGTTGGTCTGATTGTTAACGCACATACATGTGTGTAGGTCTAATGGTTATCGAAAACCAATGTATAAGAATAATATTTACATAGTCCTTATGCTTCCAACATCAACAACATATTCACATGATGGACGAATATTTCCAAAATGTTTTGGAATTTGAGTCTAATGATAGGTATATTATTTCAACAAGGGTAAAATGTTTACGATATTATGTTCTTTAGATATTCAGGGAACTTATCTGAGCGAAAACTAAATAGAGTCTAGCAATTAAACAGCTATCCCCAAAACATAACATGTAGACATCATAACCATGTGATCTAACTAATGTGTCGAGTATGTGTTGGATTTATCGAAGTTTGTTTGAAGATTTCCAATAATCTTTGTAGTTTGTACGAATAAATAGTATGTATCATGAATGTTTTGATCTTTCTTTGAAAATGGCCTATAGGAAAACCTCCTGTTTATAGTAATACAAATAACTATGATTAGTGTACAACTTGTTGCGATTCTCACCAGATGGCAGAAAACATTCATTTCGGCGTCAAATATAATATTGTTTAGGTCCATAGAATGAAGACGCATTTCTATTTATTCTTTCAATCAGAGAGTCTGTCAAAGTAATGAGCCTCGCTCCTGGGCTAAAGCAGATTCGAATTTGTACGACTTCATTTCACGATCCCCATTTTCAAATTCTCACCCTTGGACAAAACGTGTGTGTGTGTGTGTGTGTGTGTGTGTGTGTGTAATTAGGTTTTTACAGACGTGTCAACACTTGTCAACACAGAAGTCTTTTATGTTAATGACATTTGCAGCTAATTCTACTTCTGAAAACACCCACAGAAAAGAGTTTGACAGGGTTTAGGAACATTTTTGCGATATCGTTTAGAAAGGTCCGGGGTTAATGGGCGATATTGTTCAAATTTGAAAAGTTATATTCTTGGCAGGCTTTTGTGGATCGATGATTACGCCATTGATAATATTCTTAGGAGTGAATTTGTTTATGTTTATTGCCTATAGCCGAGATATTTCAGAGGAGCAAAAATAGGTAGACTGTGAAAGAAGTAGAGAAAAAAAAGAGAGAATGAGGGAGAGGGAGGGAGAGAGAGAGAGAGAGAGAGGAGGGTAGAATGGAAGAATGATATGATGGGGGAGGGGGAAAGAGTCATGCAGACAGAGAGAATGAAGTATTATATTTAAAAAATATGAAAATAAAGAAGAATGATTATTTATTTCGTTGATCAACATAAAACCATGTAAGTTGGTATAGTGGTAATGTCCGTGGTACGGCCAGCTCTCTGTCTTCGCTTACAAACTGACTCAGCGGACCCCGGTTCGGGAATGAGTCACGTCTTTCGGATGGTGACGTTAAAGGTCGGTCCCCAGACTTAAAATAATCATAACTGATTGATACACAACTGTAAAAACCCAAATGACACACACAACATTATAATGTCGGCCAAATATACCTATCGAGGACAGTACTTCGATGTGGCATTGTATCATAAGTCATGTAAGTGTGATTCCAAACATGAAAGGCGACCTCTTCCACCATGTCCATCAGCCGCATCAAAACAGACTGCCCTTGGCAAAAGTGATTGTATACAAACTTGTATCGATTTCTTTCACGGAGTAATCCCTGCCCTTCCTTTCTCATTGTGCAGGTACAAGGGTAGCCAATATCCCTCTCTTCCGAACTGAGAGCGTTGCTGGGAAGTAAAGAAGTAAAGACCAAGATGGCTTCCTCGTCATTGATCATCACCTCTGCAGTACTCTTCCTCCTAACCTTAACTGTCCTCTTCGCCGCCGTCCCTGCAGATCACCACACCGCGCGCTACTGCGCCGTCCGCGGATGCTGCAATATAACTGGCGCCATCACTATCAGTCCTGCAGTGGCAAGGACGGGGTTTTCACGTAACGACAAGTGCCACGCCCCTTATCCTACCGGCAACCCGACGACGCTGTGCTACTGCGACGGGTTCTGCCAGAGGAACGACCCCGACTGTTGCCCAGACTTTTACGAGGTGTGCTTGGGTCAGAATCCGCCTCCAGAGGCACTGGAGGCTACAAAAGGTATGCCCCATAATAATGTCGTACTTGTTTGTCATACGAAGATTGTCTTCAAATCAAATGGTGATGTTATCATTCTATATGGGACACAATGACTGTTTATTCAGAAGTCTGGCACATCAAGTAATATCTATTATTGTAACTGTCATCTCTGATTAGGCTCACATTGATACAGAATCTTTTAGGAACCGGACTCTCATTGTGTGTATAGCGTTAAAAGTATTGAATGGTTATCTTCATAATATTCATGAAAAAAAGAAGTTGGTTTCCTAATGTAAGTTTATAATTTTTTTGGTTTAAATATGTCCAAAGCAAATCTTTTTCTTATTTCAGAAACTGAATTACTATGCTGCCACGAAGGGAGTGATTACCAAGTAGGGGAAGTTATAAGGATAAACTGTAATACTTGGTAAGTATACAAATGTCATTTTAGAAATGCTGTAAGGATGTTACCAGAATTGAAAGAATACAGTTCCTCTCAACTATCTTATAACAAATTAATTGATCATTATGTAAAACAACAAGCATGACAAGCGAAGAGAACTTAAAGTACAATGTTAGTAATAATATGTATTTACTTATAATTTAGATAGTTGATCTTTTAAATGGTTCGTGAACAATGTCATAATCCTCTCCGCAAATAACCGATTGAAAAATGATATGTTTTCTGTCCAACAGTACATGTAAACCCGTTCTCTATGAATTCGCAACATTCGTCTGTGAGCAGAGAGATTGTGCCATCAATCCAGAAGCCGTTATTGAGATCAATGACGGTAACTTCGGGTAAGTATACCGCCAGCTCTACTAGTCTGCTGTGTTAAAGACCATAGAAGTGGGCTCTCATGCATGGGGAATTTGACACCGTTCGGGTGTTCACCAAAAGGTGTTGTCAGCCACCAGGATCAGCCTTCAGTTTTATGACCAACAGACTTTAAGTAATGCTATGCCTTTTACCTATATGGTTAAATCACTATCTGACATTTGCATCACCCGAAGACTCTCTGAGAGACGAGGGGGTATTTCTCGATTGGCCTACGGGTTTGCTGTGCAGACTTGTACACCCATTAATGGTATTTCCCCCCAAGTCTGGTGTCACTGCGAATTATGGCCTTCTGCACTTGGAAACTGACGACTCTCTCCCTTTAATGTTACATAAGCAATACCCTAAAATAGCATTATTATTTAGGTTTAAGAGATACTAGAGAAAGTTCGTTTCATAAATGTTTACCAGGGCCACGTCTTACAAAGAGTTGCGATTGATCCAAATCAATCGCAAGTCCTCCAATCAATCGCAAGTTTGCAGTCTCCTATTTCTTATGTACATAGTTGCGATTGATATCAATCGCAAATAAGTTGCGATTGATATCAACTCTTTGTAAGACGGGGCCCAGGTCTTTCGTATTTATTTTGCAAGTAGGTGTTTTTTAGGGCGTCAGGAGTGGGATGTAAATGCATTCACCATTTTTTGTAAATATTTGTAAAACCCTTTTTGAAAAGAACACTTTCGAATATATTCATTTATTTATTTACTCAAGTCTTCTATAAACATGGTAGCCCTTTCGATAATTCATATTGCTCTTCCAAGGAGCCCTATCTGTACAATTAAAAAAACATAAACAACATTAAAACATTACATAAAGCATAACAAATTAAAAATCTAAACAGTAAGAAAAAAATATACAAACCTGGGTTAGAATAAAAAAAAACAGAAATAAAGCATAACTCCTAGAAACATTTTTACAAAAAATTGGCATTAAAATTTGATTATGTAAGATTGCAGTCGCACCAAGAACAATCTAGAACAATGTAGTATATGCATATAATATAATTATGCTGAAGAAAAATACACAGGCAACTTCCACACTAATCAATACTAAATACCACAACCAACGAGGTCAACCCTGTGAAGACGGAGACTTGGGGATCTTCAATCTAGGCCCTGTTTCATAAAATTTGTTATCAATAACAAATGGGTGATTTCTATGACAAATTTGCTTTCAGCTAATCAAATGCCTCGATTTCAGTAGCTTATAAAAGTTATTGTAACTTGTTATAATTTATTGATAACAAGTTTTATGAAACAGGTTTGAAATCATGAAGTCGGTTAGCAGATAGTGTGGGAATTACCCCGAAGCAACTGTCGAAGGAGCATGTGTTCTAGAACCAAATCTGAACGCAGTATTTATCATGTTTATAGTAAAGTCCAAATGATGATGGTGTTCTTCCCGATGTGCAGGTAGTGTTGCAATGAATGTGCTGTTCCTTATCTTCACAACCAGGTGGTCAGCGGGTAACCAGACCGAGTTCTGGGGCGCCTCCAAAGATGACGCGATGCACTACCGGTTGGGTACCATGAAGCCCACCGCTGCCGTCATGAACATGCACCAGATTCAGAACGACATGCCACCGGAAGCCATTCCCGAGGACTTTGACGCAAGGGCCCATTGGCCTGGTCTCGTCGAAGGAGTACAGAACCAAGGCAACTGCGCAAGTTCTTGGGCAATGTCAACAGCAGGTACTTCTGTCATATTGCTCAAAACTCAAAACTCAAAATTCTTAGCGATCAACCTCGAGGTTGTCTAGAAATCGAGAATGCTTTTCAAATTCTTCAACCATTTGGTGTTACAAAGATCTTTAAAGACAATTAAAGAGAAATGTTGAACATTATCACACAGAATATACTAGGTAAAGGTTTAAGCTAGTTGGTCAATGTGCAAGATGTTTTGTGGTTTTCAAATGCAATGTTTGTAAAGAAATAGGAGCCCGAAAACTTGAACATGGTGGAAATCCGCTAAGAACTCGATAGCTCCACTAAATGCTCTGCTTGTCGATGTTTGGTTCACCGTGTTTTATTCCTCCTTTTGGAAATATTGATGACTATTAAGAAATCTTGTTTGATTGCAGCTTGGGTAGGCTGTCGAGATCAGTTCCAAACCCATTATGTACATTGATAGTTTTTAGATTTCTTCTCGACAACCATAATTATATCGTCACGACGTCTTCAGTTTGCTTCTACCATGTTTCTACAAGAAGTGTTCATTTTTATTTTGCCATTTTGTTTCTGCTCCCAATAGCCACTGCATCAGATCGCTTAGCCATCCAGTCTAACGGTACATTCAAATACATGCACCTGTCTCCGCAACATCTACTTTCATGTAACGTAAAGAGACAGCAGGGATGCGCTGGAGGGCATCTAGACAGGGCCTGGTGGTACATGAGGAAGAGGGGGTAAGTCATGGTCAAAGATGATGGTTAGGGGGATAATGATATTGACGACGATGACAAGGTTAATGATGGTGATATTGATGATGATAACTAGGAGGAGGATATTTTTGATGGAGAGAGGGAGGAGCAGGAGGAGATATTGGTGATGATGATGATGATGAAGACGACTAAGATGTTGATGACGATAATGATAATGATGGTGGTAATGATAAGGAGGAGTATGATAGTGATGATGAGGAGGAGGAGGAGGATAATGAGCGGTTCGTCTTTTGTATGCATACATAATCATTAATCATCATTTATCTTCATCAGTCAAGCTCGCATTTAATGCTGAAACCCATATTTTTTTATCTTCCAGTGTTGTAACAGAGGACTGCTACCCTTACCTGAGCGGGACGACGTCGGATATGCAAATGAGGAAGGGTAACTGTTACATCAAAGGACGTGACCATGTACCTCCGTTCTGCCCCAACCCTACAGTAAGAAGCCAACGATACATGTCAACACCACCTTACAGGATAGCACAAGATGTAAGTCATGGATTCCTTATAGTATCAGGGCACGAAAAGCCGACACAAAGGCCCTTGCACACACAAAGCGTCGTTTCCTGACGCAGGAATGCGTCAGCGATTGGTGTGGTATTTGACGCGCCATGTGACGGTGATATTGTAAAAAGATGAAGTGTTTGAATTGCTTTGGATTACCGGCATATAAGGCTATTTACCCTACATGCTTTATGTAATGTAATCGAAAAAGGGCCTCAGGCACAGTGCCACTTGCACACGAGACGTTAGAGTGCGGTATATAGTGACCCTGCGGTCTTTGGCGCGTCGTGTGAGGTGAGGAGGCGGGATGGCTCAGTAGTAGAGCTGTGGTCTCGTAACCGGGAGGTCCTGGATTCGAAACCAAGTCAATGCGCTCGTGCCCTAATTTGGTAAGGCATTAATCCTCATTACCAAATCTCTCGGAGAGGCCTTAAAGCCGTCGGTCTCATGTTTGTTTACTTACAAGCATATATGAATGCTTTCTTAGCAGACAGGTAAAACAGTCATCATCAATTAAACATCATCAACATCATGAAAGAGTGACATCGTACAAAAAGTGAGTGCAAATTGAACAGTGCAGACGTGGCTTTGAATAACTCGTATGTGCTTATTCAATTCATAGATTCATAGATTTGCGCATGTAATGATTCATTCAAATTGGCGCCTCGTGTGCAACGTGCATGATGGTCAGTACCAACACCGTCTCACCACTAACGCCAAAATAGCGTTTTGTCGCTATCGTCTGAAGTTCCGAACAGTGCCGAGATTACCCGAACATGACCGAAATAAATTTGTATATCAAAAGAACAAAAATAACGATAGAATGAAACCCCAGCCTTCAGTCATATCGTCATAAAAATAAACTGAAAAGAATGTCAATTTGCAAGTTTCAATTTATGTCATAAACAATCCCATTTACCAGGTTCAATTTATTTTTTTAATGTTTATGACAAGTTATTATTCAACGTGAAACTCTTAGCCAAGTTTCATTTATAAATTTCAGCTTTTTTCCTCTTCCTCTGTTACGGTTCTGTCAAATATTTGTTACTCGTGTTTCCTCGTTAAAAGAACACAACGCATTTTGATTTTTACGATTGCTTCAATTGACCTTTGACCCAAATAGTTTCATTTGTAGTCCCACACGTAGGAAAGCGTGTCATGTTGACCATGGCCTTGTGTCCATTACACTATTACAGTTCCACCCCCTGTGAAGCGTATGCCATATCACACCTCCTTCTTTCGAGATAACAAGATTTGACGTTAGATTCGTTATTATTTTCACCATGAGAAATCTAGAATGTTTCTTTAAACTTGATCGCTCTACTTCAATACTCCTGCATAAACATAAAAAGCAAAGCGACTTTGTGTCAACATTCTTTTGAAATTGGCAACATAAGTGTTAAAGAATGGAAAAAAACCGACCCGGTGCATTTCATTTTTAGGTGAAATATTGTTTGCAAATTCTGATTTTCTATCGACAAAATTTCCGATAAGTTTTACCTCTCATATTTTTTTGGACCCAAACCGATTGGCCCTCTCTTAGAAATATTGTGTTCTTTTAATGTTTTAAAATATTCCATAAGACAAGTCCAAAAAAGGGATTTTGTATATTTACCAAATGCAAGATTGGAAAATCCGTTATTTACAGATGGAAGTTCATTAGAAAATGGAAGAACTTCATTGACCAATCTTTATCCTTTAAGAATGAACAGCATAGGCGTTTTCAAAAGTTGCGAAAAACTACAACAGTATTACATTTGCTCAACTTATTGGGCACAATTATTGGCTTGCACTCTGTTCTTATAAAACAAAAACAAGAGAGATTGCGCGAAAGTCACGTCCAAAACCGATTAGTCTAGAGTGCTTTCCTTTGAAAGTTGCGAGAGCGCCGCCGCAATTAAGGGGCCTTGCTCGGATACACGGAACACGTGGAAAATATCAGTAGGGGTTCGGAGTTCAAGGACATCCTTGTTTTCTTTGGAATTATGTAATTTACTTATAAATTTCAAGGTGTATTCCTACATCTCAATATAAAGGCGGAAGTGTATCAGAAGACTGTAGATCTACTTCGGTCAGTTTAAAAAAAAAAACGTGTTTGGGGAGGGCGTGGACAAGAGGACTGCTCTCCTTCTATTACATAGGCATTTTAGTTCTTTGGGGCCAAGGCCTGCACTCCTTTTAAAAGTCCAAATCCATGTATTCGCCAACGGGCAGGATGGTCAATCGTAAAAATGAGTTTGATGTAAATATATTTTACGATACGATAAACACGAAAAATGGTCGTTGATTAAGTGAGGATCATAGAAATCGAATTATTATATTTCATACGTCCACATCGCATATTAGAAATCCATTATAAAACAAATGATTTTATATAATATGAGAACAACAAAGAAACAAAGATAACGCCGAATAATGTGCAGGCAAAACTGTTCACTCTCTCTCTCTGAGAATCATAACAGAAATGTAACAAAATATTACTGAAATTAAGAGTTATCAGTATAATTCGTACATTTTACGATCAAAAATACTATATTTTTATTATTGAAAGTCATATTCTCTCGTTAAATGAGAACGGTTCAAAACAAGGGTCAGATTAAGATATTCAAACCTTCATCAAAATATGAGATACCAGCGTGAGACCATGTTTGTTGTTTCTAATCTCTGACCACAACCCACGTGCTATATGATATCAACGTCACCATCTGAGATGATAGTAATTCTATTGGACACACATAACCGCAGGTGTCCAAATAGTTTCGATTAGTATCCAACGTCACCCCCGTAACATAGTCATATGCGTCACCTATTTATTTAAAGGTGGATAAAAGGCATGAAAAAGTATCATCCATCAGAAAGAAAATGTATAGCTGGGAAAACAACCTGGGAGAAAAATTATGATACCATGGTCTGTGTAATTTGCCTAGTGTAAGGGCATCGTATTCAAACATGAATTTAGCCGATGGCATCTAAGCTAAATATAAAGGGAGTTACTCATCCAATCCTCAATAATGATGATGATGACAATAATGATGATAATGATGATGATGATGATGATGATGATGATGATGAATTGATGATGATAATGATTATGGTAATAATAATGATAATAACAATTTTAATAACAATAATGATAATAATAATAATAAAAATATTAATAAAACAATAAATAGTAATATAATAATAATAATAATAATAATAATAACAATAATTATACTATTACTTCAACTACTACTACTACTACTACTACTACTACTACTACTACTACTACTACTACTACTACTACTACTACTACTACTACTACTACTTCTACTACTACTACTACTACTACTAAAAACAATACTTTTAATAAAATCATTATGATGATGATACCTTGTTTGATCAGTTCTGGTAGTACTTTCACGACCCCGCATCTTCCTCAACCGTTCAATTCTACATCCATATTTCATCGACTATCTTTACTCACCTACTAGACTCAGCTACACATATAATTATATTGTAGAGGGATGTCTCCTGAGTTCAAGCTTTGCTTAACGGATACAATTGATGTCTTATTAATCCTAAATATTATGTCAGCGAAAAGAACGATTACATTTGATCTAAATCGAGCCTTGAGGGTTTAAAGAATGTGATAGAATTTCGATTAGAATCATGCGAGAAAATGGGGTGAAAATGTTTTAACTTGGTTTTGTTTCTTGACATGACGTCTCTCCATCAAATCATACCCCCTTCCCGTTGCCCTCGGGCCGTATGGGGTGGAGTTAGTTTCCATCATGGTTTATAGTCATTCATAATTTTGTAATCAAGAAGTTCATGTTTGCTAAATTTAGTCAATGTTCCAATCGAGTTTGTTTGATGAATATTGTGCCCAATACTTCAAAGGTGATTGGGAGTAACTTGGAGTGAAGACACGCCTTGGGAGCTGTGGATGACGGGTAATGTGACTCAAGAGCAAAGTGTATATGATTGTGAGGACGATGGCAGGGGATGTGTTCGTAATAGTGATTCGGTCTTAGTAAAGATGTGGTGGTGATGATGATGATGATGATGATGATGATTGATGATGGATGATGATGATGACGGGTGATGATGACGGGTGATGATGACGGGTGATGATGACGATCAGATGATGATGATAGATGATGATGTATGATGATGATGGATGATGATGATGATGATGGGTGATGATGACGATCAGATGATGATGATGATTATGATGATGATGATGATGATGATGGATGATGATATTGGATGATGATGATGATGATGATGAGATGATGATGATGATGATGATGATGATGATGATGATAATGATGATGATAATGGTGATATGAATAATGACTTAAAGAAGGGTGCAACTTTGACCCTTAAAATTTGAAACATAAAAGTTTAATTTTGAATCTTCTGGGTGCTGCTATTTGCCGGCCTGTGGTGCAATTTGAACCATACAGTGTGTATATCTCATTTTAACTAACTATGTCCTCTTTTCATCCTTTGCAGGAGCAGCAAATTCAGGCGGAAATATTCACAAACGGGCCTGTACAAGGTAAACATATTTATTGATCAATCTCTATGACTCTTTACGTCGATTTATCAAGTTCTATTAAGGAGATATAAACTTTATCTATCGAGAATAAACCATACTTTCACAATCGTTTTCTGGAAAAGAGGTCAGAAAAATGTACCAACTTTTTAATATGGGCAACAGTGTTTAATAAACAATTGTCTTTGCAATCTATTTAACGATTTACGAAACGTAATTCTGTGTTTTTAAATACTTTTTTTCTTCCCCATCTATCCTCTCTACAGCTGTTTTCAACGTCAAAAGCGATTTCTTCATGTATAATGGCGGTGTGTACAGACACGTCCCGATGAAAGCGACTTTGCCTGCGACTAATGTAGTCTTTACCGGAGACCAGACCGACGTGCAGGGCGATGGGGTGTTAGAGCATGAGCAAGGAGGATGGCACTCGGTTCGAATCTTAGGATGGGGTATCGACGATTCGTACCCCAATAGACCACTCAAATACTGGGTAAGGAACTAAGGATTAGTCCAGAATCTGGACGGTGATATTATTTTTATTTCGCGGTCTCTCCCATCCCCTACCTGCTGCAAGCCGAAGATGGCGTGATCCACGAATCCTCGAACGTCGGTTTTGTTTTACGCCGGGTGTAGAATTTCGGGGATCACGCAAAATCTTCGGCTTGCAACAAGTAGAGGAAGTTTGCTTTAGTACGTTGGTGGAGATTGTTACAAATTAAATCCGCCAGATTTTGGACTAGGTAAGGATTGGCATCTTGTATTTAGTAATTCAATTGGGGATTGAACAGTTTGACCAATTATATATTTCTTGATCATTTTGACTCACAAGATAAATAATCATTTGAAATATTTAAAGAAAATGCTTTTGTAATTTCTTTATTTTATATGCCGTAATCGTGGTAATTGTGTCGAGCGTTGAGGAAAAGTATTATCATTGTAGAGAAAGCTACGTTCTGATCATTGATGATTCTAAAAGTATAACATTTTAATAGCTCATACAAGTTCAACAAAAGTAGAAGGAATGTTAGAAGACCAATCTGAAGAAAAAAAATCAGATAGAATTCGAAAACTCTGGAATACTGGGTCCTGTCACAAAGACACTTGCCTCCGCAGTATTACCCTGTGAGGATCATATTGTAACATTTGTGACTTCTATAGATGGTATAGGATGTATTGCCGAGTGTGGAGAGGTCAAATTGAAAAGAAGTCTAACTTGTGATCAATCGTAACTCTTCATTAAGAATATATGTTCTGGGTCCCTATTCTGCTAATTCAGTAGAACCAGACTCTGGGTCAAGGATCACGTTTAAGAAAAGGAAAAGGTAGACCTTTGATTTTTAGTAGAGTACGGGCCTCGATATTTTAATCTCGTTTGATATTTTCTCTGTCTCTTTTTTCTCTCTCTCTCTCCAGCTATGCGCCAATTCTTGGGGTACCGCATGGGGCGAGAACGGTCTATTCCGAGTCATCCGCGGCGAGAACGAGTGCGACATCGAGAAATTCGTAGTCGGCGTCTGGGCGAATATTGATACGGACATGATGAACCCAATTAAAACAAACAACGTCATATAAACATGTCGATTTGGGATTTAAAGAACTCGGAAAATGGGACAGTTTATGTGATTTATTTTCAGGCTGACGTAAACTGAGATAGTAATGTGAAATTCAGGCTGACGTTGTATTGCATTTCACGTATTAAAATGACTATGAAGAAGCTGCCCCTCGACAACGACGATTACAAAAGTTGCAATCGGGGAAAAGTTGGAGTCACGTGGGTTCTGACGTAATCTTCGGACTGACCAATGACATTGGACTCTGATGAGCAACGTTCGCACGCAGAAAGTGTGTCGCTGATGGGTTGATATCAATGAAAAATACTGTTACATAATAGAAATGGAAAAAACTAATGCTGCCTACAGTGCAACTTAAACAGATCCTGGGAGACCAATGCCGAGAACATCTAAGAAAACGAAAAATGGACATGCTTGACTATGGTTAGAAACGGTGGAAGACCCCGTGATTTTGAAAGAGACGAGGGGTGCAGTTTTGCCCCTATGATGCAATCCCTTATGTTCTGACAATGACATATTTGCGGCATAGGCTATGTAAAACATGCAAAAGAACGAAATACGTTTGGTCAAGTGTCCAAGTACAGGGGTGTCGGAGCATGAGTTTCGTCACCGGAGGCGCAATATACATTTCCCCCCCTCAAAATTGTCTTGAAGAAAAAAGGAGAATGGCTATGTAAAACATGCAAAATAACGAAATACGTTTGGTCAAGTGTCCAAGTACAGGGGTGTCGGAGCATGTGTTTCGTCACCGGAGGCGCAATATACATTTCCCCCCTCAAAATTGTCTTGAAGAAAAAAGGAGAATGGCTCTGTAAAACATGCAAAATAACGAAATACGTTTGGTCAAGTGTCCAAGTACAGGGGTGTCGGAGCATGTGTTTCGTCACCGGAGGCGCAATATACATTTTTTCCCTCAAAATTATCTTAAAGAAAAAAGAAGAAAAATATTTTACTCGGTGAGGTATACAAGGTGACTTTACAATAATGGCTGCATTAGACAACCAATCTATATACGGATATCTATCCGTATCCGATAAAACGAGGGCTTGTTGATATGATATTTCGAGGAAATAGAGTACACACATTGATTGTTATTAATTTTCCTTCTTTAAAAAATATCAGAAAGATTACAAATACGCTCGGTAGGTAGAACTATAGTTGATGTGAATCCGGGCTAACTCGACAGTAGGGCTTACTCGGCCTCAGCAGAAATCGTGGCAGAGTTATACAAGAGATCGCAAGTACTTGCGTAAGTTTGGCTTTAAGTTCGTTTGTGGAACATCTAAATTCAACATTATTGTATGGGAATATGTAAAAGTGATTAAAAAGATATTTTCTTGAAAATTGTAAGATATTATTTTCTACAAAAAATAGCATTTGTGGCTATCTAGTGGGACAGAGCCCCGTTGTATAAAAACTTACCATTTATTGTAACTTTGCCATTAAAGGTAACTTCCATGGAAACTTTTATTCGTTTGGCTGTAGAGTGATGTTGCCATGGTAGTTAATATTGATGGATTAGTTATCACCAATGGTAAGATTTAGGCAACGGGGTCTGCAGATGTGTAACGGGCACTTCCACTCGAGAAACTCTATCGCCACGCAAGGCCGAGGTGGCCGTATACTGCCGAGTTATCCCGAACCCGGTTGACGTGACCCTGTTACTATGGATACCACCTTTCCGCATCCCACATCAAATGGCTTTTATAGGATAGGATAGCTATAAAAATCCGCTAAACCTCTGACGCATTTATATATGTCTTTCTACCAACGTGACTTAGGAGAGTTATTACTAAAATTAAACTGTAAATATATGTTGCTGAAAAAAAAAAATCGTTTTATACAGTGGTTTAAATTACACACTGCGGCATGTTTGTCGATGGTATTTATAGATAGATAGGCGTTTTTTGTATGTAATTTGCGTATTTATGTGTTGGTATGATGAATTGTGCTTAAAAAGGATTGTTAACACGATCGTAAAGACTTTCGAAAAACCAATGGCCCCGTACGTCCCTTTTGACGTGTGCGAATATTACAATGATATAATTACGTAATCCTAACATGGTTTCTATTGGGTATACAATTACGTCAATTACGTCATAATAAAGTCCTCATTACATGCAAGAATCTCTAATACCTGCAAGAATATTCATTATTTTCAAGAATTGCCCTTGAGTTGATTTCTCGGAAGTCCTTGCGATCATGTTTTTGATCATTCTTTATATATTTCTGTCTAGATATATACTTAGATCGGGAACACGGCATCAGGTTCTATATGACTTTGCTTGGAAACGTTGTTGATTAATATCATATAAAAATGATAAAATCATCAAACATAATGAAGTGCTAGCAATCTTTAAATGAATATCCAGGTATTTTACAGAATTAAATTTTGCCTTTTCAATAATTGTTTGCTTCATTTATTGATTTTCAGGGAACATAAAGCTGCTCTGTAATTCTTGTATAGGCATCCGGGTCATCAGACGTACGAACATAAGTGTATTTTTCATTTCAGTAGATTCGTGATATCAATAATGTTGAATACAAACAATAATTATGATGTATTCGATCTTTACTTAAATTCATTAAATTTCAGGAGAGTTTTTATCCATACATTTCAATACGATTGTTTATCTTCAGTAAAACAAACTTTTATGATCACCATATTCGCTTGTGCACTTTTGAGTAAGGATATATTAATCTTATATTTATAATGTATAAATAAATATTCATATCTACTGAATTTTATTAAGTTGTTATAAACTTTATATTTGTTACGTATTAACAATACATTTTTTTTCTTCTTCAAAATATCATGGAAGAGAAGGTTTTTTCTCCTTCTTATTTCCCATAATTTGGAGAGAAAGACTTGAGGGAAACTTAATCATGATTTTTTTTTTAATCAACAAAAGAATTGCCAACTACCTTACATAAAAGATTTCTCTCTTTTTTTTAATGAAAAAAAAAACACAAGAAGAATCTTTTTAAAGAGCATCAATCCTGTTTTAATCACTATAAACGAATGTATTTCTGACAAACAGATTAATCCGTATCCTTTTAAACTTCAAAATTTGAAGCTCTTACTAGAGTTACCCGATTTTGTTTGTAAATGTCTTATCCGAATACCAATTTCATTTAAGCCCCGTCCCAATTAAGAATGTTTTATAATAAAGTATTGAATAATATCGTATTATTTTAGTATTTTGTTATCATTGTTTTGGGGGAAAGGGAAGGTGAAATGATTTGAGAGATGTGATGAACATGCGGGGGAAAAGGAGAATGGAACATTAAGTAAATAAAGGGATGAGGAGCTAAATGAACAGAGAGAAAGAGAGAAATATATATATATATATATATATATATATATATATATATAGAGAGAGAGAGAGAGAGAGAGAGAGAGAGAAGGGGAGGGCTCCCCTGCATCGATTATTATCAATACACATTCGGGATATGAAACAGTGGTGGACAATGCAGCCAAACCATTAAGAAGCAATATATTTTATGCTGACTATAATTATGATAATACCAAGTGTAGGCGGGTCGATGGGACTTTACTTTAGGTAATTTCAGCATACGTTTAAAATCAATCAAAGCATGATTCGAAAACATCGTGGCTTATTCAAATAAACGTTTAAAAGTGAACAAATGAATCGTACGGAAACCGGTGTATATGCATAAAGAAGATTATTCTTTAATTCTATTTCACGACTGATGTTAATTACATAATTCTTGGGCAGAGTTGCACCTCTATTCTATTATAACAATAAAATACATTTCTACTATACAAATAAATTGATGTAAACACATAAACTACGTATAATTCTAGGATCAGATTGCCATTATTATAACTGAGCTGAGTGAGATTCTGAGCTTCTGTAACTTCAGCCTTTCCTTCGGGTTTAAATGTCCCATGTCGTACACAATGATACAGGTAGAAAATCTCGCACGTAATAAGATTAGAAGAGCAGCTCAGAGTATTGGACGGATTAAAACGCACATATTTTTCAAGATCAGTCTACCTGACCTTCGTCTATTATGCACAGTAAATACACTCTCTTCCCTTCCCTTCTTCACCTTCCTATTTTCTCTCCCTCCCCGTACCCACCGGTACCCCTCCACTCCCACCCCCTCTCTCTCTCTTCACACCCCTTTTCTTCTCTGTCTCCGGTTTTCATTCTTTTGCCGTCTCGTTAGCTTTTCGCTAGGATGGCGCTGTGAACCAAAACTACTAAAAAACGAAAAATTGTCAGTAAAATTTGAATTATTATTGGCTATTCCATATATATTTTTTGTAGCATGGAGGGTTGATTTTATAGCTGGAAGACCCTCTCCCTTTTCCCCAAGTGTGATTTTGTACCTAACCTGGCGACAGACCAGGGCCCCCATCTTATAAAGAGTTGCAATTGATCCGAATCAATCGCAAGTCCTCCAATCAATCGCAAGTTTACAGTCTCCTATCTCTTATGTACATAGTTGCGACTAATAACAATCACAAATAAGCTGCGTTTAATCGCAACTGTTTATAAGACAGGGCCCAATCAAACACCATCCATTCTAAATAGTCCAGTGACGCCCCAAACTTCTCCCCCATTTTTTACTCCTTGATTTTGATGATGCAGAACTTGTTTCCGAGTTCTTGGGCGGGGTCTATCTTTGAGAGGATGATGAACTGGAAATTGCAGGTGACGTGAGGTAAGAATTTGTCCTTCTCGTAATCGGGTCCATCCTCACTGGTGATCAGGTACTCATACCTAGGATAAATGCAAATGGATAATTAGATGTGTTTTTTATTTGATGTTTATTTATTTCAATTAACATCATCATGTATATGTAACCTTAACCGTAAACGAGTATCATGATCACGTAAAATTAATATACAATAGCCCAAAATAGAAAATAAAAAAGGGTCGTCACAAATACATATTGAGTTGACGTCCTCATCATAAATGTTCACAAATGAAGAAAGAAAAAAATCATGTAATATGCAACGCTGCATTTCATTTTTCGCTATAGGCATTGGCGCAAGAGACGGAGCTACCATGTAATTTTAAGACTTCCAGTATTTTCTCTCTTTTTTTCCATATTTGGGTAGCGAGTTGGTGTTTGTAAGTTTTATCTTACCAATAACTAAATTACATAACTATCATGAAAGGCGATGTACAGTGCACCAACAGTGGATGTCGGAGTTATTTAAGATTATAATAAAGGATCATCTTTGCGTGTTCACTTTGCGTCGATCCTTGCTAATTATGTTGGAGTTAAATCAGCCAAGGCTAGTGTCAAAATGAATAAAATGGGATTCAAGAAGCACTCACTTTTGAAGTATTGATTTGTCCAAGACGTCATTCATAAGATCTTTGTTGATTTCATCAAACTTATCTCTGCACGAGTTGAACATATCCGAATCTCCGAAGTCAAGAGTGAAATTATTGCCATACCTGTAAAGAGAAGAAAGATATATACAGTGCATATCCAGAAAGACAGTTATAATAACATGCTAATATGAGAAGTAAATAACATGGTCATATTGTGGTTATATAAAATATGAGAAATAAACTACATGATTATGGCACCGCATGAGCCGCGTTACGCAAAGGTAATGATTACATAATTATTATGTTTAAAAAAACCCCCAAAATACAACATCGTAAATAGGCCTATTCAAATTTTACGGCAGGCTCTAACTTGTGACTTATTATAATTCATATCAAAGATGTCTTAATGATAATTACAATGATAGTTGGGTTAAAAAAAAAGGAAACACTTGTTCATGAGGATACAAAGCGCTGATTATAATTATTACCACTTCTTTCTCCGAGCGTTCTCATATGCCTAACTTTATCACAATCACAAGGACGTTTGAGAAATCGACTAAGGGATACTTTCAATATCATTTGTCTATTCATTATTCACCGGCAGTCTCTAGCTTGTGACTATCTTAATTCATATCAAAGCGATTTTATTGGTTTGATAAAAAGATGTTTTTCATGAGGATACAAAGCGCTGAATATTATTACCCCTGCTTTCTCACAATCACAAAGACTTTTGAGAAATCAACTCAGGGATACTTTCAATATCATATAAGTATTTGCCTATAGAAACCTTGTTCGCATTATTATTATTATTATTATCACATTACCATGTTCGTATACATTTTCAATAGGTGACGGACTGTAGGCTATTGAAATTGCCTTATGCTGTGTTCTTTTTTAAATGTTGTTGTTGTTGTTGTTGTTGTTGTTGTTGTTGTTGTTGTTGAAAGTCTTTGGTATCGGATTCATAATAAAACTTTAAATTCTAATAGGCTACATTACAAACCTTATAGATCCAATGAGACGCTTCCTAATCGACTCTGCTTGCATGTCCAACGGGGATATAGCATCCAGACAATTCCCGCCTTGGTAGCGTAGAAACACCGCTGCTCTCCCACCACCGTCGACGATCATGGGCCATTTCCCCGTGGTCTTGATCTTCCCGTCATCATCCTTGAGTACGGCGGCGAGATCCTTCAGCTCGATCTCCATGATGACGGGCTTGGGCGGTTCAGCGGTGGTTAGGTTGGCTAACTTGTCCGTCACATCTAGAAACAAATAAGAACATATTTTATAGAAATATTGATTGTCATGAATGCAGGTATTAAAAATGGATAAATGCGATTGCACATTTTTAAAAGTCGAAGGCAATTTCAATAGCCTTATGCTTCACCTATATTGAAATGTAGCAAATATGACTTTGACATTATTAGCAACGATTATGTGCAATCATCTGTAACTCCTCACTTCACCCCTCTCTCGCTATGTCTGTATGTCTCTGTCTGTCTGACTGTCTGTCTGTCTGTCTGTCTCTGCTGTCTCTGCTATCTCTGTCTTTCTAGCTCTCCCAATCACTTCCAATCACTCTCCAGTCTCATTCTTCTCTTCTCTTTGTTGAACTTTTGCATCACCAGGAACCCCATAATTAATGTATCTTCCTTGTACTTTATATTTGTCAGGGCTCACAAGGCATCAAGCTTTACTTATCTTGGAGCCCTGGCCAGTTCTGTTTGAACTAAGTTTATACGTTTATATGTCTCCATGTATGTTTTAATGTATACTGACTATATCATGTATTCAGAACTAAACCAGTTCTGTTTAAACTAAGTTTGTATTTCTCTTTGTATGTTTCAAAGTATATATACTGACTGTTTTTATGTATTCAGAATGGAAAATAAATGAAATGAAATCTGCAAAATCTACATAATTTTAATCCGCAAACCAATGATTTCTCTATATGAAATACCGCAGGGTAGGCCTATTGAAATCGCCTTTGAGCTGATTTCTCGAATTGCTACCCTACTATGTTGGAATTGGATGTAAAATCAAACCATGCAGACACAGCTAATGGAATTTAAAAAAAATGGATTCATACTAGTGAGACCTACGGGCACAAAAGGAATCCTTACCTAGCTTACCTCTCTTGCCAGAATATAATTTCTATGATTTTTTGTTTTGCGAGCGAGCCAAAATTTCGACAACCTATTAATTCATCAACACACACTACGTATTATAATGAAAATACCCCCTTGCCATCCAAATATGAGGTGACAGTTGCCCCAATGTTGATATTCTCATTCTCAGAAGGGTGCACCCCTCCCCATCTGATGTTAGCAGTAATGACATTAAACCGGCATGAACAGATTTAAAAGGGAATACTACCATCATCGTCAAAGCCATTTTCGCCTCCTCCCCCAACCCCTGGTGTGTGTATTGGGTTTTTACAGACGTGTATCAATCAGATATGATTATTTACGTCTGGGGACCGACCATCCGAAAGACGCGATTCAGTTTCGAACCTGCGTCCTCGGCTGAATCAGTTTGTAACTTCCACTGTTAGCTGGATTACTTTCCTTATACACGAATATAAACACATCGAGGGATTCTTTCGGATAGTACTATAATTACTACAATACGCATCAGCATTGACTAATATGCTTTCGGCTGGAGTGCTATTACTATAGTATAGGTGCATCACATAAGACCAATGATAAATTAATGGAATACCAATAAACGAATGCATTAATAGCTTTGTCAGTCAAAACCGCTTACCTTTAGTATCCTTGCTTGCTGAGGCTCCCTTCTTTTGAGAGGAACCTGAAGTTGTTTTTTTGCCAGCCGTGCTGGTCTTCTTGGCTTGAGCCGCCTTCTTCTCCCCCTTTCGGCCTGCTATTTCCTTTGGAGGCATTTCGACGATTGCAGGACGGTCGATTATGAAGACGATGATGATAGGAAAATGAGTTGTTCTAGATCTGTTTCATGATCTACAAGAGATGATTTATGTATCCGCAATGTGCTTTTGTCGCATGTATTGCATGGAAATAATCATAATGTAGTCCTGACCCACGCCGACTTTACGAACAATGCAGTAACAAGCAAATAGATATAGCTATTAGAATAGCATCGTTACCGTAAACAAACTCAATATGCGCTATTGTACGTACAGGTGTGCGTAAATAAAGATCTTCTTTTATTGTTACGTCATTTTCGACGCACCGATCGATTGTTATCTATTGAATAGTAGGCTAGCGTTGACAATGATTGAAGCCTGGATAGCGTTCTGCGAGGTCATTGTAGATTGTTACGTAATAGATGTAGCTCCAAGCCAACTTGAGTTGAATTTCCAGAATACATAATTATAAATATATTATGATTTCTTTTCTCCCTTTACTCTTCTCTTTGGTATAGCCAAGGCAGTGGCGGATCCAGGGGCCCGGGCCCCTCCCTAGGAAAAAACAGGTAAAAACACCCTTTTTTGAAAAAAAGAAGATGGGCCCCTCCTGGCGCCCAAGGGGTGGCGGTGGAAAAAAAAATCACCCTTCCCGAAGGGAAAATTTTTTTCGGGTGCCAAAATTTTTTTTACCACTGAGCGAAAAATCGACCGGCACGATTTTCAAATTTTTGCACGAAGTGGGCCCCTTTTTAGGCCCCCTCCCTTGCCGCCGGCTGGATCCGCCCCTGAGCCAAGGCAGTCACCCGCCTCCCCACTCTCTCTCTCTCTCTATTTTGATTTCCCAACTGTTACCACCGTCTCTCATTTCCACTCGGACTCTCCTCACATTTGTTTATGTATGGCACGCCTTTTTCTTTCTCTCTCTTTCTCCTTACTTTCTTTCTTCCATTTTCTCTTACTTTCTCGTATTTTCTTCATTTCCTACTACTTCTTATTTCTTTCCCTGCCGTTTGTTTACATTCGTCCTCTTTATTTTTTTTCACTTGCTTTTGACTTTCCCCTTTCCTTTATCAGCTCTCTTTCTCTCTCTCTCTCTCTCTCTCATTCACTCTTTCTCCCAATCATTCTCTCTCTCTCTCTCTCTCTCTCTTCTCCCTTTCCCAAGCCAACTTCTTTAAAAATAAAAGTGATATGTCAGTAATTTGTTTCTTCAAAACTATATCTTCATTGAACATTCATAACATTAAAACCCAACATTAATTACCTCTTCCCTTCTCTCAATATTTGATTAGGGTAAAAAAACACAATAGCACAAGGAACAAATGTTTTTTTTTATAATCATTTATATTTACAATCATAGAATAAAAAAGTACAAATTACTTTGAAAATACATACATGGACGGAAGGAAATTATATTAGTACATAATGGTGAAATATTGACAAAGAAAAGAAATACTGCTTTGGACAAATTATGGACGGAACATAGGAATATTAAAAATATTCAATATATATATTCAAGAAATATATCAAGCAAAGAAGGCAGTTTAATGGTACAATGTACAATGTTCAGATCAAGGCTCTTTTTTTTTAAATACAGCTTGCTATTCCAGCAAATACTACACATATCTCCTGCTTTCTGTGTCACAATAACATATCTTTTGAACCCATTTCCAACTTGTAGGAGATTTCATAACAATAATAATAATAGTAGTAGTAGTAGTAATAATAATAGTAGTAGTAGTAGTAGTAATAATAATAGTAGTAGTAGTAGTAGTTGTAGTAGTAGCAGTAGTAGTAGTAGTAGCAGCAGCAGCAGCAGCAGTAGTAGTGATGATGATGATGATGATGATGATGATGATGATGATGATGATGATGATGATGATGATGATGATGATGATGATGATGATGATGATGATGTCTTGTTTACCCAGGGTAGCCTCATCAGTATTAATACTATTCTCCCTTATGGCCCTGCAATCATATTATTATCCCGGCTTGAGCCGAGCTACCATGAAAAAGCGCTGCAGCATTAAAGGAATTTCTTCCTACCGGGTACCCATGCATTCACCTCTTCTGGGTGGAGTGTGGCAAAAGTAGATAAATACCTTGTCAAAAGACAAAAGCATACCATATTTTAAAAGATTTCATATTTACGTCACATGCATTTCCTGGTATTGAGTTTTCTTCTTCGTCCCAGCAGGTTAAAAGTTAGATGCAAAAGTCATTAATTCTACAACACATCACATATAATATTAAAGGGATTTAAAACACACACACAATCCACATAGAATAATTTTGGGTTTACTTTGGTTCTGAATACCCGCTTTAAAAATGCTGTATTTAGAGGCTAGAGAGAAAGAAAGAAAAAACAGGTCCATTGAACCATGACTCTCTTGTTCAACAAAGCTAAAAATAAACTTTTCATGTTTGTATCAAAACATTAAAAAATGAGACCATTTTACATTCCAGATGCTCCAATGAAATACTATCATGTCTATCATTGTATATTATAAATCGTAATATTAATTGAATGCTTGGCATATATACTTCATGACTTTTCAGTCATTAATTAGCCTGCAGAAATCATGATTCACTATATCCGATTTGGTCTAAAATCTGCAGATGGTGTAATTTCCTCTCTGTAAACTTCGGTACATGTAAAATCATCTTCAAAACTAAGACTTAATATTGAGAATTCAACCTAGTACTACCCTGAGTACATAGAATCTGTCCATTATCTCATCGTCCAGTTCATTCTTTGAGACCAGGAACATCTTGAAGTTCTGGACCTGGCTCTGCATAAATTTGTTCTTGTTGTATTCCTCCCCATCGCTCTTTCTCACAAGGTACAGATATCTGTGAAATGAAAGAAATTAAAATATGTTTAAAGGTATTACAAAGTTTTGGCATGGGGTCATGAATTTGGTTCAGATGAACAAATTGGAAGCATATGCGATTTTACAATATTCAATGATCGTTGTCGCGGTTGCAATCTAGTCTAAAGTGATGCAATTGTAAATAATAATCTCTTTATGTTGTATAGCGCCCTCTCAAGACTGATATTACTTTAGCTTTAAAACAATGTTTCTTGACTACAATCGACCGTTTTGCTATTCCCGTTTGGAAATTATATATCAAAACGGCATATTCTGAGATTTTCATGGTCGCATCTACTATGGAATGGCCTTAGGCGCTATTTGAAATATTAGAAATTTACCGGAGCACCGGTAAATTTTGATTATTCAATTTGCTCGAAAGCTGAAGTGTTTTAGGGGCTGAATTTTTTAGTGCTTATAATACATCCACAGGGGCATCCAAATATGTCAAAAATTTAAAGAATTACTATCCATCCAATTTCAAAATTTCCCAAAACTTTGCATTACCTTTAAAGGTAATGCAAAGTTTTGGGAAATTTTGAAAATCATGAACATGAAAGTTTCCATTTTTTTTAAACGGGCTACCGCTACACTCACTTTTCATTCTCCAGGATACTCTTGTTGAGGATGTCTTCCAGGAGTCCTGGCTGGACTTCATCAAACCTTGACACACAAGTCTCAAACATGTTCACCTCCAGGAAATCCAGAACAAATGGCTTGCCATACCTGGCAAAAAAAGGCAACAAACAAACAATATTTCTCAATACGAGTAATACTTCATATATCTGAATTGAAGTGATTGGAGTTTCAGGCAGGGAGATGAAATGAAGAAAATGTTAATGACAGTAATATTAGAGAATAGGAAGCTGGGGAAGATAACTAAAATACAGTAGACCAGAGAAAGAGTGAGACTTGGAGGATTAAATATCACAACCTGGGTGCTCTGGCATATGCTACTTTGACAATTGCTCAGAGATTTATTTTGCAAATGATAAGATTAGGGTTGCAACTGAGACTTTTCTTAAGACAAGGGTTAGGGTTAGGTATAAAATTTGTTTTAACTGTTACAGGAGCGTGTGCTGAAAAAACTAGTGGGAGAAATATGACAAACTTGACAGCTTCTAATACTGCACATTGTAACCTCTGATTGCATGTGGTTGGGGTTTAGTAAGAGGAGAGAGAGAGAGAGAGGGAGAGAGAGAGAGAGAGGGGGGGGGACGGATAGTCCCACAGAGACAGAACGGGAGAAAGGGAAGGAGATGGAAAGAGAGAGAGAGAGAGAGAGAGAGAGGGGAGGGGGAGGGACAGATAGTCACACACAGACAGAATGGGAGAAAGGGAAAAGATGGAGAGTAAGTGAGAAAGCACCACCCCCTCCTCCCAAAATTAAATGAATAATAAAAACACACAAACATACCTTATAGCCCCTAATACAGCACTTCTTATAACCTCTGGTTGCATGAGATTTGGGTTGAGGGCGTTGATGAAATTGGTATCCTGATACCGGAGGAACGTTGATGCTCTCCCTGAGGGGTCCAAGAGCATCGGCCAGCGACCATCCGATTTGATCTTTCCTCCGACGTCTCTTAGCAAAACATCATTAAGCTCCTTGAAGTTCACCTTTACACCAATCTCATCCTCTCCTAAACATGAAATAAATACGAGAATTTTGTCACTATAATGTAAAGTATGACTTGTCACATTGTGAGACTAAATTAACCTGTTGAATACCATATAACTTAGAATTATGCTCATTGGAAATACATGCTAAATACAATGACATCACCACCAATGAGATAAAAATTAATAAATGGATTTATAGTAAATCAAAGTTTAGATTTATTTTGTAAAGTTTGTATTGTTTGATTTAAGGGAAAGGGAATATGTACTTATCAAAAGAAATTCAATGGAGATATTTGAATTCCAGAAATGCATTTTAATCATTCAGAGATAATATCATACTCCATTAGGAATCATATCAAGTAAATCATTGCAATCATGATTCCTTCTTACATGATGTAATCTAACATTATAATGTCAAACAATGATGATAAATCAATTTTGAGATGCAAAATACTGTAGACAATTTATAGCCATTTTGTTATACCAGCTGAATCAACAAATAGAGGTACATACATGTATGTTGAACCACTGAAATGTTAAAAGATCTCAGAATCAGTCACAACATTTGTGATATAATGCTGTATGCCATTTCAGTTTGCTCTATATAAGTGTGCAATCAAATTAATTGCTGTTTGGTCTACAACCAGTTCATCTAATACCCAATAAGCCTATTCCCATATGGTCTACACCCAGTCTACTATCCATATGGTCTCATAATCATTCAATCATAAATAATAACAACCATCAAATGATTATGAGACCTTATGGATGGTAGACAAACTGGCATTAGACAAACTGGGAATTAGACCAAATAAGTGATAGACCAAATGGGACATAAACTTATTGGATATTACACCAAATGGAAATTAGACCAAATAACTATCAGCCTAAATGGCCATTAGACCAAATGATAAGTAGACGAAAATGATTATTGGACCATGTGGATAGAAGATGGGCTGGGTGTAGACCATATGGGAATAGACCTATTAGGTAGTAGACAAACTAGTTGTAGACTAAACAGCTATAAACCTGCAATCATACAGATAAACATTTGTATGGAAATCTGAATATTGTTAGGGCTGGGCTCCCCACTACATTTTATTGGCAGGGTATCCAAATTGAAATTCTTAGAGTGTGTATGCATGAGCCCAACATTAAAATTTTAGAAATTTGGGAGGTCCTGGGACCTATTTCACAAAGCCTTTTTTCAATGACAATTTGACAAAAATCAGTGACAAATCTGCTGATAACCAATCAGAAGCAAGGATTTCACTATCTTATAGCAAAAACTGTCGTTTGTTATTGATGACATATTTTGTGAAATGGGGTCTAGATGGGTGCTCATGTGTCTCAAGCACCTGTTAGTGTTGAACCCTACTTATATTAGGGTATGCATTTTGGTTTCAAACACAAAAATTATCAAAAATGAAGTAACTATCTCCTTACCGCTGGCAGCTTTCCTCTGTTCTCTGATCTGTAGCTTGATGTGGTTCACTTTATTCCTTGCTTCATCGGCTGATATCTTCGCCATCTCGAGTTCATGCTCAGCATCATGCACACACTGGAAGAAAGTAGAGAGTTAATGAATGTTGTTAACAGACATGATTCTAGTAGTATGAGATATAACTTAGGGTATTTGTCAGTGTACTCAAAGAAGTGACCCCCTTGCTCTGTTGTCAGGTTTGAGACTTAAAGTTGCCCATAGCGCTGGCTAATTAATGTACATGTACTTAGACATACATTGTTAATATTCTGTATTCTATTTCGGATAATGCTCTTGCTCAGGATATCTGTGCACTGACTACTTACTTGTAAAGTGATATCAGTCTTAAATCCTGTCTGCATACATTTATCGTGTTCCACGATTCTCTTCTCCAGCTCACAGTATGCTCTGCTCAGCAGCTTCTGCATGGCATCGTGGACCTTCTGTGCTTCAGCAAACTGGTTCTCAAACCTTATGAAATTAAAAAAGAAGAATATTTCAACAACAACAAATTCCTTTTCAAGCACTGTATGGAGTCGTTACATAGGATTTCAATTGAGACAAGTGTCAATTAAAAATATGCTAAATGGATTACAAAAGGTAGTAGTAGTAGTAGCTGTCTGTAGCGAAGCGACAATGACCGTCTTCACTTTTAAATAACATAATCATGAAGGCTGCTTGCAAAGGTGGGTAAGTACCGGTAAGTACTGCAGGGTATAGTGGCTCACACCCGTCCTGGCTTGTCCTCGCCGGTGTGAAACTGCCACCAGTTCCCCGGGAGAGTGCCGTCGTCAGTAACTTGCAAGGATTACATATACATGTGTATATATAGGGGTCTATCTACACGTGGGCACTACAGCAGGTTTGATTGTATGTGTAGTGCCGTTGAAAAGTTATCAAGCGCCCGAAAGAAAAATGAATTATTTTCAACTAGTACATATATATTTTGTCTTCGTTCAGAAAATTTAACAAAAATCATATTTACGTCAAATGCATTTCCTGGTATCGTCTTGAGTTTTCTTTGACCCAGCAGGTTAAAAGTTAGATGCAAAAATTTTAAATGGTAATCTCTTTATATTAAGGAATACAGTGGAATGCCATTATTTAGAGCTAATTCTTTTCTGTGAGCATCGCATCGTAACTTTATGAGTGTTGCATTATCAATTTCTAGCAAATCAAACAAGGTGGCCAGATAGCAGGTACAGGGGACGGGTAGTTGTCTTGGAGTACTTGTCCTAGAGTTTTATCTGTCCTATAAAGGGTAGTTGTAAATGGATGGTAGCTGTCTATAAATTTAGTAGGGTGGCCAAGGGTTTTAGCCTGATACTTGAGATGGGGGCCAAGGTGAGCAACAGACTTGGCAAAGTAGGAGAGTGGCTTTCTAAGTCTATACCGTAACTCACTTTGCCATCTCAGCATTCTGTCTCTTTGTCTCCTCCTCCCTTCTCTTGTCCTTCAACTTCTCGATGTTGCTCAGCAACGACTCTGTCATGGACACGTCCCACGATTCCAGGAGATTCTTGACGGCATCCTGAGAAGCGACCTGTTCAGGTTTGTCTCCATCGTTGGCGTAGATGCGAGGATCGCCTCCGTTCTGGAGCAATGTCTGAACGGCTTCCAAATGGCCAGCAAATGCAGCTCTGTAGTCAAGAAGATGAAAGAATTTGTCAGTCATGTTCAGTTTTGTTAAGAGTCACATTTTTGTGAAAAAGTGGACATTTTTATTTAAAACTCCTCATTAATATATTTGCAAAATGAAAGATATTCCAGGACCCCATTTAATAAAACTTGTTATCAGTAACAAGTGTCACATTTCTAAAAACAGATTTTCTCTCGGCCAATCAATCGCAGCGATTTTAGTAGCTTATAACAGTTATTGCAACTCGTTATTGATAACAAGTTTTATGAAACAGGGCCCAGATATAACTTTAATATTGAATTAATCCCATTTTTGAAAATCTATTGGGAGTCAGTTTGCAGAACACAGAGGGATTCCCTGCTCTCAAGGTCTCCGTCTCTTTTATTTCTGAATTTGACAAATTAATAGTATCCCATTTGAAGATAATATCAACAATTTATGGGTTTTAAGTACAATGTGATGATTATATAGACTTATAATAATAGTCTTCTTTTTCTAGAAAACCTAAAGATTCATTCACACATCACTCCATAAACTGCCTAAAATGTGAAGTGGACTGCACTTGCATGTAGATCATTTCATTTTGTTTGTGGCATGTTTAAAAAAAATATTCAATCTAATTACACATCAAGGTGAACAAGGCTAAAATAAGAAGTTACATTACAAGAGGAGGCGCAATGGCTCAGTGGTCTCGTAACTGTAAGGTCCCCAATTCAAAACCAAGTTGATGTGCTCATGCCCTTTGTTAAAGCATTAATCATCATTACCAAGTCCCTCGGAGAGGACTTAAAGCCGTCGGTCCCCTGGTTGCTTACTTACATTTGTACACATACACATGCTTTCTTAGCAGTCAGGTAAAACAATCATTAATCATTAAATACCTATAAAGTGGTGTCCTTTCAAACTGGCCTTTCTGATTGATGTCCGCTCCTCTATCGATCAGCATCTGAATCACCTCTGTAGCGCCACCACTGGATGCTTCTGAGAGGGGTGTGTTTCCATTGGCATCTTCACAGTTGACCATGGCTAGCTGGTGACGTGCACGAATCGCCCGGCCAATTTCATCAGTTGAGACACCATCGGTATTGTCACGAGCATCAACCTTTACGGACAGTTATGAAAATGTAGATCTGATACATAAATTCTGAAATCAAATATAATCTTGTGTCAGAACTTCATATAACTATATAAGTATCATAAATTAATGCTGTTCATTCTCTCAAGAATACTGTAAATACATTTTCTTAGATGCTTCTCACCTCCATTTTTTTATAATAGCTACACAAACAGAACCAGGAGTGCTATTCTGAAAATCTGTTTTTTTCTTCAGTTTGACGATTCAAATTGTCATATCAAATCTAAATCACAATTTTACTTCAATGTCTGTACAGATGTCTTCCATGCTTGGAGCAACCTATATGCAGTCATTAACCAATGGTGTGTCATAATTTAGATTTGTTGCGACTATTGAAATATCCGTCCCTTAAAAAGAGTTATTTTTAGAGTACCATCCCTAGCATGTGGGGTATATTAATGGACGCAAAATGATCATACCCAATGAAATACAGTTGTGATATGCAATGATATTTGAGGATTGCTTTACCTGACTGCTAAGAAAGCATACATATGCTTGTAAGTAATCAACCAGGGGACAGATGGCTTTAAAGCCTGTTTGGCCAGGAGGGATTAGACCTCCCAGCATGGTCACTGACAGGTGGTTATCTCATCAACTCAGCTCTCAATTAACATAAGAAAAAGAGGATCATGGGGCACCAATTAACGGGCACTGCTTAGGCATTGTTTTCTATATAGAGGGAGCAAGTAGCTACAAATGTACAAGTAGTGCAGTGGGGCTTTAAGTCTTCTCTGAGGGACTTGGTAATGAGGATTAAAGTTTTACCAAAGGCCATTAAGGGCATGAGTGTGTTGACTTGGTTTTGAACCATGGACCTCCTGGTTACGAGACCATTGCTCTACCACTGAGCCATCGCGCCTCCTCTTACCTCTTTCAAAACAGTCAGAAGGTCATCCATGTTGCCATCAAATGCAGATTCTAACATCGTCTTCTCCCAGGTCTTCTCTTGCTTCTTCCTCCTTCTCATCTCCATCTCCTTCCTGTGCTCCTCCTCTGCCTTCGCCTGTTCTTTCTTCACGATTGCAAGGAAAGCCTTTAAAAAAAAGAGAACACCACTGTGTTAGAATAAAAGATGCATCTAAACAAAAGCTTCTGTATCTTACTAAAACAGCTGTGCACAGACAAATTAGGACACCAAGAACACAATATGAGGTATAACCAGGAGATAAAAAGGTATTGTAACATCAGATCTACCGGTACGTTTGTCGTGTATGAAATGGATTATTAAGAGTTGGGAGTTGTGTGCCATTTAAACAAAAATATATTTGTATTATTA
Source organism: Mesocentrotus franciscanus (assembly GCA_037976565.1). Classification (NCBI taxonomy): domain Eukaryota; kingdom Metazoa; phylum Echinodermata; class Echinoidea; order Camarodonta; family Strongylocentrotidae; genus Mesocentrotus; species Mesocentrotus franciscanus. The sequence continues at coordinate 13,142,344 of CP137678.1, forward strand.
TTATAATATTGAAATTATTATCATTATTATTAGTGTTATTATTGTTATCATTATCAGTATTGTTAATAATATTATTTCATTTATTTATTCATATATTTATTTATACATAATTTATTATTATTATCATTATTATTATTATTATTATTATTTTTGTTTTGTTTGGGGGGGGGGGAGGGGGCAAAGTTCTAATCTGGGGCCCATATGCACCAGTCCCAAGTTAGTGTTGGCCCTTGTTGTATATCAGAAATAACATTAAAGGTAGACTTTTAATGATGAATTACCATTAAAAAATAACTTGGGATAGGTTAAAATTTACTTCCTTAAATGCATTTTTTCTTCTTCAGTCATTCAGCAACATTTCTGAAAAAATGAAATGTGAAGATTTTAGAAGGTATTACTTTTGTGTCTAATTCACCTCTTTCTCCAGCTTCTCTACCATCTCTTCATAATCCTCCTTCTCTTTCTTCATCTTCTTGAGTTTGCGCTGGGCCAGGAACCTCCGCACCCATTTCTGGATCTGTATGGAGGCCAGGTGCTCCTTGCTAGGGGGTTTGGGCTTCGCTGGAGCCTTCTGGGCTGATTTGCCTGCTGATTTGCCTGCATCCTTGCTGCCTTTCGCTGCTGGGCCAGCTTTCTTGCTTCCACCTAGTTAAAGGTAATGCAAAGTTTTGGGAAATTTTGAAAATGGACGCATAGTAATTCTTTAAATTGTTGATATATTTGGATGCCCCTGTGGATGTATTATAAGCACTAAAAAATTTAGCCCCTAAAACACTTCTGCTTTCGAGTAAATTGAATAATCAAAATTTACCGGTGCTCCCGGTAAATTTCAAATATTTCAAATAGCGCCTAAGGCCATTCCATGGTAGCTGCGACCATGAAAATCTCAGAATATGCAGTTCTGATATATAAGTTAACTTCCAAACGGGAATAGCAAATCGGTCGATTGTTGTCAAGAAGCATTGTTTTAAAGCTAAAGTAATATCAGTCTTGAGAGGGCGCTATACAGCATAAAGAGTTTATTATTTAAAATTTCATCACTTTAGAGTCGATTTCAACCGCGACAACGATCATTGAATATTGTAAAATCGCATATGCTTCCAATATGTTCATTTGAACCATATTCATGACCCCATACCAAAACTTTGTAATACCTTTAAGGCACAGAAGTCATTAAAGATCAATGATCAGGGGGAATCTTGCCAGAACTAAAGCTTGCATAATATTTGTTCTTAACTCATTGAATACTAAGCCAGAAATTTAAATTAAATTAGACCACACCGAAATAATAAAATCAACTGGTTTCAAATGCCTAATTTGTTGTTCTTTCAAATCAGTAAAAAAAGATAGAGTCTAGACCTAACCCCCCCCCCCTAAACATATATATGACAAAGTTAAGACACCATGCCAAATCATTGATCAGGAAAACCTACGGCAATGATTGAATTTTGAATAAGTCTAATTCTACAAAGTACAAGTAGATCTAGGCCCGGCCCGGCCTAGTAGTACAACACACATACATGGGCCACCCATCACCCTGGCCCTACGGCTACCCCGCGACCGGGGTGATGACGGGGAGCACGGGTATCAAAATACGCTCACCTGGTGCGGCTTTTCCAGTCGTCCCAGGTTTTCTTGCCGCAGTCCCAGCTTTAGATGTGGTCGCTTTTGCTGCTGGTTTAGCGGCAGCTTTTGGTACAGGTTTAGATTTAGGAGGCATATTATCTTATTCAAGCATTATCAAGTCCGATAAACTTATCAAGATGTCAGGACTCAGGAAACGGAAAGATTGGAGACAGTTTCTTCTCCGTTTTATTTTTCTTTCAGATCATGCCAGGCCTTCACGTCTTTCGTCTAGTCTATGCGAAAGACTTTAATAATATTTCACTTTATATTGGATGCACGTATTTTCTTCTATTTTTTGCCTATAAATGCGTAATAGCCATCCATCATCTATGCCTTGAAATCTATATAAAATAATTTCATTCATTTTATATTATACAAAATGCAATTAGATTGCCAAAAGTTCACACTCTTGTATTTTTTCAGTCGTCAATCTTACGAGAGAGAAAATATTACATTCTTTATCCTAGACTAGTACTGACGCTAATTTCGTTGTCAAGACTAGAGTCCCAGAAACGACGTGAATGGAGTGAGGGGGCTCCCCTAATTAACGTTAAATCATCAATATTCAGACGGTGATATACTTTAGTAGAGTTTTATATCCTATCAAGCATATTTCGATGATAATTATTACATTCTAAATATCACAAAGGGCAAAAAATTCTGCCATGCTCATTTCTCTCACTCACAAAATTAACGATCACTGGAAAGGAGCTGGGAAAGGTGTTATTCAGATATTGATGTCAGCCCCTCCCTGGTAAAATTGAGCCCGTTTAGGCATACGGTATTGAATCAACCTCCTGTCTCTCTCTTTCCCTGTCTCCCTTAATTCTCCTTTTCTTTCCCACTTTCTTTCTCTGTCACTCTCTTTCCGTCTCCTGTCTCCCTCTCTCCTTCTTTCCCACTTTCTCTCTCTTTCCCTGTCTCCTTCTTTCTCGCATGCTCTCTCTCTCTCTTTCTCTCTTTCCCCATCTCTCTCTCTACTAGATGGAAAATTTACTCATATTATTGATTACATATTACGATAATTACAGAGGTATACCGACAAAATATTTCTTTGCTAATATCTATACATCTCAGAAAGGAGTGCTATGGCGTACTAACTAAGGTATCAATTTCACTTCTTTGAGGGGGTGCACCCCAAACTTTGCCCCCACCCTGCCCCAGCCTGGTGCCTGAATATGTAGTGTCTGTAATTGTGCTACAAAAAAGTGTTCAAAACTTTTGTGGAAAATCTGGAAATCAGAGACTTCATATTTGGGCAAAAGGTGTGAGCCCCTCCCCCCCCCCTCTCCTCTCGCAAAACTATAAAAATGCCTGTTTGCCTATGGAAGCATACATCAAACACAAGCCAAAATAATGTTTGTTTCAAACTCACATCACTTTATTATGTATAATTAAATACTACAATATACCTTCATTTCAAAATACTTTCACAGTAAGTGAGAAGTAAACATTTATATTTGATCTTTCAGAATAGTTGTAAAAACATTTGAATGCATGTCATATAGTGCATTGAAAAGGTGTCAAGTAAGCTTTCCTAAATACTGAGCACAAACATTCACAAATTACACATTCATGATTTTTTTTCTCCACTTTTAAAATAAAGAATAATCTTGAAGTATTTTCATAAATAAACTAGTGTATTTCCTGGGGGGTGTTTCACAAAGAATAAGATCAACTTTAAGTTGGACTTAAGTATAACAGGCCGTTCGTGCCATTGTTTGCTCTCACCATTATGATCTTTAGATAATATTTTTCCTTCAATAATGAATTATCAAAAAATGTAAGTTTTGTAGATTTTTTTACCATGATTTGTACGTCCCTTGAGAGACCAATGCCAGTAAATGATGAGAGAAAACAATGGCATGAACGGCCTGCTATACTTAAGTCCAACTTAAAGTCGATCTTAGTCTTTGTGAAATACCCCCCTGATATAACCACTTAAAGCAAATGGAATATTTTCGTATCTAATGCCCAGGCGAGAAGGCCATTAGTGACGTGATAATAACAAGAACTGTTTCTTATATATAGCGCCTTACCAATACCAGTCATAATGTCCCCGACTAAAGCGGTTACAGTATTATTACGCCGATCACAGGGGGGTGTTTCACAAAGACTAAGATCGACTTTAAGTTGGACTTAAGTATGGCGGGCCATTCATGCCATTGGTTGCTATCCCCATTGGTCTCAAAATTATAATATTTAGATAATATTTTTTCCTTCAATAATGAACCAAAAAATGTAAACTCTGTAGATTTGAGACCACGATTTGTACGTCCCTTGAAAGACAAATGCCAGTAAATGGTAAGAGCAAACAGTGGCATGAATGGCCTGTTATACTTAAGTCCAACTTAAAAGTCGATCTTAGTCTTTGTGAAACACCCCTGGATTCTTTACAATTCTGCACCTTACAGTGCACACTCTCCACCCCATTGAGCGGTATTTCAGCCAGTCGCCCTCTGTCGGCGGGCACATGCTAACCCAATCTCAATGACATTCACATACTACTGGGTACCCATGTAACAACCTGAGTGGAGAGGAGTAATGTAGATAAAAAGCCTAGCTCAAGGACACGAGTGCCATGTCAGGGATCGAACCCATGATCTTTGACCTTCGGCCATGACCTTTGGCCATGACCTTTGCATTCCCATTCCAATGATTAGACCACTCCGCTTTTACAACTCTTTGTAGAATAAATATTCCATAACGACAAACAAAAATAATTTCTTTGTAATACATGTACATGTACATCTGTGAAAGGTTTCACAAAACCGTCATAAGTACAAGTTCGCTGACAACCCATTGAAACAACTGTAATCAATTTAACTTGTGTTTCAGTGGTGAACTTGTACTTATGATGGTTTCATGAAATGATGCCCTAGTATTTATGATTACAGGTACTGTAGGCTCTATAGAGTACCGAAGCTGTGACGTCATAAAAATCTATTTTTGGAATTTCTCAATTTTTTCTTCATTTTCCGAAAGAGCATCAAAAATTATGTCCAAATGTCGAAAACCAATAAAATATAGTAAGTATTGGCCGAGATATGACCATCTGAATAAATAGATTTCCTATAGGAATCCAGTGTTACATTGCTCTGGCTCCTAATGTTATGAACCAGAGCAATATAACACTGAGCTCCCATAGGCAATCTTTTTATTCAGATGGTCATATCTCAGCCAATACTTAACCTATTCAATTGGTTTTCGACACTTGGACATTATTTTGGGTGGTCTTTCCGAAAATGAAGAAAAAATTGAGAAATTCCAAAAATAGATTTTTGATGACGTCACACTTCACCACTCTATAGTGTTCTTTTAAAGATTATTATCTGATTTTTTTTTGGTGCAGAACATGAAAGTGCCAAATTAGTAATTGTGCATTTATCTAATTGAAATGACTTGAGTTAGCAGTTGCATGTACATGTACAGATGTACATTTCACGGTTTTCAGCTCAGTTTGAGTAAAAACATGGCGCAAGTTAAATATGGCTTGCTAGCCATATACATGTAGTAGATGGGGTATCCATTTGAACGGGAGGGGGGACCGGGGAAATTACCCCATTTTCTTTGGGATTCAGTATCTCACAAGAAGAGTATCCTACTGACTAATACCAATAAATTTTCCCTCTGATTTTAACACTTAGATTAAAAACAGCTGGCCTATATACATGTACAAGTGTACATGTAACAAAAAGCAAGTAATACAAAAACACTTAGTAGTGAAGTGAACTTTGGCAAATTAGATCTTAAAAAAGTATGGTCTTGAAATTAATCTATTAGACAAGCGCTAACAAACAAAAGAATAGAGGAAACTCATTATTACAAACTCATGAGGACTAAGGAAATTACCTTGTTATAATGAAATTTTGATAAAATGACTAATAAAAAAAGAACACAAAAGGCAGGGACGGTAAAAATATCTGGTCATAAAGAGAGTATTACAGTGCTTTTTACATATAGTGATTACTGTAAAGTGTAAACGCGAAAATATTCGTGGTACATTAATTTTTCACGGATTTCGGGTTAAGATCGGCAAGCGCGAATTTTAGAACTCGCGAAAATAAAAGCATGCCTTCTTATGCATGTTTTGAACGAGCTGAATTGCGTGCAACGCGAATTTAAGAACCAGCGAATACGTTTTGGGGTCGCTCAGCGCGAAAAATTAATCGTGCGAAAATAACAGCGTTTACAGTATACGACAAGGTTCCACTGTACATGTACAGTATCAGCTCACAATGACCGGGCACACTGCAAACGCATGCTGTAACATTTTGCAAAGACATTGAATTGATGGTTGAATAGTGAATACATTGTAACTTAACATATGGAATTAAATACAGGGGCATGTACATGTACACATGTATTAATTTGTGTACTGTACAAATAAGTTTGCAAATAATGGCTTCTAGAGTGTACATGTACCAATATGTTTCCAAATAATGGAATTGGTACTCAAACAAAAAGACTTGAATTGCAATCCTATAACCGCCGTTTCCTTCCTTATATGCAATGTGTTAAGACAAGTGTTTGTTTTTTCTTCATAATGACAAAATAAATAGTAAACATAGAATTGAATCAAAAAATTGATCCAGGAACTGTATAAACTTGAGATCTGCAATCCAAAACTGCATGTAAAATCACCATATCAATATTTTGTACATGCAAATGCAATAACATGCTGTAAACAAAGATGTACAATTGTAGTATTGTACCATGTTCCCTAAATTGTCTATACCAGGGCCGGTATTCAATTCAATACTTAAGTTTGAAATATGAGTATTTTACTTAGTCTTCAGTTTAGATAAAATACTTAGCCAATTTGGGTATTCAGTTCAAACTATTTGGAGGCCTTGATTGGCAGGCATATGGTTTTCTAATGCAGTATTATAACCTGCGCACAATTATATTAGCGCGCATTTATTGCGACACGTTAATTGCGCTTTACTTTTGATTAACCGTGTGATGTCACAATGCTTATCAGTTAAAGTATTTTACGTAGATTTTGTCTTACGTATGAAAAAGTCTAAAATGCGATTTGAATGTACGAGATAAGTAAAGTTCTTAGCTTAGTAATTTACTTGGTAAATTTCTTACTTATTCTAAGTATTGAATTGAATACCAGCCCAGGAGCCTACTCCAAATACCTTCAGAACTCTAAAGCCTCGTTCAGATATATACATGTATATGTGGTGGTAAACCATGGATTTTTGTTAATGACGCAAGTGTTTATACGCTTCACAATTCTGTATCCTACTTATAAAACACAGAGCTCAGTGAATACAGGTATGACGTTTGCCATGCGCAGTTGCCATACATTTACATGTTAAAAAAAAGCCACGGTTTTAGCAGCGTTTTACGGCCTCATATCTGAACAAGCCTTCATTTGCAGGTCCAATTCAAGCTCATTTATCTTTTATTAAACATGTCTTCAAAGGGGATGTCCCAGAATACCTACTGACATGTACAAGTCGGTTTCCTGCAATGGGCCCCTGTATTATAAACATTCCTATGTACTGTACATCAGAGAAAGTGTAGAGATTCAAACACATTTAAACACTGTAATTAAACTACCATGCTATACTGTATATCTGTACAAATCCCTGGAAATCTTGTTATAAACAGACTGAAAATGTGAGAAAATAGTGAATTCAGGCACATCTTCTGGAAGTGAGCGCAAACACAGAGAAGGCTAACAGTAGCCAATGTACATTGCATAATTCTAACCTGCATTCATTAACTATATCTTTTCTGTAATATACACACACCATTGAGCATCCAGCTCCTGATTAGAATACAGCTCATGATCGCCTCATACTTCATGCACATGTCTGCGAACCTGTCGCCTTCTAGCCCCTGAGCTGGTGTCCGCATTTGGACTAACGTTTATAACCAACTCTGAGCGCAATGTTTCAGTGATCCTCTCCACATCACTAGGAGCGTCTTCAGATTCTGTTCTTTGAGCAGCAGAGCTGCTAACTTGTTGGCTGACAGGGTTTCTGGGTGGGGCCTGAGGGGCAGGGCCCCTTGGTCGACTGGAGGGGCGGCCCGGTGCAGAATGGGTTCGCTGGTGGCTAACTGTTAGACGCTGACTGACTGGGGAATCCCCTTGTGTATCGTCGACTGTCTGCGAACTTGCACCCGATGAAGAAGATTCGTTGGCTGGTCTCCTTCTTTGACGTATAGGTTTGGCATAAGTTGGGGGAGGGTTATCAGCTTGGGAAGGGTTGGTGTACCTAAAGTTGGAAGGAGACGATTCCTCTCCTGTTCTACTTGTATGAGGTGATGCACTTCTCACCACTTCATACACTGTCTCATTGCCAGCAGAGTTACTGTGATTGGCATTGGGGCTCACTGCCCTAGTTACCTGAGTACTTGCATCACTTTCCACCCTCTTTCTCAGATGGAACAGTCCCATCTTGTGTACAGTCATCCTTTTGCTTGACCATATCACTGTCTTCAAGGGAGGCAGTGGCACCACCTACCGCACCCCCATTCACCTTGTCTTCTTCCGCTCCAACCACTCGCCTATCTGCCGAATCCTCCTCACGCTTTACCTTAATTTTCAACCCTGCGATACCCTTTTTGGCGGCGCCGACCAAGTCGCGTTTGATGCGTCTCCTGCGTGAAGGGTCGGACCTCCGATACTGCAGCATGCTGTCCAAGTCAATGACGTACACATACCCTGCGATCAAGAGCTCAAAGGTTCGCTTATTGGCACGATAGCTCTCCTCCAGCTCTGCATCTGTCCTTTCATCGTACTGCCACCATCCATTCCTACCTTCGTAAAACCATGTATAGCTCTCCTCCACCTCCTCTTCTTCTTCCTTCCCCTCATCCTCCTCATCATGATGGAGGAGCAGCTTGGGACTCGAGAAGAAGTCGACGGGATCTCCTGCCTGCAGAGCGCACATCTCCTGTACTGTGTCGAGGCACCCTTCATGCAGAGGAAACAGAAGACATGACTGCAGGGCAGTTCCACCGGATGGACGCATGTTTGGAGACAAACGGCACAATCTGGGATGTCCATCCTTTTGGTGGTCGGCTCTAGTTTGAGGTCTGTGACAAATGAAAAAGGAAGAGATAGAGACTGTTTATTAATGGTGTATTAAGTATCACTTCATGTTACAAAATCTATTGATTAGTGTACATTTTCCCTTGCTCTTGTGTAAAAAGTAATGTTTGACTTCTTTGACCTCGGTCTATAAGAAAGATCATTTGGGCATAAGAAAAGTTGTACTGATGCCAAAAAAAAACTACCTAACCCAAGAACACGAGTGTTGCCCCTTACAAAGGGAAATTCTTTGTCCCATGGTATGGCACCTAGAATCAGGTACTATTAATCTTTCCAACAGCGGCAGGAAGTTAGTACCATACATGTACATGTACGAGTACATGTAGGACAAGTTCAATTTCACTGAGCACTGTCATGAGTATCTATTGCGGCATTTAGAGACAGATAAGTCTCATTTTCCTGAATAACAACTAAAACAATGTATGAATACAAGACAATGAAACGTAATTACAATGTACATGTATGCCCCCATTCGGCCAGCAGAGTGACAGTCAGGCCATACTTTCCAAGTCCTTTAGGACCCGTACTCAGACTGAAATGAAATTTCACCCCTATTGTTGCCGCCTATTAAAGTGTGCACATATAGTACATGTACTAGTGCTGTGGTCAAACGTTTAACCGTCCGGTAAACGACCATCCATGGCACTAACCGTTTTCAATTTGACGGTTTCGTTTACACGAAGACATTACTGTCAGCACACGCCTCGTATCCTACTATTCTTACTTTCAATCAGCAGCGACCTTGGCAAAAGTGAGTAATTTTCGTTTAACCGAAAACCGTTTTGACTCGCCTTTAAATGGAATTGAAAATAACCGTGATGTTACAGCACTAGTACATGTACATGTATGTACATTGTAGAAAGTTAGAAACAACCTGCATGTACATGTATACATGCTACCCATACAATGTACGCATCACTTACTGACTCACTTCCTTCTTCCACTATTAAGGAGGCTACCATTGTTAATCAGGGGCTAATAATCCTGTCTTCACCACTTTACACATTTTAGCTTTGGGTGGGGTCTACATTAATATTCCCTGTCTTGGATTACAATCCAAAGTCCTATCTCTGTAAAGCTTATACCACTGTTATAAAGGGACTTGCTAACATTGTTCAGATGAGAGAAAATTGTGCTAAGGTAGTGACTTCAATGCTAGATGTACAATTAAAGATAATCTGAAAGTTTGAGTGAAAACAGACCATTATGAATGATAAAAATTGGGAAAAACTGATCTGATCGATTCCTTAATTCTCCAAACTATATATTATTATAATTTAATTAAATTTTAGGTCAATGTAAATTGTCACAAAGCAATAAATTAGCTCTAGATACCATTGAAAGATTTTTTAAAGCCTGTTTTATGTCTTATTTTCATGGAAAAATGGTTGGGAAAATTCAAAAATTGGTTAGGAGAATTTACTGTTAGAGGGTGTTGCACAGTGACGCCTTCAAAGATTTTTTGCATGTTAGAGGGTTAGTAGGCCTACAGTAGAAGGAATATCATAAGTAACATTTCATACAAAAATTACCCATTTTTTCTTCAACCTTCAACAATGTTACTGGTTCACTTTAATGTATCTTGAGTTGATGCTAGAAAGAAAAAAAAAAAAATAAATAAAGCCCCAAAATCTCTAAATTAACAAAATTCACCATCTGCTTTGTTGCATAGACAGTGTAAATGATCATGATGTATACACACTGTATGTTGGTGCGTGCTAGCTATATAAATGTAAACTTACATGTAACAGTAGGCTTACATCTGGGAAAAAAATGCACGGGGCTCAGGCAAATTCGCCTCCGAAAGTCATAAAAGAGCCCCCAAAAATTTGCATAGAGTTCAATGCAAAACAAATTAAAGAGTGTTATTTTCATGCAAGCAAGCTTGAAAAGTAGCCCCCAAAATTTATTAAAATATTTTTTCCCTGGCTTACATAAAGAACTGAACAAGACAGACAATAAGTTGTGGCTTGTGAAACCTACATATAATAGCAAAAAGCTCTCAAGATAAAATGCAATGAACTGCTCAGTGCTCAAGGTACATGCACACATTACATTGTTACATGTACAACAAATACCTATCAATACTTCCAAAAAGGGCATTCTATTTTCCAGACCAACCTAATTATGATCTCATCTCACGGGTGGCAGAGATGGAAATTGAATCGTTTCCCTTCACTTGCTTCTCTCTAGAATTATCTATTTTTAGAGAACTGCCAATTACATTAATTTCCACACTCTATAAACCTCTATGTCGTGGTGAGCCTCGCTTAATGGCATTATTTAAGAAGAAAGAAGAAAGAAAGAAAGGAAGAAGGAAAAAAAAAGAGAGAAAGAAAGAAAGAAAAAGAAAGAAAAAGAAAGAGAAAAAGAGAAAAAGAAAGAGAGAAAGAAAGAGAGAAAGAGAAAAAGAAAGAGAGAAAGAGCGAGAAAGAAAGAAAAAGAAAGAAAAAGAAAGAAAGAAAAAGAAAGAGAAAAAGAAAGAGAGAAAGAAAGAGAGAAAGAGAGAAAGAGAGAAAGAGAGAAAGAAAGAGAGAAAGAAAGAGAGAAAGAGAGAAAGAAAGAGAGAAAGAAAGAGAGAAAGAGAGAAAGAGAGAAAGAAAGAGAGAAAGAAAGAGAGAAAGAAAGAGAGAAAGAAAGAGAGAAAGAGAAAGAAAGAGAGAAAGAAAGAGAGAAAGAAAGAGAGAAAGAAAGAGAGAAAGAAAGAGAAAGAAAGAGAGAAAGAGAAAGAGAGAAAGAAAGAGAGATAGAAAGAGAGAAAGAGAAAGAAAGAGAGAAAGAGAGAAAGAAAGAGAGAAAGAGAGAAAGAAAGAGAGAAAGAAAGAGAGAAAGAGAGAAAGAGAGAAAGAAAGAGAGAAAGAAAGAGAGAAAGAAAGAAAGAGAGAAAGAAAGAGAGAAAGAAAGAGAGAAAGAGAGAAAGAAAGAGAGAAAGAAAGAGAGAAAGAAAGAGAGAAAGAGAAAGAAAGAGAGAAAGAAAGAGAGAAAGAAAGAGAGAAAGAAAGAGAAAGAAAGAGAGAAAGAAAGAGAGAAAGAAAGCGGGAAGGAAAGAGAGAAAGAAAAAGAGAAAGAGAGAAAGAAAGAAAAAAGAAAGAGAAAGAAAGAGAGAAAGAAAGAGAGAAAGAAAGAGAGAAAGAAAGACTCAGCAACATCAAATCTCCTTCTTTCCCAGAGGGATGAAGACATGGAACACCCTCTCAGGCTCTCAGTCAGTGTTGCGACAGCCCGATCTGTCGAAGCCTTTCATCTCCGACTGACGAGAGACTGCAGCAGCTAAATGTAGATCAATTCATTCAGAAACATTCAGTTTTAGACTTACATGTAGTTTGTTACTCCTAAGTTCCTAATGTTTCTGAATGAGTTTATGATGCATGCAGTGTACTTACCACAATGAATAACAAAATCCAATGATAAAACTCCGACATGATGTAAAATGTGACAACCCAAAAGTTGAAGGGAGCCAAGTTTAAACATGTGTCCTTCCTCCTCTATGCAGAAATAAAAGTAATTTGGGGTCAAATGTGCTTGCAAACATGTACAGTCAAACCTGCTTTAGTGACCACCTGTCTACAAAGACCACCTGTCTACAAGGACCACATTTTTGTTTCCCTTGAAAATGGTTTCTCATTGAAACATGTACTATTAAGGAACCTGTCTACAAAGGCCACCTGTCTACAAAGACCACTTTTTGTGTTTCCCTTGGGCAGTCGCTATAGACAGGTTTGACTGTACATGTACTTATTCCAGCCAAAGCTACCCGGCCGGCCACGCATATCTCGCAGCGGCTAAAATCATACGTCTATAGAGTATAGACACTGATAGATCCGATGGCTGGATAGACGTATAGTCGTATAGTTGTACGAATATTGGCCTGTTTAGCCCGCCATAGACGTAGTCTCACTCTCAGCGGAACTGTCGATATCAGAGACTGAAGCTTTCAGTAAACACCCCTACACTTCAGTCTATACAGACTAGTAGTAGTACAGCTACTAGGCCTACAGTTATAATTATATAGACCTAGATTATAATAAGTCTATAAATATAACTTAGACTTAGTATAAGATTATTATAGACAACATTGCAACAACACAACCTGAAATTCTGAATGAAAATCTGAAAAAAACAAATAAATATAAACTGTAATAAATAATAATAAATAATAATAATATTAATAAAGTTACGTATTTATCCACAAATATACACATTACAATACACCATTACATATATGATGATAATTGATACAGTTATCACTTAGTCTATAAAGTTATAAAGGGAAATCGTAACACATTAAAATGTTAATGAAAATGATATGAATTCTGTCATGTTCATCATGATTGATGATTGATGATTGATGTTTATATTTGAAGAGACAGCGTGCAGTCATACTAGTCACTCAGTCATACCCATGTTACATACTGACATAGTCGAGCATGATACAATTACAATGATAGTCAAAGTAAACAGTGGTACACCATGTTGTACACTGTGAAAAACTAAAAGTAAAACTAAAATTAAATTAGTGTAAAAATGAATTGCAAAAATTACCTGTGCTGCCAGATTTACTGGCTTTATGTGTGCTCAACTTGCTCTTCGAATCCCCCTTTTGCAACTTACAGCACCCTTGTGAAGGTTCCTCCGACATTTCCTCAGTCGTTAATTTGTCATGAAGATTCCTGAAAACAGTCTGTTGGATTACCTTGTTTATGACATGATGTGTTATTGAGCTACTACGGCTACATGCAGTTAAGTTACAAATATTATGGAAGAGTGCATGCGCATATATGCAGTATATACAGTGTACATGAAATTTACACAACAAGAATACGTGTATTACCTCCGCGCCGCACGTACGTACGCAAACGTAAACGCGCGAAACGCGCAAACAGCGAGCGCTTACCCAAATTGGCAAAATGGCGGAATTTGATCTGACTGCGAAGATTGGGCAATATTTGGATAGACATCTTGTTTTTCCGTTGTTAGAGTTTTTATCAGTACAAGAAGTGAGTATCGTGTTCTAAAGTGGTGTCTGAGACTTAGAAAGATATTAATTTCATGAAAATGACGATAAATTTCGTGCCATCTGGTTCCAAATCCGCGCCCCATGTGGGCTTTAAGCAGTCCGACGTGTTTATTTTTTTGTAGGGCTAACTGGAAATCGAGCCCCATTCATTATCTGACGCCTTGTGATGGAATTATGCATCCATTTTTTCTAGCAGATCTAGTCTAGTGTAAAACATGTAGTCTCATTGCTCTCAAACTTGAACATGTGTTGACCAGTTATAACATTTATGTCAGTCATGAAAATGGAGAAACCGCTGACCACACTTTTCGATTTCGTTTTTTCAAATTTTTGACTCTCCCATTGCCTTGGCATTTGATTTTGAATTTTGATTTTGACTTTGTGACGTTTGTCTTTGAATTTAATGAAATTTGAGCCTGAGCTGAGCTGAGTAGCCTTGGATTGAGAGCTAAGTGATAATGTAAAATATGATATTGATATCACTTAGCCTTTTAATACAATGTTATTGAAGCAGCACCAAAAATTGTAACTCCGGGGAGCTCCGACGCCGACGCCGAAGGCGTCGGAGCTCCGGATCCGGAATCGGAACACGAAAAACAGAAGAGAACGGTCTTATTTTATAGAAAACTGAAACGGTAGTGATTATAATTTTGACTTACAAGTGCTTGACTCCTCTGGGCATCGTCCAAACCACTTGAAATTATAATTTGAAGAAGTCTTCGATGGGAAAAAGGGTGATTCCTCGTCCTAAACTATATGGCGGAAAGAAAGTACACATGCGCAGTAGCGGCGCATCAAATATGAATATTCATGCTATAGAGCGCCGTTCGCTCGAAAATGCTGAATATGCACGACTCGAAACAGCGGTGAATGTAAACAAGTCGTGCATATTCAGCATTTTCGGAACGGCGCTCTATAGCATGAATATTCATATTTGATGCCGCTACTGCGCATGTGTACTTTCTTTCCGCCATATAGTTTAGGACGAGGAATCACCCTTTTCCCATCGAAGACTTCTTCAAATTATAATTTCAAGTGGTTTGGACGATGCCCAGAGGAGTCAAGCACACTTGTAAGTCAAAATTATAATCACTACCGCTTCAGTTTTCTATAAAATAAGACCGTTCTCTCTGTTTTTCGTGTTCGATTCCGATCTGAGCTCGGCTTCGGCGTCCCGGAGCTCCTGGAGTTAAAAATTGCAGGTGGGGACGAGAAACACGTAATTTTTGTTACTTGGCCTAACAACACGCATCAGTACATGTAGGAGCGCTGGTCCCAGAAGAATCATCCGCAAAAATAAGGATCGTTTGCATTTTCGCAGACGTTACTTATTTCCGATCCGCGCGTTGGCGATGCGAAAAACGGATTCCGAAATGATTTTCTTGACGCATTTCACATTGACTTTGTACAGAGACTTTCACGTTATGAGCAATAAATCCTCTGGACTCGAGAAGACGGACAACCCATAAAAGTAGACGGTGAACTGGGGGTATTTTATTACGCGGAATCCGTTTTTAGAATCGCCAGCACGCGGCTCGGGAACCCGAAACCCGCAGAGCGCCAATGAAAATTCTTTCATTTTTTAGCACGCAATTTGTCCGCGTTTACGAGGATCCTCATTCTCGGACTGCAGTGCCCCTACTGCGCATGTACACTTTCTCCCATACACATAAACACACACATACTTATCTGTCTGATAAATATTAAAGCCAAAAGGTATCTATGGTAATTATAGCTTGTCAAATCAATTACATTACAGTCTTATTCGTGTAGACTACTTAGATAGACATGGGGTGTTGCAAGAAAGTTGCGATTGATTGCACGTTGCGATTGATTGCCAGTTGCAAAATTCGCAACTGATATTTGCATTCGATTGCAACTCAACTTTCTTGCAATGTCCCACTAGTCTCCTAAATTTTCTAGGATTTTGTTAGGATTAAAGTTTTAACGATTAAATTAAGTTAACTAGATCTAGCTTTTATTCACCCCCCCCCCTCTCTCTCTCTCTCTCTTATTGATTGGGCGTTGCAAGAAAATTGAGTTGCAATCAATTTCAAATTTGCCATTAATCATAAGGCTTACGCTTGATTTTGCTTGCAATTTTCTTGCAACGCCCATAATTGTTAGCTTACTTTTCATGATTGAGTCAAACATGATAGAAGTTCTTAGATTAAAGGCCAGGTTCATTGATTTTGAAATCGACTGAATTTGGTATCATTGTAATCAGAACATTACACTGAGTAAAACTATCACATTTGTGTAACTTGTAAATTTGTGCGAAAATTATAAAAGTTGATTAAACTTGACGAAATATCACCCCACTCGAGACCCCGAAAACATCGTAAGTCAGCTGATTTTTAGTGACGTAGCACAATGAACAATTTATACAATGGGCCGCTCACCTGATCGGTGCGCGATGCAGTTTGCGTGCAATTCACATGTATTGCATTGACTCTTGAGGACCGTACCCATTCTTACCCAACGTTGTTTACCTTCATCAAAGTCACCCTGAAAATATCGATATGGACGAAAACATACTTGATTTGAGTTTTGAGGAGATAGAAGAAGGAAGTACCTCGGACAGCGACAACGACAATGGAGATTTGGGAGATCTAGACCTAGAAGAAGATCTGGAAGATTTTGCGAAGTCGATGGACAAGCACAAGCTGTCGGGGCAGCCGCAGTCGCTGCGTATCTACATGAGCCCGCATATCACAGCCAGGCCAGCCGGCCGGCGCTTGATCGAGCTAGCTGTGAATCGCGAACCGGACTGATCTAAGTCTTCTCTCGACTTCCACTTTCCCCATTTATCTATCAAAAATCTAAACTAATCGGCCTAATCAGACATTTTCGTAATGAATATTTGGACAATTATATGTAAACTTGTCGCATATTTTGCCCCAGAAGAGTCGTTAGTTCAGCATGCAAAATGTCCTAGGCACTCCCAGATCCGACACATACACGCTGAGCTGCCCTCAGAATATGTGATTATTTTCCCGATTTTTATGGTCAAATGTGACGGTAAATAACATAAAAATCGAATACACATTTGTAGAAAGTATTATTTATTCAGTGTATCTCATTCAAAGTGCCTAAAATAAAGGAAATATCACAACTGGCGGTAACAACCAAAAAATTACTTTTTTTTTTACGGGGGCTCTTTTCAGATTTTCCCTTAAAAAAATAGCCCCCCTTAATAATTTTGCGGTGGCTATTTTGGAGCTAAGGGGGGCATTTTTTTTTAAGTTATTTTTTTTTTTAAACACGAAATTACCCTATTATAAATTCCAAGCAGAGGCAAACATACAAATGTAACGTACAAAGATTATGTCATGTAGACTATTGCAGACATTCAGATACCCATACCCACGATTTATTCACTTTGTGTTAAACACATGGTTTACTGTATGATTTACATATACATGTAAATAAAACTTGTTAAAAGGAGCGTTTTGTTGAACTGTTCGGTTTTCATATCATAACAAAATATTATCACTGACACGCAGGCTAGGAATTAATTTTTTTATTGGGAGCTACTTTTCCCATTGTCTCAAAAAGTGAGGGCTACTTTAAGAATAAAAAGTGGGGCTACTCTTGAAAAAGGGGCTACTTTCTTAAAGCCATATTGTAAACTGTAACAATTATCTGTTGTGTTTTTCCTTAGCCATCATACTGCTAGCGACCAAAATTGGTACGTAATATGTTATTTAGTCTTTATTTTCTGTCCAAAATTTTTATCATGATTCATGGACAATGCAATCCCATTAAAAAAGAAATGTAATTCCGTTTAAAATTGTGTTATTTATAACTTAAACCATTAAATGTCAGTGAATATTTTTACTGTTGTCCCACATACCGATGTATTTGTTATAACGAAACATGCAAAATCATTGCCGGATTTTTTTTCCGTATAGGGTCTAGATTCTAACTCTAAAGCCAAGGCAAAGGCCAAAGCTAGATCTAGTTTCATTTCGTAGACAGAAATTGATGGCATCGTATATAAATAATATAATTTAATTAAACAGTTGTAAGAAAAAATCTGAGGTATATGACCATCATTTATATATTTATTTACGGGTTTTTATAACAAAATTCAATTTGTGTCTGAAACTAGCTTTATACCGATAAATACGGGAAGAAATCTGGCATTGATTTTACATGTTTCGTTATAACAAATATATCGGTATGTGGGACAACAGTAAAAATATTCACTAACATTTAATGGTTTTAAGTTATAAATAACACAATTTTAAACGGAATCACATTTTTAAAAATGGGATTGCATTGTCCATGATAACAATTCGGGTCAGAAAATAGACTAAATAAACATATTACGTACCAATTTGGTCGCTAGCAGTTCAGCACTGACGGACGGTAAATACATATTTGCTTCACACTACTACTAGCAGCACGTGCGCTGGAGCTGCGCCCCTTCTATTTCTGTGTATTGTGGATACAGTAGTGTACTATCGTATGCATAATGTGCAGGAAACTACTATGTACTCCGTATTTCCATCGGAGGCCGCTCCGGGAGCTTAGGCGGTGTATAGATCTACTACAGTAGGCACGACCACCGATTCGCTGCAATCACAAAACTTGTTTAAATGTTGATGGAAGTTTCTAGTTTTGGAGTTTGTAGTTTGAACGGAGATTTCACTTAGACACATCAATAAATAAATTTATTAATTCCTAGGGAAAATCATTTCATGGCGGGGGCGATTTTTCAACATATATGGATTTTTTTTCGCCCTCGTCTTGATGTTTACCGTGGCGATTTTAGAGGTTTAGAGGGCGAATCGCCCGTCGCCACCGTGTATTTTTTTCGTTGGGCGGTAAATGTACAAACAACGTTAACCCATATCTAAAAATTGCAATGGGTATCCAACATTGTCCCGAATGTGTGATTGTAGATTGTTCATAATGTGACGTCATTTTATCGCATGTAAATAACGCCGTCATTTCACTTTGTGAGTGGGTTTTGCAAAGGGTATCAAAATTGCAATTAATTTATTCCTCACAATAGTGAGGGCTTTAAAAGTACTTTAGTCATTTTGTTAATGTTCTCAGCAATCTGTAGAGGTGTGATTTGCCTTTTTTCCAAATTTCAATGAACCTGGTCTTTAAATGATGTGTTTAAACTTTGGATTGAAACAAAAGAGATTATTTTGCAGTGTGCAGAGCAGGTTTTCTTTTAAAGAGAGAGAGAGAAAGAGGGGGGGGGGGGCTTTACAGAGGTTAATCGCTCACTGGCAAGTAGCAATGCTAAACATATATCTTATTTCTCTGCTTTGTGCACAGATTTACGATGAAAAGGACATGCTCCAAGGCAAGCTGGATCTCCTCAGCAACACCAACATGGTAAGATGATGTCATGTGCCTGGCATAAGGGTTTAGCAGGGATATTTCCTTTGTTCTGCTAAAGCCTATCTGTCAGGAATGCAAGGATGTACTATAAATGTGACCAGGCATCGTGAAACCACCAAAAAGTCGCATGATGTGATTTTCAGTTAGAGCTCAATGAAGGTGTATTTGGTCAGGATACTTCTATGTAATTTTAAAATTTGGAACCACCAAACAATCTAAAAGTGCTATCTTGGCAGTGTTTTGTTGACCTATATTTGTCTGATATTGAGTTTGTTGGAGTAATTATAATTTCTTTATGACCCCGACTTCTGCTCTTGTTTTGATCTAACTTATTTTTAAAATGGAGAATTCTTTTATCCAGGGCTCGAAATAAGCAGTTAATCGGATGCCATTAACAACTTAACCTGTTTGCTATGGGAAGTTGGAACTGGGTGGTTAAGGTTTCTGTAATTAGCCTACATAGAATGAGAGAATTCAGTAGTCAAAAATTTAAAATCTTGATAGGCAAATCTTGAACGTCCTGTCTTTGTGGCTCGTGTCACAATTAACAAAAATCCCAGTTGTTACAGTATTTCATGTTATTATATGCAGTTCAGTGTTAATAACCATCAAAATTTAAATTTTTCAAAGAAACCTACAAGTAATGTAAGTTGCCTGGCTGTCGAGCCAAATGATAACCAGTTTCATTCTCTGTAACTCCTCTCTATTGTTTCACCCCCAATTTTAGGTTGATTTTGCCATGGATGTGTACAAAACACTCAATGAAGACCAAGAGGTTCCACAAAGTAAGTGTTGTCTTTCTACTCGCATACAATTTATCATGAAGAACAAGGGATACTATTAAAGAGCAATCAATTAGTTCACTTCTTATCAGTGTCAGTTATGGCATTTCTTATTTCTCAAATTTGGTTTACATGGCTGTGGAACATCAAATATGAGTAGCTTATAGTTTTAGGCACATTGATGTTGTTTCAAGAGCTTTGATTTATTTCCTTCCATCATAATATCTTGGGTAAGCCATTATTTTGTGGATATTTTGACAATTAATGCCTATAACATTAATTGATATAGTCTGATCAGCATTTTGGTCTTGTGTGTGGTACTATCGTAACTTGGCTCAGTCTTCGGTCAATGTCGGTCAATGTTTTTTTTAAACATCTTTTTTTAACACGCTAGGTACCGCGAAGCGTGACTCTTTCCTTGCAGCCTCAATTTTAGAGTTATAAAAAGACCTACCCGCATCTGAAACGATATATATTTAATTAAATTGAAATTAAGTTTGTGAATTGTATATTTTACGTTCTTTATTGCAAAATGTCAGAGTGAAATTTAATTTTGAAATAATCAAAATTGAATATTCAACCCTGGGTTTCGGCGCGACGGACGGGGATAGGACGGGCAACAATTTCGACTCGGGCCTAGTTTGCTGATGTTATCCCAAGTAACTTATGTTATTGCCAGATTTCTGGCTTTGTGTCACTTAATAATTTTGTCAGGCTTTCAGACTCCTGTGAGTGTGTAAGGACGTACACAACACATTGGGTTGAAATGATTACTTACATGTAGGTTCTCAGAGTGAAACTAATAGGCATGAAACATAGACTATTAGCAGAATTAACAGCTCTTTTCATGGAAGCCTAGGAATAAGAAAAGAAAATTGTGTTGTAGAATCAAGTCATCACATTGATTGTAAGCATGTTAGTGTTGCTTCAGTCCTACCCACTTTGTACATTTCCATAGTAATTTCATGATATTCACTTTGATGGCTCTTTGCATTTGCTTTTCATCTGTCATCATGCAGCCTTGAAAGAGAAGCGTGCAGATGTCGTAAACCAACTGAAGCGTCTTCAGCAAGACACCGAGCCCATCATCAAGATCTTTGAGAACGCGGATGTACGAGAACACATCCAGTCCGCCAGAGACAGCAGGCAACTCTTTGATTACCTGGAGAAAAACCACGGGGTAAGTCTTTGATAAGTAAATACAATGTGTGTCTGTGAATCGACAGACGGAGACAGCAAGAAGGAATGGGGGTAGACAGACAGGAAGAGAGAGAGAGAGAGAGAGAAAGAGGGAGGGGGAGGGAGAGACAGAAACAGAAAAAGGGGCAGGATAACGGAGGGTAGGTCGTGAGAGGGAACAACCGGTGCCTTTCAACTTTAGAAACTTAAAGTGCTATCCAACCATTGTAATAAGTTCATTTGAATGAAAGCAGAAAAACCCGAGAAACATTCATAACTTTCTTATTATCGGTCTGATTTCATTCAGACTTTCACCAGTATACTTCTCTGATTTTTCTTCCTTCTTCTAGAGTAGTTTTCCCTTTCAATGAACCGTTCTATGTCATGGATTTTCATATCACTTGAATGAGGACTTAAGATAGATCTAAAAGAATAATGGAGAGACAGATATTAGCGCATAATATTAGATATAAAGAGCTATTGACTGCTTGAATCCTTTCTTGGATATTCTTCCCGTAATTATGACAAATTTTTCACTTCTGCATTAAAAAAAAAAATACTTTGAACACTTTTTATCATTTTTGTCTATATTTTATCTTTTCCAGTTTAAGCATGATAATTTGAGCCTTCTGTACGACTATGCCAAGTTCCAGTACGATTGTGGAAACTATTCGGGAGCATCAGAGTACCTCTACTTTCACAGGACACTGGTAAGAAACCATACACTTCAATTCATGCTGTTTTTCTGTAAAAGCCACTGGGCATCCTTTCACAAAACCGTCGTAGGTACAAGTTCCCTGTCTTCCATTGATATGCATGTATTGATTGGTTGCACTCACCATGGTCTCTTAATTATGATCTTTAGATCTTATGTTTTCCCTCAATAATGAACTATCAAAAAAGGTAAATTCTGTAGATTTGTGACCACGATTTGTACGTCCATTGAGAGACCCAATGCCAGTAAATGGTGAAAGGAACTAGAGCATGAACGGCCTGCCATAGTTAAGTCCAACTTAAAATCAATCTTTGTGAAACACTGGTGTACTACCGCACAGAGCTGATGACTGAGGGAACCATTTTAACCTAACAAGAGTGGTGGTCCATGTCTTTAGAATAGTTTTGAGAGTCGGCAGTCAAAGATGACAAACATCTGCACCTCCTAAGACACTGCCATTTATTGCCAATAGACCGGTTTCCTCACAAATTCAAATTTATGGATGTTTCTTTCCCGGGGACCTAATGACAAGTTATCCCATTAACCCGTTATTGATGAATGAACTACAATACTCGGTATCCAGTCTAAATACAATCCTTGTTGCTATGTCAGGCAAACCTGGAAGAAAGCTTTCAGTTTGTCAAGACTCTAGAACAACCTTTGTTTAAAGTGTATGCACAAAATTTGATATGTTAGTTAACCGGTCTATTCAGTATACTCGTACCTTGTTCATTTGTTTTTTCAGGTCCCACCCTCCGATCCTAAGTCTACCAGTTCTCTATGGGGCAAGCTAGCCTCGGAGATTCTCATGCAGAACTGGGAAGGAGCACTAGAAGATCTCAACAAGCTACAAGAGGTCATTGACCCTGTAGATAAAATGGATGTGAGTATCGCATTGAGACAGTCTGAGTATGTATTTCTTTTTTGCAGCAATAAGGCCTAAAAAAAAAGAGACGGCCAATTATGGCATCTATGATTGTGCAATGTATTGTTAACAAGTTGTAGCCTGTTTCTTGTGTTTGTTAATGTTATTGTCTTTTTTCATGAAATGGATAATATAAAACAAATAATAATTTGGGATTCTCTGTAAGTTTGTATCCAGTTGGTAGTCAGATATATCCTGTAATAACTCTGCACTCCTCCAATTCTTTACAGTCGTACTTCATCACACCGTTGCAGTCACTTACCTCACAATTTACTTTGTACATCGTTAGTGACGTCAGAGTGCAATGGTGCAAATGATCAAACGGAATTGCATCTCTGGAGAATGATGCTGTTCAACATTGCTTTTATGGCATGTCATGTGATTAAGAATTGACCAATGAGGTTGCAAGAATCTTAGTAAGTGTTGTATATATATATCCTGTTATAACTCTTTCCCTTCCTTTCCAGTCGCACTTCATCACGCCATTGCAGTCCCTACAGCAGAGGACGTGGTTGATTCATTGGAGTCTCTTTGTATACTTCAACCATCCTGAAGGGCGGGATCTCATCATCGATAAGTTCCTCTACCAACCAGCGTAAGTGTCTCTTATCATTGCAGGATTTAAAGACACATAGGAGTGGGCTCTCGTGGGGAATTTGATACCATTCGGGTGTTTCCCCAATAACGGGAGTTGTCAATCACCAGGGTTGGCCTTCAGTTTTATGACCAACAGGCCTTATGTAATGCTCTGTCTTTTCCCCATATGGTAAAGTCATTAGCTGACATTTGCATCACCCGAAAACGTCATTGAGAGACAAGGGTGTACTTTTTTATTGGCCTATGGGTTTCCTGTGTGCAGACTTGTAAACCCATTAATGGTATTTCCACCAAGTCTGGTGTCAGCAAATTATGGCCTTCTACACATGGAGACTGACGCCCCCCCTCCCTTTAAATCAATTGGGTCACGATCTTCATTTTCATTGGTACCCTGTGATAATTTCAATGCTTCTGCCATGCATGGCTGGCTGGAAACATCATTCTATAGAATTTCTCTCCGTCCAGTCGTCACTGATTACAATGTGCCTTTGGTATTGATCTCGATAGACTGCAGCCCAAGTTGTTTCAGGTTTTTGGATTCTTTGGATTAAGTTCGCTGAGAAACGGATTTTACTTGCGTTACTTGAGTTATCTTCCGTCTTTCATTGCAGATACCTGAACGCAATCCAGACCATGTGTCCTCACATCCTGCGTTACCTGACAACGGCTGTCATCACCAACAAGAGCAGGAGGAGATCGGTGCTCAAAGATCTAGTCAGAGTCATACAACAGGTAAATATGCTCTTGCTATGTTGGTTGGATGGTTGGTTTGTTTAAAGCCTATCTGCACTAGTTTTGCCAGGAGGGATTAGACCTCCCTGCGTGGTCACTGGCAGGTGGTTATCTCATCAAATCAGCTCTCAATTAACATAAGAAAAAGGGGATCATGTGGGACCAACGGGTACCGCTTAGGCATTGTTTGCTATGTAGAGGGCGCGAGTAGATACAAGTAGAGCAGTCCCGCTTTAACCTGACTGATAAGAAAGCATGTTTATGCTTGTAAGTAAGCAACCAGGGGACCGACGGTTCTAAGTCCCCACCCAAGGGACTCGGTAATCAGGATTATGTCTTACCGAAGGGCACTAGCACATCGACTTGGTTTCAAACCGGGACCTCCCAGTTACAAGACGACTGCTCCACCACTGAGCCATCACGTCTCCTTCAAATACAGAAACCTTTTCCAGTAGGTACAGTGAAAGCTGTGAAACATTCACTTGCAAGTAATTTCAGCGAATCTTGCAAATTTTGCAGTTTTTGAAGTGTGGCTTTGAGAGTACATATAGTTGTAGGCAGACACATCAGTAATTTATTGCCATGAATGTTTTACTGAATCAGTGAGCACTTTTTAACATACAAACTTTAGAACTGAGGAGATTAGGAAATTCTACCATGCTTTATAATTACCATATAATGCCTCGGTGCAGATCGAAGCAGCCTGCAGACCATAAATTATTTGAGCCATTTCAAATCGATTGATTGCTCATAATATCTGGTCTGCAGAGAGTAATAAAGGAGTGAAGCTTTCCTGCTTATCTGATTCTGTGATTGGCTGGCTATACAACACTTCTACATAGTCTGATATGTATCAGAGACTAGACCAAGTCAAGTCAAGGCATGCACCGTGGTTGTTCGTTTGAACACTTGAATGTATATTGAATGTGTGTGGTAAAGACCACTGCTCCACCACTGAGTGTGTGTGTGTAATTGGGTTTTTACAGACGTGTATCAATCAGATATGATTATTTACGTCTGGTGACTGACCTTTAACGTCACCATCATGCCTCCTTTAAATACAGAAACCTTTTCCAGTAGGTACAGTGAAACATTCACTTGCAAGTAATTTCAGCAAATTTTGCAGTTTTTGAAGTGTGGCTCTGTTCTGTGAGAGTACATATAGTTGTAGGCAGACACATCAGTAATTTATTGCAATGAATGGTTTACTGAATAGTGAGCTCTTTTTAATATACAAACTTTAGAACTGAGGAGATTAGGAAATTTTCAGATTTCTTGTAAAATCTAGTTTCAGTGGAATGATATTTATGTTTCATGTATTTCTTGTACCAAGTATCATCTGTAATCTTAACTTTGAACTTACTACTCACTCTTTTCTCTCTACAGGAATCCTACACATACCGAGATCCCATCACAGAGTTTGTAGAATGCCTCTACGTTAACTTTGACTTTGATGGAGCACAGCAGAAGCTTAGGGAATGTGAAAAGGTGAGTTGACCTAGGCGACATCTGTTCTGAGCTAATTTTTGTTTGTTTAAATATATCCCGTATTTGCCGGCGTAAAGGCCGCAGTATTTTCTCTTCCGAAAATATCAAAAAGTCTAGGTGCGGCCAATCCTCAACAACAGTAAAAATTCGGCTGTTAAAACAGCACGTAATTTTGTACATATGGGACTCCCAACGGTACAATGACTAGATCTATACCAGTAATGGTACAGGACAATTCTAGATTAACTCCACACATCTTACCGACTATTTCATGTTGCATTGTTGACATGAAGTTTTGTCGATCTCGTGAATAAACTTCATTACCTATTTTTAACAAATTCTACGGTAGATCTAGATTTAAGTCTGTGCCATTGCATTGCTAAAAGAAGGGACCGTTACGGAGCTACCGCGCAACGCAACTGCGCATCCGGACGAAGTCTGTTTTATTACTGTTTTCTTCGTATCCATTTCACGCAATTTCGTAGGTACGGGTATAAACAAACTTCAGGGTGGATTTCCCCTTTAAAAATATTAAATGATAAGATGAGTACATGTGTGAGCCCCCATTCCTCCTCCCCATTATTTCTAAGCCTCTACAACAAAAACAACAACATTCTAACCAAAGTCATCTTCCGTGTCTTCACAGGTGCTTGTCAACGACTTCTTCTTGGTCGCCTGTCTTCAAGACTTCATTGAGAATGCTAGACTCTTCATCTTTGAGACGTTCTGTCGCATCCACAATTGCATCAGCATCAAGTAAGTTTCCAAGAAAATATTTGGCTCTAAGCCAGAGTCACCTGTAGGATAATGCCGGGTGTTTTGCTGTATTGTGGAATAACAGACTGTGATATTCTAAGCAAGTGTTTATAGTTGATAATAATAATAAAAATATGATAATAATAATAATAATAATAATAATATTGATAATAATAATAATGATAATGATGTGATGATAATAATAATAATAATATTAATAATCATAATGATGATAATAAACATAGGTCCATTTATTTAGCACAGCTACTAAATGAATATACTCTACTGTGCTTTATAATCACCATATAATGCCTCAGTACAGATCGACGCAGCCTGCAGACCATAAATTATCTGAGCCATTTCATATTGATTGATTGCTCATAATATCTGGTCTGCAGAGAGTAATAAAGGAGTGAAGCTTTCCTGCTTATCTGATTCTGTGATTGGCTGGCTATACAACACTCCTACATAGTCTGATATGTATCAGAGACTAGACCAAGTCAAGTGAAGGCATGCACCACAATCATTCGTTTGAACACTTGACTGTGGATCAAGGTTGTGTGGTAATGTCTCTGCATAGGGCCTGACTAAGAGCTACAAAACCTGTAACTTGCATTTTCCACTTTAGTCGCAGGTGTAGTGAAAGCATACCTGGTATAATTGCAATGTAAAGTAAGGTAGTATTAAGCGCTATACAAATGTGACTATTATTATTATTATGAAGAAATTTAGAATTTTCGGGTGTGCTGTAATAGCAGCTGTGTTGAAGTGATAACATAGGGATGTGAGGAGTATCATAATGATCGACATGAGTGCTATGTAGAAGTACCATACAATAAATATATTTTGATCTGTTCCTGTTTTGTATGCAAGCAAAATCCAACATCATTTTTCCCATTTTTTCTCTCTCGCAATTTCCTTTGTTAGCATGCTTGCAGAGAAGCTGAACATGAATCCCGATGAAGCAGAGAGGTGGATTGTCAACTTAATCAGAAATGCCAGGCTAGATGCTAAGCTTGACTCAAAATTGGTAAGTTGCATTGATCAAAATGATGAGGTTTTGCCTCTAACATACCTTCTTCTTAAAGGCATTGTTTAACAATGCCAAATCTAAGATGCATGGCCCTACATGTTATCAGCCTCTGTGATATGGTGTAATATTGAAGCCCTAAAAAAATTGCGCTTCAAAATGATCATGAAGTGCTTCAAAAAAGTAAAAAGAGTGATGGTTTTACCATACTCATTTTCCCCACTGGACAATCAAACATGCAATTGGCTTGAAAAAGTCGTGGGATTCGTTTCTGACCTAAAGGTTTATAATTATGATTGCAGCATGATGTAAATCCAGGATTTTGTTTAGAATCAAGAGGCAAAGTTACCTAATACATTTAAGGGATATTGTTGTCACACATCCTCGCTTCTTTCCCATCTAAATTCTTATTCACTTCCCATCTTTCTTTGTATATCAATCTCTGATGTGACTGATCGATTGTGTATTTACTTGCTCAGATAGCTTTTAATTGCTCGACTGTTTTAAGTCCTATTCAAGGGTTAGGTAATTGACTTTGAATGCCTTGCCTCTGGACACTGTTACAACGACTTGTTTGTTTGTTTGTCTTTTTTTGTCTTTTTTTTTTTTACCCGGCTGACAACATAAAAGTCAGCATCATTTTCAGAACACGGCCCTAACTCATTATCACACTGTTTCTCCTCCACTAACACAATTTCTATTTTTCGTCTGTCCGTAGGGTCACGTCGTCATGGGAACCCAGAGTGTATCGCCATACCAACAGGTGATAGAGAAGACCAAGAACCTGATCCATAGAAACCAGCTCCTCGCCGTCAGTTTAGAGAAGAAAGAAAACCAGCTCAAACAGCTATCCAACGCACAACAGGTGAGTCCATTGCAGAGCTGCCAAGTAGTACGTTTTTTACGTATTAATACGTTTTTTTTGGGAAAATACGCACGTACATTGCACACAATCTGCACACAATACAGGCGATGTACACCACTCAAAGATGTGCGCATTTCCCGAAGCCATGCATACAGTACAGTACATGTATGGATCGTTATCTCAAGCCAGCCAGCAAATCCTATTGCCATATCCATAACATATATATCAGTGCACTACACACACAGTGTCACTCACTAGTACAAGAAAGTCCCGATGTCACTTCCAAAAATCCATCCCAAAAGCCAAATTTTGCTGTCAGAAATGCGGAATCGGAGCCATATTTCCAAAGCACGCGGGGGCTTAGCCCAGTTCTAAGAAACAGCTTCGCCAAAAAAGGGCTAAAAATCAAGAAATCAGCGATTTTGTTACAAGTTTTTTTGCTTATCGCAAGCCCTTCGAGTGCGATGGTATCCTCAAAAAGCTAAATGAAAAACAAACACCGGACCTGCTGATGCATAGACTTTATGTACAAAGTTGATTGCAACTCCAGACTTGCCTTCATTCGACCGCAATGAAGCACCAATGGGCGCTGCAACTTCGGAATAGAACATCCTTGTGTGGTGCGCCGCAATTCAGCTTAGCGTTAGATTTTCAGATTTTCTAAAATTCTGTGATGTATTTAAATACGATAATTGAATTTTCTGATAAAATAGGTAAATATAGGTCTATATTTTTTATTTTTTATTTATTTTATTTTTTTAAAGTGATGCTGACAAGTCGGCAGCTCTCAGTGATTGAACGCGTTTTTATTCAAAGAAACATAATTGCAATAGCATTTTATAGGGAAAATAACGAAAAACGTAAAATAGGCAAAATATGTTTTATCACCTAAAAATATGCTTTTTCAAGCTGAATAATATGTATTTGAAAGTGACAGGTTGGCAGCTCTGCCATTGTGTGTGGATGATTGAAATGCTACCATTTAGTCATGGGATCAGGGCAAATAATATAATGGTGTCAACTGTCAAGTTCTCTGGTTTGAGGTCTTTTATCAAGCATGGCAAAAGGAACTCGTCTGTTGGAAGATTTTCATATGGTAACATATTTGTGCCATGCCAAAATTTATTCCATGTTGGCTCTCTCTTGAAGCTTTCTATATTTTATTGAAAGGAAAATATGTCCTGAAAATGACCACAAAATCTTTGCATGTACAGTTTGGATCCGGGTTATTACAAAGCTATGATTATAGATCATATATTTTGTAGGTTTTTAATTTGCAGACCATAAATTATTTGAGCCATATCATATCGATTGATTGCTCGTATCTGGTCTGCAGAGAGTAGTAAAGGAGTGAAGCTTTCCTGCTTATCTGATTCTGTGATTGGCTGGCTATACAACACTCCTACACATTTTGATTTTTGATATTAATGGCAATTCCTGACATCCTGATAGTAAATATTAGTTGTGCTGGCCCTAGCAAGGAGAAGAAGAAGAAGATGAAGAAAAAGAGAGGAAGAAGGAGAGGAAGAAGAATGAAGAAGAAGAGGGGGAAATATAATTTGAGATATTAAAGTCGTTGTGCTTTTTTAGGTAGTCAGGACCAAGGTACATGTAATTGTTTGTCTCAGGTCCCTTGTAATATCAGAGTGTATGCATGGATACATGTAGGAATGTACATGTAGGAATACTTTGCTTTGTTGTAATCATTGTATGGACCATTTATAAAGTTGTTGTAGTGTCATGAAATCAGAATCCTAGAATTTACTTCACAACATAGGCTCGTTCAGATATGGCCTGGTAAACCACCTCAAAAAAGCTGTTTTGTTATGGGTAAAATTTTTGGCAACTTTGCACAACAAAGGACTTGCGCATATAAACTGAGCTCTGCGTTATAAGATTCCGACTTTTGAAGCGCATACTTTAGTTCATGCAAAAAAAACTGCCCCAGTTTTGCCAAGTCATATCTGGATGAACCATAAGGCGTATCTTGTATACAAATATATACAAATACTCTCCTTTGTATATATTTGTATCTTGTATACAAATATGTACAAATATCTTGCTTTTCTCAAATAGAATCCAGAAGTAAAATGCCTCATGTCTTTTCTCTTTCACTTCCTCTCTCTCTCTCTCTCTTTCCTTTCTCTCTCTAGCAACCACTGCCTCAACCGTGGGCCCCGGAGAACTACTGAGGGCGGTATCATCCATCGACCATCTAAAGCAAAGATCACATAATTTATTTATCCCCATCTTTGCTACGTCAGGATCGTAGCATAAGTTAAGTCAAAATTATGAAAAGTCAAAGTTTCTCGCACTTTGTCTACACTTTTCTGGTATTAGGTACCGGTATTATAATTGATAGTTCCTGGATTAGCTGTGTGTAGGGGAGATCTGGTCGAGTTAAGCAAATTCCTTTATTCAATTCCAATCCATACCTTTTTTTTCGTAAACAACACTGTAGCCCCTTTTCCTCGTACTTACAGTGTTTAAAGACCCTATCGGATCAAAATACAACTTTATATCAATTGAAAGTTGAATGAACGTAGAATACAAATATAGAGGAAAGAAAAATATTTTCCCTTTCAGTATTGAACAAAAGCAAATTAAAACCTCATTTTCCACACCCCTCCAAATTAGGGGTCAACAGGGGTCAAATTTGCCGCAGTTTCGTGATATATAAATTCATCTATTTCAATTTCACCTCTGACATGGTCTTTGACAATGTTTCACTCGTATCGAGGCAAGTAATATTTTCTATGACAACATACACACATGAAATAGACTATTCTGGCCCATGCTAAAACATTGTTGTATTTGTACATCATAAGCTTCAGTAAATATATCCAGCCAACAAACAGATAGATAATATATGAATTTTGCACTGAAGAAACATTCGCTTTAACCCTACCAGGTCTCCCCTACCCAATGTTAATAATTGATAGGATTAAATGATGATGATTTCAAAGTAGATTTCGATATTTAACCTACAAATCTTATGCAGCATTTTTGAGCTCCTATAGAGGGAATCGTACACTATGCTCAGTTTACCTTTGAGCCAATGAGAAAATATTTTTGCAGTTATCCGTACATCCTCAACTTCTTGAGCTGTTCGTGTATTGCATGAAGGAATGAGGATGTTGTTTCGACAAAGTGTTTAGATCGTTTTAAAGTCCATTCCAGAGTAGTTGTGCAATGTTTGCTCCCAACTCCTTATTATTCATAATAATTTTTTATAGGCATGTTCATCATTCTAAGTACAGGTTACGTCGCTAGGGTTTTGCTTGTCTAATTAGCTAATAGGCCCATAGAAGTAAAAAATTGTAACATGAGCTTTGTACATTCAAAGGAGGGCTATTTCATTCTATGCTCCTTTGTCAATTCTGTTGCACTTGGTCTAATAGAACTCTTTTGCATGCATATTCAAAGTTTCCTTTCCTCTTTTTTTTGGGGGGGGGAAGGGTTGTATTAAATACTAATAGCCCTCTCAATAAGACTCATTCTCATGATACAAGTATCATTGATATGCAAAGTATAACCACAGCATATGAAGGATTCATGTAATGAAATTACAATAATAATAATTATGTTTGTGTAACACACTCTATCCTGGCACTCAACATTTATGGTGCTCTGGCATTTCGAGAAATTAATTCCTGCCAGGTACCAATTTACCTCAACTGGGTGGAGTGTAGAAAAGTAGATTAATATCCTGCCCGAGGACATTAGTGCCGCGGCGGGACTCATACCGCGAGATCAACAGTCTGGTGACGTACTCGCTAGATCACGACACCTCCAAATGACATCTTCTTATAAGACGGTGCCCAGTGCAGTCATAAATTTCCCAAGGACTTTTTGCACCAGGTGTATGATTCTATTGATATCAGAATGTCCTCTCATGTTATTAATTTTGACAAATTTCGTCTTTATCAAGTCTATGAATTGGTTATGTAACCAGTATTTTCAGTTTATAGAAAAATATGGTTATATCAAAACTTTTATTAAAACATTCTTCTCACTGAATGAGATTTGGCATGAAAAATCAATGAGCTATTGAAATAAATACATATACATGTACTGTCCATATTACTTGCATTCTTATTATTTGTTATTTGTACACAGGATTAAAGCATTCTATTACAAACTATTACAACAGACCACAGACTAAACCACTGGTTAATTTCCATATATTTATTATGAAAAAAATATTCAAGAAATATTATGATATCAAAGTACATGTATTAGAAAAGGTGAAATGAATTTTACGAGTGAATGGAATTTAAAAAAGAAAACGGTGCATATGTTAAATTTTTAGCAAATTTTCGATTCATATATAATGGAACACAAACATAGCTCCTCCCCCCCCCCCCTACTGACCCTACATAAAGTTGATTGAATTACTATATCTCCTTAAATAGCGAAAGAATAGTCTCCATATAGTAGATGTAGAAATCACTAAAGCCCACCGCACAGTACACGATCGTCCTGTGATCCGATTTTCAAAGAAAAGAACATTGTATTAGATAGGAAATCTAAGCAACTGATTTACCTTCTAAATAATGATAAGAATCCTACCAAAATTTTAGTGCATTGAACCTATCTAGTCTGAATAATAGCCGAATCGGCTTCAAACTGTAGACAATCACATCACCTGGTCTCATGTCACTACGATTCTGAGCCGAATTAGCTTTTCCTTTTCAGGAAGCAAGAAATCCCTTGAAATTTAGATTTTATTAATCATTTTGACTGTTCAGATCCTCTGCCCTTGAGATTTTACATGTTTGAATGTTCATATCACATGCTATTGCAAATTCTTCCAAAATCGGATTGCATTTGAACTTGTAAACATTGATTGAAAGGTCAAGTCATGTTGTTTGGATTACTGTATCCCTGCCCCCCAACCAAAAATCAAATATGTACAGTGAACTATCATACCTCCCCATTCCAGTTAACCTACTGCTAATTGCACCTTTCTCTAGTGAAAAATGAACAGAAATATCTGCTGTATCTTAAGCTTGCTTAAAAATCAATCTACATATACATACATAATAAAACAATTCTGATATATACATGCACAATCACAGTTATCTGTGTAAATTTAAAATCTGAAATCAATTCAAATAAGCCTTTATAAGATGCTTTATGAGTTAAACATTGCATAAGGTAGTGAAAGAAAGAAATACATGCTCATTTATTGTACAAATTTTTTTTTTTTACATCACTTGATTATTGAAAGGGATTTTTAAGCTGTTTCAACGAATGTGGATGATGAATACAAAATGTTTTTTTGATGAGCATAACAAAGAAGTCAGAAGATAAAAACAAAATT
Source organism: Mesocentrotus franciscanus (assembly GCA_037976565.1). NCBI lineage: Eukaryota > Metazoa > Echinodermata > Echinoidea > Camarodonta > Strongylocentrotidae > Mesocentrotus > Mesocentrotus franciscanus. The sequence continues at coordinate 13,175,821 of CP137678.1, forward strand.
GTCTTCTTTATAAACCCCTCAAAAAAAGTTTGGAAACTGAAGGTGTGATTGATTAAATCTCTCTTGTTATGACATAATCATCAATATTTTTAGTATCATTAGAAAGTGTGTTTATTGTTCTTAAAAATGACACCCACTTTGTTACGATTTTTCAGTCACGTAATGTGCGTTACATCAAAATAAGAGGCAAGGTCAAAAGCGAAAACTTGAAAAATACACTGCTCTTGTTCGGCTGTGCATTCTTCTTTTTTTGAAGAGTGTAGGGCTGCAGCTGTGTAGTACACTGCATACTGATACCAGAGCTTACCAAAGCATTTTGCAACTATGCACTTTTGACCCTGCCCCATATTCTGACGTACTGCTCATTCCATGGCTACAAAATCTTTACAAATAGGTTACCATTATAAACAGGAATAAACACACTATCTAATGATAATAAACAAAGCTATAATGATAATAAACAAAGCTATAATGATAATAAACAAAGCTATAATGATAATAAACAAAGCTATAATTATCCCTTGACAAGAGAGATATAATCAATCCGACAAACTTGAGTTTCCAAACCTTTTTGAGAGGAGTTTAAAATGCAGAAAATAACAGGATGTGATTAAGTAGGAATGAAAAGAAAATCACCAAACATACGCATGTAAACTGGTTTAGTAACTTAATCTTTAGCATGTGCCCTATAAATAGTATGTCTATCACATTCATCATAATTATAAGAAAGTATACATGTATATATGTATACAGATGTACTTTCAGTTTAGATTGTGGTTGGCTGGTCTCCATTACGATATATCCTCCTCAATAGTGATAAATGAAATAGTCATGATGCAACTATAACAAATGAAATTAATTTCTTCCCTCCTGAACAAACAGTTTTATAACTATCAGCCTTTTCACACACAGCTAAAATTCATCGTATCTAGAGCTGATTAGTTTAAAGCGCTTTAACGCAACACCTTTAAACAGCTTTAAAGAAAATTTTCTGTGTGAACGTCGTTTATACGATGTTCGGATAGATACGAAGTCGCGATTCATATGCCCCTAAAAGCAGGCTGCAGATACGAAGTGCGTACCTAGAGAGCTTGACATTTTGTGTGTGAAAGGTTATACGTGCTTAAACACGTGTTTAAACGCTCAGTAGGGCCATTGCGCATTTACGAGCAGTGACAGAGCAGTGAATCTCGAACGACCGCACCGAAATTTTCTGTGTGTGAAAGATGTTGTATCTAAAGCTGATTAGTTTAAAGCTCTTTAAACTAATCAGCTTTAAAGAATTGTACCCGTGTGTGAAAAGGCTGTATGTTACATACATGGGCATATCATCTGTTGGAGCCAGAAGGGAGTTAAAGCTAATCTGGAGCTCTGGTATGGGAATCGTATTTTGAGAGAAAATTGCTATGATTTATTCTGGGTTGTTTATCCTGCAGTAGATCGATTGTTAGAACCAGTGATTTAAAAACAAACTCACAAAAACTTGCCGGGCATCATCTAACCCGATAAAAACCACAACTCCCATTTGCACAGTGACCTGTGTTAAGCACATGGTGTCGGACCTACTTATACCCGGATTTCCTTATCTTTCTATGCTCATTACTCAGCCACTATACATTTTCTACCAAAATTGTTTGGCACATGTCATTTATTGGTAATCTTGAACATTCCGTGTAAGTTTCGTTGGATTCTGTGAGAATTTATTTTCTATCATTACCAGAACTCGAGCTTATCTTTAACACAGTGTTGATGCCATTCTACCCCCAAAAGATGATATGACAAATACAACTTATTATTCTATCCTCATGATTGTACAGCTAAAAGACAACATACATTGTACATGATTATATCCTCTGTTTTGTAGACAGATAGGGTGTTAACTCAAATACACTCTTACTCAAAGCTAATGACTGTTGTTTGCTGATAAAATAAAAAAAACTACCGGTACAGAACAGCACCCACATGAACTAATACATGCGAGGAATATGATCAAATATTATTGCGTAACATTGTACTAGTACATGTATATTACAGTCTTACCAAATGAAAACATAAGTACATTTATGTATTACATGTCTTCTTGATCTTAAACTGTACACATGATTCATGATGTTGTAACAATCTTTCATAAGTATAAAAGGTAAAACATCTTGTAACAAATGTGGTGAAAAGGAGTCAAAGACAGAGGGAGAGAGAGAAAAGACAGAGGGAGAGAGAGAGAGAGAAAGAGAGAGAGAGAGAGAGAGAGGGAGAGAGAGAGAGAGAGAGAGAGAGCCAGTGATTGGGAGAGAGAGAGAGAGAGGAAAACAGATGGACAACAAGGAAGGAGCCGGTCAGAAGTCATCTATTTCATATACGGAATGAGGTTAGCAATAAACCACTCATCAGAGAAGCGCAGATGGTCCCAGGGTGCCGTGAGGAAGACAAGCTTTTTGTCTGCATCCATCTGCTTCAAACCAAGCTTGTCCTGATGGGGGGAAACAGGAAGAATAGATAAAAGAATAACATTAAAGTGACTCTGTAACATTGTCTCAGATTCTGAAACAAAATCTGGGATTTAGCTCATGATTATAAACCTTTAGGTCAGTCAGGAATCCCATGACTTTTACAAGCCGATCACCTGTCTGATTATCAAGATATTTATGATTGGAATTCAAAATTTCAAAAACTGTTTTCCTAACAGTTTTTATAACACTACAGTCAATTGGGGAAAATGAGTATGGTAAAACCGGTCACTCAAAGATTTTTACTTTTTTGAGGCACTTCATGAACATTTTGAAGTGCAATTTTTGTAGGGCTTCAATATTACACCATATCACAGACACTGATAATACGTAGGGCCATGCATCTCAGATTTAACATTGTTAAACGATGCCTTTAAATGTAAAGTGATCTTTATGTTGTATGTTATAACCAAGGATATCAGTTGGTAATCCCCTACAAAGATGATGAAATAAGATCACAGGAAATAACTTAAGGGTTTGGGGTTTCAATTGCCAATTAATAAAATTCTCGATCAGCTAAAGCACAATATATCAAATTAAGAAGGAAAAAAATACAATTAGACGATGATACAAGATTGGGAAAAAGAATTACAGATATATGAAGAGCTCGGTCCCAAAAGGTACTACATCCATAAATCAAAGTTCTGAGAAAAACACGATTTTTTAATTATCATAGTTAGCAATGTCAGTTTGGAATGATACTTTGGCTGATTATACTACTGTATGATACAAGTATAAAACCACTCTTTAAAAAAATCTAAGTCTGCACAAATATTTTTCATGAAGTTATGTTTTTTTTTATTTTTGTGGAAGCAGTACCTTTGGGAACCGAAATTGCATGTAGTACTTTTTCGAACAGAAAATCTTGAATACTGTATGCAAAAGTTACAATGCATAACTTGAATTGATATAGTACCTTTTGGAACCGAACTGATTTTTAAATGCCATTTTTCACTTTTTTAGTGTATGAGGCTACTGGAAATGTGTACGTTAATGCAAAAGAACAAAAAAAAACAACAACAACAAAAAAAACAATTTTGATAAAAATGGAAGTAGTACCTTTTGGAACCAAGCTCTTCATTTATATGTAAAAGGAAGAAGTACAGAAAATCAAAGCAGCTGTACATGTTAATGAGGAAATACAAGAAGAGCAGCAGAGGAGATGAGCATAATGCAAAAGGGAAAAAAAAAAGATAACAGAAAGAAAACTTATGATGAAACGTACAGGGAGAAAACACTCATATCTATAGAACTAGGATGGAAGAGGAAGAAAGGAGAAAGAAAATAATGAAGGAACAAATGTTCTTACCTGAATGTATAGTTGGCTCTCTCTCAGCGTGTACAGCTTAGATGTTGTCCCAGCCACATAGAAACCAAACCACTGTAAATGATAATCATAAAGAAATATAAACCACATACATGTAACTGTACACTGTATATCAGAATAATGTTGAAAGAGTTGTACAGAAAGAAGGAGAAGGAGATGGAGAAAGAGAAGAAGGAGAAGAAGAAGAAGAAAGAGAAGGAGAAGGAGAAGAAGGAGAAGGAGGAGAAGAAGAAGAAAGAGAAGGAGAAGGAGAAGAAGGAGGAGAAGAAGGAGAAAAGAAGGAGGAGAATGAGAGGAAGTAGGAGAAGGAGCAGATGAAGAAAAGAAAGAAGAGGAAGGAGGAAGAAGAAGAAGAAGAAGAAGAAGAAGAAGAAGAAGAAGAAGAAGAAGAAAGAAGAAGAAGAAGGAGGAGAAGAAGAAGAAGAAGGAGGAAAAAAAGAAGGAGGAGAAAAAGAAGAAGGAGGAGAAGAAGAAGAAGGAGGAGAAGAAGAAGAAAAAGAAGAAGAAGGAGGAGAAGAAGAAGAAGAAGGAGGAGAAGAAGAAGAAGAAGAAGGAGGAGAAGAAGAAGAAGAAGAAGAAGAAGGAGAAGAAGAAGAAGAAGAAGAAGAAGAAGGAGGAGAAGGAGGAGGAGGAGAAGAAGAAGAAGAAGAAGAAGAAGAAGAAGGAGAAGAAGGAGAAAAAGAAGAAGTCTTAGGAGGAAGAGGAGGACAAGTAGAAAAAAAAGATCAAGTACTCGTATGTTGAAGTTTGTAGTATACAAAATCTCTAATGTATATCATTAGCGGAAATAACATTTGTGCCAAATAAAATAGAACAGCAAAATCTCCCAATCGTCTTACCTCTGATTCTTTAGGTTCTACCATGGTGTCTTCACCAAACATGACCATCACAAACTTATTTAGCTTCACCAAGTTCTTCTTGTAGGTCTGATTCACATACTGCATAGAGACACAAACATAATATAGGTCAGTCATGAATATTAAAAATATACTTGTTACCCAAAATTACCCAATACAAAATGTTGACATCTTCATTCCTAAAAAAATACCTGTTACGAACCACATACATATTCATGTTCATATGAATATTATTATGCGCTTGAGCAGAAGACTGATTTTTTTTATTCAAAACCAATGACCGTCTACAGGTATTTTATTATTTTGTTTTGTTTTAATTATGTTGCTAATGTTGTGTGGTTATGATTTAATGATATGATTTAAAAATTTTTTTGTCACCTTGTTGTGACATACCACAATTCAGTAACCATACTGGGGAGTGTTTCACAAAGACTAAGATCGACTTTAAGTTGGACTTAACTATGGCAAGCCGTTCATGCCACTGTTTGCTCTCACCATTTACTGGCATTGGTCTCTCAAGGGACGTACAAATCATGGTCACAAATCTACAGAATTTACATTTTTTGATAATTCATTATTGAAGGAAAAAATATTATCTAAAGATCATAATGGTGAGAGCAAACAGTGGCATGAATGGCCTGCCATAGTTAAGTCCAACTTAAAGTTGATCTTAGTCTTTGTGAAACACTCCCCTGGCCTAATACAATACAAGGGGATGAGCCACTTTAATAGGTCCCTTTCTTGAAGAAAAAAAAAATCCCTAAACATCGGGCATGATTTTGTGCTGCCCGAAAAATCACTAAAAATGGCCCCACTTTTAGGTCTTGTCCTTTATGTATTTTATTCAGAATAACACTTCACCCATATTCTTGCTAAAGTGCAAATCCCTGATTAAAAAATAATTGAAATCCCATTCGATTTGTCATTCAAAGTCCTCTCCAGTGATGCCAAAATGAACCTTAAAATGGGTATGGGTTTGGAGGCTTCAACTGCACACCCACATCGAAACCAAAGTACTGGACATAAAGCAATATTTATAAAATGCCTTCCTTCAGGACATAAGTGCTGGCGATTGAAACAACCTTAAATTGTTTAGACCACTCGACTATGAAAGTGAGTGGGTGACTGATTTACACGTATCTCTCGAAAAGCTTTTAAGATAAAGTTGAGTTCTGGTCATGCGATTGCATCTAATTGTGAAAGAAACGTTGTGGAATCGATCAGAAAAAAGTTGATCATGTAGCATGTAAGTACTGGTGTGTGCTGCAAGGTTCTGGAATCCTTAAAATGATTTTTTGGCCCAGTCTTGGTAAATGTAACAAGCACTGTACACAGAAGGATGTATATGGGACTACACAAACATGTGGCATAAAATGTTGTCCTCATTTTTAAGCTGTTACATGTGATATTTAGAAAATGAAGGCATTTGAAGAGCCATGCTTTTTAGGGAACATTTTTCTCTCATGTTCTTCCACACTTGCATAATGACAATAAAAATGCTCACAAATTATTTTTCACCTCCCCCCAGAACTCAATCTTCTCTTTAAATAGTAGTCAACATATTGTATGAGTAGCTTACATTTTCTTGGTTGATAATGGCGATAAACTTGCTGTATTGCTTGTACTCTGCCTCCTTAATAGGATCATGCCAGTACTGGGCCTGTACGAGACTACAAAAAAGAATGAACAGATAAGTATAAATGCCATAAATTGCATCGTCTATGGGTATTTTTGTCATATACGTGTAACACATTGCTAGTAATACCATACGTCATCATTGGAAGAAAAAAAAGCACCAGAGCAGTTAGTGATTTAGCTCACTAAAGCTCCAAAATGGGCCTGGAAATTAAAAAGAGCTCGCAAAACAATACATTAAAAACACAAAAGCTGTAGCAGTGAAATACTGCTCTGATATCTGAAAATCCAAAAGAGCTCCTGTTCACAAAAAAAGTATGGTACAGTAGTTCTACATTGACATATGAGAGCTTGCCATTGTGTACAGTTTAAGATGAGTGCTGTTGACACAGCAAAGACTCATAAGAAAATGGTTTTCCTAACATTAAAAGAAACTTTTGCTAATTATATACCATTTCTGCTACAGAAATCCTGCATGGCATGTCAATCCAAGGGAAGAATTATTGTGCACAATGCATTACTAGAAATGAAATACATCTATCATAATAGACACATTTCACAGTACCAGGTACTAGTTATTACAACATTTATCTTAGATTTCCAAATTTCTTTCTAACTGCCATATTGCTTTTGTTAAACAACATACAGTCAAACCTGCTTTAGAGACTACCTGTATAGAAAGACCACCTGTCTATATACACCACATTTTTTCTTTCCCTTTAAAATGGTTTCTCATTGAAACATGTACTAAAGAAACCTGTATATAAAAATCATGGCCCATATTCTGAAGTCGTGTCTAACTCCTGTTTAACCAAACAGTTGTCTAAAGTCCTGTCTAAGTCCCGTCTAACTTTAGACACGAAGTCGTGACTAACTTTTTCGTATTTTGAAGTCGTGGTTAAGTCAAGTTAAACGCGAAGTCCTGTCTAAGTCCTGTTTAACTTTAGACAACAGCGAGGGGTTGTTTAAGTCCTGTTTAAGAGCGCGATTCTGCTGCTTTTCAACGTGTGCGGTACACTCTACTTGCTGACCCCAACTTGCAGGGAGAACGATGGTACGTGCACCCTCTAAAATTTCAAATACGTTTTGCAGGGTTTTCTCGCAGAGCCATATATTTTTTTCATGATAATATTAAATATTCTTATCTAATGGTGACATCTTGGAAATTCCATAATCTATACTAAACTATCCATTCTGTTGGAGAAGTTTTTTTCTGTATTTTCCGAGCATTGACGCACTGATATTATTAGTGAACTGTGTTTATACTGTGCGCCAGTACACAATGCAGTACGTGCGTACGTACATGTACACAGTACATGCAGTCGATATCACGATCACATCACCATGGCAGCACAGCTGTGCGCGTTATCCGCCGCGCGCACACCTGCGCATTCGGTCTATCCTCTGCAAAATGACAGAATTAACGCCTACAGGGCATGCTCGGAAGTCGTGACTAAAGTTAAACACCACTTCGTAGTTAAACACGACTTAGACGGGACTTAAACAGTTGTTTAGTTAGACGCGACTTAGACACGACTTCAGAATACGAAATTTAGTTAGACAGGACTTAGACGCGACCTCGCGTTTAAGTCGTGTCTAACTAAACAGTTGTTTAACTTTAGACATGACTAAGTTGGACACGACTTCAGAATACGGGCCCATGTGTCTATGAAGGCCACCTTTCTTGTATTCCTTAAAGGGAAGTTGTAGCTTTGCAAAACTTGAGTAAATCGGTTCGAAAGGGACTGAATGGTGTAAAATCCTTTTGCTAAGAGTATAATTAATAACATCTGAAAGTCTCAGATAGATTGGTTTGAAAGGTTTCACCGTATATAAAAATTGAAATACTTACTGGTCTTGAACAAAGCTGCAGGCAGCCAAAAAAGGAGGAAATAAAGAAGAAAGAAAGACAAATCACTTTCAAACACATGTACAGATGTGTATGGGTATTTAAAATATTCTAACTCATAAAGACAACTGTAAATTCATTGCTGTATCAACCCTGAAACGCTGTGCATCCTTAGTGCTACAAATCACTTTTAGGGGGGTGTTTCACAAAGATCCTAAATCGAACTTAACTCTAAGTTGGACTTAAAAATTATGGAGAGCTATTTGTAGCCTTTAAAAAAATATATTCAAAAGCTAAAATTCAAGTATTTTAGACTTTTTATTATTTCCACATCAAGAACATGAAATCTCCTTGATAATAGAAAATATGAATGATTTGAATCAACATTATATGCCTTTAAAAATAATTTTTACAAAATATTTTCATAGATGCTAATGGCTTTCCATAATTGTTAAGTCCAACTTAGAGATAAGTTCAACTTAGGATCTTTGTGAAACACCCCCCTGGTCATGGAATCCATGAAGGTAAATACATATGGGTTCACCACTTCATTCATAAAATTTTTTAATATTTTGGCAATAAGGACAATGTGTGTGATGTAAAGCAATACATTCAATAAATTAATAAACAAATGACCATACATACATTAACATAGTAATTGTTTATCATTGTATTTTGTTTGTTATATCGCTTAGAGACTTCGGTGGAAAGCGGTTTATAAGCACTGTTTTTATTATTATTATAGTACACGATTTCCCATCAGTAAAGACAGACTATATTTACAGCTAAATCTCACAATGAAATAAAGAATCAAAATCCCAAATTAGACTCTTGAAAGTTCATTTAAGTATTTCTGTCAATCTACTGCACGGAGGGGTAAATTATACCATGAATTTGTAACATGCATGATCGGCCGTGATTCTCCTACATTTTAATATAGTAAAACTATTATACATCCTATTCGAGGGGCTATAAGACCAAGGTGGCGTTTCACAAAGACTAAGATCGACTTTAAGTTGGACTTAACTATGGCAGGCCATTCATGCCACTGTTTGCTTTCACCATTTACTAGCATTGGTCTCTCAAGGGACGAACAAATCATGGTCACAAATCTACAGAATTTACATTTTGTGATAATTCATTATTGAAGGAAAAAAAAATTTATCTAAAAATCATAATAGTGAGAGCAAACAGTGGCATGAAACACTGCCCAAGACTCACCTGTCATAAGCTCCCAAGTTGAGCAACTCTCTTGCAAGGTTACACAGTGTAGAATTGTCTCCTGGACATCGCGGGAAACCATAGACACCTAGAAAAATCAGGATGAATTGATTTGATTTGATTTCATGATAGTAACAATATCGATCCCCTTCGATATTCCAGGGTATCTCATATTAATTAATGCGAGAAAAAAAAATATGTTTTACAGGTCAGCATGGCACATGCTCTGGCCACAATAAGCCAGTTCATAGTTGCAGTCTGAGCATGAGCAGATAAAGGTCATTGCAGACCAGATTGTTAAATACACGGAGACAAAATACTGGATACGTGCTCATGAAAGTTATGTAATTATTATTCATTTATGCACAAGCAGTGCACTCCATGAAACATAGACGGAAGTATTCTTTGAAAAGGGGAAACAAAGGCTATTTATGTAGTACCTCCATCGCTGTAGGAGTGATTATTTCAAAATGTACAAAGTGGGACCTCTTCAAGTGTTGAAGATCTGTGGATATTCGGGGTCATTTGGGACATGTGCTAACCGTGAACTGGTCTATTGTTCTGTGGTCTGTTTCCTACATAACCCTTGTTATTTATTTCAACCTTGGACCAATTAAAACTACAACAAACAAACCATCTTAATACCATAAACCTTCACCTGATGGCAACCCTTTACCTTAACACCTATATCTTTGACCAAATAACACAGAGAGCAATTATCACTAGAGCGTACCAGTACTTCAGAGTATCATTTTCCTTTGAAGGTGGTGGGAGATTTAATTTAAGAAGATAGAACAGAAAAACATGGCAAGTGGAAAAGAACATACCTTGATGTTGGCCTCCTGCAGATATGAGATTGTACATGGGAGGGTTTGGGCACATCTGGGCGACAGCTCTCCTACAGATGAAAAAAAGAAATTAATAATAATCATTAAGTAAAGGTAAGATATATTTGCACAGTGCTTCATGGTATAACATGTATTGATAATAATAATATAGAGTATTTGTAATGCGCCAACTCCACATGAATAATGTGTTCGAGGCGCAGTGGAGAAGAAAAACTACAAGTACACGAAAGCACACAAAAGTGGAACAACAACAATGTGAAAGTAAATCTACTGGAAAGCCACTTTGAACAAATGAGTTTTGAGGGCATTTTAAAGCAATCTACACTTGAAGTATAACAAATATCTTGTGGCAATTGATTCCATAGGTAAGGTCCAGCGTGTGCAAATGACCGATCCCCCCATGATTTCTTAGTTTTCTGAACAACAAGCAATTTAGAATTGGATGATCTTAAGCATCTGGGAGGATTATATTAAACAGTGTGATTGTGATACACTGTGGCCTACTAACTTCCCTTAGCAGTTTAAAGTCAGGAGTTGGACAAAAAAGTTCTTTCTTTCATCATACACCTCTGGAAACAAATTATAATAACTTATTTTGTGAAAGGGTTTTACAAAAGTCCCATCAAAGGGGGGGGGGGAGGGGTCGGACCAGGGCTGGTTCTATTTGAGGAGGAATCTTTCCTGAATTTTGGGATGCATGGCCAAATTTAGTATTTTTGTTGTTGTTGTTGTTGTTTTTAACTTCTTGTTACCATCCCTGACCCCAAGATAGATTAGATTATCCCAAAATATCAGGGATAAAGCTTAATGTCGGGTTGGGAACATCTCCCCTCCCCCCTGCAATGTGATGGTAGTGTAGAAACTCACAAGAACTGTCCTCCTTGTGAGAAGCCGATAGCATTGTATCCGTTCTTAAGCTTGGGATCCTTGGCGATGATGTTGCAGGCCATTTTGATCTGAGCGAAGCCGTCCATGAAAAAACCATTGGCCATGTCCTGTCAGAAAGAGAGAGATAGAGAGAGAGAGAGAGAAGAAAAGAAACAAATTACATCAAACCTGTATATAAAGGCCACTCTCGGAAAAGGGTCAAGGTGGCCACCCTTACACTCTTTTGCTGGCAGGTTCTTTAAGGCATAATTTCACTCGGCAGAAATGACTAAAAGTGTTCACTTTAAAAAAAAGTATCTCTGGACATTCTTTCAAATGTTAATTTTCTCATGTAGAAACAGCATATGTGTCCAATTTCAGAGAAAAGGCCATAGTACGATAATAATTAATAATAATAGTGGGTTCTTGTATAGCCCTCATGTCTGTCAGATTTGACACTCCTGGCACTCCACAAGTATAAACCCGCCTTTAGCATGGCTGCCATTATGGCGCTCTAGCATTTCAAGGGATTAATTCCTGCCAGGTACCCATTTACCTCGATCATCTAAGTCGAGTGTTTCAAATGTAGATAAATGCCTTGCCAAAGGATATTAGTGCTGGGGAAGGACTAGACCACGACACCTCCACAAAGGTTATAATAAAGGTTCTAAAGGAAAACCTTTTATCAAATAGTGGAGGAATATGTAAATACAGTTATCTACAGAGAAAATCTATGATGAAAATTTTTGCTTCATATTTTGGGGGTTTGTAAGTTGTAACAAGGTTTTTACTGAGTATAAAAATCTTCTTTAGTTCACGAAAATTTATTGCTTTTCAGGTATTGCTATAGAAACAGTCAGAAAACTGAGAAAGCAAGATTTGCAGTCACAAAGTTTTAACATTCCTGACTTGAGGATTTGATCATGTACTTACAGCAACGATATCACTGCCTATTTCCAGGGAGTTGACATAAATGCCTGGAATCTGCTTCTCCACAAGACTTTTGATGCTTCCCATGCTTAGTGGGTTACAGCAGCTGTCACCTGAAAAGAAAAAAATAGGTATGCAGTATACAGGCCAAAGAAGAAGAAGAAGAAGAAGAAGAAGAAAAACAAGAAGGAAGAGGAGGAAGGAAGAGAGAAATAAGAAAAAGTAAGAATGCTTTGAAAATCAAGTTCAAGTATGAAAAACAGGAAGCAAACACTTTTTTCTCCTTTCTTCATAATTTATTCATTCATCATGTTTTTCGCTGCTGTTAGATCTATAAGTTTTAGTAGATCAACTACATTCATTCATGTTCAATCATATTCACCTAATAAAAAGTAATTACTAGGTCCTTTGTTTTCTATTCATCTCTTTATAGTGAGTAGTGACCAAATATCACGATTTTTAACTTTTGTTGAAATTGTACTTCACTTTTGCATGTATAATAATGTTTTACAAGTGTTATACATTGATTTTTACATGTTTGATATGTATTGCTTTCCCATTTTCAGAATGGCGATTAGGGAGACTTAATTTCCCTTGCGTGGTATTTTTCCACTCTGCCTGTCTGGCTTCACCAGACATGTTCAAACCGGCTCTGTCTGGCTCGTTGATGTATTCTATTGTTGCGTACAGTGCATAACCTACCATATTATTGCATACTGCGTATTTCAAATCATTTTTCAACCAATCACGCTGCAGTGGTGATTGGGGCTTCGCTCTGATTTACCATGTGAGAATCAGTAGGATTTTTACGATCGGCACATAAAGACCGTTGCTGTGTTTTTTGTATCGTGCCTGTTTGGTTTTTGTCCAACGGAACGACGTTGTCCCCGCAACCTCTGGCGAGGGATTTGCTGACACCACGTCTTGCTTTTTCGCGAGATTTATTTTTGACTCCTTTTTACATCGTATTTATAGATGTGATATCGCCTTTTTTCTTGACTCCGTGCAGTTAGAATAGAACACTTTGATCTATTGGTTTTTTCTCAACCTGCATCATTTGTTTTGAAAACTTTTTATTCCACATCGATCGACTAGTTACTTTGTATCTTCATCTTGACGTATTTTCACCACTGTCTCACATTTGTTTCTTCAATCGCTGTCATCCGTTGTGTTGTGCTGATTCTTTGATCATCGTCATTGTTACCACTACATCTTTGACATCATCTTCATCATCACTGAATTCGTTGATTGACTGTCTCATCACCATCGTCACCGGGACCATCGCCCTCATTCGCAATCGTCGTCATCGCCTTCATCGTCGCCATCGTCAGCATCATCAAGCGCGTAGCCAGAATTTTATTTTAGGGGGGGCGGTAGTGAGCACGCAAAGCATGCGAATCACTTTAATACAGAGCGCACGAAGCGCGCTCCCTAGGGGGGTGGGTGCAGGGAGGGGGTTTCCCCTCGGCGGCGGAAGCTTTGACGTTTCATTAAATTATTAGAGAAAGAAGACGATTCGTGGTACCGTTCTCGACTCTTTATCCTTGTCTGAATTCAGCCCCCTCTCCGCGAAACGCAGGAGCTTTGACGGTCCATAAAATTATTAGAGAAAGAAGACGATTCGTTGTACCCTTCTCGGCTCTAAATCCTTGTCTGAATTCAGTTTCCCCCCTCCTGCGCGAAGCGCGGAAGCTTTGACGTTTCATTAAATTATTAGAGAAAGAAGACGATTCGTTGTACCGTTCTCGACCCTTAATCCTTGTCTGAATTCAGCCCCCCCCCTCTCCGCGAAGCGCAGGAGCTTTGACGTTCCATTAAATTGTTAGAGAAAGAAGACGATTCGTTGTACCCTTCTCAGCTCTTAATCCTTGTCTGAATTCAGTTTCCCCCCTCCTGCGCGAAACGCGGAAGCTTTGACGTTTCATTCATTAAATTATTAGAGAAAGAAGACGATTCGTTGTATACCGTTCTCGACTCTTTATCCTTCTCCCGTGCGTAGCGCGGAAGCTTTTACTTTTCATTAAATTATTAGAGAAGATGACGATTTGTTGTACCGTTCTCGACCCTTAATCCTTGTCTGAATTCAGCCCCCCCCCTCTCCGCGAAGCGCAGGAGCTTTGACGTTCCATTAAATTGTTAGAGAAAGAAGACGATTCGTTGTACCGTTCTCGACTCTTAATCCTTGTCTGAATTCAGTTCCCGCCTCCTCCCGCGTGAAGCGCAGTAGCTTTGACGTTTCACTAAATTATTAGAGAAAGAATACGATTCGTTGTATACCGTCGACCGTCGACTCTTAATCCTTCGCGCGGAAGCTTTTACTTTTCATTAAATTATTAGAGAAGATGACGATTTGTTGTACCGTGCTCCTTTTTCTTCCTACGTCCTCTTCCTTTTTTCTTTTTTTCTTTTTTTTTTTTTTTGGGGGGGGGCGACTGCCCCACTGCCCCCTGGCTACGTGCCTGAGCATCATCATTCCTGACCTCGCCGTGGATGCTGAATTGGTTTGACTCTTGAGCTATTTATTTTTGAATGCTTTGCTGCTTTATTTGATGATCCTTTTTATGTTCACTGATTGACAATTGCATGATTGTATAATTGTGTATTCATTTTTATTGTGGCGGTGATTACCTCAAGGTGAGTTTCTTACTCCCTTGTGACCATCCCGTTTATTATTGTCTATTGAATCATTTTTCGTAGTAAACAGCAGATTAATTGCTCCCATTTTATCCAGTGATCACTGTTATTTTTATGTTGATTATTGACGTCTAGGACATTTGATTATTGTGTGTATTTTTTGTGTGCCCGAACGATAATTTGTGTTGATTATCCATACTAAATAAATTATTTAAATATTTAATTGTATAGATCAGAACCTAGACTAAGTAACCTGAATATTGTTGATAGTGTGTTTTTTTCTCGTGAGATCGTAAAGTTAAAAGGTAAACCCCCCCCCCCAAATGGGGATCGAGTTCACGTAGAACTTTAGCTTACATCGGCGATACAGCCAGCGCATGCGCATTACGTTCCTCCCGTCTCAGCTCATTTTCGTAATTTGGCTCCTAGCCGAGCCGACATGGGCCCTTTAGATTGGATATCGCTGGCTCCCATAGGCTCTATGTTATAAGACATTAGTGCGAGGAGATGGCTTGCGATTTTCCGTTTTTATCGATACCAAAATTATGATATTTCAGTCAAATCTTCTATTTGTTACAATTTTTTTCATCATCCTTGAAAAGTTAAGTATTTGACTTAAGTTTTAAGTCTTACTTAACTATTATAAGTCTTAAGTTTGAAAAATTCTCATTTTCGTCATATTTAAGGTACAAACTTGCAAGTTGTACTGAAACGTTCGTTGATTTTTCTATTTTATGTGTGTGCAATTTCGTGTGCGTCACCCATGTGTGAAATCATGCGTCACCTGTTTAAAGCACGTCATCTCAAAATCTCTGTGGTGCGACGTAATATTTCGTATTGACTTTGGCCTTTGCCATTGAACTTAATTAAGACAGTCCCTACTTAAGTCGCGCTTAAGTTAAGTAGGTCTAGGCCCTCTCTCACTTAAATTTCGAAGCCACTTAGCGTATCGGCCAATCAGAGCGCGTAAACTCACTGTACATCGCGGAATGGTAAAACTAAAAGTTCTACGTGGAGTTCTACAATATTTGTTAGAAAATCAAAACAAACTTCTAAATAAATACATGGGACCACAACAGCTTTATAAATTACATAAACTTGGGTTGAAAACTTGAAATACAATATTACATACCCATTCCATGCCAAATGACGAGAGGCAAAGATGAATTTGACTGGCAGTTGACACTGGCAGTCAAAAATACAGAAATAATTGCTAAGAAAATGATTTTCCACTCCATTTTTTGGTATAATACGTAAACAACTCGAACTTCGGCTGGTGAGATTATGTCACATGATCATGACCGATCAGTTCAGTTCACGTGACGTGCGTGCATATAGATGCATATAGATACGATCAGAGACAGTGTTACAGGAGGGAGGAGGAGGAGAGGAGGAGGAGGAGGGGGAAGAGGAGATATTCCGTAGTATTTTACCATTGCAATTATTTTTGCATACATGGGGTTAAAAAAAATTCAATTCAATTCAAATTTTATTGATTATAATC
The DNA here is from genome assembly GCA_037976565.1 of Mesocentrotus franciscanus. Classification (NCBI taxonomy): domain Eukaryota; kingdom Metazoa; phylum Echinodermata; class Echinoidea; order Camarodonta; family Strongylocentrotidae; genus Mesocentrotus; species Mesocentrotus franciscanus. The sequence goes on from CP137678.1 coordinate 13,191,997, forward strand.
CAAATAAAGAGGATGATCATTCTCATTTTGTTAGAATCAACGGATAACAAAATTCACGATTATATAAAGGGTAACAAAGAGTGCAAATTAATGTCACAATTACAATAGCCAAGAATGGCAAAAATTAACGTGCTACGTCATGTCTCTTTTGGAATACAATATAGAGATGAACATAAATAACATCACTCGTAATACATTTACAACCCTTTTTCTCCTTCTCTAAAATTTTCTCTCTTGTCTCCCTTTTTTCTCCTTTCTCCCCCCTTTTTTTAGCGAGAAAATGAAAAAGAAAAAGAAGAAAAAGGGGGAAAAAAAATCACAATATGAAAGTACAACAATATACATGTATATACATATACATATAGATTAATGATAGGCCTATAAAACGTGATAAGGGCCGGGGCAAGGTCACCCCCACTGCCACCACCAACTAACCAATTTACCAATAGAGAGCCGAGAGCTGAGAGAAATAAAGCCGGAAAATAAACGATTTTTTTTTTCTTTCTAAATTTATTATAAAAACTTAAAAAGTATATGGCAAGAGTGAAGATATTTTTAGGTATATTTATATATTTCATATATTTTCATGATTTATAAATAAAGAAACCTCAACCCACGCGCGGGCCCGCCCCCGGCCAAAAAACAGGTAAAAAATAAAGATGGTAACGTTAATCTTACCTTTTTAAAACAAAAAATGAAAATGGCCCAGCCCCTGGCAAAAAAGTAGTGCCCACTCCCCTCCCCGTTGAGCCAAAACAAAAATTAGTGCCCACTCCCCCGACCCAATTGGGCAACAAAAAAAAAATAGTGCTCCTTCTCCGAGGTAAAAAGAAGAAATGAAAGCAGAGAGGTTAAATGAATCGTGTTCATTTTGACAATAGATCTCAGTTTAGCGCGCAAATAATTTTTAACATTTATGACATTTCTGAAAATTAATACTATTTTAATTTGTTGATGCCAAGGAGTGTTAAAAATTTAATAATTTAAAAGAAAAGGAAATTTCGCTTTAATGGTGCATTAAAAAAACTTTTAACGATTCTAGTGATGTTTATTTGACGAGATATTCATGATGTTGCCGTGGAAATTTGGATTTCGTTTTTATTTCTCTCCTCATCTCTCTCCCTTTCTCTCTTCTCTCTTTCTCTCTCTCTCTCTCTCCTGTTAATGAAACACATTCTATAAAACGTCAATTCGATCAATTTCATCAGCACTTTTGCTTTCAATCGTAAAATTGGATGAAGACAATTAATGGAAATTAATTGCTGCAGATTAACCAATCAAATTACTGGACAGGACAATTAATGTATGATGGATCGCGCTGATTATGGGCTGGGCGTGAGTTTCTGACCTTGATTGTAATATATCTATTAGTTTCGCTCTAGTGTCCTGTCGTCGACGAGCAGGACTTCAATAGAGAAATTAATGATAACTAGCTTCACAATTATTATAGACCCTACGTATATATAGAATAAATATTATCAATATATTACAGCACATCGCAAAAATGCAAATACGTCACCACAAATCGTCCCTAAGCGCTTTACAGATATCATTACCCCTGTCATCGGAGTATTTCGTCATAAACAGACAATTCGGTGTCGTAGAGAGTTATGCGGTTAACCAAGATATGGGCACTTAATTAGATTAGTAGTTTTGTTTAATTGTCATGACTTTCGGATGTCATCAAATTGAATTAAGTGCAGTTGTGTGGGTTTTTTGGAGCACTAGACAGTCTGCAGGCTATAAGGAATGAGGTTGTTCATCAGTGCATGTGTTGAGGCGACCGCTATCAGATTGGGCTCGCGATAGTTTTTGCATATACGAATTACAGCGTCTTTTGCACCTTTTCTCCGTACTTCGTTCAAAATGGCAAACTGCACAGTCTTATCAAATACCAGTGAACGATGGACTCTTATTGGCGATCCGTTCCCTCCTTTCGACTATATCTTATGCCTCCTCATCGTAATTGGCATCGTAGGCAATTCTCTCGTCATCTTCATCAAGATTCGCCACGGAGGATCGCGCAGTGGCGGCGGCGTGACGGAGACCAACCGCCTCGTCATCGGTCTAGCCACGGCGGACCTTCTGACCGCAGTATTCTTGATACCGGTACCGGAGTACGTGAACGTACCGCGTAACGCCGCGGGGGAGTTCTATTGTCGCTTTCTCGAGTCGAGGGACTTGGCTTGGATCTGTTTCATTGCGTCGGTGTATACTCACCACCATATCTGTGGAACGTTTTCTCGCCGTGGTCTATCCGTATTACTACAGGATATGGGTAAAGAAACATCATGTCAAGTACTCATTTCTGGCCATATGGATCTCTGCGATTGTCATCAACATTACCAGCATCGCTTTTCATACCATTGACGAATGCGGCAGATGCGATTCAATATATCCATCGACCCACTCTAGACGAGCCAACGGCGTGTTCATATTCCTGATCGAGTTTTTAGGTCCCTTGTTCATCATGACGTACACAAGTATCAGGGCTATGTGTGTCCTTCGAAGAAGTGCTGTACACGACGCGGATGCAAGTTCTAGATCCCGTAGAAGGCAGTCGACACAGCTTGAGATGCTACGGCGCCGTTTTACTAAGATGTTCATCTTCATCTTCGCGTCTTTTATGATCCTCTGGACTCCTGATCAGCTGGCGTTCTTGCTTTACAACTTGGGCGTCCTGAATGACCAATTTACCGGGACCAAATCTTACAACTTCTTCGTCAACCTTGCCTTCTTGAATGCGGCCACAGCCAACCCCATCGTTTACTCGATCTGGTTACCTTCTTTTCGCCAAGCTGTCAAAGATCTTCTGATGTGTAGAGGCATGAAGAGATCACCAGATCCTTTGACAGATCTATCATTCAGTACAGAAAGGCGACCCACCACTTCAACTGGTCCGACATCAATTTCCAAGGAATGATGTGCAAATTTCACAGCATTCCCAATGCATTCTTCGTCGTAGAGGCGTCGAAACATACTGATCTTAACGATTGGCTGGTCGTGGATTCGAGTCCCGGCACGACAACAGTGTACTAATAATATTGGCACGACAAGGCACAACAAAATGTACATGATTATGCCATTCTCCTCTCATGTGTTATAGATCCTATCCGATGAAAATACGACTCTATAGCAATGGAAAGCTGAATGAACGTAGAATACAAATACATGTATAAAGGAATTCAAAATATTTTCCCTTTCAGTATTTTGCACAAAAGCGAAATTTCCGCACCTCTCCAAATTACAGGTCAACAGGGGTCAAATTTGCCGCAGTTACAGTGACGACATAATAATTATGTGCACCCGATCGGCTCGCCTATAAAGCTGAGGCGATGAGCCGTGCTTAATTATTGCAAAGTCAATATGAATATGCGTACTCCACATAAGATGATGTCATCAATTCGATAGCTAGTTCTTAAGTCGACAACTCCCGATTTTCAAAGCTTTAGATTTCGAGTTTTCAGAGAGCTGTTACTCGTCTGACAGGCACCAAAGTAGCATATAATTGGTATTATTGTAATCTATGGCTTGTAAGCTTTCCTTTGATATATAATTCATCTATTTCATTTTTCACTTCCGATAGGGTCTTTAACATGGCTAAAGGCCTACCTATAAAAAAGGAATTCTTAACTGCTGTGAGCGCCAAAACGGCAATAGAGGCGTAGACCCGGCGTAGACATAATAACGCACTGGTATAGATAGGAGCGCCTCGAGACATTGCATATTGGATGTGAGCGCTATACAAGTATAACATATGATATTACCATAAACTTATAAAAACAAAATGTGAAGCATATGAAATGTTGTAAAAGAAAAAAAAAAACGTTTAAAGCTTTGTTCAATTTTATGTACTTATGTAGTCCGCACAGAGGGAAAGAACTTAGGATTTTGGCACGACATACATTGTTTACTTGAATAGCAACTTGTGTGAGAATGTATATAGGGAATTTCTGAAAAGTTCGAAGAGATATCATCAATAATTTGCTTAGAAAATAAAACTTTCCCAAGAAGACAAAAAAGAAGAAAAAGGAAAACAAAAGACCTACAAGAACAGTGGTACGAATAATTGAGTACAGCTGCCATATGAATAGAAATATAAATTCAAAGGAATTTCAAAACAGTCACCACAAACATGAACTAATACAATTTAACGACATCATGCAATCATGGAATTATATCTGTTTCATTCACAATATCGTACTAAGCATACACGGTTTATGTCATAGTACTCAATTGCTTTGTAAATACGCTTTGTAAAGCTTAGTTTGTGATTTTGTCTTTTATTATGTCAGTTTATGCCATTTGGTATAGAAAGGGGGATTGAAACCCTTCAATTATTTGAGATGCAGCAAAGTGTTATAGGCATTGACAGTGATTGACGTTTTTGCCGAGTTTAAATAGCTAATGTAGGAAATTTAATGTTTTCTATTTAGTTTCTGAAGAATATTGTTGAATACCTTAGTAGTTTAAGCCATATCATACAGATTTTTTGAATAACTCCAAATTTGTTTTTTTGGACTTGCTTTTAATTGTTTTTTCCCTCGTCCTATACATGGCGTATCAAAAAAGGATACCAAAATGTAGAAGCTAATAATAAAGATTTCATAATCAATATGACCTTTAAATTTATTTCATGATTTTGTCTTTTATTATATCATTTTCATAGTTACAGAGTCATCCTCATCTTTAATTGATAATATTCTTACTTATAACTATGGATCGAATGTTCTTTCGGGCTTATTTAACAATGATATTACAGATCATTTCCCGATTTTTCAAATAACCCATTTCAAATTTCATGCAAAATGTACTCCTACTCGTAAATTTCGTCGTATAAATGAAAGTACTATTAGCGTTTTTGAAGAAAAAGTGTATAATATTGATTGGAGTGATGTATTTAACTGTACAGATACTGATGAAGTTTATAATACATTTATAGATATGTTATCAAAAGTTTACGATGATGTATTTGTAATAGGAGACAGTAGACTAAAAGAAAAGTTATTAAAAAGCCATGGATAACTGCATTTAAAAAAAAGATAAGATTGAAAAATAAATTGTTTAAGAAGTAAAGGGAAAAATGTACTGATGACAGTAAGAGAAAATATGTCAAGGCCAGGAATAATGTTACTAAAATATTACGATGTGCACGCATAAACTATTATAAACTTAATTTCAGGTTTTTAAAAGAAATATGAAAAGAACATGGAATATGATCAATGAATTACTTGGAAAATGTAAGAAAAATTTACCATCATATATTACTGTAAATGGAACAGATGTACATGATGAAAAGGATATCGCGAACAGCTTTAATACATATTTTGTAAATATAGGAGCCTCTATGGCTAAGTCTATACAACGTATACGATGATTACTTTGTTGACTTTTTGTCTGAAAGATGTAATAACACTATATTTTTAAAACCTGTAAAAGAAACTGAAATATTAGAAATTATTAAAAATATGAACTCATCTAGTAGTAGTGGCATTGATGACATTAGTCCCACTGTTGTGAAAAAAATATTAATGGTATTGTGAAGCCTTTATGCTTTATTTACAACTTAGCATTCACATCTGGAATAGTACCCTTGAAATTAAAAATAGCAAAAGTGACACCTGTCTACAAAAAAAAGATATCCATGACATCTGAAATCATAGACCAATACCTGTTTTCCCGTCTTTTCTAAAATATCAGAAAGACTGGCTTATAATAGGATTTCTGATTTCTTATATAAAAATACTATATTAAATGAATATCAATACGGCTTTTTGAAAGATGTGTCTACTGAAATGGCACTTATGGACTTACATGATTATATTGTTAATTCTTTTGCCAAAAAATTATATACAGTTGGTGTTTTTCTCGACCTCAGTAAGGCATTTGATTCAATTGATTACTCAATATTGTTACATAAATTAAGTTACTACGGTATTAGAGGACTACTTTATTCATGGTTTAAAAGTTATTTACAAAATCGAACTCAAGTTGTGTCATACAACAATGACATTTCAGATTCTTCTAATATTTCATTTGGTGTTCCTAAAGCATCGATTCTAGGTCCTTTGTTATTTCTTTTGTTTATTAACGATCTCCCAAATTGTTAAAAAAAATAAAATTTATGTTGTTTGCTGATGACACCAATATCATGTATTCAACAGATGATCATTTATCATTGTCAACTAATTTAAATAATAAACTACTAAAGGTCTCTAAATGGTTTAATGCCAATAAACTTACATTAAATATAGATAAATAAAATTATATGTTATTTTATACTATGAAACAGAAACAAAATTATAGTTCATTGCAAAACTTAGTTGTGAAACTCAATAATTCATCAATTGAACGTGTATTTTGTACGAAATTTCTGGGTGTATACATTGATCATGATTTATTATGGAAGACTCACATATCTTATGTCAGAAAGAAGTTATCACAGAACATTGGTGTCATCAGCAAATTATGCCATATCCTACCAAAATGCATTCTTATCACATTGTATAATACTTTAGTCCTACCCTACTTATCATACTGTAATGTTGTATGGGCTAATACATATTCTTCCAAATTGGAAGCACTTTTTATACTGCAAAAGAGATTTGTAAGAATAGCTTCATCATCTACATACTTAGCACATACGAAACCTTTATTCAGAAAGTTAATCATACTGAACATTTATAAATTAAATAGTTATGTTAATGCAATACTACTTTTTAAACACAGGCTTGGTCTATTACCCAATGATTTATGCAATATGTTAACATCAAATTGTTCAGGTCATAGTTATAATACTCGAAATAGAATGAATTATTACTTATCTGCTATTACAAAACAATATGAATTACACTCTTTTAGACATAAAGCTCCTTCTGTATGGAATTCTTTACCATCAGATATTACTTATGTTAATAGTTTGAATTCATTTAAACTATATCTTATTTCCAATGATCTTACATTGTAACAATACTCCAAAGTGCAATTTTGTTTAGGGTTGTGAGGTCTTTATTCTTGTTTTTGTTTATGTTCTACTTGTTTTTTGTTGTTGCTGTTGTTGTTGTTGTTTTTGCTGTTTTTGTCTTGTTAATTTATATATCATTTTGTATGATTCTTTACTAGATTTACTGTTTATGGTGGCTGTCTAGACAAACCCACTAGGTTTTTATACAACAACCAAATTCCTATTTTTTACTGTCAATATTTTACTATTTTGATAACTGCAACCAAAATATAATCATCATGTATAAGTAGTACTTCTATTATATTTACTGTATGTTGATGTTACTGTTTTTATTATGGAATTATGGAATTTAATATATGCTGAATTGAATTAAAATTAAAGAAAAACTTGTCTTCTGCCTAATGATACCCTATTCATAATTTGTTTGCCACCGATGACTGAGCACCAGGGTTCTTAAAAAGTGCCGTCAAGATATACATGTACATGTATATACCAAGTTTGGGCTGATGCATCCAATACGCGCCAGGCCGTATGCAAAGTTTGCATGTGTTACTTAGTACTTTGGTCTTGCATATTTTAAAAAGTTAGATTCTGCTTTTATAACTATAAGTGATGTAATTCATTTAAGCTTTCACAGGACCTGTTTCAATCAGCAGGATAACCGTGAATTATTCTAAACAGCCTTCTAAAGTCTTGTCTCATACATCTAAAATCTCACTTTTCACTTGTGGATTGCACCATTTCACATGATTAAGGTGTGTAAGGTGCATTTGTCTCAAACAGCACATGAAAACTTGGAGGCTTACTAACCTCATAGCATGAGCAAATGCAATAAAGAAAGTCATGATGCTGGCTACCAAAGCTATTGTCAGTTTAGACTTTCATGAAAAAAGATTCAAAAAAGTTCATTTTGAGTGACTCAGTGACAAGACTTATACCTTAAACAAAGGATGCGAAAGAAGCCAGGAATTTGTCATAACAGAGAGAATATCATAAATTTTGCTTATTAATGAGCCTTTTCTCGAGTCTGAGTTGACATTATCACCTTTTCTATTCTAATATACGAAATCGAATATGTCAGCAAGAATCCACATTCATTGCTTCAGCAGAGTTATGAATAAGGTATCGTTAGACGTAATATTATTTACTCCTTAAAGGGCAAGTCCATTCCATAAAATAACTTCTTTCATTAGAAGCACAAAAATCTGACAAACCAATTAAAAAAAGTTTGAGGAATATCGGATAACTAATAAGAAAGTTATGAATTTCTAATGACATGAAAAACTTTGAAAATCACAAGACAAATTGGCAACTCACTCATGAGTCTGTGACGTCATTGCCTTACTATCCACTAATTGTTTTCTTTATATTGATAATTTAAATTTCTAATTTTCCCCCTAAAAGTCTTTTTTCGTCACACCAGCATCCAAGTTATATTGATAGTAATATTTTTTTCGTGTGGATGCACTAATAATTAAGTAATATTGACTGCCTTTAGGGCAATACGACATATACCGCCCGAACCGAAGGTGAAGGTGATATATGACAACAAGTCGCATTGCCCTGAATTAGGCAGTCAATATTACTATTATTAACCACATCAGACATCTCGAGCAAACAACAAACTCTTACTATCTTATACTCTTAAATTATGTAAAATACAGTAGCCTACACTGTACAGGGTTTTCTAGCATGAAAAGTTGCAAAAACATCGTCAAACCAGCACTGTGCCTCCAGTGCTTGACGAAATTCTTCGATAGGCCTACACTGCCATCAGTGTGCCTAATCGGGTGTGATTATTGCGTCACAATAGAGTGCGCGCAAAGTGCGCAGGTTCTCATACGCGTAATAGATGCGCAATGAAACTTACAAAATACCCGGATGTTGGCTCTACATTATTGCCCGCTAGTTTAACACGCATTTTGCCATTGAATTTTCTGATCGGGCAATAATATTTGTTGATTGGTTTACTGTGTATTATTATTGACCGGTGAATTACACACAAAATCCCATTGACTTTGCTGAGCGGTCAATAATATTTTTTTTACCCGTAGTTTTGTTGGCTTATCAATTAAACTTCGAGGGCAATAACATTTAAAAATTGCCCTGCTCAGATGTCTGATACGGTTAATAATATTTATATACCTCACTTTAGAAATCTAGCCATCTGATTGGTCGAAATTGGAGTCGTGATTTTAGCCATGCCCCGCCTACTAATCAATATTCTTTTTAAAAGTGCCCTCAATCCCCGGTGAACGTGACGCATAAATAAATTTTGGTGAGATCCCCATTGGTTAACGTGTAAAAAAGAATTTTGTGCAAGCGCGGATACCATACAGTTTTTGTGCAATTTGGTCGCTAATTTCAGGTTTTTTAATTGCTGAGATATCCCCATTGATTTACGTGTAAAAGAAATTCTACGTGCGATCGCGGATACAAAATAGAGTGCAGTGTGTGCGATAACCGAATGATTGTCTTTTTCCAGACAGATTTACAGACAGTGTCTCTGATTTTCTGCTAGGTAAGAATTCTTTGTAGATTTTTTTTGTGAATTTGGTATATAAAGGTTATAGACATAGGTCTAGATCTAAAGACTGCTTTCATATTCGAGGCATATTTTTCTGTTATGTTTTAACCAGTCTTTATACTCAAGAAACGGATAAGGTAAGAATTCTTTGTATATTTTTGTGTAAATTCGGTATAGATCTATAAAAGGTATAAAGACTGCTTTATTATTGTAGGAATAGTTGTTTTTTACAGGCTCTCGGGGACGTTACATTCTGCCATCACCCCTCGGCACGCCTCGGGGTTATAACAGGATGTAACGTCCCCTTACGCCTATAAAAACAACTGTGCCTCTCATAGCAGTCATTATATCTATAAGATCTTATAGTTAAAAAAAACAAATTTAAATCATGAAAAATGTGAATTTTAATAAACTATTTACATGAAAATTATGAAACATGAATATACAGTATTCCGAAAATAGTATCAATTTTTCAAAAATCATAAAAGGTTGTAAAAATGTCATGCAAGCAATACGATACAAATCATATAACCTGGGCTAAGGCATGGGGAAATCAAGTTCTTGGGGGAAAAAAGAATGAAAATTAATGGAATAAAAATATATAAAAGCACTTGTTAAATAGTGAGGCAATGACGTCACAAACTGATAACCAAATTGGCAATTTGTGTAGTGATTTTCAAAGTTCCATAGTATTTCATACTTTAACAAAACAAAAACAAAAATCATATTTCCTTATTAGTTATCCGATTTTACTATTTTTATAAGCAATTTTTTTTTGGAGTGGACTTGGCCTCTACGATGAAATCAAGGTCACACAGGTTACTACCTTTAAATGAGAATGGTCTGCAAAAGTTGGGTATAATTTTGTTTATACGCACTGTATATAATTATGAAGGCAAGGAAGAAAAAGGATGTTTGCATTCATATTGTTCTTGTGTTGGATGAGGGTGATTAAATTAATTATAAAAAGGGTCCGTCTGATTTAAAAAAGGAATGTGGAGAGAGGAAAGAGAGGGAGAGAGAGAGGGATAGAGCCCCTGGAGAGAGAGAGAGAAGAGAGAGAGAGATGGTGTTGAGAAAGGGAAGAGAGAGTGAGAGCGGATGGGGAGAGAGAAAGAGTGAGAGAGAGAGAGAGAGAATTAGAGAGGAAGAGAGAGAGAGAGAGAGAGAGAGAGAGGGGGAGGGAGAGATGGAGCCCCTAGAGAGAAAAGAGATAGATAGGAGGGTTTAGATAGGGAAGAGAGAGTGAGAGCGGATGGGGAGAGAGAGAGAGTGAGAGAAGAGAGAGAGAGAATTAGAGAGGAGAGAGAGAGAGAGAGAGAGAGAGAGGGAGAGATGGAGCCCTAGAGAGAGAAGAGATAGATAGGAGGGTTTAGATAGGGAAGAGATAGTGAGAGCGGATTGGGAGAGAGAGAGAGAGAGTGAGAGAGAGAGAGAGAGAATTAGAGAGAAAGAGAGAGAGAGAGAGAGGGGGAGGGAGAGATGGAGCCCTAGAGAGAGAAGAGATAGATAGGAGGGTTTAGATAGGGAAGAGAGAGTGAGAGCGGATTGGGAGGGGGAGAGAATGAGAGAGAAAGAGAGAGAGAGAGAGAGAGAATTAGAGAGGAAAGAGAGAGAGAGAGAGAGGGAGGGAGAGATGGAGCCCCTAGAGAGAGAAGAGATAGATAGGAGGGTTTAGATAGGGAAGAGAGAGTGAGAGCGGATTGGGAGGGGAGAGAATGAGAGAGAAAGATAGAGGGTGAGATGGAGCCCTGGAAAAGAAGAGAGAGAGAGAGAGAGAGAGAGAGAGAGAGAGAGGGGGAGGGAGAGATGGAGCCCTGGAGAGAGAAGAGATAGATAGGAGGGTTTAGATAGGGAAGAGAGAGTGAGAGCGGATGGGAGAGAGAGAGAGTGAGAGAGAGAGAGAGAATTAGAGAGGAAGAGAGAGAGAGAGAGAGAGAGGGGGAGGGGAGAGATGGAGCCCCTAGAGAGAGAAGAGATAGATAGGAGGGTTTAGATAGGGAAGAGAGAGTGAGAGCGGATTGGGAGGGGGGGGGGAGAGAATGAGAGAATGAGAGAGAAAGATAGAGGGTGAGATGGAGCCCCTGGAAAAAGAAGAGAGAGAGAGAGAGAGGGAGAGAGAGAGAGAGAATTATAGAGGAACGAGAGAGAGGGGGAGAGCGGGAGATAGAGAGAGAATGAGAGAGAGAGAGAATGAATGAGGAGAGAGGTTAAAAGAGGAAGTGGAGAGCGATAGAGAGAAAGAGAGAGAGAGAGGGGTGATTGAGTAAGAGAGACAAATAGAGACATGACCAGATGACCTGTTCTTCACTTTATCTTTAAAGGAAATCCAACCCTGATAGCAAGATATACTCTAAAAGAAAGCAGCAAGGTCATACCGGTGAAAGTTTGAACGAAATCGGACAAGAAATAAAAAAGTTATGATTTTTTAGATGTTGTTCATTATGGGCGCTGAATCGGCAGTGTCACTGTGACGAAGTGCCGAACAATTTATATACTTTCCCATTTGATCCAACACAAAAATTAATATACTGTTTATTTATTTATTTTTCTGCAAAAAAATGTAACGCATACTTTGTGAATTATCGTGTTTTTTGACCAATAAAACTTATCAAGATTTAAAAAAAAATAAATAAATAAAAAAAAAAAATTATAATGTATTTCTTTTCAAACTGTACGACTCAGGAGGTAATTTCGTTTTAGAGAACCGTTAACAATATGCCACCCACAACATATTTTGATTAATGGCCTGAGGGAGAAAGCGCTCAGAAGAAAAGATAAATTTCTGACATTTTCGTAAACTACATTTTACAACCCTTTTATTGTCCTCTTCTTTCTCTCTTTTCCCCCTCTTTTCTCCTATCTTCCCCCTTTTTATCTTCTTTCCCCCCTTTTTAGCGAGAAAAAGAATGAGGAAAAAAAGGAAGAAAAAAAACACAACATGAAAGTACAACAATAATATATATATATATATTTATATTATACAGATATTGACTGGCAGGGGGTGTAATATAACATTCTTCGGACCGCTGAAGGGAGTTATATTTTCCTAAGTGGTTATATTTTCCAGAAGCGCTGAGGGAAAATATGGTCACGAGGGAAAATATAACTCCCTTCAGATCCGAAGAATGTTATATACCCCCTGCTAGTCAATATTTGTTATATTAGATAGCCTTGGTTTGAAAATTTAGGTGGGAGGTGGTCCATTTTTTTTGCCCGAAATTTTTTTCCATTTTTTTTCGAGGACAAACAAAATTTTAGAAAAAAAAGTGAGAAAAAAAAAAATTAAAAAAAAATATTTCGAGATAATTCGAGAAAAAATTATATCTAACAAAAAAATTTATAAAAAAGCTTTTTGGAGAAAAAAAAAAAAAAAATTTCAATGGAAAAAAAAATTCGAGAAAAAAAATAATGATAAAAAAAAAAATTGACCTCGGATATTGGTATAATGGGTGTGAATGGTGACATACAGTCCTCAAGAGGGCGACATGCATTGATTAAATATATATTCATTTCACCAGTTGGTTAATATAACACCGAAAAGTTACCGGCCAGGAAAATATAACAATACACCTTTTCACGGTTAAGGACGCCATCTTAATTTAAGATAAACAAACCATTGACCTCTACAGGTCAGGGGTTTACGCGTAATTAAGATAGCGCCCATGCAAAAATGATGTGAGCGCACAGCGCAGGCAGTGATGTCATCAATGTTTTCAGATGCCTGCGCTGTGCGCTCACATCATATTTGCATGGGCGCTATCTTAATTACGCGTAAACCCCTGACCTCTAGAGGTCAATGGTTTGTTTATCTTAAATTAAGATGGCGCCCATGTCTGAGCATGCGCACTTTTGTAACCGTGAAAAGGTGTATTAGGATCCTCGCAATTAATATCACGTGACGAGCTCTGGACCAATCACATCTCGGTATCTGTCTAAGCTATCTAATATATATATATATATATATATATAATATATACATATATATATATATAATATATACATATATATATATAATATATACATAGTAGATTAATGATATAAAACATAGTGAGGGTCGGGGGGCAAGGTCACCCCCACCCCATTGCCATCACCAACCAACCAACCAATTTACCAAATAGGGAAAGATAGCCAAGAAAAACAAAGCCGGCCAATCATTTTTTCTTCTTCTAAATTTATAAACTTAAAAACTATGGCAACACTAAAGATGTAAAATGAATTAAACCCGACTTTTTCCATCAATTATTATCCTACTAGAAATATATTGTTAAATTGATTTCATTCACTTATGCCAAAATCAACGATTCTTAATTTCATGACATTGTCATTTATGACTGAATATGAACTCTTTTTAGGTATCTTTATATATCTCATATATTTTCATGATTTATAAATAAATAAAGCACAACCACTGACAGAAACTATATAAAAAGGTTTAAAAAGTATACAACAAATATTATGACATATCGTGTAAAATAAAGACAGTAATAACAAACAAAAAACAAAACCAAAACTGCGTGGTGTCAACATTTATGCGCAGAAAATAACTTGCGTTTGTGACTTTGCAGAAAATCGTTTTTTTTATATTTTTAAAATGAGAATAAAAATAAGAGTTGACCTACTGAAACATGATTACATTTTAAAAAATAAATTAGAATCTATGATAGGTTCCATAATGATGGAAAGAGAAAACGGAGAAAAAATGACAAATTAAAGTAAAGAGGTTAAATGAATCGTGTTCATTTGGACAACAGATCTCACTTTAGCGCGCAAATCTTTTTTAACATTTATGACATTTCTGAAAAATTAATACTGTATAGTTTGTTGATACCAAGCAATGTTAGGAATGTAATAATTTAAAAGAAATGGAAATTTCGCTTTAATGGTGTATTAACGATTCTAGTTATGTTTATTTGACGAGATATTCATGATGTTGCTTTGGAAATTTGAATTACGTTTTTTTTCTCTCTCTCTCTCTCTTTCCCTCTTTCTCTCTCTCTCTCTCTCTCCTGTTAAAGAAACACATTCTATAAAACGTCAATTCGATCAATTTCATCAGCATTTTTGCTTTCAATCGTAGAATTGGATGAAGACAATTAATGCAAACTAATTGCTGTAGATAAACATTTACATTACTGGGCAAGACAATAATGTACGAAAGATCGCGCTGATTATGGGCTGGGCGGGAGTTATTTGACTTGAGTGTAATATATCTATTAGTTTCGCTAAGTTTGCTAGTCATTCGAAAATTATTAGAAAATAATGTATATCTAGTTTCACAATTATTATAGAGCCTACACACATATAGAATAAATATTTTCAATATATATATATGGAATGAGGTTGTTTATCAGTGCATGTGTTGAGGTGACCGCTATCGGCTAAGGGTTCCTCGCGATCTCTTTTGCTTGTACGAATTACAGCGTCTTTTTGTACTTTTCTCTGTATTCTTCGTTCAAAATGGCAAACTGCACAGTCTTATCAAATACCAGTGAACAATGGACTCTCATTGGCGAGCCGTTCCCTCCTTTTGACTATATCTTATGCCTCCTCATCGTAATTGCCATCGTAGGCAATTCTCTCGTCATCTTCATCAAGATTCGCCACGGAGGATCGCGCAGTGGCGGTGGCGTGACGGAGACCAACCGCCTCGTCATCGGTCTAGCCACGGCGGACCTTCTGACCGCAGTGTTCATTATACCGGTACCGGAGTATGTGAACGTACCGCGTAACGCCGCGGGGGAGTTCTATTGTCGCTTTCTCGAGTCGATGGTCTTGGCGTGGATCTGTTTCATTGCGTCGGTGTATACTCTCACCACCATATCTGTGGAACGTTTTCTCGCCGTGGTCTACCCGTATTACTACAGGATATGGGTGAAGAAACACTATGTCAAGTACTCATTTCTTGCCATATGGATCTCTGCGATTGTCACCACCATTCACAACATTGCTTTTCGTACAATTGACGAATGCGGCAGATGCGATCAAATATTCCCGTCGACCCGCTCCAGACGAGTCAACGGCGTTTTCATTTTTCTGATCCAGTTTTTAGGTCCCTTGTTCATCATGACTTACACAAGTATCAGGGCTATGTGTGTCCTTCGAAGAAGTGCTGTAAAGGACGCGGATGAAAGTTCTAGATCCCTTAGAAAGCAGTCGACACAGCTTGAGATGCTACGGCGCCGTTTTACTAAGATGTTCATCTTCATCTCCGCGTCATTTATGATCCTCTGGACTCCTCATCAGCTGGCGATCTTGCTTTACAACTTGGGCGTCCTAAGTGACCAATTCATTGGGACCACAGCTTACAAATTCACCCTCGACCTTGCCTTATTGAATGCGGCCACAACCAACCCCATCATTTACTCGCTCTGCTTGCCTTCTTTTCGCCAAGCTGTCAAAGACCTTCTGATGTGTAGAGGCATGAAGACATCACCAGATCCTTTGCAGGTCTATTATTCAGTACAGAAAGGCGATCCACCACTTCAACTGGTCCGACATCAACGTCCAATGAATGATGTGCAAATTTCACAGCATTCCCAATACATTCTTCGTTGTAGAGGCGTCGAAACCTACTGATCTTAACGTTTGGCTGGTCGTGTGTTCGAGTCCCAGCACGAAAATAATGTCCCAAAGGCCAAAACAAATTTGTTTTTGTTGTTTTTATTATTATTAAAAAAAAAATTAAATGGGATGTCAAGCATTAAAATCATACGAAGTCAATAAAACACATTAATATGGTAAAAGACTAGTTTAATATCATCTTTTAAAACGTATGTGCAATGAGTGTTTGCAAGACCAACACAGAAAGTGTTTGGCTATAAATCACAGCACTTTTAAAATGAGTTTAAGAATGTTCAGAACCTGATTTGAATGAACGGCATTTTGACATTATAAAATAAAAATGGCCAATTAATAAATACTGATGTTCATATTTCAGTCGTATAATTTTGAGCTCACTTTTTTGCGGGAGATTCTCAATATTTGAACTGTACAAATCTGATATTGTTGATTGTGTAGCAATACGGCAAACTTGGTCAAATAAAATGTTTGTACCGAGCTTGCAATGGGCAGACACTGTATAAGTTGCCATTTTGGTTGTGTTGCCAAGCAAAACAGCGTTGCGTTGAAGTGCGAGTTTGGTTAAAAATGTATACGTGAAAATATTAGTTATTAAACCCAATTTTCTCGTGCTGAATGCAGCAAACATTGCTTTAAATAATGTTTAAATTAATATTAATGATGTTGTGAAACAATTTCGGAAAATATCAAACATAAGTGGATTTTTAATATTTTCTCACGCTACTTTTTTAGTATAAATATAACATTCATTGCGTGTGCGGTACACTTTTATTCAGTCTTTTTAATAGTCTCATCGGGTGCAAAGTCTATACAATGAACATTTTGTAAGACAGAATTGCGTACTGGGGGATGGTGTTAAAAAGACCAAATTGGCGACGGGACACATTTTGATTCTTGGAAGATATATATATATATATATCACAACAATATCACAACAACAACAAAATACGAGCGGCCCAAAATTGACGAGCGGGCGATCGAGGACAACCAAACACTTTTTTGCGTGGCCTAATTGGCACGACAAGGCACATAAATTATGTACATAATTATGCCACTCACCTCTCAAGTGTTAACATGGGTAAAGGCCTACCTCTAAAGAAGGAATTCTTAAATGCTGTGAGAGCCGAAAACGGCGGCAGAGGCGTAGACATAATAACGCAGGGGTAAGAATTGCATGGAGTGCCTCGAGACATTTGCGTATTGGATGTGAGCGCTGTACAAGTATGACACATGATTTTACCATAAACTACTGAATACAAAATGTGAGGCATATGAAATGTTGTATAAGGAAAAAAACAGTTTAAAGCTTTTCAATTTTTAAGTACTTATGGTGTCCGCACAGAGGGAAAGAACTTAAGATTTTAACACGACATACATAGTATACTTGACTAGCAACTTGTGTTACAATGTGTATAGGGAATTTCTGAAAAGTTTGAAAAGATAATTATCATCAATAATTTTGCTTAGAAAAACAAAACTTTCCCAAGAAGAAAGAAAAGAAGAAAAATGAAGAAAACAAAATGAAGGCCTACAAGAACAGTGGTACGAATATTTGTGTACAGCTGCCATTATGAATAGAAATATAAATTCTAAGGAATATCAAAAACAGTCACCACAAACATGAACCAATACAATTTAACGACATGCAATAAGGAAATCATATCTGTTTCATTCACAATATCGAAATAAGCATACACTGTTTATGTCATAGTACTCAAATGCTTTGTAAATACGCTTTTGTAAAGCTTTAGTTTTTAATTTTGTCTTTTAGTATGTCATTTTATGCTATTTGGTATAGAAAGGGGCACCCTCCAATTATTTGAGATTCAGCAAAGTGTTATAGGCATTGACAGTGATTGACGTTTTTTTGCCGAGTTTAAATAGCTAATGTAGGAAATTTAATGTTTTCTATTTAGTTTCTGAAGAATATTGTTGAATACTTTAGTAGTTTAAGCCATATCATACAGATTTTTTGAATAACTCCAAATTTGTTTTTTAGCACTTGCTTTTAATTGTTTTTTCCCTCGTCCTGTACATGGCGTATCAAAAAAGGATACCAAACTGTAGAAGCTAATAATTAAGAATTCATAATCAATATGACCCTTAAATTTATTTCATGATTTTGTCTTTTATTATATCATTTTCATAGTTACAGAGTCATCCTCATCTTTAATTGATAATATTCTTACTAATAACTATGGATCCAATGTGCTTTCTGGCTTATTTTACAATGATATTACAGATCATTTCCCAGTTTTTCAAATAACCCATTTTAAATTTCATGCACAATGTACGCCTACTCGTAAATTTCGTCGTATAAATGAAAGTACTATTAGCGTTTTTGAAGAAAAAGTGTATAATATTGATTGGAGTGATGTATTTAACTGTACAGATACTGATGAAGTTTATAATACATTTATAGATATGTTATCCACATTTTACGATGATGTATTTGTAATAGGAGACAGTAAGACTAAAAGAAAAGTTATTAACAAGCCATGGATAACTGTAAGCATTTAAAAAATGATAAGATTGAAACAAAAATTGTTTAAGAAGTATAGGGAAAAATGTACTGATGACAATAAGAGAAAGTATGTCTAGGCCAGGAATAATGTTACTAAAATATAACGATGTGCACGCATAAACTATTATAAACTTAAATTTCAGGTTTTTAAAGGAAATATGAAAAGAACATGGAATATGATAAATGAATAACTTGGAAAATTACTCAATTTTGTTACATAAATTAAGTTATTACGGTATTAGAAGACTACTTTATTCATAGTTTAAAAGTTATTACAAATTCGAACTCAAGTTGTGTCATACAACAATGTCTTTTCAGATTCTTTTAATATTTCATTCGGTGTTCCTATAAAGGATCCATTCTAGGTCCTTTGTTATTTCTTTTGTTTATTAACGATCTCCCAAATTGTTCCAAAAAATAAAATAAAATAATATTATTTGCTGATGACACCAATATCTTGTATTCAACAGATGATCATTTATCATTGTCAACTAATTTAAATAATGAACTACTAAAGGTCTCTAAATGGTTTAATGCCAATAATATCTTATGTCAGAAAGAAGTTATCACAGAACATTGGTGTTTCAGCAAATTATGCCATATCCTACCAAAATGCATTCTTATCACATTGTATAATACTTTAGTCCTACCCTACTTATCGTACTGTAATGTTGTATGGGCTAATACATATTCTTCCAAGTTGGAAGCACTATTTATATTGCAAAAGAGATTTGTAATAATAGCTTCATCATCTACATACTTAGCACATACGAGACTTTATTCAGAAAGTTAATTATACTGAACATTTATAAATTAAATAGTTATGTTAATGCAATACTACTTTTTAAACACAGGCTTGGTCTATTACCCAATGATTTATGCCAGTGTCGGATCCAGGGGCGGGCCCCTCTAGAAATATAAACAGGTAAAAACACCCTTTTTGTAAAAAAAAGAAGATGGGCCCCCTCCCCTGGCGCTCAAGGGGCAAGGGGTGGTGGTTTAAAAAAAAAAAAAAAAAAAAATCAATTTTCGGAGGCAAAACAAAAACCAAAATTGTTCTGACTACTCCCCCCCCCCGCCCCGCCTCCCCACTGAGCGGAAAATCGGCCGGCACGGTTTTCAAATTTTCGCACGAAGTGGGCCCCTTTTTCGGCCCTCTCCCTTGCCGCCGGCTGGATCCGCCCCTGATTTATGCAATACGTTAACATTAAATTGTTCAGTTTATAGTTATAATACTCGAAATAGAATGAATTATTACTTATCTGCTATTACAAAACAATATGAATTAAACTCTTTTAGACATAAAGCTCCTTCTGTATGGAATTCTTTACCATCAGATATTAATTACTTCTGTTAATAGTTTGAATTCATTTAAAAGAAAGCTTAAACTATATCTTATTTCCAATGATCTTATATTGTAACAATACTCCACAGTGCAATTTTGTTTAGGGTTGTGAGGTCTTTATTCTTGTTTTTGTTTATGTTCAACCTTTTTTTCTGTTTTTTTGTTGTTGTTAATTCATATATCATTTTGTATGATTCTTTTACTAGTTTTACTGGTTATGGTGAATGTCTAGACAAACCCACTAGGGTTTTTATACAGCAACCACATTCCTTTTTTTTTACTGTCAATATTGTACTATTTTGATAACCGCAACCAAAATATAATCATCATAATTCATCATGTATAAGTAGTACTTCTATTATATTTACTGTATGTTGATGTTACTGTTTTTATTATGGAATTATGGAATTGAATCAATGCTGTATTGAATTAAAATTAAAGAATAACTTGTCTTCTGCCTTATGATACCCTATTCATAATTTCTCTGCCACCGACTGAGCACCGTGGTTCTTAAAAAGTGCCGTCAAAATATACATGTACATGTATATACCAAGTTTGGGCTGATGCATCAAATGCGGGCCAGGCCATAATTTTGTTTTAATGCATAATTTGCATGCGTTGCTTTGATCTTGAATATTTAAAAAAGTAACATTCTGCTTTCATTATATAAGTGGTGTAATTTATTTAAGCTTTTACAGGACATTGTTTCAATCAGCAGGATAACCGTGAATTATTCTAAACAGCCTTCTAAAGTCTTGTCTCATACATCTAAAATCTCACTTTTCACTTGTGGATTGCACCATGTCACATGATTAAGGTGTGTAAGGTGCATAAGGCATTTGTCTCAAACAGCACATGAAAACTTGGAGGCTTACTAACCTCATAGCATGAGAAAATTCAAGAAAGAAAGTCATGATGCTGGCTACCAAAGATATTGTCAGTTTAGACTTTCATAAAAAAAGATTGTTCATTTTGAGTGACTCAGTGACAAGACTTATACCTTAAACAAGGGATGCGAGAGAAGTCAGGAATTTGTCATCATAACAGAGAGAATATCATAATTTTTGCTTATTAATGAGCCTTTTCTCGAGTCTGAGTTGACATTATCACCTTTTCTATTCTAATATACGAAATCGAATATGTCAGCAAGAATAATAATAATAAAATAATAATGTGTAAGAGCTTTTGATCCACATTCATTGCTTTAGCCCGAACTTGGTACAAGAGGTTTTTGACAACACTTTTTGAAAAGGCTGCTACTCCCTTAGAAAAAAACATGTACAAACACCCTTTTTTGGAAAAAAAAAAAGAAGATGGGCCGGCACGGTTTTCAAATTTTCGCACGAAGTGGGCCCCTTTTTCGGCCCCCTCCCTTGCCGCCGGCTGGATCCGCCCCTGTTTA